>OZ008338.1:16269165-17469165 GCA_963931975.1 Cataclysta lemnata
ACCGGGAATGAGCCCGAAATACAGCACCTCGCACTGCGCTTCAATGACTTGCATACCTACCTAACCTGTTCTTGCTATTAACAGAAAAATGCTTAGCAAAATAGAAAGCCGTGTGGTGACGCCAGAGCAGAAAACAATTGTCACCCCCATCTCTCCCGTGGGTGTCGTACAAAGGCGACAGCAGTAAAGACAGCAATGAGTAATGGGCAGCAGCATTCCTCCTGTACCACCAAGCAATAGGATCGCTACATGGGATGGGTTAAATATAGCCGTGATTTACGTATGTATGTATGTGAAATAGAAAGCCCTCCAAAATGAAACACTTCATACGCACATGTTTTAAAATTGCAAAAATGCAACGTGCAAAAATGCTACTACTAGTGTGAAATTACCCTCCTGAATTAAATTCTTGTAGATCTTGACGGTACTAAAGTTATTCACGTGATTTATTCCAGCTATAAAGTGATAGATATACGTCACACATACCTACATGTTTCACTTTAACCTGATACAGTAAAGATATGAAAAGTTTATTGCCTCTTGCGGGAATCGAACCCGCGTCCTAGTTTAGACCATGTTTTTTCCAAATTCTTTTTCTAACTACCAAAATCTTCGTACAATTTTTTCTAACATTTATATAATGTTGGAATTAAAATCGAATAGTGTATAGTAAATATTTTAGGACTAGTGGTCGCCCGCGGCTTCGCTCGCGTTAATGTCGGTTGTTATATAACCTATAGCCTTCCGCAATAAATGGACTATCCAACACAAAAAAAAAAATTCAATTTTAACCAGTAGTTTCTGAGATTAGTGCATTTAACATCCAACCACATCCAACCAAACAAACAAACTTTACATAAATCACGCCTATATCCCCGAAGGGGTAGGCAGAGGTGAACCAGCACCCACGCTTCGCCAACCATGTCAAGTCCCATGTAATAATAGATGGCGAGCTTATTGCCATTTATCGGGCACAAAAGTCGCAGTACATGCTAGGTGGTATGAGAGAAACTTAGTCACCTTGCACGACACCCACGGGAGAGATTTGGGGTGGTGACAATTGTATTCTACTTTGCCGTCACCACACGGCATTCAGCTTTATAACAAACTCTTCAGCTTTATAATATTAGTATTAGACGGCCGCCTTGGTCGAATGCTCAGATTGCTGGGTATTGGCCAAGAGGTCCCGGGTTCGAATCCTGGTAGGGGCAAACTTTGTGATGACCACAAATGTTTGTTTCCGAGTCATGGTTGTGTATATGTTTATGAAGTATATTTTCAACATTTATATACATAATTATATTAAAAATATGTCCGTCATCTAGTATCCATAACACAAGTGCTTAGGCTACTTACTTTGGGCTAGATGATAGGTGTGAGTGTAAAAATATTTAATATTATTTATTAGTATGGATACCGTACCAGTGAGCGCTGAGTGCTCCTCCGGGCTGTAGCATGGCGGAGCCACGCTGGCTTCAGTGGGGCTGCAGGGCGGCGGGCCTTCATGCCGCTGGATGTTTTTCTTCACCATGTAGCAGCGCGGCATGGCGGCCAACGCTGAAACAACACAAGGCTCAATTTACAACAATTGCCTAACCAAGGGCCAAATCCGGACACTTGGGGAACACACAAACACACGCATGCAGGCGCGCACACACACAGAGAGAGAAACGGGTTTTTTTAGAAATTTGCTGTATTAGTAAGAAGTGGCCTAATGTATTTGTAAAAAAAATATTTGTATTATAATTAAAACTTTACTTTTTCATTTTAGGAACTCTAATGGTCCCTAAAATGGAAACGTTAACATTTCCAATTCCCACCATTATTGATAGTTTTATTGGAAGTCAACCGCTTGCCCGACTAAATATTATCACGTTGGCCCAATTGAATTCCAACCTAAAGGCAATCGAACTAGTTCCAGATTGGTTGTGGTTTTACGCTATTTGAATCTACTTAAGAAAATCCAACAAACTATTCACCAAACAATGTCATAACTTTTTAATTTAATTTTGGCTCTGTCTGTGGTTCCACCAGTTTCGGCACTTAGCCTACTGATTGGCTATTGTGCCGGCAGCACATTAGAATCGCAAATTCTCTCATACAATTTTAAACCTTATGTACATGTTGGTGTTACGGTATTTATTATTTTCTGTAGTAATAAAGTACGTAATTTATCATTTTGTGTAAGCGTTTCCCCGAGTTATAAGATAAAGACTGTTATATTCAATTATGAATTCGTCTATTATGCATTTTAGACTGAAAAGTTGCTTATTTTTGTTGACTTTTTGTGAGTGTACATTTTTTAGCTATCTAAATACATACAAACATAAATCACGCCTATATCCCCGAAGGAGTAGGCAGAGGTGAACTAGCACCCACGTTTCGCCAATTATGTTAGGCCCCATGTAATAGGTGCGAGCCTATTGCCATTTATCGGGCACAAAAGTCGCAGTACATTGCTAAGAGGAACGCTGCTGCCCATTGACACGGCCAAGGCATGATGATGATAATTGTACACTGCTCTGCTGACACCGCACTTTATATAACAGCAATCCTAAATTGCTACGTTGTAGTCCACAATAAGAAACTAGAAGAATAAATATGCATAAAAATTAACCACTCACTAAGGTTTGTCAACCCTAATGATGCTTCTACAAGTTGCAAGTAGCTGGAGCAAGTAAAGACGCTAGCTATTTGCGCAAGCAGTATGCACAAGTTAGTTGATCAGTGCATAAACAAAGGAACAAAGGCGCGGGCTACTTGCGTAAGATGTATGCACAAGTTACTTGGTCAAGCTACACGTGCGTTCTGCCCGTGCGAGTACTTTATGTATAGGTTTTGTGCGTTACAGCTTTCAAGAGCTTTGTAGTTTCGTAGCAAATTGAACCGCATTAAAATGTTTCGACGACCGAGAATTCTCATAAAATCTATTTAGGTACTTGCAACATGCGCAAGTAGCCTGCGCGCGTATTCACAACGCGCGGGCTTGCGCTGGTACATCCTCGAGTCGCTGGACTCGCTGGAATCGTTTACACGATGCATATAACCTGCGCAAGTACTTCAACATGCTCAAGCCACTTGCACCTTGGAAGCAACTTAAATTAGATTAGTGAATGCTTCGCAGTGGTTTCATACCCCCGATAAGTTGTAGTATTCGGAGGTGGTGCTCTGCGGCTTAATTGTGAAATTAACGCTGAATATGTATGCTTTACCGCCGCCATATTCCTATTATATCTCAAAATTACACGGAAAACTTATTTATTTTGTTGCTACTCAGTAATAAACAAATTTAGTAAGTACTTTGAATTTTACAAGCGCTTTGAATGTACTTGACACCGTGTTTGGTTGTTTAGTGTACTCGGTAAATTTGTGCTAAACATAAGAGCCAACTTTGTTTTGTATTTCAATTTGAAGCGTTGTACGTTAAGAATGAATTTCACACAAATACTCTAAAGATCGTTTTGATTGTGTTGGGATGTTGATTATACAATTGTATAGATAATTTTAAAAGTTATCTTAGTATTTTATTAATATAAGATATAATAGACAAGTTTATTATTAAAATTTAAATTTAAATTTGTTTTTCTTAAGAGAATTGTTACGCGCCGCAAGTAAAGCTTATATTTGCCAACACGTCCTTCATGAATACTTGTCTCTATCAGTACCCAACGTTTTCACTCGATTGAAACTTTACAAAATGAGAAAATTTTGGTCTTTTTTGAGTACATCCTAATCTAAGTATGTACATTTTTCTATTTAATTAATTAATTAATTCTAGTTAAGTTAAAAAATTATAACGCTCGAAGAAGTTTTTATGTCAAAACTAAAGATATTTCGATGCCAAAAAAAAAAGAATTTACCGTAAGCAATATTTCGTAAAAAATAAAAACGTGCGAACCTAGTTCTATATTATGTTTACAACATAACATCCAAAAACTAGGTTTGCGGGGTGAAAAATGTAATCGCTTTTTGTACTAAAATTTACAGCTTCACAATCCTCTTAACAAAAATTGTATTATTAGTCTTTTTGACCGTGAAATTATTATATTATTAATAATATATTAGTTCATTACTATTTTGATTTTTAAGAAGAACGATATTTAAATGCTAGAAAAAAAAATTCGAAGTTTTTCTAAAACCAGACTAGCATGGAAGACCATGATGATACATACATTACATTCAATACTTAATCCCCGAAGTAGTAGACAGAATTGAATCAAAAGCCACCGTTTCGCCAATTATGTACCTACCTTAATAGGTCTTAATAGATATATAATATATCAGGATAGGCATTAGCCTATTCTGAATATATATTATCCATCTATTTGTAATGAAATCAATATGTGCTGTATTCATATGAATATCAGAACGTGAATTGATATGGGTACGTGAATAGCAACCGTTAATTCCCTGGATTCATAGAGAGCATAGATCCAGTGCATACGTCGGGTTATTTTACTCCAATTCGTGCAATCGCTTCAGATAGGGAGATTCGCACATAAATGTAATCGCTAAATCGTGTTTGACGCATGCCGCAGCATATCCAAGCGTTCCTGACGTGATACGTTTGAACTGAGCTCGTCTATCGAATAAATATGGTAACAGCCTCTCAGAAAATGCATGGATTTTAACGGAATTGAAACTCTTCATCGGTAATCACGGATATTTTTTATGCTAGACAGGGAAGTATTTACTCATCTGATGGTAAGTGACGAAAAGGGCCGAAGATGAAATCAAGCTTCACCTGGAGCCCTCAACCACAGAGGGTCTGGCTATCTTATCACAAGTTGTCGGAACACAATAATGCTGTTATTATTTTATTTTGGCGACAATTTTTTATACCAGGCCTAGCCAGGTGGACTTGAAAAAAGTCCTACCACCAACCAAACCGACTACAAATTTTTACACCCCTGGGACCTCTGAATTTTAATCCACCATCAGACCACGGAGGCGGTTAAAAATCGAGAGATAAAATAGAAAAATAGATTTAGGTTTAATTCGTAATTCATAGAACATTAAAGTAAATTCAGGAGCTTATTTTGGGTGTAACGCTAAGAGATGCCTGTGATTGTTCTGCGATTGCATAAACAATGTGCTAACTCGAGTTCCTTATAAAGACTTGACAAACAATTGTTCCCGGCTGTATCTGTAGTCTTTGTACTTAATTTATTCCATTCAGATTAAAGGCTAGATGTCCAGTAGCAGACATTCATTTCCTGATGATGATTGCTATACGTACAAAATAACATTACTAAAGTAAGGCCACTGAGACGCGATATAGAACGTAAACAATGTTGATGAGATTTCTCAAAGAAGCTTATCATTTTTATTTTCTAAAACGGATGATGTATTTTAAAATAGGTAGATCATTATTATTTTAAAATGCATTTCGTCGATAAAGAGACATAATTATCAAAACTGTTTACAATTTTTATCTCGTTATAATGGCTAGAGTATACATAGTATATTAATAGAAAATGTTTCATAATGCAAAGAAGGTAATAGTGCAAATTGTAAAAAGTATTTCAGTAAGAAGTATGCCCGTGCAAACAATACTAAAAAGAGAGAAATGAATGCGGCTTAGACAGCAAGCGCCCACGATAAATCTCGCTCACATTTCTGATTTCATTTCAGTGGTTTGCCTTGTTTATACCTACAAAGAACCGGAAACAATACATTTCCATTTATTTGTTATTGAATCCTCGCTGGTGCTAATAGCTGGTATTTTCTGCCAACATAAAAAAAATGTATCACTGGTAGTTTTATTAACTAAATATTTTTGTCACTGTAGAATCTTTTCTTTTCATTCAACATCGTTGCATGAAAATCATTTTATATGTTATGCACTTACCAGAAATCGGATTTGATAAGTCTTTATTAGAAATATTTTTAGTAAATTAATTTAAATTTATGGGAAAATATATTATGTTAGCGAGGTTTGTTTTAGAGTGGTGCCTTATGGCCCATTGTTCCTATACTCTTGATGACCTGCCTGACACCTGCCCTCTTTAAGTATGCTGTTTTTGGTGGTTTTCCCTTCGCCATGCGCTAAAGAGCTTATCGTATACTTGCCACTATATACATTAAAAGAGAAAGAGGGAGAAAGGAAAAGAGAAAGCAGGAGTTGTTTTGAGTCAGATTTGTATTTTAATGTATCATAGAGGAGTGATTATACCTCCCATACGTACGTAGAGCATTGTATGATAATCGAAAAATAGTGGAGCTCGATGAAACAGTGGTGAGCAGACAATGTCCGCAAAATAGCTGTTCCTTGAAAGCAAATTATATATCACTTCGAGTTTTAAACTACGGCAACTACGGCTGCATTTGACCGTGTTAATACCAACCAATGCTCTGGGCCCCCGTGATTGCCCTTCATACACTCTCTCATCTGTAAGAAGACTTTCAAGACCTTTTGTCCCCAATGAGGCAGTCTTAAATATTTTAAAAAATATAATAATTACCTGTCGATATAGCAAGGACATAATTTAAAAACCTTTGTAAAACAGATAATATTTTAATTACGGCCGATCCGCAATCCGACTGGCCAAAGTTACGAACACACCAACATGCTATGTGACCCTCATATTTAGTTTTTGCCAATAAAAGTTTATCCCCGGTCGCGCCTTTGAGAGAAATGACTCCCACTTCCCACGCCCTTGAACGTTACGCTGAGAGTATATTGAATTTGTAAATTCAATCGTAGAACACGAAGAGTGCATTTGTAAAATTAGTTTTGTATTGAACCAATGCCAGTATCTCTATATAAATGCCAATATCGCTATAAAGGTACCTAATATTAAAAGTTTGCTGTGACTCTAAAAGTTGATCTTAGGTAATAGGATATGACGGAATATGCTTATTCATTATTATCATCATTACAAGTCATTTAATGTCCCCATTGCTGCATTCGCAGTCAACAAAACTAACTAACTTACAATAGTTCCCCGTGATAGGCTATTAGCATATTCTGCCTACACTTTGCATCCACAGAAAATACTAGTATTCACGCAGCGGGGCATTAAAAGGCTGACGTAAAACCGAAAGATCTACTGAAGTTCTCGCAGTAAAAGTGAAGGCAGCTGCAAGTCATTTATTCATGAGGCTAACGAATTCAAACTACTTCCTTTTAGAACAAGGCGCTTAGCTTCCAATAGCCTAAATATATTTTAACAACACGACCAGCATTTAAGACAATGAAAAAATATTAAAGACAAATTATTTATATGAATCGCATATGCTAAATTAACTGTTTATTTTTGTTTTTGTGATTTAAAAATCACACGAAAACAGACTCAAAAATGACATAAGATATTCATACTTCCTGGTCGATTTATGCATTCCTTGAAATAAAAACCAAAAGCCGTATTTACCGTCTTCTATCAACATGGCGTCTTTTTACTGATGGTTGTCACTTGCAGAAACATTTTTATTCAATCAATATTCTTGTTTTTAGATACATGAAAAATAGTACAGCCAGCCGCTCGAATTCCGGAGGAGCCTTTTTAGGGACATTTTTTTCGAAATCCCTTAACGATGTCTTCTTTTAGTAAAATATCCTACGTTCAATATTTAATATACTTTCCCTCCGTGTGGCATGGCCGTGGGACGCCCTGTATAAACAACCTCGAAACAAATATTCATCATCAGAAATTCATCAGAAACATTTACCCATACCAAGATTCTAACCCGGGACCTCTGGGCCGATATCGAGCATACTTTCGACCAAAGCGGTCGACAATGAAAATGCTTGAACCACAAAGCTATCAATAAAGGCTCAATAGTGTAGAACAAGTATTTTCTTTAATACCAGTTGACAACACACATGCACCAACAACTTTGATGTTCTTAATAGATTTTTAAGGAATACCGTTTGTGTTCCGTTTATTATTGGCTCATAAATAAATATCAAAATAGATGTTTCAAAATACGACAGTTTCGAACATTTAAGCGGCTTAAAATATTATCATGTTGAACTTTTGCTTATCGGCTGTTACCCAATAAATGGACGCCAATTTAGAGGCCCTCTCTCACCCTCTCTCACTTTTAGTAAATCGGTCAAAGTTATAATTTTAGACTGTAATACATTGGAAGCCCTCGATTGCTCTGATCCTATGACGACGAACTAAAGCCGTAATGATTATACGCTAACATTCACAATCATCGTTGAGATAGACTTAAGCTATCCCTGTGCATAAAAATAGTTGGTTTTGAAGTGTCGTGGGTTATGCAGATGAAAAAATTCGTCACAATTTGTTTTCATTAATTCCGTCAACATTGTGCTAACATTGTGTAATGATTTCTGAGAGAATTTTAAAAAAGAATAGTTCAGAACATACGTTGACTACTACGACTACTACGTCGACTGCAAACTTAAACAAAAATAATGAGATTAGTTTTTAATATTTAATTTACGGCATATTATAACTTGAAGCTTACACGTACAATTCTATGGATTGGCGTTGTCTACTCCGCATACATCATGCCCCTCAACTTGTGACCTGGGTCATCAGGTTGCTTTTCCATCTCATGGGCAGTCTGTTTGTATAAGGGTACGCAATAGTGACGTCTGTTTACCTACCACCATTATTGACTCGTTACACAACATACCTACTACAAGGGGCGAGACGTATGCTTGAAACGCATCCTAGTCTGTCAAAGCGTTTTTTTTTATAAACTGTCGCCTTTCTATCATTATTTTTTCAAATATCCTACTATGCTAAACTATTTTAATTAGCAAGCACCATTTTTTGTGTCCCGGAAGGCTCGTATGACTGTTGTGTCTCGAAAGGCTGTCCATAATGGAGTCCATAAGTGTGTCTTTGTGTTCTGTAATAAACATATAATATTATGTAAGAATTGTGGCAAATAGTGATATAGCTATAAGAATAATGTGAAATTAAACTATATTTCAAATCTATTGTCGCTATTAAAATTTTGGGATGGATAGTCTCTCATATCATTTAAGGGATGTTTGTTAGCTAGCTAGCTAGCCCCAGATAGTTTGATCTCGATTTGCCTTGTGATGCAACTAGACAATCAGAATGTCTACTGGCTGTCTCTAAAGCTGTTTTCCCATGTACTGCATGGTCAATCTATACTAAAATATTATAAAGCTGAAGAAGAGTGTGTTTGTTTGTTTGGTTGGTTAGTTGGATAAACGCGCTAATCTCAGAAAGTACTGGTTCAAATTGAAAAATTATTTTTGTGTTGGATAGTCCATTTATTGAGGAAGGCTATATAACAACTGACATTAATCCACGCGAAGCCGCGGGCGACCACTAGTGTTCATATACAGCTGTAGCCGCCCGATGAAGTGGCAAATTTTCTACGTCACCGAGTTTTATTTTCTAGTATTCCCATTTCATGGAGTGTAGCCCCGTTGACATAAAGAATATTGGAATCTAGCGGCCGGCTGCATCAACGGCCGTCGCTCACAGATTATGAGAGTTTATTATAAAACAAGTGGTCGCCCACGGCTTCGCTCGCGCTAATGTCGGTTATTATTTAACGCCTTCCACCATAAATGGACTATCCAACACAAAAATATTTATTCAATTTGAACCAGTAGTTTCTAAGATTAGCGCGTTTAACCAAACAAACAAACAAGCTCTTTAGCTTTGTAATATTAATATAGATGTTAGTCTACATGTCAGAAATATAATATATGATATATAGCCCAATCTTCATCTTATATCCAAAATGTGTGATGTATGTACTTTACACTTTGTAGTGTAGACAATTCCTAGTCCTAGTAAGTCAGGTGCTTTGTGTGCAAATAATGTGTTTTCTCAAACAACCTCAATCTAAACTAAAATACAACACTATAGGGCATAGCTCACACTTATTTCAATAGACCTATAATTATTATGTAATTATCTTCGATTAGATAAGCGTCCCATAAATATAATGGGCATATGTAATAAAATACAATGGATTAAAATCTAATATATAAAAATCCACAGTGTTTGTTATCAAACTCCTTCAAAACGCCTTTACTAATTTTTAATGAAATTCACCGAGTAAGTTTGGTATGTCTGAAAAATATAATATCTACGGGGATGTAAAGAAGCGGTGAATTTACAGCCAGCTTGTAGCAGAAAATCTCACAATGGTCATAAGCGATATCGCGGGCAAAAGTCGGCAAGCTAAGCACTTCCAATATTAATACTGCACCTGCTGTTGACATTTTACACTTGTGTCGCGTTTACTTTCCATTATGGAGTATGCGATTTATTTTCAAATACATACATAAATCACGCCTATATCCTCGAAAGGGTAGGCATAGGTGAACTAGCACTCACGTTTCGCCAATTATGTTAGGTCCCATGTGGTGGCGACCCTATTGCCATTTATCGGGCACAAAAATCGCAGTACTATTGCTACGTGATATAAGAGGAACGCTGCTGCCCATTCCTCATGGCTGAATTATCCTTAGTCGCCCTTTACGACACCCACGGGAGAGATTTGGGGTGGTGACAATTGTATTCTACTCTGCCGTCACCACACGGCGATTTTCAAATAATATATCCAATATACATTTTCCCAAACTAAGAGCCTGTTTCACAATCGACGGGTAAGTTCTGGATAGCTTATTTGGTAGTTCAATTGACATATATTTCATATTACAACTGTCAAATGATCTGCCAAGTAAGCTATCCAGAATACCCGTCCAATGTGACTCAGGCCCTTAGTGTATAGAACAAAGTATAATTTTCAGTAAACTGAACAACTAGGCTTAAGGTCTTGTTAAGTAAATAAGTTTTAATGGTCGTTACAACTGTTTACGATTTTTGGCTATGGTATGTACACCCGGTGTAATTACTGGAGTAAAATTATGTACTTTCAGATTTATTGACAAGAAGTAGCTGTAAAGATTTATATTACTGCATGCATTCAAAATACTTGCACTGATTTCAAAATTCAGTGCAAGGACTTAGGAAACGCTACATATATTTTGAAATAGACAGCGAAAGACAATTAAATTATATGAACTGAAAAGGTTATTTCACACACAGATTGAACTACCAAAGTGTTAGGATCACCGGGCGTAATTTCAGTTGGTTCTTTTTATTTTCTCGCCTCGCTTTTTCTCGGAGCGAATGGAAAGGATTAAGCTATCGTCAAGATGTATAGAACAGGATTAATTGGTCTAACTTCCGAGCGAGTCCAAAGATAGAAAAATAATTTTTAACCATGGTTCGATACATTATCGTGATTCGATTGCCTAAGTGAAATGGCGAACTTTCGTATTATTTACTATAGCTTGACGAGTTATCACAGAATTTTTTTAAAACGCTAATTAAGACATGATGTTTCAAAGCTTTCTTCAAATTACTTTCTTAACTTTTTAGTGTTCGGTTCTATTTTATTTTAGAAGTTATTGCTACGACAATTACGTGAGCACATAAAGTGGTATTTGAAATATTATCACAAACCACGTTTTAAATATCAGCTGCTAGTTATTACTGCAAAGATGCGGATTCACGACAAAGAACTCGGCTTTAATATAGCGAGATAACCGCTAAGGCTTTTTACTTCACTCCAATATACATAGGGAAAGGAAAAGTATATATTCCTTTTATTCCTTTCCTGTTATAAAACCCATTATGCATCAATGCATTCGTCTTTAAAACTATTGGTTTAGTATATTAGGTTGGGGAAAAAGTCTTTTCGCATTATAGTATGTATAAACTTGTAATAAAATCTCTTTGGCTATACTATTTGTATCTGGCTGGTTTTGGTATCATTGAAAGTTTAAATTTTAAAGAACATAATTCCAAATTCAAATTAGGAAAATGTGTGATTTTCATTTGTTTTTCGTACCGCCAAGATGAGTGAATCTAATGAAGAAATTCGATACATTTTAAAATTTTACTACAAAAAAGGTAAAAATGCAACGCAAGCCGCGAAAAAAATTTGCGATGTTTATGGACCTAGTGCAGTGTCTGTGAGAGTAGCACAAATTTGGTTTAAGCGTTTTCAATCCGGAAATTTTGATGTCAAAGATGCACGTCGCTCTGGTCGCCCTATTACAGATAAAATGGATGCCATTTTTGAAAAAGTGGAGCAAGATCGGCATGTCAGTAGTTACGACGTAGCTGAAGAACTGGGAATTGACCACAAAACAGTTTTGGCGCATTTGAAAAAAACTGGGTACACAATAAAGCTCGACATTTAAGTACCTCAGGAGCTCACTGAAAGAAACCTAATGAACCGTGTACTCATTTGTGATTCTTTATTACGACGTAATGAAACCGAACCATTTTTGAAGAAGCTGATAACTGGTGATGAAAAGTGGATCACGTACGACAAGAACGTGCGAAAAAGGTCGTGGTCAAAGGCCGGTCAGGCTTCACAGACTGTGGCGAAACCCGGGTTAACTCGCAACAAGGTGATGCTGTGTGTGTGGTGGGATTGGAAGGGTATTCATTATGAGCTGTTACCACCAGGCAGGACCATCGAATCTGAACTCTACTGCGAACAACTGATGAGATTAAAGCAAGAAGTTGAGAGAAAGCGGCCGGAATTAATCAACAGAAGGGGTGTGCTTTTTCATCATGATAACGCTAGACATCACACATCTTTAGCCACTCAGCAAAAATTAAGAGAGTTTGGCTGGGAGGTGTTAATGCATCCGCCGTATAGTCCTGACCTTGCACCTTCAGATTTCCACCTGTTTCGGTCTCTTCAGAATTCTTTAGGCAGTGTCAGGTTAACATCACGAGAGGACTGCCAAAACCACTTGTCGCGGTATTTTGACCAGAAGTCCCAAAATTTCTATAGCAATGGGATCATGTCCCTATCTACAAGATGGCAAAAAGTTATCGAACAAAATGGTACCTATATACTTTAGTTAAATGTAAATAAACTATACTAAAAAATGTTTTGAATTTTCTTAAAAAATGCGAAGAAACTTTTTCCCCAACCTATTATGATAAAAATACCCATCTTTTTACTGCAGCACTACCTATCAAATTATTACGGATGATGTTGCCATTGAATGGCAATGGGCTCGACCTCTCATAAGCGGCAGAAATCAAGACACGTCAATTACGTTATGTACAAATAATTATTAAGGTAGGTAATTATAACGAGGAATACCCGTTATAAATACAGCTTTTTATTTAAATTGGCCCGAGAGTGGTGATAATCGTATTCTGCTTAAGCGTCATCATATTTCGCTTATGATGTACGTAACGGAGGTAAATTATATCGCTTTTAGTGTAAATAATTATGACACGCCTTTCTTCTGTCCGCCATCACAATTTTCCAGTTGCTACGATCCTTGCACGCTTCATACAATTTTATCAATGTCTTCAGTCATGCTAGTCAGTTTCAGGTATCCATGACCTGGCTTTTTTTCAATAGGTACCGGTGGCGCGGCACTTAAACATGAAATGAATGAAAGACATGTGATAGCAATGGAAAACGGATTATTAATTTGATTATTTTCATTTGTATCGTTAAGAACTCCTTTATGATTATGTATATTATGATAGATATTTAAAATGGGACAGGAAAATGGAGTGTAAAATATGTGACAAGATAAGACAGAAAAGATATCAGAGCTATTGAGATTATTGGCTTTTATTTGATTAGTTATTTACAAGTATGTATGTCAGCAGTATGTTTAATAAGCGTCATACGAATGGCATTTAAGGTCAAATCAGTAACCGATCTTACACAAACTAGTAATTATCTGGTCATGAGAATATTACATAATACCTACCTATGTATTAACTACCTGGCTTATGACTGCTCTAATTTAGGGTGCGGGCTGTCTGTGATCAGCGTTTGAGTCCTATTGTTCTGTCATAGTCTACTGATATCCATCCTGAGCATCTAAAATAATCACGTGCGGTTTGATGTTGTGATGTGTAATGTTTAGATAGAATCAATGTGTTGTTATTACATGTGTTCATTAGAATGCGGATATGCAAAAAAAATGTCCTGATACGCGAATTGCATCCGCGTCCTTCGCAATTCGGGTCTATATCATAAGTCTATACATATGTCTATATCACGTGGCCAATCATGAGGTTCAGACGACTCTTACATAGGGAGATAAGTTTTATAGTATTTAAGATGAAAAGAATACATAGTAAACAAAAAAATATATTATTTCGAATGAAAGGTCTACCGAACAAAAATCATTCAATTTTAACGAACTTTTAATAGCGAATTAATATGTACTAAAGTAGTTACTAAAGTTATACATTTTGAAATACATCTTTGAAATTGTCTCATATTTAGGAAGCTGCCTCTTAATAGAAGAACGGCGCGTAGCGTTTGCTACATTTGCTACGAAATCCGTAGTGGTGTAACATGAAATATATAACGCAATGAAATCTGCTACGTAGTTAGTCAGTATGATAAGATAAAAACACTTCACCGGTAACAGCATTACCTTACATTGTCATAATAGAAGTTATAACAAGCACAATAGAACTACAACTTAACTGCTACGAGATATTATTATGTAAAATGTAACCAAATACCGCTACGTTTGATTCTAAACATAACTTTATTTTATTGGAGCCCACACGGTAACACTCAATGCGTTATATATTTCACTAGTGGTCGCCCGCGGCTTTGCTCGCGTTAATGTCGGTTGTTATATATTAGCCTATTAGCCTTCCTCAATAAATGTACGGTCGCGGTCAGAAAATGTTTACCAGTTTTGAAATTAGACTCTTTTCACTGAAGACAAAAATGCCATATCAAGTGACTAATTACCTTTTATAAGGTATTATGCAAAATGACACACCGAGAATAACAAAGAGAATAAAACAGAGGTTATTGATGACGAAAGTCATTATTTTCTTTATTTCTTGAAATGACATTTTATCGAAATTATTGTTTGAAAGTAATTTAGACAAGAGAAAAATTTTAGGTTTTCCACTAGCAAACCCTAATATTAGTCAGTCCATCTCCAAGAGCGATTAATTGTTTTTGCATTGTATCCCTGTGGTGTAAATATTTTTTAAGTGTATGTACATGCTGTAATGTAACAATGTTGGCAGACCTAATAAATAAATAAATTGTCAGATCATTAGAAAAAAGATAATCTAGTTTCAATCAAATTATTATGAAATAGAACATTTAGAACTTGTGACCTAAAGTATGCATGCAATTGTGATCCATAAGGTGCTAAACATTTTCTGCCCCGACTGTCCTATCCAACACATTTTTTTTTAATTTGAACCAGTAGTTTCAGAGTTTAGCGCGTTTAACCAACCAACCAAACAAACAAACAACTCTTCAGCTTTATAATATTAGTATAGAAGTATACGATACAAATGTGAAAAAAACCAAGACTCTAAATCATAACATCTTTAGAGGTCGAGGACGCCACGCGTTGATGTCATTTGCACTATCGAAGTATATAAAACTTAAAATTTATATATGTGACATTTAATTTTTATTTAAGCATTAGAGTAATGTAGGAATAAGATTACTGCAAAGAAAAAGAGGACTGGAAAATTATAAAAAAAAATTTGCCTGACGCTGGGATGGAACCACATGCTCCGCAGTCGAGACTGGTACTTATATTATTTTCTGTCTATTACAAAACGTATATTTACGTAATTACTTTAATATTATCGTATATTTTCATATAATATTAAATACCAGGCAAAAAATTACGCTTTTAAATTATAAACATGAATGTAATATAAAAAATAAAATATTCGAAAAATTCGTCATAAGTGCTCACCCGGCTGCATAAAAATTGCTAATTTTCTGACATCATTTCTTTGTTATAATTTAACATAATGGAGATAATAATAAATTAATATATTAACGAGCCAAAAATACCTCATAAGGATTTGCGTAAACTACACGATGTTTAAATATAGGTAAATAAATGTTGAAAACACCATGACTAGATAAAAACCAACCATATATTTACACAAAAACATTATGCCAATCAAGATATAGACTCACTTAGCCTTATAGCCAGCGCATCTGATCACCTCTGGAAATTAGCCGTGGGGTGTTCTACATTAAGTTTTGTCGCTCTATGATAATGTCGAGAACCGTAATATTAAAATATGTTTTTTCTGTTCTGCAACATACTCTGTACTTATTCACTTTTTTGCGACCAAAATATCAATGTTCTATTAGCTAACGGTTGTCAAATATATTATGATAGATTGTATTGGTTTTAAAAGATTTAAAAGCTCACTGCGACACGAATATGCAACGGGTGTAACGTAGGAAAAATATGTTTTATTTATTGCTTTTTATCAATCCTAGTGGAATATTTTGATTGGGATCAGTCCATCGTATTATTTCTAAGCTATCGGGTTCTCATTTCGTTTATTGATATTTTTGTTTTCAATTTTTTTATAACATTAGAGCACTATTTTAATAGTAACGAGTATTTTAAGTCGTTTTGTAACGTGATTCATATTAAAATTAATTTAATATAGATCCGATCACTTTACAAAAATAAAATATAACTTAAGACTTTCAAGAAAATAAGGGCATGGGGAAGGATCTGATCTGTACTGTTAGCTAACTGTTAACCTAAGGTAATTTTTAAGAAAAATACATCTTTCATGTCGGCGTATGTCAGCTATCACATAGCTCATAATAAATGCCAAAAAATGATTTATTGATTTTTTATAGATTTTAAAGGAAGTCACTCATTTGTTCGCATACTCGTTCAGATCCAATATTTTTACAGTTAACTAAATATCTGGGTAGATACCCAGAGAGATAATTGTCATCGAAACCGAAACTAAAAGTTTGCAGTTCAATTTCGAATTATTTTCATTTTTTAAATTAAGTAATTATACTGAATATTATGGTGTGTTAATGTATTGGTAATTATTATGGTAATTTACTTCGTTTTTTAAACACTAAAGTATTAACACACTGTACAAACTAGAATTTCACAAATTATATAAAATCGATACCTATAAAAATCTCTAAGGGAAATTTTGTATTGTTCACAAATAAAAGCGGAATCCACTCCATTTCAAAATGAAATAATACAAAAGCCTTTAAAACTCTGAGCGCAAATAAACCACTACGTCTATCTTTTTAACAGAGAACAATAAACGTTATTGATACATTTCTCCGGATGTTCTTTCTGTAGTAGATTTATACTTTCAAACAGAACTAGTAGTTGCAGTAAAAGATAAATATCTACATTCCTATATTGAATAACCATTTCAAACTGTACCTGTAGGTCTTCTCCAAACCGAAAAGTTTTGTAGCACTTGGAAAACTTTTTTGCCACTTTTTTGTCACGCATTTTAATAAAAATAACAGCATTCTTTTAAATTATAGTAAGCATGTACCATTCAAAGTTGTTTTGCAACGTGATTGACTTCTTCGTTTTGCAACGTGATTGACTCTTGACTTCTTATTTTATTCTAATTCAATTTTAATTAATGTAACTTTATTTAAAATTAATTCTTCCTGTATTTTTATAGTTACTTCTAGAAATGAAACAGAGAATATTAAGCCAGTATTTAACTCTACATGTTTTGTGTATTTTATTTTAATTAAAAATAAATATTTACATCTGTCATACTTACTTTTAGAATTTACAAAATATGTAACTGTATTTAAAAACAATTGTTTAAAATGGCTTTGGCAAAGCATTTATAAGGATAGAAAATTATTAAAAACGAACATTACCTTTTTAATCTCCATTAATTAAAACTGTTATTACTAAATAAAGATTTTAATTTTATTTTAATTATTTAGTTTTAAATTAATATTTCCTTTTATTCATAAAAACACTTCTAGAATATAAATAAAAAATTAAACAAATATTGCACTTTATTTATTACAATATAAAAAAAAACAAATTCGAATGGCTTTGGCAAAACATCTATTAGGATAGAAAATTATTGAAAACTAACATGAATTACATTCGTCCCTAAATGATCACGTAAAACTCATCAATGTAAATTAAATCATATACTTAAAAAAAAATCGGTATATACAGAAAGACGCTCAGCATTAGTAATTACTCAATTAATTAAAATCGCAATAATCACTTAACGCAATGCATCTTCGCTTATACACTTATTTGCACGCACCGAAATACTGAAAACTTGCAAAACACGCGAGCTGATAAAATTTGAGCGTACTATATAATAAATACTCACACGATTTCGGGGTTGGTTCAAGCCAAAACCTCAAAGTCGCCAAGTGCAGCGGACCCGGATATCAATTAGTTTCAATCACCTGTTACAGGGAGGGCGCAAACGACCACTCTTCGCGAAGGTGCACTGAGAACTAACTACCCCTTGCAGGCAAGCGGTGTGTATGGCAGGGCTGTCAACTAACGTTCGTCTGGCTGCGAGGGATGCTGATTCCATTGACTGACTTTTTACACATTAAATGTAGGCTACCTTAATTTGATATGGCAATCGAAATGCTGTCGTTGTTAATCATTTAGTTCTCATTATTTAATTTCACCCTATATTTATGTATTGAGAGAGATTAAATAGTTGTGATTACATTTATCTTTTTTTTTATAGAACAGATTTTTTGTGTTGCTTATAATGCATAATGCATTTCCAAAAAAATAACTCTTTTTAGCGATATAATTCTGTTCGATTTTAATTTTAACATTATATAAATGATATAATTCTGATGATAATGGCCGTGTGGGACAGCAGAGCAGAATACAATTGTCACCAGCCTCAATATCTCCCGCGGGTGTCTTACAAGGCGACTAAGGGTTTCATTTGCATTCCTCTTATACAACCTAGCAATGTGCTGCGTTTTTTGTGTCCGATATATAGCAATAGGCTCGCCACCTAACATAATTAGCGAAACGTGGGTGTTGATTCACCTCTGCCTACCCCTTCGGGGATATAGGCGTGCTTTTATGTACGTGTGAATTCTGATGAAATTATATTGAATGAGAGAGAAAAAATCCATTCACATGATTTTTATCCAATCGAATTTGAGTTTTCTGAATTTCAAACGGTGTTCTCAAACGTATTTTAGTGAGAAAGTCAATGCCTATCAGCTCTCCGGCGAAAAATGTAAAAGCATATTTTCTCTTCGCTCAGCGTGCAAGGATCGCGTATATTAGGTGAAGCGCGCTTGTAGTTGAAATTTGCCAGCAATATAGGGCGGGTATTTTCAAGCGAATAAACATCATTAATGTCTACTTTATTTTATTTAGTTTTATGCGGCAATCACGAATTATCATAGTTGTTTGATTAGATAGATTTTATAGAAAACAGATTATGAAGAAGAGTACTGTACGATATTTGGTTAAATGACAAAACTTCATCATCATCACCAGCCAGGCCTTCCCTATGGATGGAAGAATATAATGCGCCTTAACCCAACACTCTAGCCCAAAGCGAATTAACGACTGGAGATGTAGCAGACTCAACGTGCCCTCCGAAGTACGGAGAAATTCGAGATAAAACATTTTTGGTCACCCATTCAATGCCACAGCGCTATCGAGTTCCTCAGATTAAATGACAATGATTACACATATATGTAATAAAGGACAGTTCGACACAAACAACATGAACATTGCAGTAATATAAATGTTTTCATTATCATCATTACTGTTTCCGTTTAGTGAGTGGTTAAAATTACTATTAGTCGAGCTAAAACCTATAGTAAAGTAGGTCTTTCACGTAATAAGCAACAAAGCCCTTAAGATTGAGTTCCTGTCAAACTCAACCACAACTTTAATCTACACACTAGAAAATCGACGGTGCATAAGATTTTGTTACTGTATACCAGAGGAAAGTAATATAAAAGCACAAAGAGGTTTTATGGACGTAAATGTTGTAACATATTATATTAACGCAATATTGAAGTTGATATGAATATTTGAATACCTGCTCTCAACATGTTTCCTACAATATAACGAAGGTGAGTTTGAAGTTTCATTTTAGCAGTAGCTATTCTATAAGGGAAATACTGAATACAACTTTCAGTAGTCTTGCTATTATAGGTTTTACAGTCATCTTATTTCATAATACGAGGGCGGGTCAATAAGTCCGTGACTTTTTGAATTTTTTGAACCTCTTTTTGGACCTTGACAAATCATATTTTTTGGAAGGGATAAAAAAATAAGAGAAGCATTGGACAAAGTGTATAGAGCTCAAGGGAGACTACGATAAAAAAAATCTGTGTTTTATTCCAAAAGTCACGGACTTATTGACCCGCCCTCGTATGATTTTTTAGGATTCATGATAAGATTTTTAGGTTAGAAATACTTCATACACCTAATAATAAACGTACAATTTGATTCATGTGAATCAATCACTCCCATTTACACGAAGCAGAGATGTATTAACATCTATGACGTGCATAACATTTTCTTAATGCTAAGCTAGAAACAAGAACAAAGATACAGTACACAATAATTTATAATTATTCTCTATTAAGAAATAAGGATACAGCTACTAGTTAAAGTACAATTGCAACACCGTTTTTAAAAATTAAAGTTAAGTTTCAACCCTACTGAATTTCGTCATCGAAATTCTAAAAATACAATATACAAACAATACGCCAAGGAAATTTAGAAGGAAATTTTTAATGTTAAATATAGATTATTTAGTAAAACAAAGCTATAAAGTAATAACAACTTTCCAAAAACACGGCTTTATATTATTCTATGTTTATAAACAACGCCAAGGTTACTTCCTAAACTTCGATTGCGACTCCGATTTAAGCTTCAGCCAAGCTGAAAGACGTCATTGGAATTCTAAAAATAGTTCAAACAAACAATAAGTAAAGGGAAGAAGTTTTAGGGAGAAAATTAAAATATTAAGTTGCGTAAACACTTTAACTAAAAGTTAATTCTAGGCAAGCAGATGCCAAAGTATTGTAGTTTCGTGCTTTTCTTAATACTAAAGCGATGGTGTAAGTCTAAGTATAAGACCTATGCATATGGATTTATACATATTACTTAATTCTTGACATAGAAAAAATAGCTCACAGAACTTAAGACTCCTAAGCCTTTTATTAATTAGGCCATTTAATCTGACAAGAATAAATAGTCCTTATTTTAGTTGGTTGATCTAAACATTGTTTTATATTTAATAGCGACACACATAATGTACCTACATATTATAATATTTTAATATGTTCGATAATTACAACGACTCAATGCAGAAATCGACAATATTTTTTTCATCCCACCATCTCGGAAAAAGCGTTTTTGCTCTTCGATATCTGAGTGCAAAAGCCGTTTTTATCCTCTAGAGGTTAAAGTAAATTTGAATTTAGAACATCGTGTGCAATGAGTTTGTGAATTCAAAACATCATTATACATATTTATTTCTACCTCCATGGTGCCGAAATTGTCATGCAACCTATTTTAAATTGTTAAAAACTCAGACTCGGAACCTTCTTGGTGTACTTTTTTTGTAATTTGCTTTGCGCGCGCCATTTTCTTTTCACGTCATAAATTTGTTAAAACCTAGGAGTTCCGTGACGGTCAATCAGCTTGGCGTCAATCTTGCTTTAAACATTTTGATCGTCTACAACGCTTGCTGGATGCTTGAGTCAAGCATTTAAAAGCTTTTTAGGTCTGTTTGATTTGTTTACACTAGCAACGGAACAAAAACATACAGAAAATCAACGTGCTTGGCTCAAGCTGATTGACCGTCTCGGAACTCCATTAGGGACGGTAATTTTTATTAAGGACTTTCAGGTGTGTCTGGATGAATGTTGCGAGTGTGGCTGGGTGGATGGGTGGCTGTTGGAGGTGTGTCTGGGTGAACGGGTGTTTTGAGGGTGTGTCTGGGTGAATAGGTTTTTGTGTGTGTGTCTGAATGGATGGGTGAGTATTGTGGGTGTTTCTGGGTGATTGGGTGTTTTTTTGGGTGTAATAAGGTGTGTTGTGGGTGTTTCTGGGTGATTGAGTGTTTTTTGGGTGTGATTGGGTGTTTTGTAGGTGTTTCTGGGTGAATGGGTATTTTGTGGGTGTTTCTGGGTTAATCGGTGTTTTGTGGGTGTTTCTGGGTGAATGGGTGTTTTGTGGATGTTTGTGGGTGAATGGGTGTTTTGTGGGTGTTTCTGTATGAATGGGTGTTTTGTGGGTATTTCTGGGTGAATGAGTGTTTTGTGTGTGTTTCTGGGTGAATGGGTGTTTTGTGGGTGTTTCTGTATGAATGGGTGTTTTGTGGGTGTTTCTGGGTGAATGAGTGTTTTGTGTGTGTTTCTGTGTGAATGGGTGTTTATTGGGTGTTTCTGGGTGAATGGGTGTTTTGTGGGTTTTTCTGGGTGAATGGGTGTTTTGTGAGTGTTTCTGGGTGAATGGGTTTTTTTGGGTGTGTCTGAGTGGATGGGTGTGAATGTTGTGGGTGTTTCTGGGTGGGTGTTGAGAGTGTGTTTAGGTTAATGGGAGGGTGTTGTGGAAGTTTCTGGGTGAAAACAGAAACTGTTATTGTATTTTTTTTTTGTATTTTGCAATTTCCTCGTTGGGGGGGATGAAAAGTTACGTGTTGCACTCGAGTGCAAAGATTTTTCACCTTGTGCTCTTTTGATTCCCTCGCTATCGCTCAGGATTCTAATTTTTGAATCACTCGCTACGCTCGTGATTCAATTTTAGAATCCTTCGCTAGCTCGGTCATCAAAATTGAGCACGCGGTTAAAAAACAACTTTGCACTCACGTACAACAAATAACTATTTTAATTCAGTCTCATTTCAACTTCAAAAATAGTGTCATACATTTCAGCACTTTATAGCAATTAATATTAAAGGGTTGCACATAAAACAGAACCAATAAAAAATAATGCAATCTCAGTAATGAAATTTGAAATAAATCTAGTTAAGCCGCTTGAATGCGGTGTAAACATTTGATAGCCTTTTCATAATATCAATCGTGGAAATGGGGATATTGGCGTTATTTTTTTGATGGAAGTTGGTTGACATTACAAAAGAATCCACTTCTGTGGGAGATATTTCAAGAACATACAACAACATTTCCAATTATAATTTATTGATTAATTAATTTGGTCTTATTAAAATATCTGTATGACTTAAAAAGGTAAGTTTTGAATCAATATTTATTAAAATTTCCTCTTTATTTATTTGTGAATGTAACATTGTTACTTCTAAAAGTTTTTTTAACAAATTATGAGGTGTTTACTATTAGTTCCAAAAATAAGTGAAAATCTAAAAGATGACATGCCTGTCTTTCATTACTCTTTCTGTTATTCTTATTTTTTCTATTATTTTCATGTTGTAACATTGTGCCCCTTACCCTGTAACAGAGTAACCCAGATACTGGGCTAAATGTTACAATCGACTGATTTTATTAAATTGCAATTTAAAAATGTTTATGTTTCAATAATTTTAATTAAAGTTAGATAATTATAGTTTATGTCTATGCCAAAAAGAAGCTGATTAAAAACATATATTTGTCACTAAATTCAAGTATGTTTTTTTTGTAACACTGTATCCCACCTTACCCTACCAAGATTTTGAATTTTTAGGTTTAATTTAATATGATGTTGATCACTAATCTTAATTAAAAGATTACTGTAGAAATATGGATAATTTTAGATCACTTTAACTAAAGGTAGACAACACTGTATTATTAGGGTACATTATTAGATTAGGTCATTGTTTCAGACCGAAAATCATGCTGCTGTCAATAAAAGTACAGTTGTTTCGTGATTCCGAATCTGACATGGAAGCAGCTATTCAAGAATACCTGTATTATTCCGAATCGGACACGGAAGCAGCTATTAAAAAATGAAGGCGAGATATGCCAGCATCAAATACCTGTACCTAGACCAATTCTGCTAAAAGAAGACTGAATTAGAGGAATAATAAATGGGTAAGAGAGTAGTATTTATTATAATTACAATATTAAAAGAAATAATTGTTACTAAATGTTTAATTTCTGTAATAATCATTATCAAGTCTGCTATTGGTGCAATTGACTGTATTTTGATTGATTGACTTTCGACCTTTGGTGATTTTATTTTTTGATGATGTCATCTATTAGTACTGACGACAATATTTAAAAAACTATTATAATCATTAAAATATGATAATTATTGGAGGTTTTATAACAAAATATTATTTTCTAAGACTATTATTTCTCTTACATAAAAAGCTGTGGTTTTTTTTTAAATATTAATTCTATTCATTGAAAGATAGTGATTTACTTAATGTGTCTAGCATTAGTGCCTTTACCTTAAAAAACATTATGAAGAATACACATAATGTTTTCTTATATTTGCACGAGCACTACACATTTGAAATAAAACAACTTTTACGGATAAGACTCGCGTATAATTTGGTGTTTGGCATATTAATTATTTAACCCGACGTTTCGATCACTTTACAGTGGCCGTGGTCACGGGGGGACTAAAGATGACAGGTGTCCTCACAATAAAGTAATAATTAACTACCGTCATAATATTTGATATTTTAGGTGTTCCGATTTACACAAACAGAGCTTACAGTATCATTGTTTTTGGCAGTATGAGGACGGTGTTGGGATTTAATTATTCTAATAATTGGGTCCCAAGCAGGTGGTATGTTCCAACCATTATCTCTATTGAAGTTTGGATGTTTCTTGATTTCAATAGCTTCACGTATCATTCTAGGTATATATCGTTTCTCTTTTGCTAGAATTTGCGGTTTATCAAATCTTAAATAATGGTTGGGTCCGTCTAAGGCATGTTCACATACTGCAGATTTTGTTTCGCGCCGCAGAACACATAGCTGATGTGAAACATAGGCGTGAAACAAAATCTGTAAAATAATTAAATCCCAACACCGTCCTCATACTGCCAAAAACAATGATACTGTAAGCTCTGTTTGTGTAAATCGGAACACCTAAAATATCAAATATTATGACGGTAGTTAATTATTACTTTATTGTGAGGACACCTGTCATCTTTAGTCCCCCCGTGACCACGGCCACTGTAAAGTGATCGAAATGTCGGGTTAAATAATTAATATGCCAAACACCAAATTATACGCGAGTCTTATCCGTAAAAGTTGTTTTATTTCAAATTATGAAGAATAAGTAAGAAGACATAATATTTAACTCAATAAATATATACAACGTGTAGATCTACTGACTATACGTAACAAAAACCGGTGGTATTCAATTATCCATATACTATTTTATACCAAACGAGTATATCATTAATTTGTAATGCCTAACATATAGCACACGTTGAATTTGTACTATGTTCCAGTACTATGATGAACACGTACTATGTTCCAGATAGCATTCAATACATTCGATGTTGTAATAATTATAACACATGACTAACCCCCGAATACAGAAACGCTATTCAAAGTTTGAGTCCCGCTTAACATTTAAGTATTGTCAAAATTGACGTTTTTCCATACAAATTCTGACAGGTAGTGTCCACTTAACTTTTTAAGCAGTCCCCTAAATTTGAGTAGCGTTTCTGTATTCGGGGGTTAATATTGTAATTATTAAGTGGTTTAACTGTAATACAACAAGATAACGAATCACGCAGTAAGTTTTTATTTTCAATATCTAATAAATATATTTTTTTGTTTAATCACAATTCTTTTAAATCACGACTATACTTTCATTATTCGTTAGGGCAGATAAAACAATTACTATCGTAACACGATTAAAATAAACTTATAGTTACCAAATTTTGTACTAGTTCCGTAAGTTGTTATCTGAAATGTAAAAGTATTTATTCTCCTAAAATATTATAAATAGGAAAAAATATATTCATAAAAATGTCACGGAGCATATCTTTAATTTATTTAGCTACCTAATATAATATTCCATTTGCATTAATTATATTCTGCGAGAACTCATTGTAAAAATTGTATAGTTAATAATAACAAACAATAATTCACGGGATATTAATACAAGCATCAGAGAACCTTACATCATTTTAAATTAAATCAATATTCATGAGGAAGCTGTAATATGAATTATTGAAATTATTTTTAAAAAGGAACTGAGATCGCCTGGTCTCATTATAATTATTTATATATCTCATATAATTTTTCAAATGTGTTAGGAAAATAACAATACTACATTCCCAAAATACCGTATATCTAAATACTAGACGGAAAAACAACAGGAATTAAAAGTTCGAATAAAAATATTCAATACAAACAAAACAGCGCTTAAATTCATTCATGTAACTTTCTCAAAGTTTTCAAAATTGTGTGAGCTTCGTGGACATAGTAGACTAGTATGTTTGTTCTGTACACATTTCTAATCGTCTGACCTTTTGAGGGTTGCAGTGTAAAATTTACAAATATTTGTGATTAAGTACGTATAAGAAATTTGTTTTTTTGGCAATGTCTCTCTTCAATAGCAGTAGAACTTTTCTCCCAAATTGTCACAAGATGATGATGAAAACCTAAACAGCTTATTATTTGTTACCATTTTAGCTCATAATAATAGGGGTTAAAGTATGAAATTGCCGTTTTATTATAATAGGTTTTTTGAATTGACAAAGAATCTTCATGATTTGAGGTTTTCGAATGAAACTTTTTTCAAATAGTTTCTATGGTGTTCTGTTTTTAAAAACTGTGAAACATTTGAATATCGACTTTCAATTGTTTGTGTTATAAAAACAAAGACAAGAAAGATGGATACTGCGAAAATTCGAGTGATTTTTGAATACGAGTTCCGGGGCAGAAGTAACGCGGCAGAAACAGCCCGCAATATTGATATTGCGTTTGGTGAGGGGTCTGCTAATGAACACAAAAGAAATACCGTAACCGAAAAACTATTTTCAACAACTGTAAGGAATATGGAAATAATAGATCCAGTACCGTAAAATGAGGCGACTTTGCCGATCCCGTGGCAACTTTACCATATCGTAGTATTTGACATAAACTCAATTATTTTAACATTTTGTTAAAAAACTAACTTAATTTTATTGGCATTGTTTTTTCAATGGCATAGGCTATCATTTTTTGTATTGTTATAACTAGGAACACTGATAGTTATGTCAGTAACTGCCGCACTCAAAGACGTCAATTAACTTTAATGAGTACTTAATGTCAAAACATTTTATTTAAACCTAGACCATAGACCCGGAAAGAATAGCGACTAGTTTTGAATTGTCATTTTTTGACAATAAGTACTCATTAACGTTAAATATCTTCTCTGAGTGCGGCAGTAAGTCTCTTCAAGTGTTTGTCTCTCCGCAAAAAGTCTGTTAATTGATACTGTAAAATTGTACTCCCACAGCGTAAACTGCTGTATACAGATAAGTTACATTTTAAATAGTGCATGCATAAAATGATTGTGATTATAGCTGTAAAGTATCGTATTGATATTTCTTCATTTCATTGAGATATGATTAAATTAATTATTATTAAAGTATTAAATTAATTTAAGAAAATTATAATTCCAAAATTTTTAATTTTAATAAACTCGGCTGTATAAGTCTGCAGCCCGAGCCTAATATCAAAGGGTAAAACAATGTCCCTCAGTATTCTTAACTGTAATAATTTTAGTTTGAATTTTAAGAAATATTATGAAAAACTACTGTTTTATTTCCTCGCAATCGAAGTGAGAAGCAGAGTTTTTAACTCGTCCACAAAACCTACTCGAAATTACTATCAGCCCGAGCCGAACTCGGGTAAAAATGATTCGTTTTGTGCACTTATTGACAAATCTACTATTACGTACCAGCACCAGCTCAAAAATGACGTATTGGGTCAGGTAAGCTGGCTAACCTTAACTTAAAGTTTTAGGCCTGTACAAAACAGGGATATAATGTTGTACCGAATTTGAAACACCAACATAACACAAATATTGATTGCAACCTGTCTTAAATTGTTAAGCGAAAACAAATAATGATTTTTAATCGACAACCTAATATATGTTCAAACTCCGTCGAGTCACTAAAATGTAACAAAATAACAAAAAAAAATTAGTGCCGCCATTCGCCATGTTGTTGGTTTACAGTTTCAAGGTTTTTTTTTAATTTAAGTGGAAAAATATGGAATCAAGCCCATTCAGCCAAGTCTTGTTGCATGTTGTAACTTTTTTCAAAATAGTAAAGTTTCGTGACTGCATTATTTATTATGAGGATAAGAAGTTTATTTTTTTTATTACTTTTTAAATATCATGTAGGAATAATTATTGAGACACGAAAATTTAAAATATCAATTCGATACTGTATTAAGCAATTTTAAATGTTCCTAATAAAAACAACTCTAAATATTAATAATTTGACCAATGTTTCCAATGTGAGTCCAATGTGAGACTATACTTGTGAATTTAACAAATTAAATATTGAATAAATAAATAAATTTAATCCAAATTGTTTTAATTCCCTCGCAGTTGGTACGAAAAGCAGAATATATTCCTCGGGAAAAAGCAGTCTTATATCTTGGGTGCGCTTGAATTCCTCGCTCGATTTCTATTCTGAATTCCCTCGCTTCGCTCGGGATTAAATTTTTTAACTCCTTCGCTTCGCTCGAGAGTAAACCATAGAGTCCTTCATTGCGCTCGGGATGCAAGTCTGCACCCGTGACATAAGACACTGCTTTATTCCCTTGTGATATAATCTACTACTAAACAAGGTTTCGGAGGGAATTGATGAAAGTTATGTACCGTAAGCTAAGTTACGTGTGGCGTTGGTGAGATTTTCCGTACGTGTAGCGGAAAATCCCACTTCCTGGTCAGGGGGTGACATAAAACTATGATCATACCTCGGGTAATAAGAAAGGAAGCCTCAGATCGCATATTTGTCAAATACTTGCGATCTGAATCATGGTCACACAAAAGTAGGCCCTTTGTGTTATGGTTTCTCCCCTTTTTACAAATAAAATATTTGCCATAATGTTGGTTCACTGTTTTTTAGAGTCAACGATAGGGTAATGTAAAAATATTTATTATATTATTATCACAAGTATTAATTGTTAAACATCCGCGTAGTGACGGCAGAGTAGAATACAATTGTCACCACCCCAAATCTCTCCCGTGGGTGTCGTACAAGGCGACTAAGGATAAATCAGTGATGAGGAATGGGCAGCAGCATTCCTCTTATACCACCTAGCAATGTACTGCGACACTTTTGTGCCTGATATATGGCAATAGACTCGCCACCTATTACATGGGACCTAACATAATTGGCGAAACGTGGGTGCTAGTTCACCTCTGCAGAAAGGAAGAAGCTACCCCTTCTCCGAAGGGGTAGCTTCGGGGATATAGGCGTGATTTATGTATGTATGTATTAATTGTTGAATTTTTCGCGGTATTTTCACGTGCAATCAACTTTAGAATACGGTACTTGTCGTAATCAGCGATTAATTAATAATAAATTCTTACATCGGTTTTAATAATTAAATTTTATCGAGAAAAGTTTTCAATAATGTGGATTGATGCACCAATGCTGAACATTTTGATTTAAGGTAAACATGAAAACTGGAATGCTAAGAGAAATGTTTAAATGTTTTTATTACAAAAATTAAACTATATATGGATAATTTTGAATAAATGTACGAAAGCACGAAATATTTATTCTTGAAATTCAATATTCCTGTAATCATTTTCGTGTCCGACGAACACAATGGAAGGCAGGTTTAAAATGATATCACTTTCCAAGTTTAATTCTGCTTTTCGATTACCCATGCTAATGTGTTAATGGGCCTTTATGTAAGCGGTAGGTATGTAATATTACACAAAAGCCGATAAAGCAACAAAATCAAGTTTACAAATACCAAATTAGAAAATAGTAAATTCCTCATCGCCTTATTGCCGTCTCCACTGATGGGACGCAGGCCTTCTCTATGCTATGAAAAAATATAAGATTACTCCTAGTGCGGTTTGGTGTGTATTAACGGCAGCAGGACCAATCGGGACGAATGGCTTCTTCTTGTCTTCTCTTGAAAACATTTAAAACAAAAATATATTATTGTCACCTATCTAATCCTTATATTAAATAACTCAGGTAAAACAATCACAGGTCGAGAACGCAAGCCACTGCGAAATTGAGCTCCTCAAAAATAAATAAAGCATAATTATTTTCATGCAGAATTCAGCCCCAAATAACCAATTTAGTGCTGCCACGAATTTAATAGGTGCTTACAAGTATTCATTCCGACAAGACGGCTCGAGTAGTAAGCGTCTCCCTCTCAACGATAATTCACGTTAGGTTAGCATAGCGAAATGGACACTGATCGGAACATGGCTTGCGTTAGAATGAGCAGAATCGATTACAATAGAGCCACCATTAGATATACGATAACCGTCAAACGGTCAACCATGGCCCGAACGATTAATATATCTATCGAGCGCTAGGATTGTAACGGGTCCCATTATACGCCTGTAGGGCCTACATCTTGAGTAAATATATTGAAAATAGGCTGCGTCCTCCCAGTTATGACATACGACGCCGAGACGTGGATAGACACTCACGGCTGGACTAGTCCACCTGTTTAAAGTCGCTCAGAGAGCTATTGAAAGGGCTATGCTCTGAGTATCTCTAAATGACCGCATCAGAAATGATGTAATCCGACAGAGAACCAGAGTCACCGACATAGCCCACCGAATCAGCAAACTGAAGTGGCAGTGGGCTAGTCACATTAGTCGCAGAACTGACGGCCGTTGGAGCCGTAAAGGAGACCGTGACTCGGTAAACGTGATGTAGGACGCCCGGCGAAAAGATGGGATGATGACATTCGTAGGCTAGCTGGAGTGGGCTGGATGAGAGTGGCCGAAAATCGGGAGCAGTGGCGTGCATTGGGGGAAACCTATGTCCAACAGTGGACAAGCATGGGTTGATGATAAAGACTTCTCTGCTCCTTCTGCTCGAGAAGGCATCTGATGCCGTGGGTGTCTCCACATCTGCATTCGTTAATAAATACCCTTCCATCCGCACCTGGCCAGCGTCGTGAGTTAAGGGTACATTCTCCCTAGATTCTCCAATAGGGAAGACGTGCTCCCTAGAAACGGGGACATAAACGAGCAGTATGAAGATGATACTTACATAAGTAGTAAATCGTGTCTATTTATCCCTGAAAGGGTAAAGCAGAGTTCATGACAGTTCACTTCGTCATGACAGCAATCTACTACACCTACTCCAATGGGTATAGTAACGTTAATATGCCAGTAAAGCTTAGTCTGAATTAACCTTCATTATTCTTTGTTAAAATATAATTTTAAGTCTGAAGTTTTAATATTACACAAATAACACAAAATGTAAGTATGTGCTTATTATTAGACGCAGAATAAAGCGGAGGCTTTTTCTTAACTTATCTATAAACAATTCGTTTTATTATTCTACGCCTATGGCTAAAGTTTTCTTTTTGAAATAACATTTAAAAACGAATGCATCATCCGATTTTCTTCTACAACATTCCACGAAAAGAAAGGTGAAAAAATAACACTTATAAACTTGACAATAATTCTGTTTTGATTAATTCGCATACATTATATACAACAAGGGTTGTACTGCCTGCGGCAAAATGTCTCTCGTCAAAACGCGTAAGTCCCCGATATAGCGGGCGCTTGTGCCGTTTTTCCAGCGACCTCACGGCTCCAACATCGGAGCTGAACATCATAGTACACAAGTTATTAGTATACCTAGTTCATACTATCGCACTTTGGAGAATATGTTTATAGTTTCTAATGTGTTGGACGTGTTGACATGAAGGGTCGAAACCGAAACAGTGATTATAATATTCGTCAACTAGTTGAAATTGTGACTAAACGTAGCCCAGAAATGGAATTAGGTCAGCCACCACTAACTATGTAGATTCAGAACCACAGTAAATAAAAATGAAATCTGTTCAACATTAAGATCAACAACAATAAGTCAACTATAAGATACACGACTTGTACTGTACTGTACACGACTGCTTACATGTAACGTCGTAGGCAGTACTCTACGCGGTCTATTGTGGTAGAACATCGAATAAGATCAGGCATCAATTTCTTAGCATCTACAATGCAACTCAACGGGTCTTATCGCAAAGGTAAATTGAATAATGCATTCCTTGGATTACTAGAAATAAAATCGGTTTCTACACAATTGTCACCAGTAAAAAATGTTTAAAATAAACAGCCAATTATAAAAAATAGTTCAACTTAAATGTGAACTAATTAATAGCTTTGAAAAATATGAGTTTAAATTAAATGAACCTTATGAGTAACATTTATCTGACGGCCGTTGGTCTAAGGTCCTCGAATGTCGACCGCGCGGTAGGCCCCCAACAAACTGTCGATCGGTATGGAGATCCTTGGGGGAGGTCAATGCCAACAGTGGGCATCTCTTGGCTAATTTTATGATTGTTAGTTGATACCTATTTATCCTCTCTATATAAATAGAACAATAATAATTTACTATATCTTATTCACTTTCATGGCTAAATAAAGAAGTCTCATTAAAATAAATCAATATAGGTACCAAACAGCGTGGCGTGTTATCTGGACAATGGATGTTTTTTATGTACATTGCATATAAGATAATTCTCATTGAAAAATGAAGAAACCTAAGTAAACATATATTATTATAACCTATAAACACTATAAAATAGAAAGTAACATATACAATCATAAAGCTTGCCTACCAGTAGCAATAACTGGGCCATAGTTAAATATGAATAGCATTAATGAGACTGTATAAAAGCTTGCTGTCAGGGCGTGCGTAAATGTTTAAATTTTCGTGACCTCAGCATATAGATGTAATTAAGAATTATAATTAAATAATAACCATAGGAAATGAGCCCAGACACAATGCATATTTACTAGCGGCACTTACAGTTTAGTGTGGCTTTGATAATAGTATGTCCGAATAATATTATGTTCCCAGTCTAAAGGGTTTTACGTAAGCAATTAAAAATGTTAGTCTAGATGTCTCGAGGCGACTTCTGTCCAAGACTCGGTCCACCGATGAAGATCAATTCATGGATCATTCGGTGAGACGCCTTTCATTGCAAGTTTTCTTATTTTTAAAAATAAGGTGTTAACAACGGTAGGTAGGTAGAAAAGGTCCCATAAAATTGGTGCTCTTACTGGACTCCGTCACATTTACGTTTCGTCAGATCAAATTTAACGGGACCTTACACACTTTTGCTAGCAAACAGACCGTGTTCAGAAAGGCTCGTATGGCTGTTCTTAATGGAGTGGAGGTTCAACATTAATTTTTGGAAAATATCAATAAAATATTGTACCTATTGTCATTTTATTTTATGAACTATATAAATTATTTATGCATACGGATATTTAGTTAAAATAAAAAATAAACTACTTGTTGCGTACGTATCTACTATTTACGGCCCCATTTACCTTTTACAAACTTAATGCGATAAGCTTTTGCGATATTGGTTATTTATATGTATATGATTTAATTGCTCAAACTGCCGAATTGCGGTTAAATGTACGTGACCAACGAGTATCACATAACCACCCACAACTAACCAATTTGGCCATGGCGCCAGTTTACTTGCGTTTTGCATTTCGGCAATAATAATAATAAATATTTTTACACTCACATCTAGCCCAAAGTAAGTAGCCCAAGCACTTGGGTTAGGTATACTAGATGACGGACATATTTTTAATATAATTATGTATATAAATGTTGAAAATATATTACATAAACATATTCACAACCATGACTCGGACACAAACATTTGTGGTCATCACAAAGTTTGCCCCTACAAGGATTCGAACCCGGGACCTCTTGGCCAATACCCAGCAATCTGAGCATTTGACCAAGGTGGCCTTATAAAATTAATAATAATGATTACCAGAACTTTAATCTCCCCACTGCGGGGACATAGGCATTCCCTATGGATGAAAGAATGTAAAGAGGATAGGCCATAACCCACCACGGCGGCCCTGTCCAAATTGGTGGGTATTAACGAATGCAGAATGCAAGATGCATTACTCTATAATAATGTACATACCTGCGTATTGGTAATTTAAATTGAAACCGCAAAACTATCGTAATTATTTCGGGGTAAGATCACAGTATTTGGCAACGCAACTACGTCTTAGCTGTGTACAACAGCTTCAAGTCAAACTTGACACAAGCCTAAGGGCCTGTTTCACAATCGATGGGTAAGTTCTGAATTTGACAGTTGCAATATGAAATATATGTCAATTGAACTGCCAAGTAAGCTATTCAGAACTTACCCGTCGTTTGTGAGACAGACTCCTATATAATCATACAAAATAGTTCGCTTTTTCCACATTATTCTCGTTTTTTGTCGTGCATTATGAATTCTAGTAAAAGACGTAAGCACTATTAAAACGTGAACCGACTGCACTCAACTCCGCGTCCGCATTCTACGTTGCATTATGTCTCTTTTTCAGCTTGGATTTTGTTTTGCAATATTATGTTTGCTTCACAGATGCCTAGGCGCTGATAAATTTGAGGTTGAACGAACTACACTGGAAGGTACGCCGATTTGCCGCACAAAATTGCGTCGCAGATTTCGCATCGCGCCAATTCGCAGTTATGTGTACGGGAGCTAAAATCATTGTGTGTTCTTAATTTAAGACAAGAATTTGGTCTTGGTCTTGTAGAAGCAATTGCTTAAAAAGCAAAAGCACAGGTTTAGAAAACTCCCATAGCCGTCCTATACTATCCACAAGAAAAGGGAAAGGGCGGTGAAAACAGTATTCTGCTCTGCCGTCACCGTGATTTGTATAATAAATAATAACATCAGAAGCTGGTATTCCTCAAGTTAGGCTGCCTGCAGTGAATTATCCATCTATATTATATTACACGAGCGTTGCGTGGCGAGGCGGTCGGCATATGGGCTTTTATGCGGTACAATAAAAATAGCAGGTACAAAGTTCTTTTTACGCGGCTTTCTCACAGAAGTTGGTACATATACATGGTACATATACATAGCCTTAGTTTTGCAATAGATAAACTTGAATATATACAACCATGTTGCTTCGCATAATAGAATGCTCTTTAAATAAAAATATATTATTATATCTATATCTGATGATTAGATAGAGATCTGTAGGCTGTTGTTGTGAGTAATATCTCACTATTGTAAAACTCTCATCACTCTGATTCATATTTTCTCATATTATGTTATGTTAAAAGATTTTACCATCTATTAGCTCCTACTCTCGAAATTCTATTGTTAATTGCTGTGAACAGTGTGCTGCGTCAATATACCTACCTGTTGAATTAAGGAGCGCGTTCGCTTACAAAATGACGACTTTATTTTAAGATTATTTACCCGTATAGTCGTATTAAGTTAACTTGAAAATGTAGTATCCAGACAAACCTAAGATAGGCGACCACTAACAAATACTGTATCAATAATTGAATAAATAAATAAATTGAATCGCCGAAATTTTTTGTCGCGGTGGGCATTAGAATAAATGCTAAATTCCAGAGTATGCCGACAGATTACCGCAGAATGATATGAATAGTGTCGCTCCAGAAATCGATGACCAAAGTATCGTACTAATCCAAACAATCTTAATTACTAAGCGAACAATGTTGTAGCTTTAGTTCCCTTGTCTCGTGTACGACGCCGCCAAAATTAAGCCACTTTACGGATTGTTATAAACATTTATAACGATGCTTTTGTCCTGACGACAATTCGGTCACTTGACAACCGTTGTGATCGCGGGCAGATTGAGAATGCCATAACGTGTCTGCCTTTAAGTTTAAGTACCGTCTCTATTTATCTGGCCATCGTATACAAGGAGCTCAAAGAGTATTTTGGTCTGTTGCGTGAGATTTGAGATTATAAAATTTATTTATTCCCATGATCGTGTCCCAACAAGATGTTCCTACTGCCATTAGAATTGTCTAACAGAAAATAATTTCAGTAACGAGAATTCCAAGAAAGTGCGGGTCTAATTTTACACATGTAATGTAGTTTATTTATTATTTTGCAACATTTGAATATAAGCTGATAATTTATTCTGAGATCTCCCTATATTCTTTCATCCATAGGGCAGGCATTCCTCAATAGTGAAGTCATTATAGGGCTAGTGTGCGTGATTTATCATTTATCATGCACTTTTACATGCCACTGCTCGGCCAAGACTGGCCATTGAATAAAAATAATATTCTCTCGAGATCAGGCCTACTAAGCCGTTAGTGTTAGCTGCATCTGCAGTCAAATACACTGGATCCATTCTTTTTATTTTCCTATATTGCACTCTCAAATTCTTACACCAGCAGTTTGCACCATAATGCAACTACCAAGTTTTCCACTAATTATTCAAACAACGAACACAAAAAATAAGCTATTTCAAGTACCTCCTCCAATTTAAAACCTCTTAACTCATTTGTTCAATTGGGATATTCATTTTTCATTTCGAACTCTATCCGCCTTTTTATAAAACATGGACTAATTTAAAATTGATGCTAACTTTGTCTTTCATTCAGCAAATAAAAGTGATAGCTTAAGTTTTAAACTAAACAGGATGCAAAAATCTTATTCTGTTCCCTGCTGGCGACACTAGAGGCTACTTATTACAGGTCGATTGACTATGCATGAGATGGTAATCTGGTTATTTTAGTTGCGTACGTAGCTCTTCTTTGACAGGACCGAACACATATCTATCTTATTCAAATCTTGAGGATTGTGTTCTGAAAGCTGAATCTGACAAACGTCATACTTAACATAGTTTTATTACTTATGAACTTAATTTAAGTAAAACAAAATGTAGCGGAGTGTAGTCCATTATATTTTGTTTTACTTAAATTAAGTGCTATCACAATACATCCCTTTATGAATTTGCAGTTTCAATTATTATCTATGCAAGGTTTATTAATTTATTTTAATTTAATATTTTTGGTTGGTCTTGGTTGCATCTGCAGTCTTTAATACCAACCAATCTGCATTGGGCCAGCAGTGCGGCAGTGGTTGGTTGTGGCACATTCTCCCTATATTCTTCTTATAACATTAAATTAAAAGTAAGCAAATGTAATTTAAGACCCTGCACACATGCGGCATGTTAAGATTACGTTTCTGCGCATTTCATTTTGGACCTATTTGTTTTATTAAGGGTACCGCAGATCATTTATAGATCATTTCAATGTAACTAATTGAAACATTTTCCATCGCGGTATTGGTCGAGAAACTGCGATTAATGAATCACAAGCGCTCTGTTACCATGCTATGTTTTAACACACCCTAAGAACAACATTTCCAAGGCTGCTTGTAATGTGTCGTCGATTGAAAAAATTAAAAACTGAAGAACATCAAATTTACAATATAGTCGACGGGATCACGGTAATACTATCTGTCTATTACCGTGACGCGATATTGTTCTATTATAACCGCCCCGTGAATATTCCATTTGTGAACAGGTAACAGCAGACAATAGACAATCGGATATGACTTTGACAGTTAACAGTATGCAATGCTCGTAAGCAGCCATCGATCGTTCAATTTGGAAGATTCGGTATTCAGAGCCCATTGTTTCGTCGAGGCCGTCACCAAATACTCTGTATCCTGCTCTCATCATCATCACCAGCACTTTAATGTCCCTACTGCTTTGGCACGGGCCTTCAGGCACGGCATAGAAGAATATAGGGAGATTGGGCCATAACCCACCCATTGGACCATGGCCCAGTGCGGGTTGGTGGGTATTAACGACTGCAGATGCAGTCGGAACCACCGGCTTAACGTGCCTTCCGAAACACGGAAGAACTCGAGATAGTAAATTTTTGGTCACCCGTCCTATGGCCGGCCTTAGCAAACATTGCTTAGTTTACGCAATCGCAGGCCAAGCACACTATGCCACTGCGCTAGCGGGCTCCTCAAAATTGTATTCTGCTCCATTCATTCATTCACATTCATCCAGAAAGACACTATTATGGACATCCAACGCGACGCCGGATTGTTCGGTGCCTACACGTGGAGCCGCGTCGCGTTTAAAAAATGTGTCGGGGTCATTATGGTTGTGCTGACGCTGAGTTCGATGGCGTAGTGCTAACGCGCCCAGCCTGCGGTTGGGTAATCTAAACAATGTTCGTAAAAGTCAGGTGGTGGGTGGGTGATCATTGTTGAATTATGCCACTTTGTACTCCTCCGTGCTTTGGACGGCACGCTAAGCCTTTAATCTAAGCTGCATCTGCAGTATTACTATTACATGTGTGGGTATGCGGTAAAGTCGCCGCATACTCAGCGAAAAAGGGAAGATCTTCCTCCGAGCCAGGTGTGCACTCGGGGACCGCGGTCCGACTGTACTTCGTCGGATCTTGTATATATTCTGAGTTCCTCTGAGAAACTTTGTAATCGTGATTCAGGACAGGCTCCATTGTTATCGTGAGCTGTCGTACTTTTTGCTGATCAACCATTTCTCGGTTACTCGACACTTTGTTTACGTAGCGCTCTGACGTAGCCGCTACACCTAACATAATTGGCGAAACGTGGGTGCTAGTTAACCTCTGCCAACCCCTTCGGGGATATAGGCGTGTTTTATGTATGTATTATGTACCTATGTATGTATGCATCTGCAGTCGTTAATACTCATCAACTCGAACTGGGTCCTCGTTGTCATGGCAATATTGGCAATGATCCATTCCCCTTTTAGGCTTCGTTCCATTAATCTGATAGATAATGAATTGAAGTCTCGTTGCCTGCTCCTTTAATGACGCTGAAGGGAACTAAAATTCCCACATCTCGCCGTGCGTATTGGCACATACTGTACTATACACGAAAATAAGGCAATATACCCGCTTTAGGCCACTTTTCCCTACTTTGCTGCAGTCAAATGAATTAAACGTCCTTGTCGGAAGAACGTTACATGGAATAAAGTAAATTGAATTCGCCCATCCGTAGGGTAATTACGTAACTTTGGATAAAATTGTTTCAAATTAAGTTTAGAAAGAAACAGAAAAAATACTGTCAAGAAAATGCGATTACGTAAAATTGTTGCATTAAGTTTTGTTTCATTTTTTTTTAATTCTCCCTATATTTTAGGGAAGGCAAAGGGTCTAGCCCATACAGCCAAGTCTTTAGTGTATATTTTATCTGTAGTCTTATGAAATAATGAGTGGGTGAAAAGTATGAATGAAATGAATTTTACGTTAAAATATGGGTGTCACATATTTTAACGCATCTAGGGAGTGCTTGCCGCGAATTGAATGGTAACAGAGTTCATGATGGTGACTGATGAAATGGATTAAACCACTTTATATAGTGATCTTCACCACAACATCAAACACATCATAAGACTTGTTCGATGATTCTGCATAATTGCACATCAACACGGATGCTTGTGCATCAAAATAACACCACTTTCACTGCACAAAATCCACTCTGTAACAATTTTAGAATTAGCGAAAATAAATCTGACTGACACCACGAAACGCGCCAAACACTATCCTCGTTTTGTTTCATTTCTATCGATGAAATATTAAGGGGAAGCTAGCGCGAAATACTGAAAGTCCGACATATTTAAAAAGTCAATGTTGCGGGTCAGTGTCACGTTAATATGGAACGTTTTTCATTTAGTAGTGTTATATTGCCGAAATATGAGGTGTTAAATCAATGTTGTCATTGTCATTTTTTTTCCTTAAATTCTCCCTATACTTTAGGGAAGGCAAAGGGTCTAGCCCATACAGCCATGTCTGTGTATATTTTGTCTGTAGTAATATGAGATAATGATGATGAGGACAAAACCACTTTTTAAAGTGGTCTTCACCACAACATCAAACAACTCACAAGACTTATTTTCAATGATTCTGCATAATTGCACATCAACACGGATGCGTGTGCATCAAAATAACACCACTTTCACTGCACAAAATCCAACAATTTTCGAATTAGCGAAAATAAATCTGACTGACACCACGAAACGCGCCAAATACCCCGTTGTCGTTGTCAGTCACTATTTGATTTTTTTTTTATTCTCACTGTATTTTAGGGAAGCAAATGGGTCTAGCCCATACAGCCATTACTTTTGTATAATTATTTCTTAATAAGAATGAATGAATGAAATGAATTTTACATTGAAATATGGGTGTCTATTTCAGTATATTTTAATTAATTTCTAGTATTTACGAGTATAAAGTGGTATTTATTTACTTTAAATCAATTTTGATTAAACAATAATAACAATAATATACATAAAATCATTTTAATACTAAATTGTGATACTTTTTAATATTTCGATCAAAAATTATCTAAACGCGATGTTGAAACAGGGTCATATTCAGGGTTAACATTTGTTTCATGGGCATTGAAAAGATTCTCAAATATAAACTGATGAAATGCTTTTCATACAATGACTTTCTATCGAAATGCCAAATTTCGAGTTCACTTTCAATGTCACGATGAAATCAACTGACACTGTCAAATATTAAATACATAATCGCAAAAACGGCTTGGCAGTAAACATTTCACTGTTTTCTATGTTTCTTTCATTGAAACGGAGTTACATAATCAGCCTGCCAATGATCGACTCTTAAGAAAATTGCTTGATATGCAGAATCATTCGTAGCATGTAGTCATGATGTAGCCCGTAGCTTCAAGCAGCTCACTATTTGAATGCTACACGCTTGCTACACGCTACGTAAAATAGTAATTTTTTAAATTAATAACTGCCGCACTCAGAGACGTCAAATTACGATAATGAGTGCTTAATGTCAAAAAAATGACAATTTAAAAACTAGTCCCTATTCTTACCGGGTCTATGGTCTAGATTTGAATGAAATTTTTTGACATTAAATGCTCATTAAAGTTAATTGACGTCTCTGAGTGCGGCAGTTAGACAATCATAATTATAAATATGAAAAACAAGTGGTCGCCCGCGGCTTCGTTCGCGTTAATGTCGGTTGTTATATAGCCTTCCTCAATGGACTATCCAACACAAAAATCATTTTTCAATTTGAACCAGTAGTTTCGGAGATTAGCGCGTTTAACCAAACAAACAAACAAACTCTTCAGCTTTATAGTATAGATAAAAAACCATAAGCTTTATTTCAAATGAAATAACACATAAATATGTAGAAGTTTGTTACCACAAAATAACATTAAGCAGTTACTAACAATCGAGTAACATTAATTAAATTGAATGTTGCAGATATTTGCTCCAGAAGTTCTGCGAATTCTACCGGTAGCCCCTACCATTAATATTTTATCAATGCACGAACTATCGAGTACGATACGAATGTTGATTTAATTTGAGAATTTTTTAAGACTTCCATCATAGTAACAGTGATAAATATTTAATTTTAATTATATAATTTGGGTAAATCACACATGCTTTTAATAAGCATAAAATTAAATAGCAACATTTATCATGAAAACAGTTCATAGTACATACCTACCACTGTTATAAAACATTTCTGTTGTCTAAAAAATACCGTAAATATATATAAAAGAAACATGAAATAAGTTTTTTTAAATAATTTGTATAAAAATATATCTTATGTTGCGTAAAGCAGTGGATCCAAAGCATTTTCAACATTGCTTACGCACGTTTACGGTTAAAGAGAAGCAGTAAAAATGCTGCAATCTCATTATAGGCCTTTTAATTCAAATCCGCAGTCTCGATTCGCCGCAAAGTTGCTGCTGTCGATCTAATAATTTCGAATCCTGCTGGGAAAATGGGTAATAAACCAAAATTATTGATCGGCCAGCCGAGCATCATTTCCAGGCTACCACATAATTCAGTACCGGGAAACAACGGGTTCAACCGCAGTGGAGGCACGCACCGGACGAAAACACGCGCATAAACAAGGTCACTCACTGCCGGCAGACGCGCGCAGTTTGAAGTTGGCCAAAAGTTTTTAAAGTGATTGAACTAAGTTGAAAGTTGCTCCAGCTGTCCTCTGGGGCTGTGGTGGGGTACTCACCTGAGGTTCACGGCACTTCCATGAGTTAACAGGTGGCCCTTGCAACAAGTCGCGCGGCCGCGCCACAGGTCGCGGCGTGCGTGCGTCGCTCGCGGCGGTCCGGCGGTGACACGCGGCCGGCGCGCGCGGGACGCAAGCGCGACCTACCCCCTCACCCCTCATCGATTTTCGAAGTGCCTACACACTGCCTTAGGCGCGGTGTTTACTAATGCAGGCCTCTGACAGCCCCTAGTTCCCCTTCATAACACTTTTCCCTAATTATGAGAAGTCCCGGCGTAACGGTAGTAAGGGCTCCGCACGCCTTGCGCCCTTCATTCCTGGAAAGCGGCCGGCGCGGGGTGGGCGGCGCGGCGCTCGCGCGACGCCGACTTATCAGGGTCCCGCAGTTAATATCCAACAAACGGTGCAATATTCAATGTTTAAAATAAACTTTTAGTTTCAATGTTTCTGGACTCCTGTTTATAAAATCTTTGATCCTGGGTTCTATCCAGAAAAGACCTTTGGTGTGGCGAAAATATGTATAAATACCTAATTCTGTTTTATTGTTAACGTAATCTAGTCTCATCATCATCATCACCAGCCCTCTAATGTCCCCACTGCTGGGGCACGGGCCTTCCCTATGGATGGAAGAATATAGGGCGATTGGGCCATAACCCACCACGCAGGCCCAGTGCGGGTTGGTGGGTATTAACGACTGCAGATGCAGCCGGGACCACCGGCTTAACGTGCCATCCGAAGCACGTAGGAACTCGAGATAATAAATTTTTGGTCACCCATCCTATGAGCAGCCTTAGCGAACATTGCTTAGTTTACGCAATCGCAGGGCAAGCGCGCTATGGCACTGCGCTAGCGAGCTCCTCCTTATCTAGTCTAGTCAGACACGATACAAAATTTATCAGGACAGTCAAGGAGTCCAGTCTTTTAATAAGTATTACTTATCAAATAAATAAAATTATTACTTACTAAGTAATTGTGTATATGAAATTAAGCATGATTAAAGTAATACATATTTAACTATCCACATTAAAGACAAATTGATAAAATTTCAATTCGATCATAATTAATTAAGTGTACGATGAAAAAGCTCGATGCCGCAATGACTTATAGTGCAGTGCGAAAATAAAGTAACAAATATTTTTTATTTTTTCTGAATTCCGTCGTCTTCTTACAAAAAATCATGATTAAAATTCCGGTCATTCTAAACAGACGTAACCGCCAAATGACGTCACTGTCACGAAAAATGGTGAAATCACGGAAATTGACAATCTGGCGTTTCCGGTGTCAAAAATAAAAATATAATAATTCAAATGTGTGAAATTAATTTTCCATTAAAATACGTTTTAAATTAGTGAAAATGAACGTCTCGGAAGGATTTCAAATTTATTGTTACTTTATTTCGACGATGACAATTAATAAAAAAAAATAATGGAATTTAAAAATTTATTATTACCTATGTCTGTCAGTCATGACTCACATGACTGACCGAAGTGACCGTTCTATTTACTCCGAGGACCGACATAATATATTTTTTGTTGTCGTTGCGTGACTGTGACGTCATCGCGTCTTTTTACATTTAATTTTTTTTCTCTGTAATTATGCAATAAAAAAATCTAAAAAATATATTTTCGTTATCAGGATTGGATATTAAAGAAACTTTATTACTTTACTTTTTATACTTTTTTTAATTACATTATTATTGTTATTTCTGCCCCCGTAGCACGGGGCGTGGACAAAATCTCCCCGAGGAAAAGAAAATATTTTCCTCTCGCTCTAACTCCCACTAAATCCCGAGACAAAGCACTAGCAAGCGGTGGAGAGATTTTGTGCACGTGCCGTGCTAGGCCTACTGAGGTAGACAGTTGAGTTAAATACAATGAAATGATTACTCTTTAAAGATCATGGCTAAATTGAAGTATGGGCGACAGCCCCATGTATAGACATTGTGTACCTATTACGATGTGATATTTGATAGTATTTCATTTAAAAAAATGATCAGGACCTTCTCATATTTTTATAATCTTGATAATAAAATCATGAAATCCTACTACAACGTAGTGTGTAAATACTCTTTGCTAGTGCCGTTAAAGGTATACAAACTACAACTTTGATAGATATATGTCAAATAGGCATGATATCATCTCCCGTAGCACGGGACGTGGCCAAAATCTCATCAGGGAAAAGAAAATATTTTTTCATCCCACCATCTTGGAAAAAGCGTTTTTGCTCTTCGATATCTCTGTGAAAAAGCCGTTTTTATCCTCTAGAGGTTAAAATAAATTTGAATTTAGAACATCGTGTGCAGTGAGTTTGTGAATTCAAAACATCATTATACCTATTTATTTCTACCTCCATGGTGCCGAAATTGTCATGCAACCTATTTTAATTTGTTAAAAACTCAGACTCGGAACCTTCTTGGTGTACTTTTTTTGTAATTTGCTTTGCGCGCGCCATTTTCTTTTCACGTCATAAATTTGTTAAAACCTAGGAGTTTCGTGACGGTCAATCAGCTTGGCGTCAATTTTGCTTTAAACATTTTGATCGTCTACCACGCTTGCTGGATGCTTGAGTCAAGCATTTAAAAGCTTTTTATGTCTGTTTGATTTGTTTACGCTAGCAACGGAACAAAAACATACTGAAAGTCAACGTGCTTGGCTCAAGCTGATTGACCGTCTCGGAACTCCATTAGGGACGGTAATTTTTATAAGGTACTTACAGGTGTGTCTGGATGAATGTTGCGGGTGTGGGTGGGTGGATGAGTGGCTGTTGGAGGTGTGTCTGGGTGAATGGGTGTTTTGAGGGTGTGTCTAGGTGAATGGGTGTTTTGTGCGTGTGTCTGGGTGAATGGGTTTTTGTGGGTGTGTCTGAATGGATGGGTGAGTATTGTGGGTGTTTCTGGGTGATTGGGTGTTTTTTTGGGTGTGATTAGGTGGTTTGTGGGTGTTTCTGGGTGATTGAGTGTTTTTTGGGTGTGATTGGGTGTTTTGTAAGTGTTTCTGGGTGACTGGGTGTTTCTGGGTTAATCGGTGTTTTGTGGGTGTTTCTGGGTGAATGGGTGTTTTGTGGGTGTTTCTGGGTGAATGGGTGTTTTGTGGGTGTTTCTGGGTGAATGGGTGTTTTGTGGGTGTTTCTGGGTGAATAGGTGTTTCTGGATAAATTGATGTTTTGTGGGTGTTTCTGGGTGAATGGGTGTTTTGTGGGTTTTTCTGGGTGAATGGGTGTTTCTGGGTGAATGGCTGTTTTTTGGGTGTGTCTGGGTGGATGGGTGTGTATTGCGGGTGTGAATGTTGTGGGTGTTTCTGGGTGGGTGTTGAGAGTGTGTTTGGGTTAATGGGAGGGTGTTGTGGAAGTTTCTGGGTGAAAACAGAAACTGTTGTGATTGTATTTTTTTTTTGTATTTTGCAATTTCCTCGTTGGGGGGGATGAAAAGTTACGTGTTGCACTCGAGTGCAAAGATTTTTCACCTTGTGCTCTTTTGATTCCCTCGCTGTCGCTCAGGATTCTAAATTTTGAAATCACGAGCGTATTTTAGAATCCTTCGCTAGCTCGGTCATCAAAATTGAGCACGCGGTTAAAAAACAACTTTGCACTCACGTACAACAATAGTTATTTGTTCACGTACAACAATAATCACGTACAACAATAATCACAACAGTTTCTGTTTTCACCCAGAAACTTCCACAACACCCTCCCATTAACCCAAACACACTCTCAACACCCACCCAGAAACACCCACAACATTCACACCCGCAATACACACCCATCCACTCAGACACACCCAAAAAACACCCATTCACCCAAAAACACCCACAAAACACCCATTCACCCAGAAAAACCCACAAAACACCCATTCACCCAGAAACACCCACAAAACACCCATTTACCCAAAAACACCCAAAAAACACCCATTCACCCAGAAACACACACAAAACACCCATTCACCCAGAAACACCCACAAAACACCCATTCACCCAGAAATACCCACAAAACACCCATTCACCCAGAAACACCCACAAAGCACCCACTTACCCAGAAATACCCAAAAAACACCCATTCACCCAGAAACACACACAAAACATTCATTCACCCAGAAACACGCACAAAACACCCATTCACCCAGAAACACCCACAAAACACCCATTCACCCAGAAACACCCACAAAACACCCATTCACCGAGACACACCCTCAAAACACCCATTCTCCCAGACACACCTCCAACAGCCGACCATCCACCCAGCCACACCCATTCATCCAGACACACATAAAAATTACCGTCCCTAATGGAGTTCCGAGACGGTCAATCAGCTTGAGTCAAGCACGTTGATTTTCTGTATGTTTTTGTTCCGTTGCTAGCGTAAACAAATCAAACAGACCTAAAAAGCTTTTAAATGCTTGACTCAAGCATCCAGCAAGCGTTGTAGACGATCAAAATGTTTAAAGCAAGATTGACGCCAAGCTGATTGACCGTCACGGAACTCCTAGGTTTTAACAAATTTATGACGTGAAAAGAAAATGGCGCGCGCAAAGCAAATTACAAAAAAAGTACACCAAGAAGGTTCCGAGTCTGAGCTTTTAACAAATTAAAATAGGTTGCATGACAATTTCGGCACCATGGAGGTAGAAATAAATAGGTATAATGATGTTTTGAATTCACAAACTCATTGCACACGATGTTCTAAATTCAAATTTACTTTAACCTCTAGAGGATAAAAACGGCTTTTGCACTCAGATATCGAAGAGCAAAAACGCTTTTTCCGAGATGGTGGGATGAAAATAACTATTATCTCGCCCTATAATACCCACTAAATCACGAGGCAAAACCCTGTCAAGTGGTGTAAAGAGATTTTGTCGACGTTCCGTGCTAGGCCTGCATTAGACCAATTATTAAACAAACTTCTTCTTTGATAGATATCTGTCAAATAGGCATAAGACCGATATAACAAAACGTTGAACTAAAAACGTATATTAGCTATTCAGAACTTATCTTCCAGCCAGGAAGTTGTGCTTTTATAGAAAAGTTACAATCTAGTACTTCACTCACCCCGCTATCCCCGCGTATATACCCATTGATATCTTAAATGTTTTACATTTCCGATTGCTGTTTCGGAAATGTATAGATTTTCTAGGATATGTGTCTAATATAATTTATTTCATACATTTCCGTGAGATTTTTGGAACTACATACATTTCCTAGGAATTATATACAATGACGAATTATGATACATACATTACCGTTAACATCTACAATTAAATAATACTTATCTATGCTTGTTTTGTTTGTGACAAGCAGTCCCCGTCATAAGTAGTATTGTATCTTACGTAGTATTGTATTCTCTTTGGTCAATAGGATGGATGGATTATGTCAATGAATAATATTCTTTTTTTTATTCCACCTAAACAGTGTAAATATTTTGGACTACCTATAACGAACTAATTTGGTAAGCTAATTATGCACATTATGCACAATAATGTCAGTTTCCAAAAAAGGTAAATCTGTTTTTGGCTCAAGTTCTAAAAGATTTAGCAAGATTACGGTTCATCCTGCTTTAGATCCAAGTGGACTTTACACTGAACGACCGAAAGCCTGCGACCCCTGTCTCTACAATCCACAGCCTATCCAAAAAATATTCGAAGTAAACAAGAACAGAAAAGTTGACAAAGACCCATGGAAATACAACTATGACTTGGAGGAGTGGGCTAAGCATTTGGGTTATAGAAATCAATTTATACTTAAACAACGCCAATGGCAGCAACAAATTTTAGGACCTGCGTGGACTGAATTAAAAGAACCATCTAGGTACGAGGCCGCCTGCAAGAACGTTGGTTTCGGAAGAACTCCTCGAACAAGACCTTCGAAGATCAGTACACCTGGTCCGGGGACGTATTACAAAACTGCGCCATTCAAAGCTCCTCATGGGCCTCACTCTGAACGACCTTCTATTGATCGCGAGGAACCCTGCCGATTTAAGGATCGAAGTCCTAACTGGTCTTTGGCTCCGGACCGGTATTGTATTATTGATAAAGAAAGTATTGAACAAAAATCAAATAAAGTAGTATCTCTAAGGGGACCATACGATCTGTTCACTGGTAAACGAGATGGGTCGACAATCAAGAACCATTTCAACACATCGCAGAAATGTTCTGCGGCAACATGGCCACTGGCATTAAAGGGATCTTTTGAAAAGTACGTAAAGAGTCACTACGGAGCAATGAATAAAACTAACCGAAACCATCCGTACAGAGGCAGAAATGCTTTAGTGGATATAGCTATGTGCTTACGTAGACCTGATGACCCCGGCCCAGGAGGATTGAACTTAGATAAACCGAAAGTTTTCAAGAAAAATAAACAAGGTTTTAATAGTTCTTATGATAAAGGACCCGGCTACCAAAGAGTAATTGTATGGCCCGGAGTAGGAAGATATAACGTGAAGACTCTCGCCTGCGGCATTCCCGGGCATGGTCATAAGCACATATTTTTAAGTAAGCAGACTAGAACTATTGGCGCGCTTCTTCCTGAACCAATGAATACATTTTAGTAAAAAAAATATTGCCTGTTCAACTAAATAGAAAATTATTTAGGTAAACCATTCAAAATTTTAGTATAATAAATTTACGTGTATAATTACGTGTATAATAAGTAAAACTAATTATCTAAAAATAATATTATAAACATCAGTTTATAATATTATTTTTAGATAATTAGGAAACATGTCTACTTATAAAATGGAAACCTTGTTTCCAGAGTCAAATTACAAAAGATCTCCAGTTTGATTACCGCCCTTTATAAAAGTGTACGGCAAGGATTAGACAATAAACGGATTTGCAACTTTATTGACATGTGATGAAAAAATCTGGATTTTTATGTGCTTTAAGATTCAATATTTACTGACACCGGTATCACGATATTGAATGGCGATATTTATTGACTGTCTAATCCTTACCTACAAGTAAACAGGAATACGTAGATAAGTGAAGGTAACTTTGATATGCATCAACTAAGTTGTGGTGACGGCAGTGTAGAATACAATTGTCACCACCCCAAATCTCTCCCGTGGGTGTTGTACAAGGCGTCTAAGGATAAATCAGTGATGAGGAATGGGCAGCAGCATTCCTCTTATACCACCTAGCAATATACTGCGACTTTTGTGCCCGATAAATGGCAATAGGCTCGTCACCTACTACATGGGACGTAACATAATGTGCGAAACGTGGGTGCTAGTTCACCTCTACCTCACGGAATATCCAAAACAAAAAGAATTTTTCAATTTGAACCAGTAGTTTCTGCGATTAGCGCGTTTAACCAACCAAACAAATAAACCCATGAGCTTTATAATATTCGTATAGATACCATTAATGGTACCTACCACTGACACTTATTTAGAATAAATAGTAAGATAGATAAATACCTACCTACTATTGTTCCATCATAAAATCTACAAATTCGAAGTATAAAACAAAAACGAATAGTTTTTGTTTTATACCAACCATACTGAATGAATACGCCAATAAACTGTGATTGCTATCAAAGTTAAATTTTACCCGCCTCCGTTGTCTAGAGGTTCGCCCACCGGAATTAAGATTCAGAGGTCCCGGGTTCGATCCTAAGCGCTCCTGCACACGGTGCCGCCACCGCGCAGTCACCGTGCCACCGCCACACCTTTACACTGTAGATACGCGCCGCGTAAAGCACCCCACCGCGCCGCAAACCATAATTTTACCGACCCACTATACTGTTGTTAGTAATACATTGCTAGTTACGAAGATCGCACGTAACTAACAGTATGGTTTGACGGCCCGGGAGCGGCGCGGTGGCGTGGCATAAAGGTATGGCGGCGGCACGGTGACGGCGCAGCGGCGGCATGGAGTGCAGGAGCGCTAAGTGGGGTACAAATTTGTGCTCGGTTTGGTTGGTGATAGGAAAGTCGTCGTGAAATCACGTGACCAAAATCGTCTTCGTAAGCTCCTAGTTATGTTGGTAGCGCAAGCTAAGACGCTGTAGATACCAAAGTAATTTGACCGATCGTGACGAACTTCGACAAGTTATCGTTATGAAACGATTGCCACTTGGCTACGGGCCCAGGTTAGCGCGAACATTGCCACTCGTCGGATTGTCGCGATATAATCGCCGTGTGGAGACGCACTCATAGAGAGTAAAATGTGCTAACTAATAAACGTAGAATTATTACCGCTATTCAGACAAATTATTTAGAAACGGTCTAACAAATACAAGTCAAAATGTTCAAAAAAAAACCCCTATTCATAATATTCCATTAGTGTCAGCAAGAATAGTTATTTGTTATACGTGAGTGCAAAGTTGCTTTTGCACTGAGATTTTGACAAATTAAAAAAGGTTGCATGATAATTTCCGCACCATGGAGGTAGAAAGAGGTATTAAATAGGTTTAATGATGTTCTGAATTCACAAACTTAATGCACACGATGTTCTAAATTCAAATTTACGAAAAAAAAAACGGCTTATGCACTTGGATATCGAAGAGCAAAAACGCTCTTTCAGAGATGGGGGGATGAAAATAGTATATTTACACACACTACGTTGCCGTAGGATTTCAGGATTTTATTTTCAGGATTATAAAAATATGAGAAGTTCCTGATCCGTTTTAAAAGAAATACTTAATTCAGCTATCAAATATCACATCGTAATAGGTACAATGTCTATACATTGCTGGAGCAGTCGCCCATACTTCAATTTAGCCATGTCCTTTGAAATTGAATTTCCCTAACCTACCTATCACTAGCTGTCGTGTCTTGCCGACTGTGGCGTGTGGGGCACGACTTTTTTGGGATTTAGTTAATATTTAATTATGATTTTTGCTAGTAAAATGTAAGCAATGGATTCGCCATATATTACGATTTTACAATTTATCATTAATGTACTTTTAAATAGTAGGAAAAAGAAACACAGAAAAGTTAATTTAGTATATTTATTTTGTGTTTTAAAAATGACGTTTTCTCGTCGGCACGGCGCGCGGCGGTGGCGTGTGGGGCACATCTTCATTTGTCGTCCAGTGCCGACCGTGGCGGTCAAAAGGTTTAAAGGCCACTTTCATGTATATGTGGGTAATATAAAATGACAAAAAACCGATTTTAATATTTGTTCCCGAGTCATGGTTGTGTATATGTTTATGTAGTATATTTGCAACATTTATATATATAGTTATTATGATATTAAAAATAATGTCCGTCATTAAGTATCCATAACACAAGTGCTTAAGCTACTTACTTTGGGCTAGATGATAGGTGTGAGTGTTAAAAAAATATATTATTATTATTACGACTTCCATCAATATGATCTACATTATCAACCAGACCACTTAGACAATCATATAATACTTCTCACAAAATCCATAATAGAGCGTTATATCATAGGGCTACATTATTTTAAAAAAAATGCTATGGCGAAATTGTCAAAGCGGCAAGTTCTTAATAATGCAAGCACTGCATTATTGCACTGCAAGTAGCATTTCAGTGGGCAGTAATTGTAGACGAAAATAAATATTTTCATTAGTGTTTAAATTGTGTTTCATTTACCTACAATGTAAATCATTAATTTATAACAAAATAAGTAGGCAGTAAATCTTCATTTACTCCACAAAACAGTAAACATAATTATTTATTTATATATAGAAATAAAAGTTTTATAAACGTTTTTGCCATGTTATGCGTGAAATTGTTAACAACGCACACAACTACCGTTCACCGTTCACTTTCCAAAAGAGAACTATTTTCAGGGATGTGTTAGTCGTCAGTCGTAGATGAAAGATAATTGTTTTTTCACTTCTCATGCTCTGAAAGTGCTTGTTTGTGCAGGATATAGGCTGCACAAAATCGAATTTTGTGCTCTAGAGCATTAACGTATCTAATCATAAAAGTATCTATATTAAGGCAAAGAAAATGAGCTATGCAGCCAAACCCAATAAGAAATTCAGACATAGAATTTGTTATTTTTTAATATTTTCTTAAATTTATTTGCCTAATGTGTTTTTCAAGACATAAAAGATATTAAAATTTTAATTCAAGTAGGTACGGTAAGTATTAAATTAATTTAAGAAAATTATTATTTCAAAATTAGTTTAATACTTGGCTGTATAGGTCTGCAGCCCAAGCCTAATATCAATGGGAAGAACAATTTCCTTTAGTATTCAAAACTGTACTAATTTTAGTTTGAATTTTAAGAAATGATAAGATGAATTACTGTAATATTTCCTCGCAATCGAAGTGAAAAGCAGAGTTTCTAACTCGTCCACAAAACCATTTTCATCCTCGACATTACTATCAGCCCTCGCCTTCGGCTCGGGCTGCTAAAAGTCTCGGACAAAAATGATTCGTTTTGTGCACTTGATGGAAAATCTACTATTTCATCCCACCATCTCGGAAAAAGCGTTTTTGCTCTTCGATATCTGAGTGCAAAAGCCGTTTTTATCCTCTAGAGGGTAAAGTAAATTTGAATTTAGAACATCGTGTGCAATGAGTTTGTGAATTCAAACCATCATTAAACCTATTTATTTCTACCTCCATGGTGCCGAAATTATCATGCAACCTATTTTAATTTGTTAAAAATTCAGACTCGGAACCTTCTTGGTGTACTTTTTTTGTAATTTGCTTTGCGGGCGCCATTTTCTTTTTACGTCATAAATTTATTAAAACCTTGGAGTTCCGTGACGGTCAATCAGCTTGGCGTCAATCTTGCTTTAAACATTTTGATCGTCTACAATGCTTGCTTGATGCTTGAGTCAAGCATTTAAAAGCTTTTTAGGTTTGTTTGATATGTTTACGCTAGAAACGGAACAAAAACATACAGAAAATCAACGTGCTTGACTCAAGCTGATTGACCGTCTCGGAACTCCATTAGGGACGGTAATTTTTATTACTTACAGGTGTGTCTGGATAAATTTTGCGGGTGTGGCTGGGTGGATGGGTGGGTGTTGGAGGTGTGTCTGGGTGAATGGGTGTGTCTAGGTGAATGGGTGTTTTGTGGGTGTGTCTGGGTGAATGGGTGTTTTGTGGGTGTGTCTGAATGGATAGGTGAGTATTGTGGGTGTGACTGGGCGATTCGATATTTTGTGGGTGTTTCTGGGTGAATGGGTGTTTTGTGGGTGTTTCTGGGTGAATGGGTGTTTTGTGGGTGTTTCTGGGTGAATGGGTGTTTTGTGTGTATTTGTGGATGAATGGGTGTTTTGTGGGTGTTTCTGGGTGAATGGGTGTTTTTTGGGTGTGTCTGAGTGGATGGGTGTGTGTTGCGGGTGTGAATGTTGTGGGTGTTTCTGGGTGGGTGTTGAGAGTGTGTTTGGGATAGTGGGAGGGTGTTGTGAAAGTTTCTGGGTGAAAACAGAAACTGTTGTTATTGTATTTTTTTTTTTATTTTGCAATTTCCTCGTTGGGGGGGGATGAAAAGTTACGTGTTCCACTCGAGTGCAAAGATTTTTCACCTTGTGCTCTTTTGATTCCCTCGCTATCGCTCAGGATTCTAATTTTTGAATCACTCGCTACGCTCGTGATTTCAATTTTAGAATCCTTCGCTAGCTCAGTCATCAAAATTGAGCACGCGGTTAAAAAACAACTTTGCACTCACGTACAACAAATAACTATTGTTAAATCCTTTATAGCCCCCATAAGACAGGATTACCTAGTTTGGACGCTATCGATAATCTGTATATTTGTATTTTTTCGAAAATATGCGTTTTATTATTTATTATTATTTTGAAATTAAACGTTTTATTATATATATGCATAAAGCTTCTCGTGTCGAGATAATAAGTGTGGGGGTTTTTAATCTGTGTGCGTTAGTTGAGATTGCGACACTCGGACTCCCTATAAGCGTAGCGTTTCGGCCGATCTCCTTAAATTGATATATCTGTGTAAATATTCTTCTCTTCATGTATTGAGCCAAAAGAGTACGAATTCTTCTACATAGTCCGTATCATTCGACATTTTGCAGCCTACTACCTGCCTGACCCGTCATACTAAACGCGGTCCAGCAGCGTTGCAACTGCTTTGAAACTGCCGCTGCGTTCAGTATGCCGACTCCCGTGCTGCTACTGACCTGCCCTGCTCCTGACCCGCGTTTGGTGTGCAGGAGCCCTAAACTAAACCCCATTCAAAGGGTTACCAAAATTTTTAAGAAACCCAATCAATAGGGTAACCCGATTATTAGGTTATACCTTATAAGAGGTTATTATTAATTGGCTTAACTTAGAAAATGGGTTTTCCAGTCGTTGGTCAATTTTAAAATCGCTGATAGTGGTCCAGGACAGTTCACAGCACCTAAAGGAGTTGAGGGCACCTTTTTATTTTTTTATATTATGTATCGAAATAAAAAAATCACTTTAATGACTTTTTCGATTGAGGAACAAATCTAAAATATCACGAATGTCTTTCAAAGTTATTTTACTAGGTATTATGTTTCATAGGCATATATCTACGCACATTTCATATAGACTAAATTAGTTTTCCTCCTCAATTCATATTAAGTTTATTGTGATATTCATATTAACATTAGGTACAATTATGTATAATTACATATTTAAAACTAATACGCACTTGGAAATTTTTTGATAACGATAACTAGTGGTAATCGGGTAGTCGAGCATAACTTGGTAACTTCCAAATGCGCGTTTTCATATTGCCATAATAATAATATAATAAAATCAGGCCGTCCGAGACTAGCCTTGTTCTTACGAATACTTATGTAACGATTGTTTCGACTGAACCTAGTTCACATGAGTACAAACATATCTAGTCTGGGAATGTCCACTAATATCTATACAAAATGTTAAAAAAAATACCCAAAAAAAATTACCAAAGCCAATGTCAGCTATAGAAACTACCTACTACTAGTTCATATTATGTGCCGTAATATGAACTAGCTATTTTAAAAAAACGATTGGTAATGATAGTTCTGTTTTTGATCAAAAATGTTCGCAGCTAAAAACAGAAAGTCAAAATGCTATAGGAGCCGGTTCCCAACGTCTTAAATAGTCCGAAAATGTTTCTTTACTGTAGTAAAACTGAATGTTCAGTGCCCTTATTTGATACATTTTTATTGCTAAATGACGTATGTAAATGGCTTATGTCACAAAACTGTTGTTTGTCGATTTATTGTTATTAAGCAAAAAATTAAAATTCTGTCTAGAAAGTCCCTGAGAGATGAGACGATAACTCTTAGCATTCCATGGATTCACCGTGCCGGGTCCATAGTGTACATGTCTCATTATTAAATACGTAATTATCCCCCTCAAATGGTGATGATAATTACGTTACGTATCATTAAACAAAAATCAATTAACTGCCGCACTCAGAGACGTCAAATAACTTTAATGAGTACGTAATGTCAAAAAAATTCAATTAAATCTAGACTATGGACCCGACAAGAATAGCTACTATTTTTGAATTGTCATTTTTTGACATTAAGTACTCATCATCGTTATTTGACGTCTCTGAGTGCGGCAGTAAGACTTTCATATCAAAACGTTGATATTGATACTTTATCTGCCGCACTCAGAGACGTCAAATAACGTTAATGAGTACTTAACGTCAAAAAATTCCAATTCAAAACTAGTCGCTATTCTTTCCGGGTCTATGGTCTAGATTTCAATGAAAATTTTTGACATTAAATACTCAATAAAGTTAATTGACGTCTCTGAGTGCGGCAGTAAGTAATATACCTATAAAATCGCCTTATAGTTAGGGAGCCGCCTCTTAAATAGGCAGCTTTAAAAAACGTTGTCAAATTTTTTTTTGTTAGAATGTACAGACTTTCCATAATGCATAAACTAAAATACAGTTGTACTTCAAGCCAAATAACTTTTTTCCTTTTTGGGTATCTTTATAAATGGTTGTATCAGCCTAATATTGCTCATACAATAGGTAATCACTGGACCAATATATGGTAGAAATGTTGCAAGTTTTACAATCTGTTTAAAACACAGGATAAACTCATAGGCGGATATAATCGTATAACAACGTTCTAATATAAATCACTATAATCAAAACGCCAAAGCTCATACAGAGTAATGATAATCCATCATGGTATTAGCTGACCTAAAATGTACCTATATCCAGCGGCACGCCTGGCACCAACTTTCAATTGATTACTTTATGACATGTAGGTACCAATATAAAAATCAATTAGACACATTTGATAGTCTTACCTAAGTCAGACTGCAGTCTGACGAGGTGTTGCCTGGTACTTAATTAAAGCAAACATTGTGCTGGCACTCAAATGAAACTAATTTAGGTTATTGTATAATTATTTGCAACACCAAAAAAGCCTTCACAGCGTTTTCCCAGTTTTTAGAAGAGACAAAGACTCATTTTTCTAAGACTGCCTTTGCTGACCGAGTATTCCAACAAACAGACTATAGAAGAGTACCTCTAAAGGAAGTTTCAAATCGGAGCAGGAATTCACTCAGTCTTAATGCATGTAATAAATAATCGAGATGATTTAAATGAATACTTTTAATGTACATTTTACACACAATATATTTTTTTGTCATAGACCGGTCCACATATACTAAACAGTTTTTAATAATGTCCGTTAGTGAGTTCAAGTTGGTGTTCTTTAAAAACCACAACTTATACAACAAATAATTAATGTCATAACAAGTAAAAAAATGTATACAAGAACAAAATTTATACACTTTGTTACTATAGTACAGTGATGATAGTGATAACAATACGTAAACATATACAATTCAGAACGTTATCACTTAAATCTTTCATAAGAGGATTGTGAAGTACCGACGCGCGTGGAGTAATGCCTACATTTACCTACATTTTCTTATTGAATACTTGTCTCGAGCGATAATGTTTTCACACCCCTAAATCTTTACAAAATAAGAAAATTTTGGAAATTTTTTAGTCAGTACTTCCTAATTTAAGTCTGTACGTTCTTTTAATATAATTCAGTTTAGTTAAATTAAATAAAAAAAATTAATGCTGGAATAAGTTTATATGTCAAAAATAAAGAAATTTCGATGCTAACAACTTTTATGCAATATTTCGTAAATAGAAAAAATACGAACCTAGTTTTATATTATATTTACAACATATCCAACAATTATTAAAATTGGACTAGGTATGTTTACGGGGTGAAAAATGTTATCGCTTTTTGTACTAAAATTTACAGCTTCACAATCCTCTTAAGTTCTAAACTGTAATGTGTATTAACTGTTTATATCATGAATGAAAAAGTAAATATTCTTAAAATACGGATACATTACAAATTAAACAATTTTAGTACATATAACACGCCTCAATGTCTTCGAAAAATAAGTATAATTTTGCAAACTAATATAAACGCAGCAAATTATTTATATTCAACAAAAACATATTTTTAGCTTTAGAAACTAGATCCAGTCTAGTTTTGATGATAATTAGAAGCGTTGAGACTTCAAACTACAAAGCCCTATTTTAGAAATAAAAACAATATCACAATATAAAAATTAACGACAGGTAGGAACCGTACACCTACTTGCTGGATAAACTGCTTTTCAATTAGGCACTGCTTATTAATTTATACATGCTATTTATAAGTTCTCAGTATTTAACTCCCATATCTAATTATGTATTATACTTTCAACTATCGGTTGATTATATTACCTGTACTGGTAAAGCCCAGTTGATGATATTTATTTTTAAAATACTCACAAAATAAAATAATACTTTTCGATATTTAATGTAAGTTACTAATTAAGATTTTCATTATAAGGTTAGACGTTCTATGCCAACAGCATTATTTAGCACGAGTCAGTGGGAATAAATTTTATTCGCCCAATTTTTTTTTCCGACTTAATAACTGGCAATGTTCTACCGCTTCGGCAGAAAATGATAAAAAATGTACAAAATATTTACAGAATAAGCATATTGTAAAGTATTTTTCCAGCAATTGTTATTTGTTAATACATACTACTATGAAATAATATGCTATAGGAACTTTGTACTTCGAAAGTCTCTTTTTATTTAATAGTATAGTATTAAATTAATATTAATTTTTAACTAAATATTAAGCTAACTATATACAAAATCAACAACATTAATCAAAATTAACATGTATTGGTCATATAGAGCATAATTACAATCTCTGTGACCTAGTCATTTAAAGTCTTGTTTCCTTCCATTTTGGACTACAAAAGCGGCATTCGTGGTGGTTGGTCCCACGTGGTTATAACAACAACGGGTTTTGGACAAAACCTCTTAATGCATAAATACCTCAACCAAATCAAACATGTGAGGTATGATAGAAATTCAAAAATGTCCTAGAAAATGGTCACATGTAGTCATAATAGTAAAATGATACAAACTAAGGCATTTTATGAACCTATTGTATTGCATAATAGATGTTTATTTACACAGAGGCTACTTAAATGTAGCCTGTATAACTTTCATTTTAAGTTAACACATTAAAAGGGGAGAATAACTTACTGGTACTTTAACCATTAGAACAGTTCATTCCCACACCGGTGTATAAAACAATATTGACAATGTGCGATGCGAGCACACCCGAGCCGAGTGTACATAAGGCTCACTCTATCCTCCTATTTTGGCTTGTTCATTCCACGTTTTACCCAAAGTAACATTGCTTAATTGTAATCTTGTTTTCTTTTTATTTCTTAATCACTATACAAGAATCGATGATTACTACTGATTACTACAAGTTTCTGCAACAGAACTACCACAGCTGTAAGTATATCGATTATCTTATCTTCCAATAGAAGGGTTGTTATTTACACATGGAAATTGATATAATTATTTAGACATTTATTGCATTTATATGAACTAAACGAAAGTTTCAAAACCAAGATTTGTCGTCTATGCTTTTAAATTTTCCTCAGACAGAACTTTATCCTTCCCCAATTCATGTGTAATTATCATTACTGGGTTTATTACAATGATGTGTCCATCATAGTACTTAGTATCCACATTATTATGTAGCGTATATTTAGTAAATACAATCATCCTCCACATGAAACGTTCTAAATAACATTCATTTTCCTATTTTTTAAATAAGACACGCTTGGCAGTGACAAAATGATCTTACGTCCAAGTTTAATTTTGTATTTCATATATATACCTACCTACTACGACTATCAAGTGTTAATACGCTTTTACGCTTATATATATTTGTTATAACAATTAAATTTCCTTTCGAAGGCCCTGTAATTTACAGACTCATTACTCATTTCCAAACTCTCCTAATGAAGTTTTACTTTTAAGTTAAATTTTAAGTTTAAAGAACTCTTCTCTCATAAAAATAAAGGTCAACCAGGCGCTGTAGTTGCGTTTAATATTTTCCTGGTTAGATATTATTTATTTCAAAAGGCTAAGATTTATCTTGCCAATCTGGGCTTGAGAATACTTTTACTCGTAGTTACTATAAAACTATCGAAAGTCTAAATTACGTAGACAAGTAATATATAAATTATATGTAATAGTAAATTAAATGTAACCGAAAAATTACAACATTTATTGTTATATTACAATATATTAGTCGCTTTCTTAAAACTGAAAATTCAAATTGCTGCTGTCTAACAAACTGTTGGAAATCCAATAAAATAAGTCTATGTCAATCATGAATTAACTTCTAATTGCAAGTTTGAATTGAAACTTCCTAACCATCAGCGAATAGCAATTTAATTATAACTGTTATTTGAATATTGTATTAGTCTTTTTATTGTTACACTTCATTTGCGTCATTGATTTTAAAATCCTAAATATCTAATTTGATTCAGTCTGCTTGTATAAACTTCTATCTACTTATGATTTCTAGAGGTACATTTTGCAAATATAAAAGATTTAATTGATATATATATATATATTAACTAAGGTATACTTTTACCAATTTTAAAGGCTTTTTGATTTTAACAACTCTATTGAATATACGCTCATGGCAACATAGTCTTTAGCAGTGTTTGTGCCACTTGACACTAATTAGCGCGTGCACTTGCTAGTCGATGAAACTCGACTCGGGCAGAATTGCAAATTTGGAGGAACTCTAATCTGGTCAGGCTGTGAAAACCCTGTCCGTAATCATGTGATAAAGACTTTGTAAGAACATGTGGCGTTCTACCAACAATATACGAGCCAGCGATACAATCGCCAAATCTATTCAGGGAAATTCAAAATCAAGGTATAATAAAATAGTTTAACTCATATCCACCAGCCCTAGTTTTTAGTGGAATTTCTTCTAATTTTATTAATATTTTTACGTCATAATATACTAGTAGTATTATTGTTGCCCCACCTCATTTTACGCAGTATAAACAGGTTATGTGATAATTGGGCGGACAAGCAGCCGATCTTCTTCTATTGATGGACACATCAAGAAATTGCCAAGTTATAAATTTATTTTTGTTTTTTATTTTACTACTCTTTTTATTACTTTTTCTGGTTCCGAGGGTATTATTTTGCACGCAAATCCACAAAATGCCTATTGCCAAAAAGAGACCATCAACACATTTTATAATATTAGGTACTATGATTATTATGAAATCAAAGGTCTATCTTTTAAAATATACATAATTATTCTACAATAGACTATCCAAAATTACATAAGATATACACTGAATGTCGAATAGATACCTACAAGTTTCTTACCTAACCATTACAATTTCGATATAAACCATAATTACTTTCAAAAAACATTGGAATATAATTGTTTTATGGTTTTGGCCTAAATAGATTGGATATTATTTTAATTATAATTCAAATAATTTAAAACTAATGCTTTATAAGCTTATTAAACATTTTATTCAAGTAACATTTAGCATACAAAGTAATTCTACCACAAATGATGTCCAAAAATAAAAATAACGTAAATTACAATTAAATGTCTTCTGTGTATATAATAGGTGCTGAATTAATGATGTATGCATAACTTAAGCTAAGATTTTTTTTACAATACGTGCCTAGAACATTATTTCATACATCATTATGGTTATTGGATTAGATACATCTAAACTTATACTAAAGTATTATAAACTAAACCATACACTATGATACCCCAAGCTTGTGTACGGAAACAATGAAGTGTTTGAGATGAGTGTTGTCATTGTTTCTACGTATTCAAGGAGGCCGGTCATGATCATGCTAGCCCTGCTAGGATGCCCGTGAGCCTGATCAACAATAAGAATACCTGCATAGCAACAAAAAATATTAGCACATTATTGAGTTCGAAGCAACATTGACAACAGTGCGAAGTGTAAGATCTCCATTCGCCATGTATCTCCCTATATATATTTTATATTAGGTTTCACTTCGCAAGCAATTAATTATGCCCGTAATTATTATAACATCTACCGCCTATCCCTACATTCTTTCATCCATAGTGGTGTCCCCACTATGGATTAAAAGAATGGTGATGATGAGGTATAATTTAATAATTTCGATACTCTTTTAATACATAACCGATTCGCATTATTATATTTTAATATGATATAGGTATATATTATTATGTATGAGCTTTGACTCTGACAAATCTATTTGAAATTATTATTTACAATAACATACCGCTATACAATTACATTCTTGGCAAGACATCTATGTTATAGATCAGAGAGTTAATTTTTACTTATAACCGCATTTTTTAAGTTACGATCAATCTATGAACATTAAAAAATATTTTTTCGAGTTTATTATAAAAATTGTAAAAATATATACTGTTATTTTGAACTCGGTCAGTATTTGAAAACTCGTAACCGTTAAAAATACAATAAAACTTAAGAACCATTATGTTGTTGCGAATTGACTTAGTTTTAAGTGAGAATCATTTCATTGTATGGGAAGTAAATAATCAGAGCAACGGAGGTGCATCACCATCACCAACTCTTAAGATAATTTAAATTACATAGAAAATCGACTTATACAGCCAAGGTTGCTAGGAGTTACAAATCGCAGATTAACATTTTGTCGTTGGTTTATAGAACGGTCTGTTGGAGATATTTTCTTCCAAATCAGATTTATTAGACTGGTGAATGCAACGTTTCTAATAGCGGTAGCTAAAATAATCATTACTGGTCACGTATAAATCCATTGAGAACAAAAAAAAGTTGTCGGTTTGCGGTATTACATAATGAATCATAATTAATAAACCTTAACTACATTACTTTATCATGAAATGTTAAATAGGGAAAAAATATCGGATATTGAATATTATTATGTTCGCAATTTTAGTAGAGGACACAGTTTCGTTACGGAATTTAAATATTTAATATCGTCTACCAACAAGATGGAGTACCGTCTCACATTTATGGTGTATCAGCAAACTGTTTACGTAAATGAGTAAACAGATTTTATTTATATGAACATTTAACCAGCCCTTGAATCAGCACGTGATCGGTTTTTGACACACAGAGAGACGTGGTAATATTAAATAAAACAAGTTTGTGCGACATTGAACTAGGATTTCGGTAACATGACGAACCAGGCTTTTCGGTACTTTAACCTCAGCAATGCTCAGGTTGAAGCCTTACTAAGTGAGTTCAGGAGGGATGAAGAAGATGATGGCATTTTGAAGACACTTACTTCCTGAAGTTGGATACCAATCAGTGGAATTCAATGGATGCAATCAGGGATGCTGTTGCCTACCTTGGCTTTGACCCCCAAAAGATTGTTCATGAGTTTATAGCAAAAGCTAAGATTAATGGAAAGGAGGCCAAATATGTGCCTAGGATGTATACTTCACCATGCGGGGCACACTTCTCACTGTACGAGAAGAACGATCCCTCGATTGATCTTATGTTCTTCATAGCCCTCTTCTTGGAAAGAGGCAACAACGTCCAAAAAATCCTCTTGAAGTGTGATCAGGAGATGGCCGATCTAATTAGGCGTATGACTGCGGCTTATGGAATACTTCAGGAGAAACGACAAGGAACCAAAGGACTAATTCATTAAATTTGGCCAGAATTTCTCAGGCTTTTCCGGTGGCAACGTGTTCCATAATTTTAAAGAACAAGATCCCTTTTTGTAAGCTGAAGACCAGGGCACTAGCCGGTGTGATTGTGCCGCCACTCCTCATGCAGCATACCATATTACCTGCCCTCATTCCTACCTCTGCGGATGAGGATATCATGGATGGATTAAAATCAGTTGCGTTGGTGCTCAATATGGAGATGTCCATATTGCTTGCAGTTCCCAAGGAGAAAAGGAAGCTAGAGGCAAAGGATGTAGAGGATCTGGTAGGGCAGGCAGAACAGTTTGTGTCTGCTGCGATGGGCGGATCCATGATTTCAGACGAGATACGCCTCATTTTTCTCAAGCGAGGGGGCTACTGGACTCATCAAACAAGCTGACAACGGTGTCACTGGGGTGTGTTGCTGCCGCCAAAGCGTTCCTTCAGTTAGGGACGAAAACATTCGTCAAGGCTGTTTGGCAGAGGGTTGATGGGGTGGCGGCAGCATCTTTACAAGACTCGAAATACGGAGGGGGATGTAGAACATCCAGGGGCCCAGTTCTGATTTTGCCATTCAGATAGCACAGGAAGTGGCAAGACTACTGCAGAGCACAGGTACCTTGCTCCCCCCGGCCAATAGTCCAAAACCCTGGCACGCGGGCCCTGAGCTCCCTCCACCCCCACCTGTTGCCTGCTCGAGTTGACCCAAATGACTTGAGAAGGGCACACACAGCAGCATACCTAGAAGAGCTGAAGAGGGTCCTTGAAGAGAGAAACAAGAGGAATGCTAAAGAATAGCAGTCTGATATTGGTCTTGTGCTATTCATTGGCATATCAACTCACACAATCGCTTCCGTCTTCGACGCCCGAACGAAGTAGACGTGTTATTGGTTACCGTGAAATTTTTTGCAACGTAATTTAAACCCTTAGAGCACACAGAAGTCAAATTCGAGTTACATTCTATTTTACCTTCGTATCAAAGAACAATGAGTGCACAGAAGCGGCAAACAACTATGTTACGGGCATCAAATAAACATTACAGCTCAGATCCTAATCTAAGAAGAGCCGTTGAACCAGATAATGTGCCACTTCCGAAACGCAAGCATAGTGAGGATTTCTCCGAGGCTTTCATGGACTTTTCATCTAAAATCATGGACACACTGAACATCTGGAAGACTGAAATGCACAATGATATCTCCCAGTTAAGAAGTAATGTGGAACAAGTTTTGAAAACTGATCTTGGAAAATTGAACACATCTGTTGCTGAAATTAAGTCTCAAATAGGCAATGTTCACCAAGAGTATCAGGATACGAAAAGGTCGATGCAAACACTGGACTCTAAATATAATTCAACCATTGAGAGAATTACTGATCTCGAAAAATCAATGGAATTGAGTAGGATCAACAAGACGTTTGGAGCGAGAAAATTAGAATGTTAACAGGCAAATAATAAAATAGAAACATTAGAAACCCAAATTACTGAGTTAACAAATGTTAACAAACAGCTTAAATTAGAAATAAATTTAAATAACCAATGACTTTTGAATCTGGAATTTGTGGGAGTCAATGAGAGAAAAGATGAAAATCTGACTGACGTCATAATGTCCATTGCAAGACATGCCAAAGTACCATTTTTACCCGAAGAAATCGTGGAAGTAAACCGCATCTCCCCTAAATCAAGACAACCGGGACGTCCTAAAAACATCGTCGTAAAGTTAAAATCCAGATTTTTAAAAGATAATATTATTTCTGGCGTATGGAGGAATCGTTTAACATCAACTGACATTGGTCTTGCCGGTGACGTCCGGCCAGTAAGATGCTTGTTGACATGGGCCAGTGGCCCATGTCAACAAGCATCTTACTCAATATAATAAGTTTTTATTAAAGAAATGCAGGGACACTGCAAAACAAAAACAATATCAATACGTGTGGATAAAGAATGGAAGAATCTACGTGAGAAGGAACGACACTTCGCCGCCACTGCAAGTAATACAAGACTCTTAAAAAATCTTTAAATATTTTGTTCATTTGTATTAAAAGCTTATTGTGGAACATAATATACTGTGTTAATAAGGGATCGGACAAATTTTCAGAAAGTACTTATTTAAAATTAATTTTCATGGATACTTATCCCACTAAAAAATAAAATTTTATTAATTAGTCTTAGGTAATATCTGACAGCGCGTGCGTCATTGGTGGCCATAACCAGTGTGAAAACGAATAGGTAGTATACCCGTTTCATGCAATGATTGCCCACAAATGACGTCACGCAATATGATTAGTGTTTCAGTACAGAATAAAAATATTTTAAATAACAAAATTTTATTTCTTCGTTTAAAAATAAACAAATGAATTATTATTCGATAAATAATCGTAAAACAGTAAATTTCTTTTATCTAAATAGGTACATTTTAGATTTTAATCTGATTACTGTCCGATCCCCTATTGATTGATATCTAAATTTATTAAATTTCACTAACATCGATGAAGCTCTGATTTGACACGCTGTACAAAATAATATTATGGCAGAGTTGTAAAAACTTCTAATGGTTCCTAAGATAGATAGATTCCTGTATCTTTTACGGTTACGAATTTTCATATACTTTCCTAGTAAAAAAAATCCGAAATATGTATTTAACTACGGACTTCCCCAGCCGTAAACGGTACCTAAAGCCCGTCACAGGCGTCACTGAAATATATAATAATATATTTCATACCTAGGAAATATTACGATATATGTATATCTTTTCTATACAATTTTCAAGTGACTACACAGTACACACGGCAGCTATAATGTATTTCTATGACGTCACCAAACTATACCGTTATTTAAATTATGAAATAACAAGATATAGCAAGACATATTTTGATTGTATAGCATGTTTCAAAGTGTGTCGCCGATCTCGAATTTCTAAAATATTGGGCGAAAATTTTGAGGATAAGTCGCGATACAAATTAAATTCGGCACAAGTGTATTTATTCTTTATGAGATTAAACCCATTTGGTTCTATTTTATATACATGATATAAAACTATTTGAACAATATTTAAATGTTTAAAAAATAATACAAATCGAACTTTTTCTAACCTATTTTTCTCTGAATTCATCATTACTCTATTTTAAAATCAGAGCACCGTTTATTACAAAATTCGAGCAAACAAATGAAGGCAAAACATATACTGTAGCAGCAGTATCTCCATGTGTGGTTATTTGTGGTTATTTATAATTATATTATAGCAAGATTTATTAATTTATATTATTATTATTATTATTATAGCGACGACTCTGTGACGGGCGTAATGGTATTTCGTGAAAGAAAGTAATACAAATAAAAATGAATTAGTGCCATTCATAAAAATGAGTGATTGTATTGATCATGTCATAATATTCTGAATATCTAATATTGATTACAACATTTTATCTATTACGTAGGTCATCGGATACATTTATTAATTACTGCAAATCAAAATCAGTTATCATATTTCTGATGGCTACCTGTATTTGAGTATGCATTGTATAATTAAATTGTATGTGTAATTTAACCAAATATATTCTACAAATCTAACAGATAAATAAATATTCCCCTCACAGTGAAAGCAAAGGTGCAATCATTAATCATTTAGGCTTATATATTGAGGTTAACAAATTTACGTCATTATAATGTATTAATAAAAATTAATAATGTAATTTATCTGCATAATATGGATAGATATATTCCTATTAATAAAGTAAGTAATATGTGTTTTTTATAATTCTTTAATATTACTTTACTACAAATTCGGTACTACCAATCGACAACCTTTCAAAAACTATAACCCCGCAAAATAAAAATACCCATTCCTTGATTTACAATCCCGAATCCGACAATATAATTTTTAATCGATTTTAATTTTAACATTATATAAATGTTAGAAAAATTTGTACAACGATTTTGGTGGTTAGAAAATTAATTAGTGTCTTGGGTGGCCGAGCGGTCAGGCACCTGCCCGGATAGCAGCGGACCCGGGTTCGATTCCCGCCTCAAGATCATAATTTTTCGAAATTCTTTTTCTAACCACCAAAATCTTTGTACTAATATAATTTTAACATTTTTTATTATTTAATTACAGAGCAGAAAAGAACATGAGATGACGTCACAACTACGGAGGAATAAATTTATACGTTTGCCTTCCTATATAAAAAACATGATAAATGTCTGTCAGTCACGAATGAAATACAATGTTAGTCACCGTCGAAAATAACGTTAATAAATAGCAATAAATTACAAATCCGTCAGAGACTTTCATTTTAACTATATAATTTAAAACGTATTTTACATGAAAATTTATTTAAAACAGTTCAAATAAAATATGTTTATTTAAAACACCGGAGACGCTAGATTATCAATTTGGATAAGTAATCTCTTTATTTCTTGCGTCAGAACGAGCCAAAAGTTATTTCGCCATTCCTCCGTCATTAGGCGCTTACGGACGTTTGTGCACTACAAGGAATTTTACTGTCCGGCACTTCGATTTTTTACGGTCCGATGTGGCATGAAAAATGAATGGCTTGTGCACTTATTCGTCTTTACTCGGATTTAGGGTAGCCTCTATAAAACTACACGAGCACGCGTAATTACGCTAGGAACGATGAGTTTCATATAACGCTTAGTTACTATACGTGCGAAGACGTAGACGACAAAAAGAATTTTGGGTTCCTCCCCTTATAAGTGAAAGGTACCTGACAGGGTCGTTTTATATACACCACTAGTGGTTGCCCGCGACTTCGCTCGCGTTAATCCTTTTTGTTATATAGCCTTCCTCAATAAATGGACTATCCAACACAATTTGAACCAGCAGATTCTGATATTAGCGCATTTAACCAACCAACCAAACAAACTCTTCAGCTTTATAATATTAGTATAGACAATAAATTGAAGCAGGATGAAATACTTTTCTTTAACTACTATCGGATGTCTAAACAAGCATAAACACGTTATTCGTTGGTGTCATCGCGGACCGGTAAAAACGGTCCGGAATGGTGAAAAGTAAAATGTCGGACGGTAAAATTACGTATAGTGCACAAATTATGTAGTATATACTTGCATCACACTGCTTACTTCTGCTAATCGGACCGTAAAAAATCGGACTGTCGGTTTAGAATGAACGAAATTAAAAAAAATTAAAAAATATGTGTGTATTAATTTTCGGTGTAATTTCATATAACAACATAATGTTGAAAAAATGAAATGTTGTCAATTGATTTCATTATGATAAACATTCAAAAAGGGCGCATATATAAAATTTATACACTTGCTTGAATGGCTAATGGAATGATAGACAATAAAGCGGTATAACATATTATATTGAATAGATTATAAAATAGAACTAGACTGAGTAGTTTATTAATTAAAAATTATTACGATTATGTGTTGGTAAACAGAGAACAATTTCAGTAAGAGCTGTCTAAATTATCATCATCTTATAATTTCAAATAGGATCAAGATACTATTGTAATATAGTTAACCCAACAACTTTTAACTTTGCTATTAGCGTTACTTGACATCATATTTTATACATAATTATATTTGTAAACTACACATATAATTATGTATAAAATTATAAAATTATGTAAAAATATTTCAATAATAACCGATTTATAATTTTTTATACAAAGTGAGCCTAACTTTGTTCAAAAAATTTAATGCATGTTTACTAACCTGGCAAATAATAAAATTGTCAAATATTAAAATTAAACTTCATAATACATAGCAACATGGTCATATACTAAAAAAATCAATATTCCTTACCAAGCTATGGTTTAAATTGTACTATTAATTAGCATATTAAATTTGCAGTCTCACATTTTTACTGCCAACGTAATATTTTAGTGAATATGAATTAAATACTTAAATTATTTTTAATTAATGGTTTATCCTACTTCTTATTATAACTTAGCTTTGTTTTTGGTATTTGATAATATTATATATTGTTTATGTATACAATTAATGATGTAATCTTGTTGTTGGCTGCCCACAACTAGTTTACATCATTTGTAGTCAGAAAAATATTATACTATGGCACATTGCATAGAAGTAAACAATAAAGAAGAATACTCAGTCAAAAGTGGTGTGTTATAATTTATACTAAATAGCCAACCAATACAATAAAAAGTAGGTAATGAATTATATGTTATCAAATAATTACAAATTTAGAGTTTTTCTACGAATATTCATAGTGATACTTTTTTGTAATATTGTGTCTACTGCGTCTGAACAATCGATAGAAGATTATATAGTTTTAATATAAATCTACGTAACACCATATCGTATAAAAACACTAGGGGGCACTTACAGTGTTCGCCTGGATAGACTACTCCAGGAGGAGTCTTGACTTTCATCGTGGTGTATTCCTCCGAACCGCTTTACGAACTCGGCGGACACTAGTATTGGGGGCAGAGCCAATGTTAAACTGTGGCGCTCCTCCCGACGGAGCACCGAAGTTGTACATGCCCGCAGGTTGGTTTGTTTGTGATTGCGGTGCTGGCTGCGGCTGCGACTGCTGTTGTTGTTGTTGCTGTTAAATTAATAATATTTCAATATTAATTATTACATATTGTCTGATTAGAGCTTAATTATTAGTTATAATATACATAACCCGTGGACCGCCATGTGGTGACGGCAGAGTAGAATACAACTGTCACCACCCCAAATCTCTTCCGTGGGTGTCGTACAAGGCGACTAAGGATAAATCAATGATGAGGAATGGGCAGCAGCGTTCCTCTAATACCACCTAGCAATAGCAATGTACTGCGACTTTTGTGCCCGATTACATGGGACCTAACATAATTGGCGAAACATGGGTGCTAGTTCACCTCTGGCCTATGTGATTTATGTATGTATGTAACCCGTGGAACTATTCATACAGATTCCAAAATCAATCCTTGAAAGGAGAATGACAAAAAGGATTTACATGGCGAAAGTGAATGGAGAAATGGGAAGGGGAAGACCTAGGCGGATCTTTCATAATCAAATTGAAAGTCTATTGAAAAAGGGCCAGGTCAAGAGTACCCGAAACCGACGGGCATGCATGAAGAGATTGATGAGATTGGATGAAGCGAAAGAAGTATGTAAGGATCGTAGCAAGTGGAAGGAAGTGATCTCTGCTTACCCCTGTGGGAGAAGGGCGTGACGTATGTATGTATCCTTAAGAGAGAATTTAAATATTTGAGCTTAAAAGTATACTGGAAGAATTAATGATTTTAAATGAACTAAGATTGATTTTTATCAGGATAAATACAATTGACAACATTTCAAAAATTATAACCCCCCAAAATAAAAATATCTTTACTTTATTTTCCAATTCTGACTTAGAAAATATTTATTTTACATTATTTTATTACTTAATTACAGAGAAGAAAAAAAAGTAAAAAACCAGACGATGACGTCACAGTCACGAAGTTAATCAATATCATGTGTGTCGGCCATAAATCAAATCCATTGTCATTAATAGGGATGATGACCAGTGGCTGCTGGTGGGTCATCGGACTGGTGGTGCACTTTACTTGCTCACTATAATAATGTTTATGTTCATTTTCACTCACCGCAAACACAGTATAAAATAGAACCAACTCAAAAACAATTCCGCAATGTCAACAAAAACAAACAATAATTAACGGGGGTTGATACAGCGAAACTATACTGATAACGAGAAGTCATCGGTCACCCCATAACGCGCGCGAATTTCGCCAAACCATCGGCTGCTCTCGGTGCCTCTCGGTAGTCTTCGGTTCGTTCGTGCGGCGCACGAGAACAGTCTAATTTTTCGGTACATTTCTATGAACTATCTTTTGTCTCACGCGCCAGGTGTCTTAGCTCGTAACCCATACAAGTTATATTAGCAGCCCTCGTGCATTTACCGGAGCGCAGGAGAATATTTATTTACAGGGAAAATAAGTAATAATAATTAGCAAAGCGTTTAAATTTTTTGGCATAATTGGAAATTTAATTAATTATGATATTGTTTATTTAGACAATAAATATAGCAATTTAAAACTGAAAATAAAGTTTATATATTGTAATTTTTAAATCATTTGAATGGGTGGATCAGCGCACGAGCACAATTAAGGTACAGCAGCTACTGATGATGACACTAACAAAGAAAAAAAAAATAAATTGCATTATTCAAAATATTTTTTTCTATCAAAATCGAAAGTTTTTACAAAAATATCATTTATTTTGGGTAAAGTAGACACGTAAGAAAAACATGGTGTAGTTTTTCAAAATTAGTCATCATGCCTATTGTCATCGTCCAAAATAACAATAAAAAGTAACAATAATTTTAAAATCCTTCCAAGACTTTTATTTTAACTAATTTAAAACGTATTTTACTTGCACATTTATTTCAAACATTTCAAATAATTAGTTTTTATTTTTGACACCGAAAACGCCAGATTGTCATTTCGCCTTTTTTTCGTGGACGTGGCATCATTTTGCGCTTAAGTCTGTTTAGGATGACAGGAATTTTTAATCAAGATTTTTTGTATGAAAACGACGGTATTCAGAAAAAAATTGTGTCTTCATTTTCTGTTTTTTTTATATAACATCACAATAAAAGTATGTTTAAAAAATGAAATGTTATCAATTGATGCCTAAAGTAAAAGTTGTCGCCTTTCCTCCGAGTGGAAGTGAGGAAAGGATTAGACTTAAGATTGGTTTAATAATAAATACATTACATAAATCACGCCTATATCCCCGAAGGGGTAGGCAGAGGTGAACTAGCACCCACGATTCGCCAATTATGTTAGGTCCCATGTGATAGGTGGCGAGCCTATATAATAATAAATAGGAATTATATTTACCTGCATCATTCCAAAAACTCCTGCTGGTTGAGACACTCCAAAGTTGAACGGTTGTGGCGCCGCCGTCATCGAAGGGGTTTCAAAGGCTGGTCTCGCGGCTCCGAAGGCAGGCGCAACGCACGCATTGGGGGATCCGAACATGTTCATAGCTGGTGTGGGATTAGCGGCTGGTTGGGGGTTTCCGAATATACATGGAGGCGTTTGACTGACTACTTGGTTCGAGAACATAGATGATTGGTTATTGGCATTTTGATTGATACCAAACATATTTTGACCAGGAGCCTGATTACCACCAAACGCAGGTGTATTATTATTAAATGGCATTGGACTTCCGAAACTAAATGCAGCTGGTTTCTGCAAAGATGCACTGGTAGTCGGTACAAACGCATTAGGAGCATTAGTAGTGGTACTCATCCAAAGATTATCTTTTTGTACTGTTGAAAATAATCCCGAGCCCGGCTGTGGCTCCCCCACTGATATCACACGATTTGTGGACAATTCATTGCTTCCCAGTTTGTTAGACGCGAGCCCATTTCCAAGTAATGTATTTCCTGCATTAACCCCTAAGCCACCGCTATTAATCCCTAAGCCATTTCCAGAAATATCAAACTTATTTGCATTCGTATCAGAGGGAGTGCTAAAAGTATTGACAAATGCACTGTTACCTGCAGAGTTAAATGTAGTGTTACCACCACCGAATGCAAAATTAAACTTTGGTTTATCTGATTGGGGATTAGAAAGTTGCGAACCATTAGTTCCAAAACTAAAGATAGGAGCAGACGGGGCCAGAGATGATACAGTTGATGGAGCTGTGTTTTCCGGTTTAGAAAAAAGTGATACCGTTGATGTTATATCTGGTTTTTGAAACAATGTATTCGTAGATTCGGGTTTATTGAAAAACACATTTGATGTCGATGGTACCGACGGCGTCTGTAAATTTGCTTGAAAAGCCATAGTGGTTACAGGTGTGCTAAACAAATTGACCGCTGGCTTTATACCAGGTGATTTAAATGTAAACATATTTTGGTCTTGTGTTGACTGGGTATTAGACACATGAGTTTGCAATGTCAATGGATCTTTTCTTTCCACAGATACAGATGGTGTCAGTTGCGAAATAGGTTCCTTCATTGATATACCTTGGCTTATATTTGGTTGCGGAATTACAGATGACCCAAATATGCCACTTAGGGGCTTTGATGTATGATCAGATGTTGTAGAAGAGATCTCTATTTTTGGTACTTCTTGCAACTTTTCTTCTTCTTCAATGATTTTTTTTGATACACTATCATTCAATTTACTGGGTGATCCAAATACAGACGGCGGTAATGGCTGAGCAGCTGATTGATTTTGAGGCATACCAAATGTAAAATTCAGTTTTGGAGACTCTAGTTTTCTCGTTTCTTTGGTAGCATTTGTCAGGTCTTCGTTTTTCTTCAAAGGTATGCCAAAAGTAAACGATGGTGTCTTTGGAAGTACATTATTATTTGTTTCTGGCACATCTACTTTTTTCGGAACCTCAGCGTCTTTTCCTGTGGAAGTATCTATTCCAAACTTGAATGTAGTGTTTGTGTTCATACCAAAATTAAAAGAAGTGATTGTAGAATCTTTTGCAGTGCCTGGCTTTTCAAACTCACAGCATATACACTTTGACCTGTTATTTTCATTTTTGACTAAGCAACTTGGACATTCCCATTTATCAGACTGTTGTGATATTGAATCATTGAGTTTTTTAGGTTCTTTTACTATAGCCGGATTTTCAAAACCACAACAAACACACTTTGATATATTATTTTCGTTCTTGACTAAGCAACAACCACATTCCCATTTGTCAGTTTGTGTCATAATATTTTTAAAAGTAGTATTGGCATTATTGAAATTGTTTCCAATAGTGGAAAACGTCGCTTGGTTTGTAATATTAGCACCTGGTTTTGATCCACCGCATGCTGCACAAGATTTTACATTGCCTTTATTTTTAATCCAACAATCATTACATTTCCATTCTGAGTCACCACTTAGACCCGGAGATTTGAAAGCATAAGAAGGAGCTTTTATTTCTTTTAGCTTGTTAGGATTTGAGCCACCACAGCAGACACATGTATCTACATTAGTGTCATTTGAGACCCAACAGTCTTGGCATTTCCATTTCGATGAAGAAGTACTGTCTTTTAATATTTTCTTTTTTTCACATTTCTGACATTTGTTATTAACGGTGTCACTGTCACAGACCAAACATTTTACTGGTTTTTTCTCTGAATCCTTTGGAAGTTTAACAGCACCACAGCAAAGGCAATTATTAACATCTCCTTTATTAGTAGCCCAACAATCGGAACATCGCCAATCTTTGGATACAATATCCGGGTTATTTTTATTGGTTTTAATTACAGGTTCATCTGAGATAATTAAAGGTTTAGAAATTTTCTCTTTTATTTTTTTATTATCAATTTTGCGTTCAGGGCTGCCAAATGTGAATGTAGCAGGTGGTGATGTCTTCAATGGTGTTTCAATAGACAATATAACCGGACTTGAAAATTTATATGGATCATTGCTTATCATATTATCAGACAATGCAGGAGTTAGCACTGAGTCATTTACATTACATTTTAACAATTCTTTTTCAGGCTTCTTCAATGTTATAGTATTAATTGGTCTTGATTCATGACTTTGACATACAATCATTTTCGGTTCGCTGGAAACTGGTTTTAAGGATCCTATTTCTACTACATCTGGCTTCATAACTGTAGTAAAGTTTGTAACTGCCAATGGTTTTGATAACTTAGTATTGTTTAGTTCGTGTAAGTTAGGCTCATTATTCTCATGTGTTTTCATAAATTTATTTCCATTTGTAGAAGGTATATTAATAATAGTAGAAGATGAATTGGAGACATTAGAAGATGGGTTGTTCATTGTTGGAGCAGTTGTTGCAGATACTTTAGTAAAATTAAATTTAGGTGTGTCGTCCGTACCGATTTCCAAAATACCAGTTGGCAAATTTAAAGGCGTGTTATATGTGTGCTCTAGTTTTTTTGTGACCTGCCTTGGCCCATTCAATCTAGATTTTATTTTAGTTACATATTTATCTTTATTGTCGTCGCCAGGTTGTTCCCTGCAATTTAAACATTACTCATTAAAATTATAATACAGTCAGTATTATAACAATGCATCAAATATTGTACTCTCTTAGTACGACCTAAAACTATATAGTCCGATGGGAATAAGCCAGATAAGAATAGTATATTAGCATGACTCTTCCATATATGGATGCCGGGTCTATAGTGTGACAGAGGAGGAAGTCGGTAGCAGCGCTTGGGACTTGTGACTTCACAACATGTCAACACTCACCTTCGACACACCGACTTCTCTCTCTGCCCAACCATATTTGATAAGATCCCGCATTAGACACTATTTTATTCTTTTTGAACGAAAAACGGGACAATCATTATTAGGTAATTAGGTATAGTCGGCCAAGCAAGTTTCGTCGTCGTCGTTCGTCTCTGTCTGAACCCCATTACTGACATGACAGTTTACTAGGACTAGGTTTTTTGGATTTGATTAATAGTCCCTTTTTGTAATTTTTTCTCCACATTGTATAATGACTAATAAACTTTTTCTATAATATTAACTACGCTTTAAATTATTTCTACTCTTGCCAGACATGCCAGGTATCAAAATGTACACACACAAAAAACTTACTTTCTCGCTCCTGCTGGGTAAGGTTGATAAGGAAGGGTGCTGCTGTGTGACGCTATTATTTGTCGCGCTGCACTTGTAGTATCCATCAGTCTAGACCTATGTTTTAGTTGCATTAGAGATGCAATACTCGGAACATGTAATTCCGGCAACTTGTATGCTAAAAATAAAAAATATCATTATATATCTATTATAACACTTCTTAATAATTCAAAGATTAATAACAGAATATTTTAGAGACTCACGAGTAACTTTCGTAGATAAAACACCTGATGTAATATTATCACTGCTCGCGTTCGTTACGTATGATGATATTCTCTTAGCTTCAAGTAAAGGAGTACATGTATTCTCCAAAAGCTCCATGACGCGTCTAGCTGCATGACTCATTGTAGAATTGTCATTAGCTTTAGATTCTTGTACCAGTGTCATCTTTCTTTCTTTTATATTTGCGCGATTGATATGCGAAGATGATGCCCCACCATACATAGTTTTTCCAGGATAGAATGGTGAGGAAAGCAACGTTGGTTTACAAGTCGTATGTTTAGGCTCCGACTTGGAATGCTCAGTTGTTTTACCTAAAATATTTGAAAGTAAAAGGTTGAAAGAAAAACGGAAGATACAGTAAATAGTTTTTGAAAACATTTTAATCAAAACATTACTTACGAGAGCCTGTTATTGGAGGATCGTTAAAAAGAGATGTCTGAAAAATTGACTTTCTCTTAGGTATACTACCTATGCCGACATTTGAATGAAAAAACATTTTACTGTTTGGTGTTTCTAGAGATTGAGTTGGAGTATATTTTGGCTCAGCATTGTCTATAGAGGTGTTGACACAGGTAATCTGTAACAAGCAGCACATTTTACCTTACAATATCGAATGAAAGAAGAAAAGGACAATTAATTTCTACATTTTAAATCTTACATCTGCGGGCTTGAAGTTATTAAATTCAGGTGGACTGAATCTCATTCTTTTAGCTGGAATCACCACTGGACGATCTGGACTTTCATCTTCCGTTGAAGAATCTGTAGCATCTGCAGCTGGTGCTGATCCATTTGTATCAGATTTATTTGGACTGAACCATTTGGTGATTGATGCAGGTAAAAAACTTGACATTGTAGCAGTTACATTTTTCACAAAACTCTGTAATGAATAAAAGAAATACATATTTTTATCCCTATAAGAAACTAAATTTAGTAGTTGGGTTTTATAATATGCTAAAAGTTAAATTTTATGCAATATATAACAGAATGAAATTTCATAGAGCATTCAGCAACAGCAAGTTTAATTCCCCCATCAGGAAAATAATTTAACGAAAATTGCATGCCTGGGAGTGAAGAAATTAAGTATAACGGGCTAGCCCTGACTCACCCCAGGGGTGTCGTCTAAGAGAGATTGCCCGGTATAAACCAATAAGCATCTTGGGGCAGGCGGCAGAATGTAAAACCTAAGCCAAAACCTTAAGCAGTATGGATTGAAATGTTATCAATCACTGTATCCATTCATTGATCTCTCAACATGGTCCTGTCCATCCTTTTTCTATACATTCATTAATAACTACCACCTTGGCAGTGTGATGGGTGATATAAATCAAAAGTTAGTTGATGGCTTGATGATGTCTGACTGATATTAATGGAAGAGGAAACATACTGCACCAACCCCAGATAACCTAATTAATTTATCTAAATGTGGATAGTTTATATCATCAAAATCCATAACACCTATGTAAAATATACAGTATCATTTTAATTTTAATAAAGGTTTCTGATTTCTACACACAAAACAATAACAAATCACACCTACCTATATCCCGGAAGGGGTAGGCAGAGGTGAATTAACACACACACACACACTTCGCACATTAGATTAGGTCCCAGGTTATAGGGACACTAACAATGAATTACTAAAATACAGTGGACCACCGGTTCTCCAAACGTTTGCAGGGCAGTGTCGGACTATCGAATTCGTCGGATTATAGAGTACTGCCAGGACCCCTATACTATAGTCTGGATTTCTTTTACAAATCAGTATCTTGTAATCCGACAAATTAAAGATCCAAACATAAGATTTTTTATGTCACTTAATAGTCATGATGTCAGATTACAAAGGGTGCCAGATTAGCCAGGGACTGGATTATGGGGGGTCCAGTGTAATGATAATTTAGGATAAGTAGATTCAATAAAAATAGCTTGTTCTCAAATTATACTTCTGATTGATATTTATATTTTTTGTTACCTCTTAGTACTTGTGTGCTATACAAAGTAAGAAAACGAAACGCCATTTGTACATATAACTTGTTACAACTAGGATTCATCAATTCATTTTTCTTACTGTTTCTGCTTTGGAATATTTGTAAGAACTTGTTTAGAGTTTTTATGGATGTATTTATACACTGAGCAACAACACACATAGAAAAAGATAATTCAGGATTCAGGTCTCGCTCAATTTAATTATAACATATTCACCACATATACTGTAGAAACTGTCATGTTTTACTTTAGTGACGTCACACAGAAGCTATTGCTATTATGGAGTTTTAGCAGACATTTTCAAAATCAAAATCTTTAAACATAAATATAATTTATCCTAGGCGGATCTTTCATATTTAAGTTAAGAGTCTATTAAAGAAGGGCCAGGTCAAGAGCACTCGAAACCGACAGGCATGCATGAAGACATTAATGAGATTGGAGAGATGTAAGGATCGTAGCGATTGGAAAGATGTCATCTCTGCATACACCTGCAGGATAAAGGCGTGGCGTATGTATGTATATGTATTTTGGATAAAGTAGACACGTAAAATTAAAGTGGTTATTCAAAATTAGTCATCATGCCTACTGGTGGCAGTTATAAGACACAGAAATCGCATTACATTGCTAGGTGGCATAAGAGGAACACTGCTGCCCATTACTCACTGCTCCCTTAGTACATTTCCAATATCCCATCATCTTTATGGTTTTCCATTCATATTGGTCAGATATTTTTATGCAATCCATTCCCTTATAACTCATATCCCACACTAGTATGGTGGTAATGAATGTGATGAATAAATGTATAGAAAGGGATGACAGGACATCAGTCCATACTGCTTCAGCCCAGCTAGCATGACCACCGAAACACAATATATTTATCGCTTTGAACTGTCAAAACTACATCGATTTTTGACAATAAATTAGGCATTTATCATATTACATACACTCTTTGGGTTTGTTGTTATTGGTGGTGCTTGCTTTCCTAAATTTAAATTTATATTTTTTTTTATTATGATTATTGTGATTGTTATTTATTATGGTTTATTTCATTTTATTAGATAAATCAATAATTTGTCTTAAACCGGTATAACGACATTGAAGGAACCATATAATTCCATCGTAATATCCAATAGTTGTTATAAGCAATAGACACAAGTACGTAGGGATTCAGCTGTGACCTTGCCATTCAGTTGTAAAAACGCATGATGTCGTTACATGCGGTTCTAACTGCATTTGTCTCAATTCGTAAATTTCATGTGAATTACCATGATAGTAATTTGTCTCAAGTCCTAAATTATTGGGAATTCAAGACCATTCCAAACTATGTTAATCACTATGTTACTCACTATGTTATTTGCATTGCATAAATGTCAAATATCTTACATAAAATCTTGCAATGATTGATCCCTTCTTAACTAATGTTAGAAATGGTAATTTAAGTAATTTTATAAGAGGTGTTTCTGCTATCTATACTACCTACTACAAAACCCTATTCATAAAATATATAGGGTTACAAAGTTACAGAATATACTAATTGACATACTTTTAACTTAAACTGAACCATTCTTTCTTTCTTGAATATTTCATAAAAAATCTCTGTGGTTGGGGTTACTCTTTCTTCACATACCTAGAAGGAAGTTGATTACCTACAATTTCCATAGAAATAGGATTATTATTTCATTTAATTCGCAAACAGCAAAAATAATGATTTACATTATATTGTCTATGGTACAATAGATGTAATTGCAGAATTGAAATCATTGAGTACTGCCATGCAAGATAAGTAAATCAACTCAATAAACATTAATTGACTTAGTACAAACTTTAGTACAAACTATACAATTCAAACTACACATTTTTACAAAAGAGTTTTAATTATTATTTGAATGTATAAATGTTTGAATATAATATTTTAAACAAAAAGAAGTCAGAGAATTCCCAAAACAATAAGGTTTTAAAGCAGGAATCTTTTGAAGATTTTGATTTCTGTAAAATATATTTATTTGTAATCTTGAATTATAAATATAACTAACTAATATGAACCATAAGTCATAATATGGCATGGGCAAGTAAAAGTCTAGTAGTTTTTTATACAAGTAAACCATGATTATCTTTTATATAAATCACCAAATCGCAACTTACTATATTACATGAAGACCGCTTTATAATTCCTAAAAAATGTTAATTATTCCATAAACTTAAAATAAATACCACAATCAAAAGCATGGACATTAATAAGCTATAACTTTAGGAAAAACACGTTTCAGAGCATTTCAAATATTCGCAATGCTATTCTATTGCGGTACAGAAAGATTCTTCGCGTGAGGCAGAAAAATGATGCTTCTATGAAATTCCAACGGCTAAGAACAACAGAGAGCGGGAATATTTCAAGACCACTTACATTATCTTCTGCAGGGCGGGGACGCTTCCCTTTCTTTTTCGGAAATTCTCCACTCATCTTGAATAAATTAATTAATGTTTTACAATACACGAGGTGACACCATTGCAAATAAAACCTACAATTTTCAGCCAAATTTATTCACAACTTGCAAAAACGTGACAAATATGGCGTCTATTCAGAATTTCAAATGTCAAGAAACGCTACAGGGGGTTAGGAAATCATAATTTAAGACCTTATTATAAACTGCTTTTTATCACTAACTGTTATTAACTTTATTAATTCGATCAATGAAATGAACAATATTAGTCGATAATCCAAAGAAACAAGATCACAAATACGAATAATTTCTTCACGACTCGACACAAAGTGTTAAGCTGTGTTGCCATTAGATTGTTTTCATTTTTCATTTCATTCTTTAGTGGTTTCGATCGTTTAGATCGAAATCGGTAGAGCCGCTTGCCCACCCACTAGCTAGAACTTCTCAGATCGGTAATTTCGTACCCAAAATCGGTAAATTCAAAAAATACAGGAGTGTAATGGGCCTCGGAGATGGATAGGCAGCGTCGCGTCAAACACGTACATTTTAGATTGCTTCAAATATTTTGATCGTCTACAACGCTTCCTTGCTGCTTGAGTCAAATATATGAGCTTGATACCCGCTTGGTGTGATATTTTTACATGTGTGTATAGTCTATGGTCAAGCCTCTTGACAGGTGTTTCAACCACAATGTATAAAGCACAACAGAAAATCTACGTGTTTATCACAAAGCTGCTTGACTGTCTCCGAGGTCCATTTCAAGTGTTTAGCGCGCTTTCATGCTGCAATGCCGTCAGATTTTTAATTCAATCATTGAAAAATTATTTCAGCCCCCGTAGCACGGAACGTGGACACATCTCTTTCAGGCGACAGAAAATCTTTTTCTATCGCTCTAACTCCCACTAAATCCCGAAACAAAACACTGTCCAGTAGTGGAGAGAGACTTGTCCACGTCACCGTGCTAGGCCCGCTGAGTGGACTTGGTGGTGAAAGTGGTGTCATTATAATTGAGAAGTGAAGCTGTAAATATTAGAGCGTTTCATCTTATAGTTCCTATGCTGTAATATTTGCTTTGCAGCATTAACGCTTAAGTCATATTTGTAGGTTTTTTTAAGTTTTATAGAAAATCTTTATGAAAATCATGTCCAAACATTGTAAAGTAATGAAAGATTATTGATATTAAAAGCTAATGACTTTGTCAACGTGAAAAACGTAATGAGGTCCCACTTATGCCATAACGGTGTAATCAAGTTCGGATTTCCGCCATTAAATTGGGTTACCAGTATCAGTTTTATTAAGGGTCTGTTTCACAATCGAAAAGTAAAGTTATAAGTATTTACTTAGCCAGTAAATTACATAGAGGTTAAATCCTTCCGGTAACTTTCTTTGCGTTTCACAATCATCCAACTAGTAAATTAAAGTGAAGATTAACTAATAAATACTTACTTAGGAGTATGCTGGCAACTTTAGAGTTTACCGTTTCGTTTCAAGGTAAGAATAATTTCTGTATTTGTAATAAGTACAGTAAATGCAGCAACTAAATTACAAATATTTTTCGTTATGATTTTCACATAAAATAAAGATGTATTCACATGAAAAACATAGTACATTGTGAGGTTCTTAAGTGATTTCACCTTTTCTAAAATCAATGTTTCTGTAAGAATGGAACGTAACGAGTTGTCAACAAAAGATCCATGTCAAACGTTTGTCAGTGAGATAGGTTTCAATGGTGTCAGTCAGATTATTTTCAATAATTCAAAAATTGTTTCAGAGTGGATTTTGTGCAGTGAAAGTGATGTTATTTTGCTGCACAAACATCCGTGTTGATGTGCAATTATGCAGAATCATTGAAAATAAGTCTTGTGATGTGTTTTATGTTGAGAATTCTATAGTGGTTTTCACCACCTCATCAGTCATCATGAACTTTTACTAGAATTAAATTCACGCCAAGCAGTAGATGCGTTCAAATATCTGACTCCGGTGATTCGTCTATCTCTGTCTGGGCCTCACGAGGATATATTTTCATATAATTTAGCCAAATGAAAATTTCTTTAAATAAATAATTTCCTACTTGTTTTAGGTAAACAAAAACCAATGAGACCTTTTGAAAAGGTGGCGGAAAGCAAACTAGAAATCGCAGAAACAAATTATAGAAGAGGAATGAGAGCATAAACGGAAACAGTGGTTGTAAAGAAGAAGACTGGTTGCAAAATAAAATTGATAAAAATTTGTGAACATTTTATTTTAAATAAATTTCTTAACTAACTATATAATGTTTTCTTATAATAAATAAAACATTACATTGTGTAGTGCTCATGCAAATATTATTTGCACGAGCACTACACAATTGTAGGTATTCCGATTTACACAAACAGAGCTCACAGTAGGTATCATTGTTTTTGGCAGTATGAGGACGGTGTTGGGATGAAGGTGGTATGTTCCAATCATTATCCCTATTGATGTTTGGATGTTTCTTGATCAGTAGCTGTGCAATCGCATGTGAAATTAATTTAACAATTCGACTAGCAGATGCCTTGTTTACACCAGTGAAGTCACCAACTACGCTAAGGAAACTTCCTGTTGCATAATATCTTTGTGTTAATAATAGACGATCCAAAGGTTTAACTGCATAATTCCTAGAACAAGGATATAATATATTAATAAAACTAGGTAAGTAGTAGGACTAGGATGCAAAAAATAATGAAAAGTGTAAATTTTACGTACTGTCGCTATAGATGTAGGAATACATAACAACTTACCTCGACGTAGGAGCTGTTATTGAATGCTCTATTAGAGAAAACATATAATTAACACCCTCTTTAGAAAGTCGGAATCCTATCTTGAAGTCAGTCAGTATCATCATATTTATCCATGTTGTTTACACGATACCGAAATATTGGTTCCCTACGTGGTCCGATGTCATGTCACGGTCATGCGACCGAAAAAATCGTCAAATTCATCTTCAATAAGATCAAAAATTTCCATTTTAAATGACAATAATAAACATTGTTGATGAATCTAGAAATGTCGTATTTGAGGTTATCTTGTCATAAATAGATTTACTTCTCACAAGTATACGGCTACTTGGTAGTGCATCCGATGATTAATTTAATCTGCAGATTACGTTGTAATTAACCCTACTCAGAGATTGTGAAACGCAAAAATTTGTTTACTGAGCAGATAAGTTCGAAGTAGCTTACTTCGAACTTTACTTTTTGATTGTGAAACAGGCCCTAAGTGTTTGATATATAAATTTAAGTTATACAGGTTGAGTTTTTTTTTCGGGTCAGTATGCGGAAATTCTAAACTATAAAAGATCTTAGGAACCGTAATTTAAATTTTATGTATTTAAGAATTTTGTAAAATCTTAATAGATTTGGAGATTACGGACTTTTTGAAAAAAATTTTTTTTTGTTATTTCGATACAAACCTAAAATTGTATGGAGATTAGGTCCAAAGCATATCACATACAACGAAGAAACTATAAAATTTAAAAAATTTCTTCGATGTATCGCACACCATACTATTCAACGGACCACCACACACAATGAATAATATATATCTTACCTTAGAGTATCCGGCCGATATGCGATAGACATCTTAATATGCCAAAGACATCTTAAGATGGTCGAATTATCATGTAAAGATATGGAACGAATCGGGTGACTCGCAAGTGGCTTCCGATAGAATACCGTAGTTGCGATATATTATAGTATCTTTACTTGTTTGTGGTGGCTTAAGATAATATGTATATCTTTATATTAGACGCTATAATATATATTATATTCGCTGTGTGTGACTCGCTTAAAGTTGCTAGAAGTTATTGAAATTGCTTGAAATAAACATTTTATTAAAGATACATTGAAAAATGTTTTTTAATGCTTTTTATTTTCTTTACTTTTCATTTGAAAATCGGCCAGTTAGTTTCTACTACTAAGAAAACTAATAAAGTTTAACTAATAAAAAAAACTAAAACGTTAATTCAACTCTTTCCGTCTCTAAAATTTCTATAATATCTATCTAATTTCTATCATACGATTTTATGTGCCTGATAGATGGCAATAGGCTCGCCACCTATTATATGGGACCTAATTTAATTAAGGCGAAAAGTGCATGTTTAATTCACCTCTGCCTACCCCTTCGGGGATATAGGCGTGATTTATGTACAGTTTGTTTATAAAGTCGTGACAAGAATGTTTCAGGAACTAAAATGTTTCATGGGTACGGAAACACCAACCAATGTAAAAAATTTGTACGTCTGTCAGAGTAGTTGTTGAGAAATAATTTTTCCTTTTTTAAATAAATAGTTTTAATTAAATTGAAGTAAATTAAGAGCAAACTACGCAGAAATACATCGACAATGATTATAGTAAATCAGAGTGGTGCGACAAAAGTGATTTTTAAAGTTATCTAGCCATTTTTCACGGAGTACCAAGCTGGATGTATTCTATGGGATTTGGATGATTTATAAGGGCGAACAGTATCTATGACGGGTATGTAATCGTGTAACTGTTTGTTTGCAATCTGCCTGATATTACAAATTTACTTAATTTACGATTTGGAGACTAAAAAAGTCATTGTTTACGTTGTATGTAACGTAAACAATTACTTTTTTACTATAATCATTGTCGATGTATTTCTGCGTAGTTTGCTCTTAATTTAATTAAAGTCGTGACATTTAATGAGGGAGAGAGTGAATGAGGGTACTTTTATTATAATAAATATATATATATAGTTATATGTGTGTGTAAAATAGACACATGTATACATGTGTACTTACTTGGTACATTAGGATGGTACAATTGAAAAATTAATAAAATTTTAATTTATAATATTTATAATAATAAAACCTTTTTTTCCCACCAGGGCCCTGTTTTATAAAGCTACAAGTTACAATTCTACAAGTAAAAGCTGGAAACACTGATCAAAATAATTCTAAACTTGTTATAATTGGTGTTTTTCAAAACTACAAGTTATAGCGATTACAATTCAACAAGCTACAAGTTACAAGTCACCACTTGTTGTTCAACTGATCTAAGTCGAACAAGTGTTTACATGCTACAAGTCATAGTGTATTATATACTCTTTGCTACAAGTCTACAACTTGTCATAATTTTCTACAGGTCATTTGACGTGGGCGATTTTAATTACAAGTCAGTGGATATCGACACAATTTTTCGTGTTTGTTTGTATAGTCTTGGTAAATACGTAATTAAGTTTTATTTTTTTGGTTACTCGATTGAGTTAAAATACGTTTATGTGATAACTAACTTTAGGTAATAATTAACATTTAAAGATCTAAAAAGATTATAGTTGTCTTTCTGTCCATAAAGGTATTATGTGCCACTGCATCCTTCATACCTATATATAACAATAGGTATGAAGGACGCAGTGCGCTTGGCCTGCGATTGCGTAAACTAAACAATATCGCTAAGGCCGGTCATTGGATGGGTGACCAAAAATTTTTTATCTCGAGTTCCTCCATGCATTGGAAGGCACGTTAAGCTGTTGGTCCCGGCTGCATCTGCATTCGTTAGTACCCACCAACCCGCACTAGGCCAGCGTGGTGGGTTATGTGGCCCAATCCCCCTATATTCTTCCATTAAAGGTAAGGCCCGAGCCCCAGCAGTGGGGACATTAAAGGGCTGGTGCTGATGATGATGATCCTTTAATTAATCAATCATGAATCCAAAGCAAAGCTCATCTTAAGCGCCTCAGAGACGGTCAAGCGGCTTCCGTCAAAGACGTAGATTTTCTGTGTTCCATAATTACTTTACTCTTTGTTAAGCAGTGTGATTGAAACGCCTGTCAAGTGGCTTGACCATAGACTATACATATATTTCATATCCTATCAAGCGCGGTGTATCAAGCTCTTTTTGACTAAAGCTTCAAGCGAGCGATGTAGACGATCAAAATGATTGAAGCAAGCTAAAATCTAATTGACACGAAGCCGCTTGACCAACTGTACCAACATGACGGCATAGGAACTATAGGATGTAACTACTGACCTTTTATTTTTAAAATCCTTTCTTCAAAAATATATTTTTTAGATGTTTTTACTGATGACAAAAAAAATGTAAAAAATATGCGATGAGGTCACAGCCGCAAATGTATAAGTTGAAACGTTTCCCTTTCTAAATGGGAGAACAAATTTATATGTAGGCCTATTACCTTACTTTTTTTTTACAGTTGAAAGTGATTATCACCGAACTTATTACTAATACATTGCTGTTATCACAGGACAAGTGTCACTATAGCATTAGAGTAAAGTAGTAATGGATACGTAAATAGTTCGGTGATCATCACTTTCAACTGTCAAAAAAGTTAGGGAATAGGCCTACAGATACAATATATACTAAAGACATGGCTGCATGGGCTAGTCCCTTTGCCGTCCTTAAAATATAGAGAGAATTTACGAAAAAAAAATTTCATGGCTGTCAGTCATTAATCAAATCTAATGTCAATAATTGTCAACATCGAAATTAATAACATAACTTTAATAGCAATAAATTATACTATAATTATAATAGCAATAAATATACTTCCGAGACTTTTATTTAAAACGTACAATTTGAAATTGATTTCAAACATTTCAAACAAAATGTTTTATTTTGACACCGGAAACGCCAGTTCGTCAATTTTGACAAGTAATCTTATTATTTCTCGTGTCAAAAGGCGGCATGGAAGAATCATACTAGTGCTATGATAAGTGTGCGTTTGACGTTGATAATTTTACAGTGGTTTTCTCCACCATGAACTCTCAAATTTTCACTAAAATGGCGCCAAGCACTAAAAGTAAAATGTAAAAAGAAAATTATAACTGGTAACGTGGCTGTAGGGTCTCTAGATCCTTTTGCTTGCACTAAAAAAAGGGAGAATGCTTTAGTTATTGTTCTGCGGCCCTGGCACGGGGACGTGGACAAGTCTCTCTCCACCACTTGACAGTGTTTTGTCTCGGGATTTAGTGGGAGTTAGAGCGAGAGGACAAGATTTTCTTTTCCCCGAAGGAGATGTGTCCACGGCCCGTGCTACAGGGGCTGAGGTGTGTGCCTGGCGGGCTTTCAATGGCGACTACAGATAAAATATACACTACAGACATTCCTAACAGACTTCCCTAAAATATAGGGAGAATGAAAAAAAAAACAACAGGGAGTGTTTGGCGCGTTTCGTGGTGTCAGTCGGATTTATTTTCACTAATTCAAAAATTGTTACAGAGTGGATTTTGTGCAGTGAAAGTGGTGTTATTGTGATGCACAAGCATCCGTGTTGATGTGCAATTATGCAGAATCATCAAAATTAAGTCTCATGATGTGTTTGATGTTGTGGTGAAGATCACTATAAAAAGTGGTTTTATCCATTTCATCAAGCACCATCATTAACTCTGTTACCATTCAATTCGCGCCAAGCACTCCCTAGATGCGTTAAAATATGTGGCACCCATATTTTAACGTAAAATTCATTTCATTCATACATTTCACCCACTCATTATTTCATAAGATTACAGATAAAATATAGACTAAAGACTTGGCTGTATGGGCTAGACTCTTTGCCTTCCCTAAAATATAGGGAGAATTTAAAACTAACTAACTGGAGGGTGTTTGGCGCGTTTTGTGGTGTCAGTCAGATTTTTTTTCGTTAATTCTAAAATTGGTTCAGACTGGATTTTGTGCAGTGAAAGTGGTGTTATTTTGATGCACAAGCATCCGCGTTGATGTTCAATTATAAAGAATCATTGAGAACAAGTCTTGTGATGTGTTTGATGTTGTGGTGAAATCCACTTGAAAAGTGGTTATGTCCACTTCATCAGTAGGCCTATTCCCTTACTTTTTTTGACAGTTGAAAGTGATGATCACCGAACTATTTACTTATCCATTACTACTTTATTATAATGCTATTGTGACACTTGTCCTGTGATAACAGCAATGTATTTATTAGTAAATAGTTCGGTGATCATCACTTTCAACTGTCAAAAAAAGTTTGGGAATAGGCCTGTAGGCCTATTCCCTATTTTTTTTGACCTTACATTGCTGTTATCACAGGACAAGTGTCACAATAGCATTATAGTAAAGTAGTAATGGATAAGTAAATAGTTCAGTGATCATCACTTTCAACTGTCAAAAAAAGTTAGGGAAACGGCCTACTGCAGGGACTATCATGAACTCTTTTACCATTTAATTGTGTAATAATAATAAAATGTGTGACACCCATATTTTAACGTAAAATTCATTTCATTCATATATTTCACCCACTCATTATTTCATAAGACTACAGTAAAAATATACACTAAAGACTTGGCTGTATGGGCTAGACCCTTTGCCTTCCCTAAAATATAGGGAGAATTAAAAACACAACAAACAAAATATTAAGATGGTCTATACTAAACGTAGTGTATTAAATACTCTTTGGTCTATACATTTTCTAAATTTGTGGTCAATGGTCAACATTCAACAAGAGGACAAGAAGATAGTTTAAGTACCTACCTATTTTATTTGTGCAATTGAAGGAATAGAAGGAAGGAACTTAGGCGGTACTAGGCCCGATACAATCCTAGTTTTTATTAGTACTATTAGTACTCTTGATAAACTTTAAATATTCGAAGTGCTGTGACTAATAAACTTAGGCTGTGGAATAAAACCGTACCTACCTACTATTTTAGTGGATTTTTATTTGTTAGTTTTGTGGTACTCATCTGATAATTACGCTTTTAAAATGGAATCAGACCACCATCCCAAATTGAATCCAGTGAGAGCGTTTCAAGGTAAGCGTAAGAAATTCGTGTTGTTGTTTTATAAAGTAAGTTATAATAGTCACTTAATATTTCACATCATATTATTTCTGTACAGCTCTCCATGGAAGCTCCGCAGATGGCGAAGAGCTATATACTAGCCTTTCAGATTACCACGATTATGAGCCAAACCTAGAGTTTGATGATTCAGAGTTATCTCATCCAACAGGTCTTGGTAAGTGAATATTTCATTGCACTATGTTTTGTTCCGTATTTTGCAACATCTTTAAAAGACCATCATTGCGCTTTTGATTTGATTTGTACACTGTTATCTAGTTAATTTAATTACCTATTACTTTTGTTTAGTATTGCTTGACCTTACCCCATTTCTTGCTGGTAATTGAATTCGCCTTGTTTATAATTATTTCTTGATTTCCTTCAGTACTTTCCATGGTAATTTTGTGTTTAATTACCTGAGACATGTAATACTGTGTAAACCATGTGTACCATGTAAACCTTTAGTGGTGCATTATGATGATTTTGGTTGTTACCAGTGTTGCCAGACAACCCAATCTGGCAGGCCATCCCAATTTTTACATCACCACTATAGTGTGACAACTTCGTGCACAACCTTCCTGCATTATGAGGGGAGGGGATGGGGCGCTCTGGATTTTGGCGGGGTTGGTGATGCGGGGAGGAAGGAGATCTCGCTCCTCTCCGTTTCGCCCGCCCCTGCTAGCATCTACTGTGCCCCGTCCCCGCCACTGTCTCGTACTACAGAAGGGTCGTGCACAAACTTGTCGGACTAAATGTCCCCTGTGCTGTGCACAGGCCTTGTAAGGAATAATATAAGGAGAATGGGCCAAAACCCACCAAGATTGCCCAAATGCAGATTAATTATAACAATAATAATTTAATTTATCCTTAGTCTCAGTGTTGTACAAGGCGACTATGGATAAATTAGTGATGAGGAATGGGCAGCAGCGTTCCTCTTATACCACCTAGCAATGTACTGCAACTTTTGTGCCCGATAAATGGCAATAGGCTCGCCACCTATTACATGGGACTTAACATAATTGGCAAAACGCGGGTGCTAGTTCACCTCTGCCTACCCCTTCGGGGATATAGGTGTGATTTATGTATGTATGTATAATTTAATTATAACAATAGTAGCTAATAAGGAATAAGACCCGACATTGGAACCTGTCGATTTGTTCCAAGAAAAAATATTCAAATTAATTGACAACATTTAAAAAAAATACAAGGTATGATAATAACGAAACCATTTGGTGCTCCAGTTATCTAGAACACTACATTTTTGTAATAATCTTTTTTTGAAAATTTATTACCAACTTAGTGATATTTTTAAAATAAAACTAAGAGGTCCAAAAATAGAATTATAGGATTACAAACAGTAAATACCTTTGCCATCCATCATTTTATTAACAACCTCAAAGATTTGACAGTTGTGATGTAGGCCTATGATAACTGTGGTATTTTTGTGGGTTAAACCCACAAAAATCTGCCAATTAAGCTCCTCAGAACTTACTTATCCATTGTGAAACAGGCCCTTAAAATCGAAAATAAAGGAAATTAAAAATTACCTGTCTTTAAATGTCTATTTTCCATCCATATAATAAAAAACACCTTACACAAAATTTAATGTTTTCAAATTGTGCTTCTTTGTTTTTAGGGTTCAAAACACAAAGTGTAAAACGGGACCCTATTACTAAGACTCCACTGTCCGTCTGTCTGCCACCACGCTGTATCTTATGAATTGTAATAGTTAGACAGTTGAAATTGTCACAGATGATGTATTTCCTATTACCGGTGCTGCTGTAACAACCAATAATAAATAAACAGAATAAAATAAATATTTAAGGGGGCTCACATACAATAAATTATTATATTTGCCGTTTTTTATAGATGGTTCGGAAGCCTCTGTGCGCGACGCTGACTCGAACTTGGCCGGCTTTTCATTAATATTGTGTTATTTAAAAATTAATACGGTCAAAACAATCTGTGACATCAAAAAAATGTATAGCATAGAAAATTAAATGACAATAAAATTTAGATCAGTCAGTGATTTGATAAAAATGACCGCGGGAGCCGAGTCCGGCCCCACTCGTGCGCCGCTTGCCGCGCCAGGCTTGACGGAACCACGCGGAACCCACGCTTTTCCCTAACAATTAAATTTGCTAATTTTACATAAATCTGGGTGTATTATTATCATTATAGCAAGTCTAAAGTAATCTTTGTTTTCTTGATCTACAACCCTACCGTGTTGCCATCTTAATTCCCTTAAGGACACGATATTGGTGACCCTGAACGAATGTTAAAATAAAATAAATCGATAGTTACGCGTACGATATTATGATTCAAAGCGACTACGACTACGGTTTCAACGACGCAACCACACAGAAAACCGGTTCGAGTACCGGGCATGCGGATCATGGCGGTATCTGTGAATTTGTTAACCGCGTGTCGGTGCGACTACCCCCATTTTGGCATGAAGATCCTGAAGTGTGGTTTGCCCAGGCTGAAGCCCAATTTGAAACATCGGATATAAGGCCAGATGCAACGAAATTTTCAACGGTGATTTAACAACTTGACCAAAAACTGGCTATCGAGGTACGTAAGCTTATTGTTAATCCACCTACTGAAAACAAGTACGAAAAGCTTAAGCAAGAATTAATTAATTGCGTGTCGATTTTTCGAGAGCAACGTATGCATCAATTTCTCACTAACGAGAGGATTGTCGAGATTGGGCTAAGACCTGTGAATTTTGTCAGCGTGCTAAGGTACAGCGCCATACAGTATCACCGCTCAGTAAATTCCAACTTACTGGATCTAGGTTTACTCACATTCATATAGACTTAGTTGGACCTTTACCACCTTCTTCAGACCACAGATACTGTATGACAGCGATAGATAGATTTACACGTTGGCCGGAGGTTACACCTTTGAATGACATCACAGCAGAGACTGTAACTCAAGCTTTTTTATCACACATGGATATCTAGGTTCGGGTGTCCTCAAGTCATCGTCACTGATCAAGGCCAACAGTTTGAGTCGCGGCTTTTCAAGGAGTTGGCGAAGCTGTGTGGTGTAGAACTACGAAGAACAACTGCGTATCATCCGGCTACAAATGGTATGGTTAAAAGATTCCAAAGGACTCTCAAGGCAGCTTTCATGACCCACAGTGACATGAAGTGGACTGACGCACTGCCTGTTGTATTATTAGGAATACGTACTTCGTGGAAAACGGAGTTAGTATACGCCGAACCTTTGAGAGTTCCTAGCGAGTACTTCCATACTGTTCAGTCTGATAACATAGAACCTACCAATTTTGTCATGCAGCTGAGAAATTACATTCGTAATCTGAAACCAGTCCCAGCATCTTCTGGTCGTGGACCAAAAAGAGTATTAGTTCATAAAGATATTGAAAGTACTGCTTTTATATTTTTACGCAAAGAGGTTCACTGGAAGCACCATATTTAGGACCACTCCGTGTTTTGAATATACAGATAAGACAATGACTGTGGAATTACCAATTACCAAGAGAACATTTCAGAAGATCGCGAGATGTCTTCTTCAAATACGCCAATTATCCGGACCACTCGTTCTGGCCGAATTGTTAAGAAAACTCACTTCTCTTTTCCAGGACTTTGACAATACCAGGGAAGTGATGTGGCGTGCAAGTACCTACGGCCCTAGCGAGAGTACGTCCCTGGACCGCAGAAGCCGAGTCCGGCCCCACTCGTGCGCCGCTTGCCGCCCAGACGGAACCACGCGGAACGCACGTCGCCTTTCCCTAACAATTGAATTTGCTAATTTTACATAAATCTGGGTGTACTATTTTCATTATAGCAAGTCTAAAGTTATCGTTGTTTTCTTGGTCTACAACCCTATCGTGTTGCCATCTTAATTTCCTTAAGGACCCGATACAGTTAAACAATACAAAACACTTAATTACTATATTACTATTACAGTAATATCAAATCTATAAAGTGAAAAATAAAATAAGAATAGGCAGGTAGTGCCTCTAATATTATAAAGCTGAAGAGTTTGCTACTTTGGTTGGTTAGTTGAACGCGCAAATCTCAATATTAATATCTTAAAAATTTTAGTTTCAATCAGTTTATTCTTGTTCCAGCTCCTCTTCCTCCAGAACTACTAGACATTTCTGAAGAATATATAGAACATTCAGCAAGTGATGGGACTATTGAAGAAAACTTCGAAGAAGCATTAGCTCAGGGACCAGAGGTTTACGCAGAGGTATTTAATTGAAAAATATTTTTTACAAACTTAAACTAATTACGCAATACTAATAGTCAATAATATTTCGGTTATAGATATCAGGATCTTCATTAGATGAAGAGAATTTTCTTGATCTTGATGGTACTGGACTTATTGAAGTTGTTGGTGATGACGAGATTGGACGACGCATTATTGTGGTGTCTGCTTGCAGATTACCACCAAGTAAAGAATTGCACCCTGACAAGCTGTTGAGGTAAATGTTACTTTTTGTTGTTGAACTTGTTGAATAATTAATATTACACTACTATATATATAGGTAGTCAATAATTTGCCTGGACGTGTCTATTAAATTGCTAATATATATAGGGAAATTGAGTTATCAACATAACTTTTTTATCCACAATATTTTTTTACTGTTCGACAAAATAAATTCTGCAATTGAGGGCCCAATTTTTATGTTATTACTTACTTAGTTATAATGTACTGTTGCAGCCAGAAAATGAGTAGCAATTTTGAAACTAGATTCTATAACACACTTTTGAGAGAATTATAGGAAAATAGGAGGCTAACAATAACCCATATTGTCAGTGCTTGAAAAGGCGGTATTCTTTTTTTTTGAGTCATAAAAACAAGGTGACAATCACCAAAATATTAATTATTACGAACACAGAAGTTTAGTAATATTATAAAACATACATATTTGATTTAAAAATTTAGTTGTTAATTTATTACATTGAAATTCAAAAGCGGCGCAATGTAATGATTGAGTCTTTACATTCGTGCCTCATGTATCATGAGGCCTACATAAATATAACGAACAATAAATCATTACATACATACATAAGTCACGCCTGTATCCCCGAAGGGGTAGGCAGCGGTGAATTAACACCGACTTTTAACACACAATTGTGATTGATTTGATACTTATTCCATTGTCTATAATATACCTTCTATTCTATTCTATTCTTATTCTATTACTATTCTATTCTTCTATATCTTCTTTTATTTAAAACCAAACTGTTGGATATGTTTTTTGTTAAAGTAAAATCTATAAAACAGAATTAAATTTTCTCCATACTCCTCGGATAGATCCTGAAGCGTTTTGGGTTAGCGACAAGTATTAGTCTATGGAATAGATTGCACTATGATTCAATGTTGGGCGGCATTTGGTCCAACGACTATACAAAAATGGTCAATCTCCTTTTTTTGTCCTTGTCTATTTTACGGAAATATTATGTGACAGAGAAAGCGCTCCACCAGCTCGTTATGTTGAATAGAGTATATATATAGATAATATTTATTGTATTAAAAGTTTGTTTATACTCACTTGGATTTCAGGTACTTCATGTTTACATTGCATAAATATGTGGAGCAAGATTATAGCGTCGTTTATTTTCACTGTGGTCTCACAAGTAAGAATAAACCTCCGCTGTCATGGCTGTGGAAGGCTTATAAAGCTTTTGATCGGAAGTATAAGAAAAATTTGAAAGCATTGTATTTGGTACATCCAACCAACTTCATAAGGATTGTGTGGCAAATGCTTAGGCCAGCTATCAGTGTTAAGTTCGGCAAGAAGATGATGTATGTGAACTATTTACATGAACTACAGCAGCATTTAAATTTGTCTAAACTGTGCATACCAGTACCGGTGTTAGAGTGAGTATAACACTATCTCTTAATTTTTTTTATCCATGTAGTTTCATGTAGTGGGCAGTACAATTTAGAATATAATTATAGTTTTTTAATGTTATAGTTGAATTAAATTTAATGGTCCTATCAGATTTTCAGATACCTAAGAAAATAATATCAATAAAATTTATCTTTACACAAAGAATATGCGATATGTAGGTCATAATGTTCGTTAGCATAGTTATAGTTAGCACAGCTAAAGGGAAGCTATTGCAATTGGACTTCCGAACAATGGCATAATATGATAATGGAGCGATGAATCTCGATTCTGAGTAACAGCAATTGAGATGATTTCAAATAAAATAAGTGATTTGGGGTGGTGACAATTGTATTCTACTCTGCCGTCACCACACGGCAAATCCATTTTAAATCTAAGTAGATTATTGTTACGGTTATCCATCGCCCCCGAAGACTAAAGGTCCGTTTATATCTACCGACATTGAGCATATCAGATACGTGTCGTGTCAGACATTGGCATATACCGTTGGGCTTAGACCGGGGGCGTCGGGTGCTGATGCGCTGACTAGCACCAAACATTGACGTCTGTACGGTTCCGTTACTCTTTTTAACACACGAAAAAACGGAGGAGGTTACTCAATTCGTACCCGTTTGATTTTTTTTATGTGTGTTTCCTTTTTTTGGTTGCGAAGTATATACTCCGACGGTGATACCATGATAAGAAGAACAAGGATCTGATGATGGAATCCTGGAGAAATCGAGGGGAACTTTCGAAAATTGTAGGGGCGGCTAGTGTGTTTGATAATATTTTAAATAGGTAGTACACTATATAATAATGAAGATCTGGATTCGATCTGATGATGGAACTTAAAGACAGTCGAGGGAACTCGTAAACTATTTATAGCAGTTACTTGGTGTTTAGGCTCGAACCATTTGTGTCGACAAAATAATCTTTCCACGAATACGCGCCTGGCACAACCCGTATAGAAGAATTATGCTAGAAACATATTTTTAAACACGCCGCGACGCGATGTTTTTGAGTCGAATCAAATGTATTGGTTTTCTATGACCAGAAATACACTATGAACATCCGACGCGACGCCGGATTGTTCGGTGTCTACACGTGGAGTCGCGTGGCGTTTCAAAAATGTGTGGTGGGTCATTATTTTGTTTGACACGCTGAATATCGGTAGATTTATACGGACCTTATTTGTTTAGCTTAATTTATTATCGTATTTTGTTTTCGTCGAGCCTGGTCAAAATCAGCGATTCATTTGTTCTATGCCGACACTTTTAATTCTTATCTTAACTATAGTCTGACAAGTTCGTGCGCGACCCTCCTGCGGTATGAGAGACGGTGCCGGGGAGAACAGGGCACTCTAGATGTAAGCGGGGGCGGGTGATGCGGGAAGGAGGGAAAACTTGCTCATACCGGGTCGCGCACGAGGTTGTCGGACTATAACAACCTCATAATTATCATTAAGTTTATCTATAGATTTACCGACGTCGTTACCATTGACTATAGGGGAGTTTTATTTTAGATTTGATAGAATATTGCTGCTAAAGAATCCCCGGGCAGCAGAGACCGCTCGGGCACTGAAACTCGGGATTGAGTATCCTCCCGAAGCGAATGAGAGTGATTCGATTGCGGAACCTTTGCCGAGTCTGTCTCCACCGGCCACCCAGCAATTCGGCGTGTCGCTCCAGTTCATAAAAGAAAATAACACCAACATGATTGACTCCATCCCGCCAGTCGTCAGACAATGCGTCGAATACCTTTCGCAACCCGATGGCAAGTCAACCATTTTACTTATTACATACATAAATCACGCACATTTAACTCGAAAGGGGTAGTATTGTATTGCAGAGGTGTATTTATAGTCTGACAAGTTTGTGTGCGACCCTCCTTCGGTATGAGGGGCGGTGGTGGGGGCGGGGCGCTCTGGATGTTGGCGGGATGAGTGATGCGGGGAGGAGTGAAAACTCGCACATCCCCGCATCGCTCGCCCCCGCTAGCGTCTAGAGTGCCCCGTCCCCGCCACCGTCTCGTACCGCAGGAGGGTCGCGCACGAACTTGTCGGACTATCTGCCGCACTCAGAGACGTCAATTAACTTTAATGAGTATTTAATGTCAAAAATTTTCATTCAAATCTAGACCATAGACCCGGCAAGAATAGCGACTAGTTTTGAATTGTCATTTTTTGACGTTAAGTAGTCATTAACGTTATTTGACGTCTCTGAGTGCGGCAGTATAACACACATTTCGCCGATTATGTTAATTAGGTCCCATGTAAAAGGATGCGAGCTTATTGACATTTATCGGGTACGTAAAACGCAGTAAAATGTTGCTAGTTGGTATAACAATAAATGCATTAGGCACAGTACTTGTTGTATTTTGTTTGTAAAGTGATTGGATCATGATTTCATGTTTAGTATAAGTACATACATACATATATCACGCCTATATCCCCGAAGTGGTAAGCAGAGGTGAACTAGGACCCGCGTTTCGCCAATTATGTTAGGTCCCATGTAATAGGTGGCGAACCTATTGCCATTTATCGGGCACAAAAGTCGCAGTAGGTAAATTGCTAGGTGGTATAAGTGGAACGCTGCTGCCCATTCCTCATCACTGATTTATCCTTAGTCGCCTTGTACGACACCCACGGGAGAGATTTGGGGTGGTCACAATTGTATTCTACTCTGCTGTCACAGCCGCATTAACTTTATGCGATCATGCTTCGATATTATATTAATTTTGTGCAGCACTGGAGACGGAGGGCTTGTTCCGCCGCTCGGCTAACATATCAGTAATAAAAGAGCTACAGCGAGCTTGTAACCGCGGGGAACCAATCACCTTCAACCGCGACCCCCACGTGGCCGCTGTCCTTCTTAAGACATTCCTTCGAGATCTCGAGGAGCCTCTGATGACCTTTGATTTGTACGATGAAATACTCAAGTTCCAGAGTAAGTGCTGTTTATTTTTAACAATATGTATTACTAGTGGTCGCTCGCTCGCGTTAATGCCGGTTCTTCTATAGCCTATTAACCTTCCTTAACAAATGGACTATCCAACCAAATATAATTTTTCAATTAGAACCAGTAGTTTCTGAGATTAGCGCGGTTAAGCAAACAAACAAACTCTTCAGCTTTATTATATTAGTATAGATTATACTTTAATTTAAAACCGTAGTCCATAGTTACCTAGTAGGGTTCGGGTCCCGGAAAGTCTCGTGTTTCGATCGAGTCCCAGGACGTTTTGTAAATTTTGCTGTCTCAGATCCCGAGACTTTCAGGTCGAGACTCGAGACGAGGCACGATTGTCGAAATTGTACTGTTATCATTTTTATTTTCCAATAATTTAAAGAGCCTAGCGCCATCGCCCTGTTACGCGGGTCGCCCACAGACGCACAAGTCGTGGCGACGTCGAGGCGCAGGGCCATAAGCGCATCTAGCTTTGCTATAGAATAACTAGGCAGTGCGCCCACTTTTTCACACAGCGAGTTTTCCCTCCTCCTCGCATTACCCGCCCCCGCTAACATCCAGAGCGCCCCGCCCCGCCACCGCCCGTCATACCGCTGGAAGGTCGCGCACGAAGTTGTTGGACTATAACCGCGTCGCGGCACGGGCGCCGTAAAGTCGAGGCGGAGGCGAGGTGAGGTGAGGCGAGGCGACTCTTCATCCTCTGATGACGACATACTGAATGGAAAGTTCAGCATCTCATTAGCGGTGCCGCGGTAGCGCGGCGGCGTACCTTTTCCTCTTTACAGCATTTTTTTAAAGTTACAATCAATTTGATTATTGAATAAATATTATTGAGTTGTTTTAAATAACACATTCGACATTTTTATAACTTTCAAAATTGGGTTCTTCCAGCTTGGCCTAACCGCGATAAACCGAGGCGAGTCAAGATATTGATTCTAGAGAGGCTACCTTTAGATAACTACAAGCTTCTAAAATATATCTTCCAATTCTTGTGGCAAGTAAGTATTTTAGAATTAGATTTGAATTTTATTAGAATTTCGCAATCACTTCTTCCTGCCCTTATCCCGCTCTAGGCGGGGTCGGCGCAACATGTTTTCTTCTTCCACTCCTCTCTATCCTTCACCAATTTCTCATCCACCCCTCTCGCTATCATATCCTCCTTTACACAATCCATCCATCTTTTCTTTGGTCTTCCTCTCCTTCTACGCCTTTCCACGTTCCTACTTAAAATTTTTCTGCCAACATAGCTTTCATCTCTTCGCATGACATGACCAAACCATCCAAGGTCATAACTCCGCAGCCTCTCAGTCACTGGCGCTACTTTCAAACTTCCCCTTATAATTCCCCCTTATAACACAATCACGACTTTATTTATTTTACTTAGGGCCGATTTTTCAATAGCCTGATTGTCTATCCAATAACTTTACCTATGTAACTAGCTTCACACTACATATGCAAGAGCGAGACACGCGTTTACAGAGTTTAGAAAGAGAAAGCACTTTTAAGTAATGACAACACCTGTCACAATATAAAAAAACAAATCTTTTTGTGTTATGGGTTTACCGCACTTATTTGCATAACATTACATAAACGATATTTCTAGACGAAAACTCTAGTGAAATTTCCTATCATCCCATTCAGACATATATGTAATTAGCAGGTCCGCTCTCGCTTACAATTCTCTGCCTTCGGTCTGAATTTTAAAAAATTAGCAATGCATTATGAATGAATGAATGAAAAATATTCACAGTTTTTCCAATAATAAGCGAAAACATGAATTTATTAATCTACAAACACACACTTGTAATGACAGTCGCCCGCAATGACAATCAAATAAGTGTACAGATAACGACCTATCTGGGGTGTGAAGAACCAGTTGAATTTATTCTCCAGGTAGAGAGTTTCACTGGCCTTTTTAGCCCATCTGTCCATTGAAAAATCTAGAATCTTGTTAATGGTTGAGTAAATCTTATCTCATCGCTTATCTGAATATGGAAAAATCGGCCCTTAGAAGAAGGTTTTTACAGAAACAAGTAGGTATAGTGGAGTGCCTTTAGCCTAAACTTCGGAAGCCAGTTACTTTGAACATATTATAATAAGAACTATGGGATTGTATTATTATTAATAAGGTTATAATAATTTTACAAGGTTTAGCTCCCTCAATTTTTAATAAAATAAATAAATACATATACAGACAGAGTGAACTTTTCAAGTGAGCGTGGATGGCTAAATCAGAAAATATTAGCCATAGCGAATAGTAACTCAAAGGAGTCTTGGTGAAACCAGGAATCTAACCCGTAGTTTTGACAAAAATAATCACTGTATTATTACACTGTTCGATTGTTCCGCTATTAAGGAACGAATTCTGGAATGATTCATTCTGTATATTATTCATATTCATAATCATAATCAAACGGCAGGAAATATTGAACCTGACTTAATTCATGGCAAATATTAAATACATCTAATATGTTATATTATCTACCCGTAAAATAAATAAATGTTTAACATTTATAATAAAATATTACAAAGAAAATTGAGATTAGTAAAAGTACGAAATATAAATTCATATCTACATCAATTTATAAATAAACTATGTATTTAAAAATTTATTGTGCACGGTTAAATTTTAATAATTGTAGCGTTGATATTTTGTCACTTGTCAAAGTCTTGATTGACAGACTGACAGAAAGTGGTTTTTGGTTCGCAAATAGAATTCGGCATAATTGTGGACGTATAAAAACAGGCGTTATAAAAATTATAACTGTAGTTTTTCTGTAGTTTCCAGACAATAATTTTGTATTTTGGCAGGTTAAGATTTTAATTAGTATTTATTCGGCATTTAGGTTCCTTTAGTTTTTATTTCTAATTAATAGGGTTAGTGCAAATAATAGTATAAGAAGATTTTGAGTGTATCAGTTTAATATTTAACACGAAATCAAATTCGTCAATCTGACAAAATAACACTCGTACATACGTGTAAGTGGCACTATTCTTGTGTGTGGTGGCCTTTTAAATAAATATTTAACCTTTTTTTCTTTCATTAACAGGTACAAGACAGAAGCTGCCTTAATAAAATGACGAGCAGCAATTTGGCAGTTGTGTTTGGCCCAAATCTCGCCTGGCCGCCCAACGGACAGATGTCGCTACAAGCTATCGCGCCCATTAACACCTTCACAGATTTTGTGTTAGAGAATCAGGCAACGATATTTATAATTTAGGTAAAATGTGTTTCCATAGGGTAGAACTATACAGGTGAGTTTTTTATCGGGTCAGTATAGGGAAATTCTAACCTATAAGAGATAGAGAAAAACTCTCTTGGGAACCGTGATTTTAATTTAAAATGAAATAAAAATGGTATTACAATTTTTTTTAATCTTAATAGATATTGAGATATCAGGTATTTTAAAAAAAAAATTCTGTTATGTATTTCTGTTTTATATCACTATACAAACTAAAAAAAAATTGTATAGAGACCATAGGTCTAAAGTTGCTAGTTGTTCAAATTGCTTGAAATTAACATTTTATTTCAATGTACAGACAACAGCACGTCAGACTACCTCAAAATGTATAATTTTCTCAATTGACTTTTGGTTACACTGCCAACAAGACAGGGTTGAAAATCGATTGAGGAAATTTGACAGTTTTGGGTAGTCTTAAGAGCCGTTGACTGTACATTGAAAAAATTTTAAAATTCGAATGCTTTACATTTTCTTTACTTTTCATTTGAAAATCGGCCAGTTAGTTTCTACTACTAAAGAAAAATATTAAAGTTTAGACCTATGGTCTCTATACAATTTTTGGTTTGTATAGTGATATACAATCAAAATAACAAAAAAAAATGTTTTAAAAAAAATCTAATATCTCCAAATCTATTAAGATTTTAAATTTTTATTAATACCATATTTATTTTATCTAAAATAAAAATCACGGTTCCTGAGAGGGTTGTTCTCTATCTCTTATGGTTTAGAATTACACCATGCTGACCCGAAAAAAAAATTCACAGTGTGTATAAGTTATTATTATTGGGCAATTTTTATCAGATTTTATCAATATGTAACGCGGAATGGAGTGTGGACGAGGAATAGGGAATAGGGAACTTTTTCTGTATTTCCCACTGACCAAAATAAAAGTTGTATTATTAATAATTATTTTAAATCCAAAGCAGGCATTTTTACGTATACCGTGCATTCGGTTTTAGCTTGGGCTTGCTTTTTAATTATTATTATTTTTATTTGAATATTATAAATGTTTAACATTTATAATAAAATATTACAAAGAAAATTGAGATTAGTAAAAGTACGAAATATAAATTCATATCTACATCAATTTATAAATAAACTATGTATTTAAAAATTTATTGTGCACGGTTAAATTTTAATAATTGTAGCGTTGATATTTTGTCACTTGTCAAAGTCTTGATTGACAGACTGACAGAAAGTGGTTTTTGGTTCGCAAATAGAATTCGGCATAATTGTGGACGTATAAAATCAGGCGTTATAAAAATTATAACTGTAGTTTTTCTGTAGTTTCCAGACAATAATTTTGTATTTTGGCAGGTTAAGATTTTAATTAGTATTTATTCGGCATTTAGGTTCCTTTAGGTCTTCAGTGGTCACATTTGTTGTCTAAAATTCCCTCAGAAAAAAAATTCAGTGATCGGGGAAACTGTTAATTTGTCAATGTTAATGCCTGTATGAAACAGAATCGATACCTAGTCCGAGGCCTTAGAAAGAATGTCAGGAATCGATTGTCAAACTATACGGCCAATCACAAGCGAAATATATTAAAAATTCGGGAGTGGATTTCATTCCATTTTTTAACTCCTAGCGAGACACTGTAATATTTTAATGGTTTTCTTGTCTTAGTGCAATTTCCCAAATTTTATAAGAATTTCATAAATTATCGGAGCAAGTAATTCTCCGAATAACAGTTATTAAAAAGAAGATATGTTGTGTCATTGACCCCGTAAGGGTCCTTTGATACGGCTTAAGAAAATAAAAAATCCAATCGTAAAGAGGTCCATGGCTGTCTGGTTGATTGCTGACAAAGAACGGAAAGGCTGTCTGGTTGATTGTGGACATAGAGGAGGCACATACGTTCCTGTGGTTAATAAAGAGTACTACTCCCTACTACACTGGTACTACGCTTCTCTGAATTCTCAAATCAGGTACCTTACTAATCGACGAAGGCGGCTAAAGGCTCGGAGATACATCCAGCTTAAGCGTCTAGAGTTTTAAATACCCGTCTTACTCGTTACCCGGTACCCCTTGCTTTTGGTTTATTTAATAGTCTGTTAATGTTATAAAATTAAATATTTATTTCTACATCGCGATATCCGTTGGCTTATACAACGTGAAGTGTAAAGGTTATAGAAAATTCGGCGTGCTAACTAACGTCTTGGTTAGCCGAGTGGTATAGGCATCTGCTCGGATTGCAGAAGATGCGGGGTCGATTACCGCATCAATACTATGTTTTTTCGAACCACAATTTCCTTTGAATTATTAATTTTATAACTTGCACGATAAATTTCAAATATATAGTTTATTTATGAATTGTTCATAGTTCTTTTATGAATTGAATTATAAATATCTATTGATCGATTTTCTGCCACTCGAAAGGAAATTTTATGACTCGGGTATCATTTCATTATCATAATGGCAATACCTACTAAATAACTGTACCCTGAGTAAATTCCAGTAAGTAATCTCAAGGATTTTTTTTAGATAGTGTTATGATTTTTAATTTGATTGACTAAAGTGTCATTAGTATGTTACCACTAAACGGAAAAAAATGTGTTGTACTTAGCCCATCGACATTCAATATATTGATTCAGTATCGCACATATTGGTAAATGCAAATCACTCGAATTGAGGTATCATGACAAAAATAGTTACTTAATTAGGAAACAAAACCCAGTTATCCTTTTACTATTAATTATAAAATCTGAATTGGTTAAATTTAATTTAATTTGTGTTTTATTTTGTTTTGATTGATAAAATTTGTGCCAAATGCTGGTAATTAAAAATTAATCGAATAATGCAATGACCCGAATTCCCAGTTTAACCCTTCTGCGACTGAGGTGGTAGTATATCAGACACAATTTTTTTTTTGCATATATTATTATTTCAAAACGTCATAACAATGTTGTCCCGTCTGTCTGTGCGCCAAGATATTTTAAACTACGCAACGTAAATATTTCAATGCGGTTTTCATCAATAGACAAGGATGATGAAGAGGAAAGTTTATATGTATAATTCCGTAAATATTATCCGGGTAGTTATGTATCGCGGGCGGTGAAGCAAACACGACGAGTCCTCTTATCAGCTCAGTTATTAGCGTGCTAAGTTAAAATACAGCAATTAAGTAAACCTAATTTAATCACATAATCATTAATAATAATTTGCTGCATAGCACCTACATTACACTTGTTTGGGTGGTGGTTTATTATATAATTATACATTATATCTGCATTATTTTCTGAATTATTTTCCAATTTAAGAGGACAAGCTAGCTACAAATACTAGTATTATGAATATTGCGACTGAGTACATTCCCTATAGAAACTATAGAAAGTTACAAGCATTTTGGAAACAATGTAATTTTTTTTATTGTAAGTTATTGTTATAGGTATTCATAGTTTATTAGATTATATTATTATAAATTAGTCATATAAGCAAGCATGTATACCAAAAATAAAATCTGGCTGCGGAAATGTAAAAAAAAAAAAAATATTTTAAACATTTGCCCGACATAAAAATACATTTACTGACTATTGGTTTTGTATAAATCATAGATTAAATATATTTAATTTTCGGTGGCCAGAGTATCGGAGTAGTTTTAAGTATTGTAATCGTTGTTATATTACATTATATTGAAATAACAAAGACACAACATCTGGAAAAAAAATGTTTAAAACGTCCCCGTAGTAATTGCCTGAATGACAACCGTGTTGCATTATGATCATTGATCAGGCGACCTCATCGCAATCTGCGAACAGGATAAAATTTAATTTGTATCCCCCTCCGCTGTGTCATTCGCAATTTACTACGAGGCAATATGAAATAATATAATTTTGTATTTCGTTTTGTGAGGTAATTGGTCTAACTGCCGCACGCAGAGACGTCAATTAACTTTAATGCGTATTTAATGTCAAAAAATTTCATTAAAATCTAGACCATAGACCCGGCAAGAATAGCGACTAGTTTTGAATTGTCATTTTTTGACGTAAAGTACTTATTAACGTTATTTGACGTCTCTCAGTGCGGCAGTAAGTGTTTATACTCCTTTGTTTGTTATGTAAAAAAAAATTAAAAAGTGTAGGGTATTATAAATATCTCATATATGATCATAACACGTTCAATGCCACCACCATTTTTCGTGAAGTTCATTGCGGTGCCACCCTGTAAATCCGCGGACACGCTAGGCGTGTTAGCAGTACTGGGACATGAGAAAAGTGGACACCCCAAGTGTGTTCATGGCACTGTGTAAAGGTAAAATTCTTTAAACGGTATAAATTCGTTAAACAATTTTTCGATTTATCTATGACCATTTTCTAGTTAGTTTTCCTCTTGTTATACAAGAATAAAGATTTTTTGTATTAGTGATGTAAGGTTTAGTACCTGAAATTATAAAGTAGATTTTATGATATGTAAACATAATATATAATAAGTGATTCTCAAACTTTTTTTATTACTACCTTATGTATTATTTATAGTTTATAGCTAGGAAACACTGCAGCACTCAGAGACGTCAATTAACTTTAATTAGCACTTAATTAAAAAAAATCTAAACTAGACCATCGATAAGAATAGCGAATAGGTTTATATTGTAATTTTTTTGTATTAATTACTCAATAACACTAGGAAGACCGAAATTTTGAACTAGCTATAAAGACCCATTCATAGTTTTCATTATTTTATTCGTGTAGTGTGGTTTTTATATTTATATTTTATTAAAAGTTAAATCTAATATTAAATAAAAGAAGTTAATGGTTATTAAATAATTATAATTATGTAATACAAAAAAACAAAATATTAAGTACACCGTTGACGTCTGACTTCCTTGTTGACATTACAAGAACTACACAAAGGCTTTTTAGAAGTATTACAAGAATCCAGAAATCCAAGAAATCCAGCAATTGATTGCTGCCAAATCCAAAACATTATAAAAGACAACTTGCACAGGCCAACGACAAGAAGGTGCTTTGAATCTACTCGTATATTTTCTTGGCCATATTCTACACCTAACTTCGTAGAATTGTACCAATTCGCGGTGTTCGGTTTCTTTTTAGCTTCTTCTGTGTCAACAAATATCAACAAATTTAGAGAAGTGATCTTAGAATCATAACTGATTTTGAAGGTTTACTTCGATAAACTGCAAGTGTGCTGGTTTCATTGTTGTGAACACGTGTTTCATATAAACTAAGGGATGCAGTTTTTATAGTAGCCGGAACATCTCGTCCTGTTTTGTTCACTGTACGTACTCACGTACGATGAACGTCTTTCAATTAGCTTTTTAGGTAAACTTACACTGGTGAAAAAATATCAGTTGTTACATTTCGACCAGTGTTGGATCCATTAGCGGCAAAATTGTATTGCAGCTAATTGAACCATACTTGCACTTGCCTAAGTTTTGATTTTTTTGTCGGCTAATATCTCTTTCTAAATATGGAAAACCATTACATAAGTACTTACTTTAAATCAACATCAACACAAAGCCAACATTCATCTCAAACTTGTCTGATTTGTTACCCATAAACTGCAAAAATGTACCAAGTGGTTTAAAAAATATTATTAATCAAAATCTTCAATGACCCCCATTTGACCACCCTGGTCTTTCTAGTGTTAACGATAATTGACGTCTCTGAGTACGGCTGTAACTGCCGCACTCAGAGACGTCAAATAACTTTAATGAGTACTTAATGTCAAAAATTTTAATTTTTTAGACCAAAGACCAGACAAGAATATAGACTATATTTGAATTGTCATTTTTTGACATTCAGTTCTCATTTTCGTTAATTGACGTCTCTAAGTGCGGCAGTAAGATTCTTATGTCTAAAATTATGATTATATTAATAAAAATCAGACAACGTCACACATATTGTCGTGGCTCCCGCGGTAGTTATCAGTCAGACAATGATGTATGTATGTGTACCTACATAGAGTTTCTGCAAATACAGCGATCAAATCCTGCGCATTGTACTGAAAGAATTTAACTGAGGCTAATGAATATTTAATTTCCCGGTTAACCAGATAAGCATTCAACTTACGGTTTGACATTACATAGTAATAAAAGTAATCTTTGACGGCCGCCTTGGTCGAATGCTCAGATTGCTGGGTTTTGGCCAAGAGGTCCCGGGTTCGAATCCTGGTAGGGGCAAACTTTGTGATGACCACAAATGTTTGTTTCCGAGTCATGGTTGTGTATATGTTTATGTAGTATATTTTCAACATTTATATACATAATTATATTAAAAATATGTCCGTCATCTAGTATCCACAACACAAGTGCTTAGGCTACTTACTTTGGGCTAGATGATAGGTGTGAGTGTAAAAAAAAAAAAAAAAATTAATATTTAATCTTTAATTTAAATAAATAGTAGAGTATGTACTAAGGGCGATAAAACAAAGAATGTCTCAGATCGCATAAGGCGGGGGCGTTATTATTTATTTAATATCTTACTTATAAATAGTAAATTCCTTTGTGAATTAAATTATAATCTATATATTTATTAGGAACATCATGGGGTGGTTGAAAAGAAAAAGTTTATGAACCTAAAATTAGATTCTGTAATGCTAAGAATACACGACTAGTGTATTCTCGGCATTACAGAACTAAGACCGTTTTATTATGATCGCAGAGTGGGAATGCAGATAGCCTGAACACTCCCGGTGTGTCGGTGGCACTGAACGTGTTAGTACTAACGGTTAATTTAACTTCGCTGTAATTACCTAAGTGAGCATAGAAAACAATTTAATTTTACGTTCCGCGTGGTAATGGTGGTGGTTGAAAATCTTTTACAGAATACACCAACATACTTTTAAGGTCCAGATAAAAAAAAATATGTCAAAGCATTTTCGTTTTCAAGTCCTAGAATACAGTTACCTATCTATTTATTATATTGCACAACGTTGTAGTACATGTGTAGGTATAAATTTTGCGTGCACATTCTTGCACTGAACTATTACAGTGCGGAATAATTCCCTATAGTGCTAATTTTACGTTGTAGTAGGTTACATATAGAGCCGTGGCGGTATCAATTATTTTTGGTTACTCTAACATTAATACCAACGTATCATTCCTCATCGTCCCCACTGCTTGGTGCTAATTGCCATCTATCGGCCACGTAAATCGCAGTATATTTATTATATGTGGTTTAGAGAAGCGCTGCTGCGTCATAAGCTGTCTTGACCCTTAATCGCATTGTACATCACCCACGTGAGAGATTGGGGATGTTAACATTATTGTAATCTGCTCTGCCGTCACTACTAGGCAATATGTAATGAATTATTAACTTCTACTCAGATATTCAGGACTACCTAAGTGTATGTGGTGAGCTACATTAAAAAAATATAAAAGTGCCATAATTAATTCTAATACTGTCTAGTTCACAATAATCAATTAAGTATTGTATAAAAAAATATTTAGAAAATTACCATAATAAATAAATATTGTAGTTATTTTAGGCAAATATATTTACACACACAACGAATTATATGGATCGACGACCTAAGCCGATGGATGCTGGCAGCGCAGGACCGATCGGTTTGCAGAACCTTGGGGGAGCTCTATGCCCAACAGTGGGCATATCACGGCTGACTGACAACGAATTATTTACATGCAGATCTTGCAAAATATAATTTTATAATAAGAACATGAAATCTTACTGCTTTAAAATATGTAGGTAGTAGGTAGGTACTATAATATAGGTAATCTGTTATACTAGTTTCTCAAGTAAGTCACTAAGTACCTCCGCTAAACCACAGTGTGTCCAAAATAAAAGTATATTTTTAAAATTAATGGATTATATTAGTTAAACACTTGCTGAAGTTATTTTAATTTAGGATATCATATTATAAAAATATATCTTTTTATAATATGATATCCTAAATTAAAATAACTTCAGCAAGTGTTTAACTAATATAATCCATTAATTTTAAAAATATACTTTTATTTTGGACACACACACCTATTCAAATATGTAGGTACCTATATACATAATTGTATAAATATGTTTAAAGTAGGTAATTAAAAAATACCATAGTATGGTAATTGACAAAATCTGACCATCAAAATCTGACCTGAATTTAACATGTGGTGGTGGTACAACCTTTGAGGTTGGGGCTCGTTACACCCACCCACCCGGTACCCGACCAGCATCGCCTCGCCGCCCATGCCGGCGCCGCGGGTGGACGCCCCGGGTCCCGCCGGGTGGGTTTAATGAGCGTTGACCTTTATACGTGTCTCATTTTTATAGTGTCAATAATTAAATTATATTTTACTGGCTGACTATATTATATGAATGGATAGATAGATACATATGTTGTAAATGAGTAAAGAATTACCTATTTATTTTGTTACGTGGGTGCTAGTTCACCTCTGCCTACCCCTTCGGGGATATAGGCGTGACTTATGTATGTATGTACATTGTGAATGTTGGTCTATCTTACAATCATACATATTAGTTTACATCTACTGTTATCATAATTAGTTGTCACATTAAAATTTTCCTGGCAGTATAAATTGAATAGGTATCTTATCTATCAATATTGGGGAACAAATAAATTCTCCTGAAATGTACAAAATAATATTATTTTTAGTGCTCATACTAGGTATATTCCCGAAACAATATTGTTATTGTTTTATTTACAGAATTCATATATTCCTTGTCTAATGATCTGATAGATATATAATGTTGACGATTGGATTAAAAAATTATGTTGGAATATGTTTATGACAAAAGTTCATTTCTTTCAGAAAGGTAATGATGAAAAGTAAATGAACTCGTGAAATATTTATTATAATGTATATTGACTGTTAAAAGATGAAATATGATTCCATGATTTATGGCCTGTTTCACAATCGACGGGTATGTTCTGGATAGCTTAATTACTTGGCAGATCATTTGACAGTTGTAATATGAAATTTATGTCAATTGAACTGCCAAGTAGACTATTCAGAACTTACCCGTCGATTGTGAAACAGGCCCTAATTCAAATAATTTTCCGGCACAAATTGAAATGCTTAACTAATAATTTTATGGATACGTTTGTGCCATATCATCAAATACAGTGTTATTATTGCAACCGTTACCTCGTGTATTAACTAGTTACCCCCAACGGTTTTTACTTAACGGTGTCTTGAGAACAATTCCATCCGAGCATTTGTTATAATAGTATAAATAAAAATGTCTACCAATTTCTAGCTTCAATAACAATATTATCTACCTAAGTTGTTGATAACTAATATTACTATATGTTGTGTATACTATGCTTAGGACTTAGTGTAGGTATAATAATAAACAAGCCAATATTTTGTTTATTACTCTACATTATATTATTGTAATATTTGCCAAATATAATATCACCAAGAATATACGACCGCTCTTTTGCAATAACTTGTTAATAACTTTGTACAGTCGAGTAAATTGAATCATGACCCACCTTAAGATCATTTTCCTACAGTCACTTACAAAGTAGGTTGAAATTCGCTTGTTTCTTAGGTAAGGAATTTATTAGACACTGACAGTCACTGACAATTACAATTATTTTATTCAATTCAATTTTGTTATAATAGTAAAGGAGACGTGAAAGACCTTTTATAATCTATTCAAATTCATAAGTTTTATCAAATATAAAGTTTTTAACACACAGAATATGCCGGGTAGGCTTGCCTACTTAATTCTGTGTATTATGTGTGTTAAAAACTACCAATTGAGATAAAACTCATTCGGTTATCACATGAGTGAAGGTGATGAAAAAAAAATTAAATAAAAAATAGCTATGAGCACTTTTCGATAGGGAAGTTATCATGGGCATATTTGTTTATAAATTATATTTGATGAAAAATATGTCTCATCGAGTTTCGTTTCGTTTTATCGATGAAAAAATTCTCTTCCACGGCTCTTAGACTATATGGCTTTTAGAATTTTTTTCAGACTACTACTTGACATCTGACACATGACGTCATTCTATTTTTAAAATAGTTTTTCTCAGTAGTCAGAAGAGTTTAGATTAGGAACGACATCTTATTTAAAATTCCAATTGGGACTTAAGTAGATTAAAATTGCATATCTGTGACCCGTAATTACGCATTTTAATTCATATTTAAAACGTATTAAGTGCAACACGCATGACAGCAAAGAAAACCTAACTAAATTTATGATTCTAAAGGAACGATCGGCCAAGTGGGTCATGATTTAATTTGGTTGATTGTACCTATTTAAAAATAATTTTCAATTTGACCGCAGTAAGTAGGTATACATAACTGCCGCACTCAGATAATAGCGACTAGTTTTGTATTGTCATTGTTGGACGTTATGTACTCATTAACGTTATTTGACGTATCTGAGTGCGGCAGTTAGTCTTATTTTTTTTGATATAGGTAACATTTATTTTCGTAAAAGGGCGATGTTCATAAAGTATTTTTAATGTACCTATCTGAATAATAATATAGAACTAAAGAATATAAATCAAAGGGTGTATCAACCTTACCTTCTACTAGGTATGCATTATTCTAATTTTACATAGGTACTATAACTGTTAAATCAGAATCTGAATTGATCCTTATCGATACTATTTGAAATGAATTATTTAATTTAATTTAATACGTACTAATTTCCATAATTATAAATGAAGATATCTTAGTAAGAGGTATAATTTAATTATGTATAGATTAATTATTTTTAACTTTTAGATTGTTTAAATATTTTGTACCTTTATTATAATGATTATATTATTATATCTGTTAACACCAATTAAAAAAAAACTTAAAAATTAGTCTCTTCTTATTCTATATTGCCTATTTTTTATTGTTCAGGGTACAAAATCGATTAAAATATACATACTTTGTCATCATCATTACCAGCCCTTTAATGCCCATAACATGCCTTCCCTATGGATATAAGCATATAGGGAGAATGGAATGAGCCATAACCCACCACTCTGGCCCAGTGCGGATTACGTGTCTTCCGAAGCACGGAGGAACTCTAGATAATATATTTTTGGTCATCATTCCAATGACCGGCCTTAATAAACATTGCTTAGTTTGCGCAATCGCAGGCTAAGCACGGGCCACTGCGCTATTGAGCTCCTTGGCAAAAAACACCGGACCTGCACTTTGTTTACAGCAAACGACAGAAATGAAGACATGTCACACGGGGCTTTTTGTACGAGAGAGGTCCACGTCCCGTCCGGGGTGTTTTCCCGTTGCGTATGCTCAGACCTTTATATGTAGGTACCTACTGTGTCGATTATGAAAACAAGTGAGGGTCGGATGATACTTATTGATTAACTGCCGCACTCAGAGACGTCAATTAACTTTAATTTCTTTAATGTTACGTTTCGTTATATATCTTCTTCTTTTATAAATGGCAACGTGCTATCGTCTTCTTCTTCTTCCTGCCCTTATCCCGCTCTAAGCGGGGTCGGCACAACACGTCTTCTTCTTCCACTCCTTTCGATCCTTCACCAATTTCTCATCCACTCCTCTCGCTATCATGTCCTCCTTTACACAGTCCATCCATCTCTTCTTTGGTCTTCCTCTCCTTTTACGTCCTTCCACGTTCATGCCTAACATTCTTCTGCCAACATAGCTTTCATCTCTTCGCATAACATGACCAAACCATCCCAGTCTATTACTCCGCAGTCTCTCTGTCACTGGTGCTACTTTCAAACTTCCCCTGATATACTCATTTCTTATCTTATCTCTCCGTGTCACACCACACATCCATCTTAACATACGCATCTCTGTTACATGCACTCTTCTTTCATCAGTCTTCTTCATAGCCCAACACTCTGATCCATACATGACAACAGGTCTAATAACCGCCTTATAGATTTTCCCCTTTAACTTAAGCGGCATCCGTGGGTCACATATCGTTGATGAGACCTGTCGCCACTTCATCCATCCTACATTCGCTCTATTCCTTATATCCCGGTCAAAATCACCGTTGCTTTGGAAGAGCGATCCAAGGTACCGGAAATCCAAGCAAACTGGTAGGATTACACCATCTAAGGCAATTGGAGAGAAACTGGAGGGGCCGCCAAAGTCACAGAACATGTGTTCTGTTTTGGTCCGGCTGATCTTAAGCCCGACGCTCTCCAGTCTCTCCTGCCATTTTCCCAGCCCACTTTGTACCTCGGATGCATCTTCTCCGACAAGTACAATGTCGTCGGCGAACAGCATACACCAGGGTGCCTCCTCCTGTATGTCCGATGTCAGAGCATCCATAATCAGGAGGAACAAATACGGGCTTAAAGCCGATCCCTGGTGCAAGCCTACGGCCACATCGAACTTGTCGGTAACGCCAGCCTCGGACCGAACATTCGTACTAGTTCTTCTATACATTTCAGACAAGCCACACATACTTCTCAGGCACTCTCTTTTCTATCATAGCCCACCACAGAACTGTACGCGGAACTCGGTCGTATGCTTTTTCAAGGTCTATAAAGACCATGTGCAAGTTCTTTTGTGCACTACGGTATTTTTCGCATAGTTGCCTTAGCGCGAATATTGCATCCGTTGTTCCACGTCCCGGCATAAAACCGAATTGGTTCTGGGTGACTTCACACTCCTCTCTCATTCGTCTTGCTATCACTTTCTCCCATATTAACAGTAACATATTAACGTACAGACAGCCATTTTGCCAGGAGCAGTCTTGTTGATGTTTTTTGTTGCCGTTATATATCGGTCTCATGCCTATTTGACAGATCTATCAAAGTTAAAGTTTCTATACTTAATCGGTCTCATGCAGGCCTAGTACCGACGTGGACTAAATCTCCCTACACCACTTGACAGGGTTTTGTCTCGTGATTTAGTGGGAATTATAGCGAGATAAAACTATTTTCTTTTCCGTGAGGAGATTTTGAATACGTCCCGTGTTACCTACGGGAGATGATCCCATGTCTATTTGACAGATATCTATCAAAGTTTATACATTGCTGCCATCTAATATAGAAAGGTCATTTGTGCCTTTGCGATAGAACTCGGATAGATAGAGGATCTAGACTGCACAAACTGTGTGAAAGCATTTTGTACTGCCTCCTGGGAAAAAACTTCTTGTCACGTAGATAATTGTCCAAATCACGAAAAAAATGGTAGTCCGTTGGAGCAAGGTCTGGCGAATACGGAGGATGACGAATGGTTTCTAACTGCAGTTCCTGAAGGGTCAAAACGGTTTCTCGTGCTGTATGAGGTCTCGCGTTGTCATGGAGCAATAATAGTGAAGATCGATTCATGAGTCGAGGCTGTTTTACTGCTAGTTTTGCCAACATTGTTCGGAGTTCGGCACAATAGACATCTGCCGTTATTACTTGACCAGATTGGAGAAAACTATAGTGAATAACACCATGCTGAGACAACCAAACAGTTACCATTACCTTTTTATTTATTGGTAGGTTTTGCTTTAGGACACTGTTGTGGCGTTTGACCTGGGGTCAGCCATTGCATTTTTCTTTTACGGTTATCATAAAGAATCTACTTTTCATCACATGTCACATTTCGATCCAATATTCCTTTATTTCTGTATCTGTATTCGACAAGGAAACACAAGTTTCAAAACGCGTTTCTTTCTGCAGATCAGACAAATGAAGAGGCACCCATTTTTCGTCTTTTTTTATTTTATAGATTTGACTCAAATGAGTCAATATTGTGGGTAAGGTAACGTTAAACCATGCCGTTAATTCCTGGGTAGTTTAACTAGGATCGGCTTCCACCATCTCACCTAATTCATCGTTTTTCACCTGTGTGGGCGGTCTTCCTAGTGGCTCGTTCTTCAAGTCGAAGTTTCCATCACGAAAGCGTTTAAACCAAAATCGCACGGTGCGTTCATTAGCAGACCCCTCACCAAACGCAACATTGATATTGCGGGCTGTTTCTGCCGCGTTACTTCCGCGCCGGAACTCGTATGCAAAAATCACTCGAATTTTTGCAGTATCCATCTTTCTTGTCTAAGTTGAATAACAAAAACAATTGAAAGTCGATATTCAAATGTTTCATATTTAAAAAAAATAACATCATAGAAACCATGTGAAAAAAGTTTCATTCGAAAACCTCAAACCATGAAGATCATTTTCAATTATTCTGTTACCAACGTTGCCTGGAAGAGATTGCTTTAAGCATTAAATAATAAAATAAATAAATATTTTTACACTCACACCTATCATCTAGCCCAAAGTAAGTAGCCTAAGCACTTGTGTTATGGATACTAGATGACGGACATATTTTTAATATAATTATGTATATAAATGATGAAAATATACTACATAAACATATACACAACCATGACTCGGAAACAAACATTTGTGGTCATCACAAAGTTTGCCCCTACCAAGATTCGTACCCGGGACCTCTTGGCCAATACCCAGCAATCTGAGCATTCAACCAAGGCGGCCGTCTTAATAAAATGAAGGTTGCCTATTGTCCATGCACGTCCATTTTTCTTTGTGTTATTGTTAATTTTGTTTCTAAGGTACTATAAAGAATACAGATTTGTATTGTATTCTATTGGACTAATGAATGTACCTACACTGTACACTATGGAAAACTGTCCAATCGTGGGAACCATTTTTTTTAAATATTTGACTAGTTTGATATCACCGCTTCTATAACAAATTGACCTACTAAGTAAATATTGGTGGTACCCTCAGAGTAAATAAGACCTATTTACTCCGAGGTGGTACCTAAATTAGGTTATAAGTATGTTTAGCCGATATGCATTTTAAATTTGCACCTACCTAAAACAATTTCATACCTCGCTATTTCCATGATTTTATCCCGGTAAAAAATTAGTCAAACAAGCTAATGTATCCGAAATATTGCCTTTGCAATTTCATAAGCATTTTGAATTTTATCATTTATTTATTGGGGTTACAAGTTTAAATATATCTTAAAATTCGCTAACTTGGGATACGCTGAAGAATTGACCGTCACCGTATTTTACAGCCTTCATTACCGTTTTTATAAGACGGCATAGAGTAGAGCACCACAGACGAGCCGGTAATGAAATAATACTGCCGCGTTTACGAAAGACGCATTAACTACCTTTAACTTCCGAGAAAAACGAGTTTAAAGTTTTTTTTTATTAGTTAATTTGTATGACCGGAGCTGAGCTAATTATTGATGTAAAACCTGAATATTCAGTATATTTAAAATTGTCTCTATGGGAAAGTTATAGAGTTTATTTTCCTGATTTCAAATATGTATATAACTCTAATTCGCTAAAAATCGTCCATATGCGTTTTTCGTAAACGCGGCAGAACAATGCGCTCAATCAACGTTCGGATCGGATTCGAACTTCGGTTCGTCAGCAGCAGTCAGCACTATGCTGACGCTCCAGTCAAAAATACGACTTATATACACAATATAATACATAAATCTAGCTTCTACTACAGGTACAAATTACAAAACGCAGTGGTGAATCAAATCAACTGCATGCATGATGAGTCATTCATTTTGCCACCATTTTGCACAGCAACAAAGTGAAAGGGGAATGGGGATTGCACGACGACGTATTGTAAATGCGTTCAAGTAAAATGTATTCGTAAAAAATATTAAGCTTTTTTCCATTTAGCATTATATGGTACATAAATGTAATTAATTAAGTTTTTACGTAAAATTACCTTGCGGTTAATAGACATCAATAGATTTTCTATTTCCTACTAAAAATTAAAATTTTAGTTGCTCTAATTCTAAGCAATTAATAAAATTTATTTAATTTAAAATCTTGTTCTCAATCCAAAAGTGAAATAATTTTTATACATACAATAAAACTTTACATGTTATTTCTGCCTTTATTAGATATAAAGGTAGTAAAAACAAAAATCAATATTTAAAAATATTAAAAATAAATATTGGTAATGGCAACATCAGTTCTTTTTTTTTAGTACAGCAGCGCCAACTGGCGGACGGCATAGGAATCTGCTATTGATATCTTTGGTTCTATGTTCATGTTGTAACTAATTCTTGTTAAAATTGTGTTACTGACAAACCGAATGTTTCTTGAATATGTGTTCGTGTTTAATTTGTTCTCCGAGTTCCTGAATTGAAAATCTTATCTCAATGTATATGTTATGCGGCAAATTCCTTTCAATACTTATGACATTAGATGAACTCGATGTGCGTTTTGGCCATTTTACTTGGCTTGCGTTGGTGATTCGTACATAGTCACGTGACCAAAGTGGTTTTTTGGATCAATGGCGCCAAATGCCTGTTATAGAAAATGTATGTAAAATATGCAATAATTCATCTTAATTTTAATGCTGTATAGTTGTGTAGTGCAATCAAAAGCTTTAGCGCATGCATTCACTACCCGAGAAGATGAAACTGATGCGTAGGTCTCACGTCAATCTGGCAACAAAACAGTGCTGCTATCTGTGTTGTCAATTTTGTTATGTAGTCCTAATGGAGACTATCCCTGAGATAAATATTTACGGTTAAATTATTGAGAAATGGGGTTGTTCGGCCCTATTCTAATGTTAAGTGAGTGTATTTTATTTAATGATGATACTCACAAGCTATGTGGCGGAAAAAATCCGCACTTGGGCTACCGCTATTTTACTGGCTCGCAAGTGCTCTGACCCGCCATACATTTTTCTCTTTCAATAAAGTGAAACGTCAAACGGGAATTTCGATAATTCCAAGTATTTATCCAAACAAATGTGGATTTGTTGTGTTTAATGTATTACAAGTTACTTTACCAAGAAAACTAAACTACATGTTACGGTCGAAGTCGTATTGACATTATTGTTATTCTACCAGACTTTCCGGGGTTTAAATTTTAACTATTGTAGTTTTAGAGCATTCTAAACTTGTGTTTTACAATTCTACATTCGCAGAATTATCAGAATAGATAGGGACCATTCACACAAAGATACATAGATAGAATGAACATGAATCTAAGTTTTAAAAATTATATCTGTCAGTACTTTCTGATCTCACAGAATCTCTATAGTACATGTTAAAATGCGAATAATATGAGTGATTTAAGACATGATATTCTGTTATAAAATATATTATTTTAGATGTTTCTTTTCAGGTTGTACCATTTACATTGTATCATATTGAAGTGCCATCATGTAGTGAACAATGTGACATTTTACACAATGTTGCTCCCACGGTCTAAGTGTAAAGCAGTAGAAGGATCATGAACATGTAGGTTGTGCAAAAACTAAAAACCATGTCCATGAGAGGCACCAAGCGGGCAACCGCTGTGCGTGGTGAAGAACCAGGCACATCCAAACGCCGGCGAGCGGAGCCTGAGGACAGTCTGTGGCAACTCAGGCCAGACGTCAAGATGTCATCAATATATAATAGAAGTGCCTCTGAGGCACCAGCAGAACTATTCAGGTTTGTGTGTAAATTTGAAATTGTTGGCAGTTTGTTGATGGTAGTTAAAGCATATTATAGTTACTTGGTTTATAAATGGCATTTGTTAATTTTAAGTGCTGTTGTACTTGTATAAGGCATTAGCGAACTAAGTTCTCACGTGTTGCTAGTTTTACTTTTGATGAACAATCTTACAAATAATAGCATAATATATGATTTAACATTTTAAAATAACAGAAATCAGTTTGTTAGAATATAGTTTTGCATTTAAGCGAATGCGTACTACTGAAACAGGTAAAAGAAAAAGGTGTATAGAAAAGTTAATTAAAAAAAAATTATGTATAAAGTAATCCTACAGCTCTTTATAAATATTAAAAACTACAGTTGTTCTACTAAAGTAAGATCAAATATTTTTTTATGTATGGAAGACAAAGGACTTGTGCAGTTCTCTTAATGCTTCTAATTAATAAATGCTGATAACTAATGTTTTCAAATAGTATCAGTTGCTTACTTTATTTATGACTGAAATTTTTATGTAACATAATATACAAATGTGTAATATAGGAACCAGATATAATCTTAATCTATAAATTTAAATGCTGTGCTGTTTATAAAATAATGCTAATTTTTACTGCTTCTTTTTCAAACATCTATAAGTATATGTGAAGAGATGAATTTTCAGAACAAGGCAATATAAAGTGTTGTTTATAAAGGGACTGTTTGGAAAATGGCCATCATAATCATGTTTTAGTGGTATATTATAATAACCATAAAGTAATTGGACAAACTTAAAAAAGAGGATATTTTAAAAACTTTAACAAATAAATAAATCTAGTAATAATAGAGAGGAAATGCAATGCACAAATTGAACAAGTATGTTTATCAAATTCATGCTTAAAACTGTATGGAACTATGCTCTTTATTGAAAAACTATGTAATTAAGAGTTATTCAGTTGAAATTTAATAACAATTTAAAAACAATGCTTGCGATCTTAAAAATATTGTTGAAATCAGCCAATCCTTTTGACATTCGGAATAAGATGGTAAAATTATGAAGCTTAATGATTTGAAAATCAATAAATTTACTAGTAGACTTGTTCATATTGTTTAGCTTATTATGAAATATATAAAAAAAGATTGTAAATTTTTTCAAATAAGTTTTCTTACTTTACTCAGTCCAGTGCTATATAAAATGTAACAAGGCTTAGATATTACAAATACAATAATTTTTGAAAACTTGTAATTATAAAGCTTAATGCGCTGTGCAAGCTTCCTGCGAAAACATAATTTGAAAACAAAATCATGTTTTAATTGATAATACTACTTAGAATAAAGTAGCCCCTGCTTTTATTCTTAGTTTATAATTTGAAGTTTAACTTAACGTGATTAACAGTTTGATTTAATAAAAAGTAGGTAATGCTTTTTATGATGTCATCATAGCAACAATTTGCTGTGCAAATAGTATTTTTATGTACTATTTAGGTATTTTTGTTTAGGTTAGGTTAATCTTGTGGTAAATGAATGCAATCTCAGATGCTTTATGTAGCATTCAGGAATATTGGTACCAACTACTAGGGTATCAAAACACACATAGTTTGTTGTCATCTATAGTAATTTTTATTAAATGTAAATCTATTTTTGTTATAGTCATTCATGGATTTATTTTGTATTTCAAATTGACAATTATTACAAAATAAAATAAGCATTAGACATATAGCGAATTGATTACAATATTTGTGCAAATGACTAATATAATGTAATTACATCATAGTATATTATTATATAGTTCTGTATCTGACACTGAAAGTTATTTTATTATTATTTATCATGTCTATTTACCATCAAATTGTCTTCTTTCTCTCTAATCTGGGTTCTCCTATAAAATATCTTCATACTTTTGTTTAAATGGCATTATTTTTGATATTTTCATTTCTTACTCTTGTAGCCAAAATTGTTTGTAGTAAGACTATAGAAACCATAATAAGCAAAATAACCAGCATAAGCAAAAGTTATGTAAAAATTATACTCTCCTATTTTACATTCTATTATGATTTCTGTTTTGTTCTTTGTAATTATTATATTATTATAATTATATTTGCATTATTTAAAATTTTTATGTAATAAATGTAAGCTCTACTAATTTATTTTTTATATTAACTAACTCTATTATAGTTCGCAATTGGCATTTTTATCAGTACTTGTAAATTATCTTTGATGTGATTTTAAACTATGGATAGAATACGCAATCTTATAGTAAAATCCTACATTTGGCCTTCATCACCGATGCTGATTTAAAATTTTATCTCATGTGAGAGTTGTACTATAATAGTAGAATAGCTTTGAGTATAATTGAGATTCTTATATATTATAACACGCCTCATTACACTTTATGTTCCTAAAAATTACAGGAAAGATCTCATCAGCGCCATGAAGCTACCAGACTCTGAGCCTTTGACGCCAAGCGAGTACTGGGTAATTACGGACACATGGAAACAGGATTGGGAACGCGGAGTCCAGGTGCCCGTTAATCCCGATTCTCTACCCGCGCCCAAAGTCAAAATAATCGAGAACCCACGCCCTCCAGGCTTTCAAGAATTCAAATTGTGAGTGTCATTATTTATTATTGAAGGGTGTAAATATTAATTCAATAACTTTGATCTTTATTTTATCTATTTCTTGCCCTGTTCCCAGTCTATCTGGGGTCAGTGCAGTATGCTTCCTTTTCTATTCATGTTGGTTAAGACGTCATGAAGCCATCCAATTCCTTTTGATTCATATCATCCATCGTACCGGAAAGGTGCTAGAAAGAATAAATGTATAGTAATGGTTCTTGATGCAAATAAATTAAATGTTGAATTGGATTGTTTTTCTGCAGGCCTAAAGATAAGTTCATCCATTTGACACGAGACTCGCATTACCACGCTGACCGTCATGTGTTGAGTACGACACCAGCGCGTGCAGAAGCTGCTTGTTCGTACGACCTAGATGCCACCGACACAGCATGGCTCAAGTTACTCAACATGGAGAGGGCAAGGGCTGGTGCTTTCCCTATTACCGAAGACCAACTCGAGAAAGTAATCGAGGAACTAGAGGTTAGTTTTATTAAACATGGTATATTTAAATAAGAACGAAACCCGCTCGCGGAGTTATAGACTTTTTACAAGATGATATCTTGGATGCGTAAGGCCGTGGTATCCTTAAGCGTCCCGAGGCGTCCTTAGGCATGCCAAGGCGTTCATAGCTCTTCTCTTGTCGCGGTATCTCTCGGTATCCCGAATACTGCCAAAGCGTTCCTTGGGATGCCGTGGCGTACCGAAGGCTGCAGACACGGCATACCTAAACATTCCACGGCATTGTTTTTGTACCTACGGCCTTCGTCATTGAACTTTCAACTTTATTTTCATACTCTTTAGTTATATTTTTATTCGTCGCCTAAAAATCCCCGGCCCTGCCGCCAATCTGCGCCGACCCTTATGTTACTTATTAAAAAGTATGAAACCCAATGTAGGTACCAGTATTCCAATCAGGTAAGTTGTTGCACTTACTCCCGTACTCAGAGACGACAATTAACTTAAATGAGTATTGAATGGCAACAAATTTAATTTCATATTTTGACGTTAAGTACTCATTAACGTTATTTGACGTCTCTTAGTGCGGCAGTCAGAGACGTCGATAATGAGTACTTAATGTTAAAAAATGACAATTCAAAACTAGTCGCTATTCTTGCCGAGTCCATGGACTTGATTTAATTGAAATTTGTTGACATTAGGTACTCATTAAAGTTATTTGACGTCTCTGAGTGCGGCAGTTAGTACGTTTTACTGCCGCACTCAGAGACGTCAACAATTCAATTCGTCATTAGGGGTCAGAGATCTATGCAATTTTAATCGTTGTTATCCCTGCTCTAAAGTCTCAATTGGAATTTTTATTAAAATATCATTCATAATCTTAACTTTTTTCACTACTAAGAAAAAATGTTATAATTTTATAAATAAAATGTAGCTATGTGTAAGAGAGATTAACGCCTAAGGGGGCCCCTAAAGTTTTGGGCAGGGGGTGGACACTTCTATAGAATGTCGAATATTTGTTTCTCTAGAGTGCCATCTATTAACGTTGTTCCACACTATTTCCAAATATTTACCAATAAATCTCACTAGATGGCATCGTCTACAGAGCTAATGAGCTTCATTTTGGTGATATTTTGATTTGACAATGTCATACAAATATTTTGCTTAATTTGCATTCCTGTTTGTGTTCTCGTTCTACACCCTAATTATGTTGAGTTAAGTGATTGCTTCTCCGTGATTGCATGAAGAATCTGAACAGCTACGAAGAATGAAGTAGTGGGACCGCGACATAACCTAAACAACAACTGCTAACGTGAACGAACGATATAGTTCTTTTGGTATAAGATGAGCTTTGCATTTGTGAGAGTGATCGCAAAAGTAGGGTTAGTGAAAAAAATAATACTATTAAATATTTTAAAAGAAAATAATAAATATATTTTATTAGAAAGCAAGTTATTGAGTAGTAACGAAAGTATATAGGAACGGACATACACACAAATCAAACACTTAACCATCCTCCGGCTTCACCGCAGTCTGGTAAAACACTATTTATGTCGATAACTCATTAAAAAAAAAATGTTACTCTTCTACATCGGTCATTGAATCTTCACTATCTTCATCTTCACTCTCATCTCATCAGATGACACATCAGAGCCTGTCTGTGCGATGATGTAGCGCTCCGTAAAACCATCATTAGCGGCGTCGTGACCATCAAATGCTTTTTTAATTTTATTGCATGGTCACAATTTTTGCCCATATATTTTCAATGAGATTAAAAATTATACTAATACCTAATTAAAAAAGAGAAATATAATTTATATACGTAGCTGCTAGCGTTACAAAGGAAAGTGCGAGGCAGATTATTGACAGTTGACGGACGCACCGAGCAGTAGGCCTAGCACGGGATGTGGACATAATCTCTCTCCACCACTTGACAGTGTTTTCTCTCGAGATTTAGTGGGAGTTAGAGAGAGAGAAAAAGATTTTCTTTCCCCCGAAAGAGATGTGTCCACGTCCCGTGCTACGGGGGCTGCAGTATTGACAGCTTTCAATTTAGCTAGCAGTCATATTTAATTTTTAGGCGGTACGGATTTTCTGCCAAATTCATACAAAATCAAAAGCAATCAAATCAAAAAAATCAATTGCTGATAGTGACAAGTTCAAAAGCTATAGTGCGTTTCATCTTAGTTCCTATGCCGTCATGTTGGTAGTGTTGAAAGAAAATGATATCATGTCAACTTTATTGTCTTACCTTTAATTCAGGGAGATTTTTTTCAATTAACTATATAAAGCCGTGTGGTGACGGCAGAGTAGAATACAATTGTCACCACCCCAAATCTCTTCTGTGGGTGTCGTACAAGGCGACTAAGGATAAATCAGTGATGAGGAATGGGCAGCAGTTCCTCTTATACCACCTAGCAATGTACTGCGACTTATGTGCCCGATAAATGGCAATAGGCTCGCCACCTATTACATGGGACCTAACATAATTGGCGAAACGTGTGTGCTAGTTCACCTCTGCCTACTCCTTCGGGGATATAGGCGTGATTTATGTATGTATGTATGTAACTATATAAACAATTATGCATCTATCTTATTATGTGACTTATAACTACTAGCGGTACTATAGTGCGTTTCATCTTATAGTTCCTATGCACCTCCTTACGTTTTTCACGTTCACAAAACACCTTTGCTTTTAACACAATTAATCTATCGTCACTTTTCTATGTTTTGGACATGATTTTCTCAAAGATTGTCTATAAAACATATAAAATCTGCAACTATGACTTACGGGTTGATGTTGATGACAGACAAGGCAGCCATCATCACGGCATAGGAACTAAAAGATGAAACGCACTATATAGCTGATAGTGACAGCATGACTTCATAAACTATAGCTTTTGCTTTAGCAATAGAGTGACCTACTACCTACTTGAGTACTCTACCCATTTTCATTATTTAAGCGTTAAAATATAATATACCAATTTGTTGTTTAATTTTTACATGTTCGTGACTATTATGCCCATCTATTTTGTGCCTTCTATTATAAATGCAGTACTTTGTAACCAGTCTGAAATGCAGATGACCTAGCAATACTGATAAATGGGAACGCAGAGAACATACTATGTAGAGTAAAGCGTTCCGCCCTTCAGATTGTTGAACAATGGTGTGACGAGCATCAACTGTCAGTAAATCCGAAGAAAACAGAACTCATCCTTTTCACCAACAAAAGGAAGTTACCAGAACTCTATCTACCAAAATTATTTAACACCAAACTCTCCCTATCAACACACGTGAAATATCTGGGCATCATTCTAGATAAAAAATTGAATTGGGCGAGTCATATCGAGGCAAAAACAAAGAGGGCTTATATAGCGTTTTGTCAGTGCAGAAGACTAGTTTGTAAAAAATGGGGTTTAACCCCTAAAATATCTCTCTGGCTGTACAAATCAGTTATCAGACCTTCTATGACTTACGGATCGGTTGTATGGTGGCCGAGAACGCAACTGACCACGGTAAAAGCAAAACTCCAGAGACGCTTAGCAAGTGTAGCTACTACTGGATGCATGAGAACCACCCCATCAGCCGCACTAGAGTACCTCTTAAGCCTAACACCTCTAGATCTTCTAATACAGGAGGAGGCAAAGGCAGCAGCCTTAAGGCTCAGAGCAAACGGGCTATGGAAACAAAACATAGAAACAACACACAAAAATTCTGCAATGGGCCCTGAAGGAAATACCACTTCTAGAGGCACCCATAGACAGAACACCGTGCAAAGATGTCTTCGATCGAAGGTACAATATCCAACTCATCGCAGAACCAGGAGATGTCTCTGGCATCAATGGAGTTAGGATATACACAGACGGCTCTAAAACCACATATGGCACTGGAGCTGGTGTCTTCTCGAACGACTTAAATATAAAAATATCAACAACCCTTGGCAAACTGAACTCAATTTTCCAAACAGAATGCATTGGCATTACCAAAGCGGCACAGGCGGTTGCAGCTAGAGATGTCAGAGACTTAAACATTAAAATAATCTCAGACAGTGCTTCCGTTCTACAAGCCCTACAAAGAAACACCATAACATCTACCCTGATACTGGAGTGCCATAATGCACTCCAATCCATTGCGAGTACGAATGGAGCAACTCTTCAATGGATCAAAGGACACAGCAACTCATTGGGAAATGACGCAACAGACGAACTGGCCAAAAAGTGATCGAAGGAGATAGTATATGGACCGGAACCATTGCTGCCCATACCTCAGGCCCAAATAAAATAATGGCTGCACACCAAAACTGAGGAAACCCACATTAGAGAATGGACAAACAGTGACGGGTATAAGCAAACGAAGAATGTAGTTCCGGTGGCATCAAAAAGATTTGCTCTCAACCTCATAAATTTAAACAGGGACAAGCTCCGAAAGGTGATAGGCATAATAACTGGCCATTGCTCTCTAAACAAGCACCTATTTACCATTGGGGTGACAGACAGCCCTCTATGCAGAGGATGCATGGAGGTAGAAGAAACGCCACAGCACGTGCTTACAGAATGCAGGAGCGTGGCAGATCAACGGGCAAGGCTTCTCCAATCCCCAGGTATCGGTCCCGGAAGCTTGCAGCAGTCTGAAAAGGCTGCTAAGTTTTTGGGATAATCTGGGATGGTTAGAGTAGTACAATCTAAGGAGACACGTAAAATGGCCCAATCAGGGGGCTAAGTGCGGAAAAAGCCTAGCTAAACTAACTAACCAGCCTGATGTTTTCTGATGACTATTTTACTCATTATAATATTGTATTGAATGAAATCAAGCTGATTGCAAAGTATTGCATTTATAAAAGAGGGCAAAAATAAAATAGTTAAAAGCTACTGTAGGCTAGATACGTCCAGAGTTGCGGAAATATTTTTCAGATGGCGCTGTAAGCGAAGAGTTGGCAAAAAAATCCATAAGATGGCTCTCTATTCCCCACTTTATAACTTTTCTCTACGGTTTTGGGGGCCGATTTTCGGCCCCCTAATAATTAAGTGACAGTTTTACGGTAATATGACAAGAACTGACAATAATCGATATAAACAAGCGTTGCTTATGATACAAGGTAATAGAGAATTTACTATGAGACCAAGGAACATGCCATACAGCCTTATAAATATGCCTTAAAATGTATAATATAGACGGAATAAATCATTTAAAGATTTAATTTACTTTACAAATAGTTTCCAATATTTTTGCTTATTGTATTTCAGTTAATTAATAAAAATATTCCACCTAAAAGTTTATTTTAAAAGAAAGAACGGTATTTGCCATCACTAGTCTGTCACTTAGTTAGGCAACCCCTAAACAGCTTGGTGAAAACGAAAGAGGACGCGGGTGACCGCTAGTACTTTATATAGTGACTGTGTTTACTTTACCAAATTACTGCCGCACTCAGAGACGTCAAATAACGATAATGAGTACTTAATGTCAAAAAATGACAATTCAAAACTAGTCGCTATTCTTGCCGGGTCTATGGTCTAGATTTAATTGAATTTTTTTGACATTAGGTACTCATTAAACTTATTTGACGTCTCTGAGTCCGGCAGTTAGAGTTCTAGCCTGAACAGCACTAATAAACTCTTTTGTATTTAACGATATGATAAAAACGTGCTATCATTTCTAGCGACAAGATCAAATTGGTTGAACTTGACCTGACTTCGCAAGTAAATCGCGCGCTCCGCCGCTACTTCAACGTGAACACACACACATGTCTCACGCGTTTGATACTGCCGCGAGCTGGACCGCGCGCGCTTGTTGCTAGTTTGCCCGCTACTTCGAAAGCACGTGCGTTTTGTACGTGAACACTTGGATATCACGTTATATGTTTGATAATTCGCGACGGCGCCCGCGAGTCAACGTGAACAAGCACTTAGGCGTTAAGAGTCACCTGTGTGTTTGTGAAAAGAAAAAAATCATTAAGGGCCACCTAAAACAAGTTAGGGGTCCCTTAATTTAGGTATTGATGGTGAAAACGGACATTAGAGTTTCTAATTATGATATGTAATTAACCAAAAAAACATTATTTATTACATTAAATAAATATTTTTGAAAAATTAAATATGCAAAACGTGGCATGTAGCCAATTGACATTAAACACCAGTCAGAGATCGAGACGTCACGCCTTTGACAGGCTTTAAGGCGGAACGTGTCGTCAAGGAAGCACATCCGGTTCATAGATTTATTATGGTTAGAGACATATTTGGATGTGTACCGTAAGAAGGTTGGTGTCAGGCAGGCGGCCGGCTGTAAAACCTAAGTCAAAACCTTGAGCAGTATGGATTTGCATGTTGTCATTCCAATCACTCTCCCCGTTCATCGCCATGTCTCGACATGGTCCGTTCCGTCTATTTTCTATACATTCATTCATCACTAGCACCTTTACGGGGTGATGGATGATATGAATCAAAAGGGAGTGGATGGTTTGATGACGTCTGACCGATATGAATGGAAGAGTAAACATACTGCGCCGACCCTAAATAGACTGGGAACAGGGCAGGGAGAAGAAGACATATTTGGATGTTGTATCGAGTCGTAGCTATAATATGTATTAAATACCATAAGAAATGCTAATAAATAAGGGGTTTACCATAATGAAACCGATGTGCTTCTGGCGCCTACACGTAAGTAGGCGGAAACACGCCTTTAGTTTTGGAAGCCGTGACATGACAGTCTGGGTCGTTTTCGATGCAAAGGACACCACGTTTCAGACAATTTTGGTCCAAAATCAAAAGTGCTGGCCAATAAAAAAAAGTGCAGTATTTGACAAAACACGTCGTCCTTAGCAGTTGTTAATATGGCACCAAAGCTGTAGCACCAATATTAGTAGTGCTATACAGGGTAGGAAGTTGAGAGGAGGCATTAAGGGCAGCTACCAGATCCCTTGCTGCCACGCGAAAATGGTCCTAGGAAACCCTTCTCAACTTTTTGAGTGATGAAATCGATATTCACAGATTTTTGATTAAATGTACAGATAGCGAGAAAATCGTCTTTACCCTACTAAAATGAATGGAAAAAGCTTTTTATGATTTGTGGGTGTTCTATTACTCTAACCTCAGTTGGTCGCAGAGTGTTAATCCTCTATGGGAATGGGATCGATTGGCATTAAAAAAATCTCAATTCTGACGATTTATTACGACGATTTTCCCATTTTCAAAAATTTGTCAACTAGCAATCTATTATGAAAAAAAATTAGATGCGCAATAGTTAATCCTAAGGGTTTTTTTGTATTTTTAATAATTGAATTTACGTGGGAGATATTCGTTGGCTTTAGATCTAATAGGACACACTAGTCACGAACACTATCAAGTATACCTATTCAAATATGTGTCTTTCATACAGTAATAGAGGATCGGACAAATTTTCAGAAAGTATTATAAATTTATCTTAATAGGCTTAAATAAATTTCATTTATGATTTTTTTTTATTTCATTTCATGGGTCCAAATAAAGTATTTATATAAATTGTCAGAAAGTATTTTAAAATCCACTAAAAAATACAATTTTATTTATTTATAACCTTTTAGGTACTCAAAATCATGTTTAACCCGGCGGTACTCGCTAGGTATTTACGAACATGAACACTCGCTACCGGGTAATTAATACCACAGAGTTAAATTGCTGTTATTTTCAAAAAGACGTTTGAGTTTCAATGTTTGACTATGTATTTATAGTTTCAATGTTTTATAGATACAACTTGATTCTATGAAGAATAAGAAGAAGAAAAACATTACTCAATATAGTTTATATTTATGTAATATATTTTTCGTAGATATCAATTATTTTCTTTAATTTATCATCCTTAAGTATTGTATTTACTTTACAAACCACATGCGTCTGGTAAAAACTATTAAATTGTAGCTAACGTAAAGTGATTTTCCACCAGAGTGGCGAGACGAGACGAGGCGAAAAGAGAATTGAAATCGCACTGACCCTTTTCCACTAAAAATAGCTATCGCGAGCTTGCGCGTGACCGACGTAGGCTTCATTAGATAAAGATAATACAATGCTGTTGAGTTCGTCTTACCATAAACACGCAATTTCTGTATTATGTCCCGGGAATTAGAATTATTAAATAATAGGTTGGGGAAAAAGTTTCTTCGCATTTTTTAAGAAAATTCAAAACATTTTTTAAAATAGTTTATTTACATTTAACTAAAGTATGTAGGTACCATTTTGTTCGATAACTTTTTGCCATCTTGTAGGTAGGGACATAATCCCATTGCTATAGAAATTTTGGGACTTCTGGTCGAAATACCGCGACAAGTGGTTTTAGCAGTCCTCTCGTGATGTTAACCTGACACTGCCTAAAGAATTCTGAAGAGACCGAAACAGGTGGAAATCTGAAGGTGCAAGGTCAGGACTATACGGCGGATGCATTAACACCTCCCAGCCAAACTCTCTTAATTTTTGCTGAGTGGCTAAAGATGTGTGAGGTCTAGCGTTATCATGGTGAAAAACCACACCCCTTCTGTTGATTAATTCCGGCCGCTTTCTCTCAACTTCTTGCTTTAATCTCATCAGTTGTTCGCAGTAGAGTTCAGAATCGATGGTCCTGCCTGGTGGTATCAGCTCATAATGAATAATGCCCTTCCAATCCCACCACACACACAGCATCACCTTGTTGCGAGTTAACCCGGGTTTCGCCACAGTCTGTGAAGCCTGACCGGCCTTTGACCACAAACTTTTTCGCACGTTCTTGTCGTACGTGATCCACTTTTCATCACCAGTTATCAGCTTCTTCAAAAATGGTTCGGTTTCATTACGTCGTAATAAAGAATCACAAATGAGTACACGGTTCATTAGGTTTCTTTCAGTGAGCTCGTGAGGTACCCAAATGTCGAGCTTTTTTGTGTACCCAGTTTTTTTCAAATGCGCCAAAACTATTTTGTGGTCAATTCCCAGTTCTTCAGCTACGTCGTAACTATTGACATGCCGATCTTGCTCCACTTTTTCAAAAATGGCATCCATTTTATCTGTAATAGGGCGACCAGAGCGACGTGCATCTTTGAAATCAAAATTTCCGGATTGAAAACGCTTAAACCAAATTTGTGCTACTCACACAGACACTGCACTAGGTCCATAAACATCGCAAATTTTTTTCGCACCTTGCGTTGCATTTTTACCTTTTTTGTAGTAAAATTTTAAAATGTATCGAATTTCTTCATTAGTTTCACTCATCTTGGCGGTACGAGAAACAAATGAAAATCACACATTTTCCTAATTTGAATTTGGAATTATGTTCTTTAAAATTTAAACTTTCAATGATACCAAAACCAGCCAGATACAAATAGTATAGCCAAAGAGATTTTATTACAAGTTTATACATACTATAATGATTCAGATGAAGATACTACAACAAAAATAATAAGTAGCAACGACCAACAGTAAGCCTATCGCGAGAAGCGTGTTTCTATTGCAGAGTTAGTTTATCTATACTAATATTATAATGCTGAAGAGTTTGTTTGTTTGTTTGGTAGGTTGGTTAAACGCGCTAATCTCAGAAACTACTGGTTCAAATTGAAAATTATTTTTGTGTTGGATAGTCCATTTATTGAGGAAGGCTATAGGCTATATATAACAAATACCAACCGACATTAACGCGAGCGAAGCCGCGGGCGACCACTAGTAATCTATATCAGAAGCAATATGGATCATTTTTACACAAACAAATATTTCAATTCACGCCTCGCATATTCTCGTCACCATGTTTCTACCAACGATGCGCTAGCAGAGGATTGAAAATTTGCCCTACAAATTTTACTTCTCTTCTCACCTCGTCTCGCCTCGCCACTCTAATGGAAAATTACCTTTATATCAATCAATTTCATGTAAATTACACGTTGATGCAAGAAATAGAAAAATATTTGTTACTTTTATATCAATAGATGTAAATAATGATAAGGCTTTCAATTGATGGCTTTTACCATGGCGTATGTATGATAAACGTCCACGAAAATTTTTTTATAAAATCCTTTTACCTAGGCGCATTATTTTCGAGGTGAACAAATGAAGTCGAATAACTTAACCCTAGTGATACTTCCTATGTGCAATGATTCCAAATTAAAATGAAGGAACCATAAATTCTAGTTTGTTTACCTAGGTTGTCATACAGCATATTATAATAATCATACGCAATTACAGTAACGTCACTGCTTCGGTCGCGGCGATACGATAGGTATAGTCGTTAGAACCCACCAATCCACACTAGTTTTTGTAAGTTTCTAACATTATAAAAATGACTTGAGATACGATTAGCGACTATAGTGTGTTTTACTAGGTCAGTGTGGAAAACCATAGTACCGTACAGGAACATTATCTTAGAGATTATTATATGGTTTTATTAAAACAACTGGCATATTTTTTTTGAGAAACCCGAGTACTCTACAAAAAATAATTAATGCGAATCAATTGAGAACATAAAGAATCAAGTTATATCTATCAATCAGCATAGCACTTGCGAATTTATTGTTCCCCTAAATAATTCTTTTAACAGTCTATGAAGTACAAAACGTGCATAGTTAAGATTATTTGTATTTATCATCGGCTGTGCCTGCATCGGCATATTTCATACTTCCTTTCACGACACGTTAATATGTTTCCGCCTTAAAGCCTGCCAAAAAAAGGCGTGACGTCACCTCTCTGACTGGTGTTTAATGTCACGTGGGTACTCGCCAGTCGCCACTGTTTCCTGATTTTATTTTCTATAAATATATATAATCTTTAAATATTGTAATATATAGTTTATTCCTAGTGGAAACAGGCTTATTGTGTTATGGATAGTCGATGCTGGTCAAGTTGTAATTTAAATTTTTTACAAATAAACAACCATGACTCAAGAGCTAATGAATCTGCACAACTTAGAATATAGAATAATATATTCTAAGCTGCACAACAACAATTAATAAAATATAACGAAGCTTATTTTTTCCTTTTTAAATATTATGTAAAATATTTTAACAATCTATCAGTTGTGTTATTAAAAAAATATTCATTAAAATTATTTGTGCTTGTTATAGGTCAGAACGTGGGACAAAATACAAGCTATTATGAAGTCTGAAGAAGGCCTCGGGATCGAGTATGACGAAAACGTCATTTGTGATGTTTGCCGATCACCAGATTCAGAGGATGGCAACGAGATGGTCTTTTGTGACTCGTGTAATATTTGTGTACACCAAGCTTGTTATGGCATAACTGTCATACCGGATGGTACGTATTACACTTAGTTTCTCTTCTTATAATGGGGTATTCATATTTAATAATCTTTGCATGTTTTTTCCTTTTAGGACAATGGTTGTGTAGACCATGTGGTGACGGCGTGCGACCGACCTGTGTTCTGTGTCCGAACCTTGGTGGTGCTATGAAGTGCACTCCCTCTGGCCATAAATGGGCTCATGTTAGCTGTGTACTTTGGATACCTGAGGTGTCTATTGGTTGTGCGGAAAAAATGGAACCCATAACTAAAATATCGTCCATACCCGCGTCGCGGTGGTCCTTAGTGTGTGTGTTGTGTCGCGAACGCAAAGGAGCGTGCATTCAGTGTTCTGTAAAGACATGTAAGACAGCTTACCATGTAACGTGTGCATTTAAACATGGACTAGAAATGCGTGCAATAATTGAAGATGAAAACGCCGACGATGGGGTAAAGTTACGATCATATTGTCAAAAACATAGTGTCAATTCCAAAAAAGAAAAGTGCTCTGGTTCTGGTTCTGAGGAAGAGAGTGTAGAAAAGAGGAAGCGTCGAAAAGATATGACTTCCGAAGAAAAAACTCAAGCTCGAGCCGCTCGTTTACAAGAAATTGAAAGAGAATTTGACCGTCATGTAAATATCAAAGACATAAGTACCCACCTGCTTGAGGTAGATCAAGACGCTATACAGTATATTTATAATTACTGGAAATTGAAGAGACGCGCAGGGCACAATCGTCCCTTGCTACCACCAAAATCAGATGACAGTGAACTGCTTACTCACAGACAAGAGCAAGCTGATTTAGATAAAATGAAGATGTTTGTTCAACTTAGGCAAGATCTGGAAAGAGTGCGTAACCTATGCTATATGGTGAGCAGAAGGGAAAAGTTATCTCGATCATTCTTTCGTATGCGAGAGCAAACATTTCATAAACAAGTGGCTGTGCTGTCAGCAGATCCATCTATTGCAGGTCCTGATCTTGCCGCTATTATAGAAGCTAACCACGGTCCTTCTATATACGACAAACTATATTCCCATCCAAATGCTCCTGATCATAAAAATGATTTTAACGAACTCCTAGCACGCATTGCCCCTACTGAATCAGGAGATGAAAAGAAGAAAGATCGCAATGGGCTAGTAAAGGCTTCAAAAACAACAAATCCTTACAAGAAACATTACGTCAATGGTTCCCGACGTAGTGGGAGTATGTACAGCGGTCTTTCTAGCGAAGAAAGTGCACCGGAAATAAGTCGCCCTGGTAGATATCGGGGACGAACTATTGGATCCAGTACTGATGAGGATGTTAAAAAACCTAACTCACCAAAAAAGAAAGTTTCACCAAAAACTAGAGCAAAGAGATCACCCAAAAAGATAGAAAGGAAAAAGAAGAAAGTGCCACAGTCTAAAGCATTGATTGAAAGCAGTAGTGAAGATGATTCTCTCAACAAAACGAAAAAAGACAAATCTCGGAGTAAAACACTACAACAAATGGAGAAAGAAATGGCAGCTGGAACCATTGGTCAATCTGGTACTGATAGTGATGAATTAATGCCTATAAGGTCTACAAGAAACAACAAGTTTCCAATGGATATATATTCGGATAGCAGTGAAGATGCAGCACCTACTCTAAAATCTGATTCCAAGCCTCCAGTCAAGGAAAAAGCTGATAAAGTCAAGTTGGACAAAGTAAAAGTTGAAAAAATTAAACCTGAAAAGTCACCTGTAAATGACTCTCAACAACCACTGCCCAGAACTAAAGCTGCAATGAAAGAGTTTATACCTGCTGCACCTGAAACTAAGACTGTTCTTAAGGAAGAAGATAAACCTGCTCCCAAGAAACGAGGTAGAAAGCCATCAAATAAAGATAAAAAGCCTTCTGCCAAAATAGTTGAATCGGATGATGAAGCAAAGAACAAAGAAAATATAAAATTTGCCAAACAGAAAGATAATCCTACTGATTTGATTGTACCTCAAAGGCAAGCTGCCAAAAAGGCGTCTGAAAATATGCGCTCGACCACTGTTGTTAAAAAAGAGGAACAAAGTACTGAAAAACAATTATCTCCAGAAGAGCCTAAACTAAAATCAAAATTAAAATCTAAAGGCAAGGAAGTCAAAGATGGTGGTGGTAATACCACATCTAGCACCACCCCTTCTGTCTCTTTCTCCATTCCTGCTAAAGTAGGTAGAAAGAAATCAGCTAAAGATATAGAAAAAGAAACAATTGCATATGTTCCTCAGAGGCAAGCTGCTAAAAAAGCTGCAGCCCACATCAAAAGTGGTCTTGGTAGTAAAGTACCCATTGTTGAAGCAGCTGAAAATGATAAGAAGAAAGAACTCGAAAAACCTGAAAATGAAAAACTGTCTCCTAAGAAAGATGATATTAAAAAACGCCCAATAAAAGAGAGTTCCTCTTCTTCCTCTTCAAGTAGCAGTAGTTGCACGTCATCATCCAGCTCAGATGAAGAGACAGAGAAACGTGGTATAAAACCAACTGCTAAAGCACGAGAAATTAAGCCTGCTGGGCCTAGATTATCACTATCGCTATTTTCTCCGCCAGGTTCTAGGCCGACTGTGGACTTGCCCTTTCTTGACAAGGTGTCGAGACCATTGTCATCAACTAGTGCCTCGAGCGATTGTGAAAGTTCTAAAGAATCTAGAGGGTCCGGCTCAGACAGCCCATCTCCAAAACGGCCTCGTAGAAGGCGCAAGGCCAAGAGCATATCCACAGACACGAGCCCACGCAAGGCCCCAGACAAGAAGCTTAAAACTTCCGAACTGGAGGCCGAGTGTAGAGCACCGCCTATTGAAAGACAGGAACAGAGTAGACCCAACAACCCGCGTGCAGCCACACGTGCTCGGACCCGAAGCACTGCTACAAGCGGAAATATGCCTCATAAGTCTGATGCCGGATCGAGAAAATCACCTAAAGACGATGGCATCGTCAGTTATACCACTGACTTTACCAAAGAGAGCAGCCAGCCCAGTGAATTTTCATCTTCGAAGCGGCAAAAGGACAAGGAGATAAAGAAAGAAGATGACGAGTTATCACTCACTTCTGATACAATTGCTTTTAAAGATACAAAATCTAAGAATGTAAGGCCTAGAAGGCATAGTGTATATCAGGATGACAAAGATATTTTAAGTAAAACTAAGCATGACGATAAAGAAAAATATGAAAAAGAGAAAAAATACGATGATAAAGAGAAAACAAAACATGATGATAAAGACAAATCACGTGCAGGTGACAAAGAGAAATTGAGATTAGAAGATAAAATAAAACCCAATGATAAAGGTAAACAAACACATGATGAAAAAGATAAAACAAAACATGATGACAAAGATAAAGCACAATCATTGGGATCATATACATCACCACAGGGTAACTTAAAGAAGAATTCAGATGCCAAAGCAAGGGGTACTGTGACTAGACGAATGAGTGTTAAAGATCCATCAAAAGAAACTTATGCAGAAAATACAACTCCATTAATCACTAAAGAAAGGAGATTAAGTAAACATGAACCTTTGAATACTGCTAAAACCGATAAAAACAATATTTCACCTATTAAAAAATGTCTATTTACTGAAAAAGTTGCCATAAAAATTGATAAAAAAAGTCCTTTGCCTCTTCATGATGATTATCAAGGAAATGATAAACATTGGTTGTCAAAACCACCTAGCCCTGCTGTAAATCCTCCACCTGTTGAAAAGCCAGGTGGTCCTGAGAAATATATGACAGATGATAAATCAATGGACTCAGATTCAACTGACAAAAGCAGTGTGAAGATGATTGCTAAAATACAAGCAAATCTGAATGAGAATACTATGATAAAATCTCCCAAGACGCCTATGGATGCTAGAACAATGTCTCTAGATGCAATTGATGTGGAAAATCCAATAAGTAGAACGACAATACGCAAACGCTCTGTATTAGACACTGAAAAGAAATATATTACACAGGATGCCAGCCATGTGGGACAAGGTGTTGAAATTTCAAAGTGTGCAAAAATTCCTTCAGCTCTCAATCCTTACCCTAATCGATCAATATTTTCACCCCAATCAAAAGACAGCGAAATGTACGAAATAGACATGTTGGCTGTTGACGACGGATTTAATCACGAAGATTTAATGAAACCTTTTGCATCATATCCTGAATTTTTCTTTAAAGAAGATTCTAAAGAACAAGGTGTACAAGAAACTCTAAATTTAGTTGACAGACTTAGATTACAACTTAATTCCAAGAAAGTCACATCTGAGAATCCAGGGCAAGATGATTCAGTTCATAGTAATGACGAAAAAGATCAAAGAGAAGATGAAATAGATGTGCAGTCAAATACTGTCGAAATTGAACATGATATCCATGATGATGCTATTGAAAATAAGGAGGTGGTTTTGGATTTGCATGATAAAGGGGTTTCACCAAAGGAGACTCTGATTAGTTCTGTAAATAATGTACCACACACATATGCGACCACTGAACTAACATCTAGGGAGACAGCAGAAAATAAAGAATACCTTGATCATCCCATACCAATGACCAGCAATGAAAAGTGGACTGATATAGCGGCTGCACAAAATGATCCGCATATTCAGCAACCTGACAGAAAATTTGAGAACCTACAATTTACTGAAGATGTCAAAGACTCTGTCACAGCACAATCTGATGTTCAATCTATGTCAGAAGTAGGCGATTCAATATCATTGTCAAAACAAAGTGATGATTCGCAACCACTCTCTGTTGTTGATCATTCTACAAATAGTAATGACCAGGAATTAACCCAAGACAACCAAAATTACGAAAATAATAATTCAATGATTCACTCAGATTGTGCTACAATATCCTCACCATATATTAGTCAGGATTCTAAATGGAGGGAGAGTAAAATTACAACAAGAAGATCATCGGCTTCTAGTACAAACTCTGAAGCTTCCGTTTGCTCTCAGAAAACCATTAGGAAATCACATATAAACTATGAGCCACATCAAGGAAATGTAGTACCTGAAATAGATGCATATCGATCTCCTTATCCTTGTTCTATCGATACTGGTATACCTATGAATCAGTATAGTCCTTATCCTCCAAATGCCTCGCCGTTTTTAAGTTCATTACCGTTTACACAGTTGCAATTACCATCACCTGCCACAGGCCTTTACCCTACTGGTCTGCCATTCGCTACAACATCACTGATTCAACCGAAACCATTCCAATTAAGTGCAGCGTTTACGTCTTCAACTCAAAACATTGCTCTCACGACAGCAATGATAGCACCGCCAACACCAAAACAATTAGACTCGCCGCGAGATGATATGGATTTGTCTAATAGTGATAAATACTCTATTCACGTCGTATCAAGTAGTCCAACTATTAGTGTTGACTCATATAACGATTCTAGCAGTACCAGAACTGCCACAAAAATATCAATTGACAGTAACGAAACAACAATGTCAAGTATTATGCCACAAGAAGTGAAATCTCCACCAAAGATTACAAAAACAATCACCAAGTTTCCAGGCAAATCACCTGGAAAAAGTCCTGGCGTATCATCTTCTCCTAAACAATCTGATTCCTCTAAAACTACGAAACGACCCACCAACAGAAACAATCGTAACCAAAGAGGAAGAGGTCGATCTAAAAGTAGAGGTCAAGGTATTCACGGTTTTGCTGTCGATTATTTAGGAAATTCCATACAAAACAAACTAGTCGGCACTGTATATGATTTTGATGAAGAAATTGCAAACGACGGTGTCGATTTGAAGGCATTACGAGACAGACGCAAATCTATAGATTTAAGGGAGGATCGTAAATCGGAACACTCGTATAAAGATTCTCCGTCTCCGCATGTTGTTAGTAGCCCTCCTCAGTCAGGCAAGCGCTCACCAACGACAGAGAAAGATGGTAAATCAACTTCCCCTGCGCCCTCAGATAGAACGTCTTCACCCACGGATCGCGGAGCTGGGTTTTCAAGTGTGCAACCTGTTTTACCTGGACCTGTTGACATGCGTACATACCAGCCATTCGAAAACCCTGCTGCCACATCTACTGGTGACACTTATCATAGTCATCTACTAGAGTTCGCTAGTGGAACTGCCGATCAGCAATTAGTTGATATTGATGAGGAGGTGGAAAAACAGTTGCATACTGCTTTGATGGCGAGCAAACCACGACCAGGATCATCTCCACCTGCATCAGTAACAGAGGTGAAAGAACTTCCTAAAGAAACATTTACACCACAATTGCCTAAAGTATCACTATCAGATTCTCGAAATCAATTGAAAGTAAAAATTAAAGGACCATTTTTGGATGCCAACTATTCAGCAAGTACTGTTCAACCGGTCGCCCCACCGCCGGCGCCAGTACACGAATCGAATCCAAATATATTTAACGCCTCTAGTGGTGCTGCTTCCAACATGATGACTGGTTCTACAAACTTACGACGTATGCGTAAAAAAGAACTCTTACGTCAGTATTGGACACAAGATATGAATATGATTGACCCGGCTAATACCTCTACAATAATTCCACCGCCCGTCGTGCCGCCACCTTTGGCGCGTGCTGTTATAACTATTCCCAAGGCTGTGGCTTCGATGACTAGCATACCAACAAGAGAAGATTACAAGTTCAGTGATGCGCCTATCGAAAAGAAAAAGCGCAAAACAACAAGTGGCCTATCTAGGGAGCTTAGGCACCTGGAAGTCAGCATGAACGTCGATGTAGATCCTTCAGATGATGTAAAATTATCTACATTTACTACCCATTCCAATCAAGCCTATAAGAGACGTGGGCGTGTGTCTAAGCCAAATAAACCAATTGACACTTCCCCTGTGGCACCGAAACTGAAAATAAAGATAGGCTCCAATATAGTTCAACAGGTGAATGAAGAAATGTCTGGGGTGCAATTCCGACCACCGAAAAAGCGTTTAACTAATATTCCAAAACCGAGTTTGGAAGATCTCCGTCGAGAAAGTATGAAATATAGACGCATGGTGATGGCTGATTTTGAAGAGAACGAGAAGGTGAAAAAACATAAACCTAGTAAAAGTGAAAAGCGTAAGAAGAAAAAGGACAAAAAAGCGGAAAAGCTGCAAGTGGTAAATAGTGAGAGTGAAAGTGCAACCAAACTGATAATTAAAATAAAACGTACGAAAGAGGAAGAGGGGGAGGAGCTGGAAGATGATGCGGGAAATAGTAGCTCAAAGGGGGTTCCTGCAGGGCCGAGCAGCGCGGGTTCGAGCAGCGTAGCGGCGGCCGTCGCTGCTGCGGCACCGGAGCCGGGCGTCGACCCCTTTGAGTACGACCCTACAGCGCCGGATCCGCTGGCAATCGACCCGCCTTCCTACTCCGGGGCTTCCTCTGCGATGCGTAAGATAAGGACAGCTAAAGTGACTCCGATTCGGTTAAAATTAGCGCGTAGCTCTCAAGGCTCGGGGTACGTGATGAAGGGGGCCGGCGAGGGCTTGCCTGGAAGCCCACCGCCGGAAGACGCACCGCCGGCCTCGCCGATTCCGCTCACCGTTAATAAACACTGTGAAGTGAGGTGATACAAACCGCGAGTTCGATGTTAGATATACCGTGACATTGTGCGAAACAATTCTTGTAATTTCAAATTTATGTTTAGTGTCTGTATATTATAAAAATAATATTACTGTCTTAGTGTAGTTTAAACATATTATTTATTTGTATAAATGGAACGCTCAATGTTTAACTTAAAGTTATTCTAAGAATATATTATTGTGCATTGGGTGATGCACAAGTAAATGTTAATAATAGTGAACATATATATATTTTGTTTTTGTTACTGTTTTACTTTGTGCCTCATACGGAATCTCATAAATTTTTTGTCATTTATATATATTATTATTATGTATTAGTCATTAAACGATTTTCGAAATGCTTGACTATCACGATTGACATCACATAGTGAAAATCACTAGTATGTATATAAATAAATTATGTCACCACACTATCTATATAAAGTCAATACAACAACAAACCTGAGTATATGCAGAGTGCATTTGTCATGGCTGGTTGTGATCTTTGCTTCACTTATGATATTCATATTAATAATACTGTGTAATGTAAAAAACTATAAAACATCTAATCAAAAAGGTATTTATTTTGTTGACCTGTATTGAAAATACTATATGGAATGAGATGTGAAATTGGGGTTTTATAATGGGACGATTAATATTCACGCCACTTCCTCTTTATACTATTGTGATTGATTGTATTGTAAAATACTACATATTTAATAATATATCTGCATATTTGATTATGTTGAAAAAAAAAATGTAGTGAAATGTAGATATTATTAAAATTTTACAATGCCATCATTTTAATTATAAATTGAGAATTTGGAGCTTAGAAATCGAAATTCTTTAGTTATTTCTTCTGGCAGTCAACCAATTCAATAACTTAAGTACCTAAATGTACAAAATATTTGAATTCACCAAAGAATAATTAAAATGGAAATTACTGTTCAAAAAAGGGCATTACATTGAGAGGTACTAGGGTTAATATAATATGAGAAATGCTATAATTTGTTTTTATAACAACAACTATGCCTGTTGTATGTGCGACCGCAAACTTACATAAGTGATTCTGTAAATAGTGCTACAATATTATTGTTAATTTAACTAGCACATAAACAATATTTGCCTCTTTGTAGATTAACGGTCGGTTTAAATATTCTGTCTACAGGTATCAGTAATTACTAAACGTAACAACATAACTTTTAATGAATAAACATCTACAGAGGTTGCTTGGTAAATAAACTGTGGTAGTTATATATTGATTTGTAGGTGAAATAATATCAAAAACATATATAATAACAGTATTAACTGCAGTAACTGCCACACTCAGAGACGTCAACTAACGATAATGATTACTTAATGTTAAAAAATGACAATTCAAAACTAATCATTATTCCTGCCCGATCTATGGTCTAAATTTAAATGAAACTTTTTGACATAAAGTAGTCATTAAAGTTATTTGACGTCTCTGAGTGTGGCTGTAAACTATTTAATTTTAATTTATCATTTGTTAATGCTTTTTATTTTAGCTGTATCTTTATAATCTATCAATATTGTAGTTCTGTTTGTTATTGTGGTAAATAGGAAAAAAATACTTTTTATTTTTTTTAAAAATTAAATACAACATTTTATGTTTCAAGTTGTGTTTTGCCATCTAATAACGCAGGCCAGACAAAGAAAATTTACACTTTAAATGATTAATAGGACTCTAATTATAAAGTTTCCGTTCCGGATTATAAAACTTTTACTTTATTTATTCAAAATGAATGAATTTCTAGATAGATGGCTAGTTATAATTTATTTTTTTATTATTGCATTATATATTCACAGTTGATTTATCATTTTGGAATCGAGACTGACCTTTTTTCTACCTTTGATAGATTGAAAATGGTATAGATCACGGTGGTCAGTCATATTATTAGTCGATTAAATATTGCCTATTACAAATATGAATTGTAAATTACTTGTATAAAAGTTATGTGGTAAATGGTATTTAATAACACAGAATATTAGTTAAGACCCAATCAGAACGAAAGATACTGATTATTACATCAAAGTCGCCTAATAATGCTCGATGGGTCCATACAATCGCGTCATCCATGCATAGTAAACTCAGCAATGTCCTGGGATGTAGTAAGTAAGTGTGGTCACATTTATTTAATAAATATATACGTTAACACATTATTTGTGCAATATTTGGCTTAATACTCATCGCATATAGTCAAGACCGTGACTGTACAGGGGGTGTCATAGATGTAAGTGCATGTTCGTTAATAGTAGGTACATAATAATTATTGTCTCGAAAACATGCATTATTCCGTTGTAAATATAGTTATGGTATCGCAGTGTACAGAACACGCGCAATGTGTGATTTGGCTTGAAGGCGCAAGTTGAATTCGTGGAGAGCATCTTTTAAATGATTATAGGAATTTAACTAGAATAAAAATAAAAAATTCTAATATATTCCATTCACTCTAAAGAGTTGCATGTCATATTCTCTGTATTATTTTGTCTATATTGTAATGAAACATAATGGTGTGTCCAATCACAGCGCGGCATTCGAGCGAACTACCTGCCGCGCGGCGGACGGTGTTATTGTTCGTTCGCCGGTGATTGTGTCTGGACGGAGGAATTTTTTCAAGAATGGATAACGAAACAGCAATTCGTCTTATCGTCATATATGGCTAAACTAGCCACGCGGCAAATTAGCGTCCCGCGATTGCCGCGCACCTTGCACGCTGTATTTGGACACACCTTAACTATTGCATAGTTTATGGGCAGACATTTAATGTAAATACACAGTTACTAGACATTAATAATGAGTTAAATACACAAATCATACAAAACCTGTTCTCGCTGTCTCATTACGAGTGATTCAGTGAACTATTTCAGGGCTTCAGGGACAAAATTTCGATGTTACAACAATTGTTGTAATATTTAAATTACTTTTTCAGCTTCAGTCTTCTCTGAGCCAAGTTTATATAATATTATATACAACACGTCTAGTGTGACTATTGTTTTGTTAAGTTGTTTTTATACTTTTCTATTTTTTATACATAAAATGTATCGAATAGATTGCGTGTCCATAATCGACTGATTCCATGCTTATGCATTTAGTTTAATAAGTCAAACTCGACGCACTTCTCTTATATATTAATTTAAATGTATCACTGCGAGGCAATATTCAATATTTATACTGACGAATTGAATATTATGAATAATCAAATTACTTAGATATATTTTTATTTTAAAATTATACTGGAATGAAATCAAGTAATCTTTTAGCTAGTGCTTTAAACTTAAACATTTAATTAATCCATCTTCTAAATATTAAATTTTAGCGCATTCTGTCAGCAGGTTTTCAGCAAGTCTGGAGAAATAAATTATTTTATCCAGTGTGTCCGAAATAAGAACTTCTTTCAAAAAGCTTTCAAAATTTACTTAGGAGAAATAGTTTATAACCGATGTAGTGTTTATTCTATTCCAAAGTTATAGTGAAATCCATATGTCGTGGCCAAATCGTAGAATTGATCGCTTCATGATGTGGCTGATAATGATGATGAATTGATCGGTTCAGTAAACTGACCATATCGTTGAAACGTCAACGTTTGATGATATGTCCATCATCCACGTTTGGCCATATCATTAATGTAGTTGTTGTTTGGTTTCTTTACGTTGCGTTCGTTTTTTGAGTGACTTAAAACGAAAAATTTCAGTAATTTGGTGTCGTAACGACATTTTACTTAAATTATATGTTCCATTACAACATTATTACTAGTTTCTTTACTAAGATAATTTTCCGCCGCCACAAAAACAAATGGAAATAAGCGCCTCTAACGGTGGTTAATGTAACTATTTTACGATACCTATGGTTATTTTATGTTTGACCATATCATGAGATAGCCTTCCGTTTAGCAGTTCATATCGTCAAACGTTGTTTATTCATTGAACTGGCCAAACCATTATCATGATATGGTCAGTTTTAGCTGGCCTTTTCATTAAATGCAACCATTTCATAAATGGTCGGTAACGTCATGAAGTTATCAATTCTAAGATTAGGCCACGACACATACACTCCATAAATCAGCACTATTTACGGGTTGGGATTACGTAATGTTATCCATAGCTAACTAGCAGTTGATTTTGTATCCTGCGCGAACTACTATTGCTGTTACCCCTATAGAATTTATGATGCACAAAATGTGTTTTTACAGGCTCGCGATTTGTCATATTTCATGCGAATGCCTTTGCGTAACTGTTAGCGAATTATTAACTTAACATGCAGCAACACAGTACTAGGATAGGTTATTGTGAGATAAACCAACCACTTTACAGTACACAGTGAAAACTCATAAATTCTTATTGCAAGCGACATTAATATGAAGAGTACGTATATGTTTATATCATTATACTTTTGTTATTATATATACGTTGTTACATTTGTATATAGTAATAGTATAATGTAAATATGTTCTTGACGCGGACAGTGGTACAGAATTTCTAATGACAGTATCCGCCAGTGATAATGAATAATTAGATATTTGAGCGTGAACTATACTTCGCCATAACTTTTGCACACAAATGTCACGTAACACTTGATGTCCTCTTATAACATGTTAATATACATTGCGATCTCTTTTCATATTGATTTTGTCGAAGCGGACTGAATATTGGAATCTATGAGTTATTTGTTGAGTGTATATAAATGTTGTATTTTTTTTTTGTTCGCTATCTCTATTGATTCAACCTTAAAACGAACAATCCATAACACTTAGGACATGAATTACGGAATGCATGTTTGTTACCATAAATTAAAAAAGATACTATTTAATTTATGATAGGCTTAAACTAATTTGTAGTGCATCTGTCATAGTAACTTGTGTATATAGGTAGGATAAATTTTCGATTAATATAATGCTAAAGTCTCATTGAGAGCCTAATGTTACAGATGAGTACCACTCATCCCATGTTGAAGACTTTATAATCTAAACACACCATTCAGTAGCAGTTTGAATTCAGTAAAAGGTTTTAAAAATAGATTAATTATATTTACACATACATATACATACATATTAGTCAGTTTGTTTTTATGGTGCGATCTCGCACAGTCAGTCTTGGTTGTTTTCTTCATCCTTGTCTGTGGTTAAATGACTAATTTTTAAACCCCAAAATTAGAGCTTAATTATAACACATTAACTTTTGGAAATTTTTTGTAAAAAGTTTGTAAAAAATGTACATAATAAGGACATTTCAGTGTTTAATCATAGACAATGTATGATTAAGCCTTTATATAAAATATGCGTATTGTACTACACATATTATTAGAAAATGTTAAAAACGTTTTGCCTGCAACGGTATTGGACGTTATCAATATAAGTATATTTTCAATTAAAATAAGAAAGAAAATAAGAAGTTTAAATATTTTGTGGTCATAGTAGCTTCATGTTTTCAATTTTAAAGTAGCTGCAATACATTACCTCCTTTAAATGTAATAGAATAAAGTGAAGTTGATGCAATGATCTGTACTGCTAATAGTAACCATAATATTGTTTTGTGTTGACTCAGATATCTCAGACCACAACTGGGAATTTCACCTACCCTGATAAAAATTTGCACGGTTTCAAAGTTCTGGATTTTACATAAAAATGTACAACTTCAAAGGCTATGTAGAATTTTATCTCGAGTCGCAGATGATGCTGGGACATAAGTTTGTGTAACTAACAAAGAACAATTTTAACCTTTGAATAATTTCTAAAAATAAAACCGAGCGGATTTTTAGCAGCGTGAACAACATTAAGAACTCGTAGATAAAATTTCCAGATGTAGGTTTTCCTTTATAGAACATGTTGTACAGTTGTTCGGAATTATTGTAATTCTATGTTAATATCGTACAGTTGATGTTTAAGTAGGTATTTTTTAAGGGCATGTTAAAGGAATAAATAAATCAATCTGATGGAATAAATGTTATATGCATACATATATGTTACTGTTCTATATATAGTGTTCTGTAGTTCATATTTTCTCGACAGCACTTTTCAATTTAATTACAAACAGTTTTTAATACATATTTCTATTTCGTTTACCATCTTACTATTCAATTACAAGCTACTATAATTTTAGTTCAATCACAATGATACTGTCAGTTAGTTGGCAACAATGCATCAAAAATATTTCGATTATTTTTACTTTGTTACTGTGATTTGTTTAATGTATATTGTATCATTAGACAAATAAGAATATATTGTATTGGAAATTCCGATATAGGGAATTAAAATCATTTACTGTATTATACATAATATTTCATGAAGAGTTTTTGATTTTATAAAATATTTTTTATAAAGGGTTGTATGTACTTTTAAATATTTTGTCAAGATGATTTTAATGATTTTGGTACTATAGAACGTGTTATTTAGATTCGTGCTTTGAGCGCATGATTTTATATGGAGTATTTTAGTTTGCCTGGAGTTGATTATTGACGAAATTTTGTATGGAATTGTGAGTTTGTTATAAGTAGGGCCGATTGCGCGCGGGCTGCGCATCCGCAGTCTATGACGGGAGTCTACTTTCATTTTCTACTAGGTTAGTTGTAGTGGGCTTCGACATAGATCAGTGTTGATTTGTGGTATTCATGTAATCCACTTCGTATATATGTCTATGTATGGTACTGTTAGTTGTGTGCCACAGTCGCAGAAAGTTATCAATGTTAGACGTAAAGCCATGGCTGAGCGACTTGTACCAGTCATTAGGTTAGTGCGAATTCGAAACATAATTATTTATATTGTAGCCGTTATAATCGTTTAAGTATTAGTGTTAAGAGATTAACTTCTTATACCATTATCAGTATAAGTATTACGATCAATATTTCCATTGTTTTTAAAATAGATTGTTAGATGTTAATGTTAAGAGTAACTTGTACAAACTGCTTATGTACAGCATTAGTGTAAATGGATGATGCTATTTGGTGAACGGCGAGAAGATAGATAGATGTAACGCGGGTTTTGTAAATACTGTACAAGTTGTCTTGTAATATAAATAACAAGTGTTTTCAATGTGCACATAGTCGCCTCATTCATTAATAAATTTTTTAGATCAATTAATCTTTCCATTTGTTTTTCTCTGTCCACCTTTTTATCTTACTTTTTTCCCTTCTCGTAGCTAATTTCATTTTATAATTTCCTTCTCTGTTGAGTTGTGAATTTTTAAATATCGATAATAATAATATTAGAAAATATGAATGAGTAATTATGACTGTCTATTAAAATTTAAATATCTACGTTTGGTTTCAATACTTAGTATATAGAACCGATCACCTAAAACTTCCTGCCCAGATACTTTGTACCCGATTGTATTATAATTCTAGTTATAATAATAACACTAGTAAAAAATAGTAAATTATTGCTAAAGAAAATAATTATAAATTATTCGTACTGACAAATTTGATTACAGATAAGTAGTTTGCTTATGACTAAAAGTCCACAAACTTTCTTACTAGAATAATGACTGAAGTAGTATTTGTACCTACTAACCTCTCATATATGTAGAGTGTCGATCTCAACAATTAAAATCAAAACAAAGTGTTGTATTCTGACAGAACACGTCGGACTTAGCATTTGTTATTGTTAATATGGCACCAAGCTGTAGCACCAACAATGCTATACAGAGTGGAAAGTTGAGATGGGGCATTAAGGGCAGCTACCAGATCTAGGAGACCCTTCTCAACTTTTTGAGTGATGACAATCAACATTCCACAGATTTTTGATTAAATGTACAGTCAGCAAGAAAACTTTCTCTTTACTCTTCTTTACCCTACTAAAATATATGAAAAAACTTTTCTTTGATTTGTGGGTGTTCCTAACCTAACCTCAGACCAATTTAAAGAGTGTTAATCTTCTACCGGAATGGGATCGATGGACATTAAAAAAAATCTCAATTCTGACTATTTATTCTGACGATTTGACATTTCGTCATTGTTAGAATAGGACATTGAGTTATAAAGATGATGTGAAGTGTTAGAGGTAAAAAGAACTTTTAACGGAAAATACCTTAAAATAACTTTGAACGGAAAATAGAACTTTTCTGACACATTCCTCCTGTGTATATGTTACTCTTATCAGTGAGAGTGAATTGGTTTGCTTGACAAAAGCAAGAGACCATGAGTGCCATTAACGGTCGTGTTTAACTTGTCATCTGGACAAAATAATTAATGGACCCATCCATACAGATAATAGTTATTTGTTATACCTCAGTGAGTGCAAAGTTGCTTTTTAACCGCTTGCTCAATTTTGATGACGGAGTTAGCGAAGGAATCAAAACAGCACAAGGTGAAAAATCTTTGCACTCGAGTGCAACACGTAACTTTTCATCCCCCCTCAGCGAGGAAATGGCAAAATACAAAAAAAATTACAATCACAACAGTTTCTGTTTTCACCCAGAAACTTCCACAACACCCAACCATCCATCCAGACACACCCATAACATTCACCCAGACACACCCGCAATACACACCCATCCACTAAGAAACATTCACAACGTCTACCCATCCACCCAGACACACCCACAACTTATCCATCCATCTACACCCATAACATTCACCCAGACACACCCACAACACACCCATCCATCAAATACTCCCACAACAACCACCCAGACACCCACAAAATCCACTCAGACACATCCACAAAACACCCATTTACCCAGATGCACCCAAAATACCACCCACTCACCCAAACACATCCACAACACACATCCACCCGACACACCCACAACATCCACCCAGACACCTACAACATCTACCCAGACACACCCACAAAATCCACTCAGAGACATCCTCAAAACACCCATTCACCCAGACACACCCACAACACCCACCCAGACACAATCGCAACATTCATCCAGACACCCACCACAATATTACCGTCCTTAATGGGGTTCCGAGACGGGCAATCAGATTGAGTTGTTTGACTCAATTTGATTTTCTGTGTGTTTTTATTCCGTTCCGTTGATACGTCAAACAAATCAAACAGTAGGTCTGTTTGATTTTTAAATGCTTGACTAAAGCATCAAGCAAGCGTTGTAGACAATCAAAATGCTTAAAGCAAGATTGGCGCCAAGCTGATTGCCGTGTGGTGACGGCAGAGTAGAATACAATTGTCACCACCCCAAATCTCTCCCGTGGGTGTACAAGGCGACTATGGATATATAAATGATGAGGAACGGGCAGCAGCGTTCCTCTTATACCACCTAGCAATAGCATTGTACTGCGACTTTTGTGCCCGATAAATGGCAATAGGCTCGCCACCTATTACATGGGACCCAACATAATTGGCGAAACGCGGGTGCTAGTTCACCTCTGCCTACCCCTTCGGGGATATAGGCGTGATTTATGTATGTATGATTGATCGTCTAAGTCGTCGTATCGTCTAAGGTTTTAACAAATTTATGACGTGAAAAGAAAATGGCGCGCGCAAATAAAATTTCAAAAAAAGTACACGGTGTTTGGCGCGTTTCGTGGTGTCAGTCAGATTTGTTTTCGCTAATTCAAAAATTGTTACAGAGTGGATTTTGTGCAGTGAAAGTGGTGTTATTTTGATGCACAAGCATCCGTGTCGATGTGCAATTATGCAGAATTATCGAAAATAAGTCTCATGATATGTTTGATGTTGTGGTGAAGATCACTATTAAAAGTGGTTTTATCCATTTCATCAAGCACCATCATGAACTCTGTTACCATTCAATTCTCACCAAGCACTCCTCTAGATGCGTTGGCACCCATATTTTAAGGTAAAATTCATTTCATTCATACATTTCACCCACTCATTTCTCATATGACTACAGATAAAATAGACACTAAAGAGATGGCTGTATGGGCTAGACCCTTTGCCTTCCCTAAAATATAGGGAGAATTAAAAAAAAAGTTCACCAAGAAGGTTCCGAGACTGAGTTTTTAACAAATTAAAAAAGGTTGCATGATAATTTCGGCACCTTGGAGGTAGAATAAAATAGGTTTAATGATGTTTTGAATTCATAAACGATATGAGACTGCTTTTTCCCGAGGAATATACTCTGCTTTACGTACCAACTGCGAGGAAATAAAACAGTTAAGATAATATTAAATTATTTATTCAATATTTAATTTGTTAAATCAAAAGTATAGGTTTACATTGAAAACATTGGTCCAATTATTAATACTCAGAGTTGTTTTTGATTGGAAAGTTTCAATTGCTTAGTAATACAGCCACGTCTTAGTATTGTAATTACATACATACATACATAATTCACGCTTATATCCCCGAAGGAGTAGGCAGAGGTGAACTAGCACCTCATAGCACCCACGCTTTGCCAGTATTGTAATTGATATTTAAAATTTTCGTGTCCCAATATTTATTCTTGATTACATGATATTTAAAAAGTTATAAAAAAATAAAACTTCTTATCTTTATAATAAATAATATAGTCACGAAATATTTCCATTGAAAATGAATGAAAAACTTGGCTGAATTGGCTTGATTCCTTAATTTTCCACTTAAATTAGAAAACCGTGATACTGTAGGCCATAGAGGACAATAATACTACGGATACTGTAGGCTATCCGTAGTATTATTGTCCTCTATGCTGTAGGCTTAGCACGGGCACGTGGACAAGTCTCTTTCCACCACTTGACAGTTGACAAAACCTTTATCTCCACGGGAGTTAGAACGGCGTCAATGGAGTGAATTGTTTTTCACTTTTTGACATAATATTGGGACTGTTTCTCTACTTCCTTAGCATGGCGTCACTATTATGGTAGACATACTTCCACTTTTGACATTTTAAGAAGAGGAATTTGTCTCCGAGCTATTGAGGTGTTGACTAAACGTACCCCCGAATACAGAAACGCTAATCAAAGTTTGAGTCTTGCTTAACATTTAAATGTTGTCAAAATTGACGTTTTTCCATACAAATTCTGACAGGTAATGTCCACTTAACTTTTTAAGTAGTCCCCCAAATTTTATTAGCGTTTCTGTATTCGGGGGTTAGTGTATTATATACTCTTTGGTGTTGACAAAGATAGGTCTTATGTGATTTCTATAGTGCGTTTCATGTTTCATCTTATAGTTCCTATGCCGTCAAGTTGGTAGTAATGCAAGAAAATGATACCATGTCAACTTTATTGTACTACCTATAATTCAGGGAGTCTTTTTTTTAATTAACTAGATAAACAATTATACATCTATCTTATTTTGTTACTTATAACTACTAGCGGTACTAAGTAGTATTTACATATTAGTTTTTTTATGAACGTCATAAGCCAAAGCTCGTCAAAATTTGCGAGAAAAGTTAGTTCATGATATTTAAAATGTGATAGAAATTAGATAGATAAATATAAATTGTAGTGACGTAAGAAGGATAGACTCATTAAGTAAAAAAAGGTTTAATTATAATAATAAATTTAACAATACTTGTGTTCATCTAACATGTCTACATTTGACATTTCCTCACTCTTGTCAGTCGTTAAATCGTTATTAGTACTATTTATTTACAGATAGAAAACTGAAATAAATATATTTAATTTATTAATCAAACACTTAATAAAACTGATACTGGTAACCCAATTTAATGGCGGCAATCCGAACTTGTACACAGTGCTAGTTCTAGAGAAAGAAAAGGAGGGATTGAGAAAAAGTTGTCCACTCCCCGGGTGAGATATCTCCACGTCCCGTGCTAGACCCGCTGTAAACAAACAAAATGGCAGATGGCGGCACTAATTTTTTTTGATATTTTGTTACATTTTAGTGACTGTGATAAATCGCCTTGGATAAAGAAGCTTTTGTTAGTTGGGTACCTTCTCCAGGCAATCGAAGCGATTTTGATATTCCAATCCTAAGGGTTTCAATAGATAACGTTCAGGGTTTTGGAGTTCTGCATGACTTCAGGGCGGAACGTAGACCTTTATGATTTGACATTACCCATTGCCCGAATAAAATGTTATAGGTATCAAACAATTAAACCCACCAAACTCCCTCCCTTTATTCTCCGTTTCCTCGGGTACATGGCATAAGTCACGACCGGCTCGCTGACTACTAGCCGTGCCTTGCCCTACTGCAAACCAGAAACCACCCTTTATGGGTGGACCACAATGAGGGCCCTACCTCAGACCCTGGTAGAGCAAAGAGGGCCCACCGGCTGAAGCCCCCTGAGTTCATGCCAGGGCCATAAGCCACCGGTCGATGCCCGCTGCCCACTAGCGAGGCAGATCCCAGACGTTCCCCGCTTAAAGGGCTAGGAGGAACACCGCAGTGGTTTAGTGGGTATTGCTGAAGCTTCGTGCGCTGGGCTAGTCCCATACACATCAGTCACCTAGCTAGCGGCTGGTATGGTGCGTAAATGCATTTAAAAAAAAGGCGGATTACCCGGATGTTGATGTTGATGAGGCAGACCGCCTCTAGTGACATTTTAAAGTATACCGTATTTCTCTCGAAAGTGGCTTTAGCACTAAATAAATTAACATCATACATAAATCACGCCTATATGCGCTAAGGGGTAGGCAGAGGTGCGAATCAACACCCATGTTTCGCCAATTAGGTTAGTTCCCATGTAATAGGTGGCGAGCCTATTGCCATTTATCGGGCACAGGAAATAGTAGTAGATTAATTTTAACCCTGTCGCCTTGTACGACACACGCGGGAGTGATAGGGGTGGTGACAATTGTATTCTCCACTGACGTCACCACGCGGCTTTAAATTAACTACCTACCTAATGATCTACATTTTCAGAATAGGTGATTGTCTCTCAAAATCAAGTGTGTAGTTAAAATTGTGTTTGTAACGTAAAATAATATCCGATATCTTATCTGATGGATAAAGTTACCGTAAAGTGAATGGTTTTGGCATTATACACGGCCAGCTTGTTGGAAACATTTGATAGAAACTATAATTAATTGTAGTATTATGTTAATATTAAGTGTTATAAATAGTAAATATTATAAGGCACAAATTTATAACTTCCATCGATTTTCATGTTACGAATTTGAAGTAGGTACCTATACCTACAATATAAAATTAATACTTAAATAAATAACAATAAGGCCATTACTAAAACTGGAATGTATATGAGTTCTGTACCTATAAAACGAGGAACTTATATTTTCTTTTTGGGGACAATTCCTTTTTAAATATAAATTAAAAGTGAAGTGCATTTTAATTTTATAGCGCGTTTCTGATCTTAGTGAAACCTTTATGGATCAGAGTATAGACAGACATTGCGAGCACAGATTTGGAACAACAAAAAAACAACAACCCAAAGTGTTTGTAAGTATTAATGTTATTATTAAACGTAGTGTATTATATACTCTTTGGTTATTATAACCGCTTTACAGTAAAAACAACGCTGCGTAGTTTGTCTTTCATTAATCTTTTAAAGTAGCTACTCAAAATTGATAACTTCTATAGTTATAAATATCTTTATTTACCTATATTAGACATACTTATCACATTTTTTTAAGTGCTTATTTAATAAAGATACATACTTGTAATTTGCTTAACTACACTTCTATTATTTGTAAGTTATATTCAAATATGTGGGCATATAACAATATAAATCAGATTGGCATCAGTACAAAAATACATAGAAGAAAAAGCATCGTGTAGAGTAATTCTCTTCCTGCCCTGTTACCTGTTGGTCTGGGGTCGGAAGTATTAATACAAACATTTGTTATTTTAGGTATAGATACTATTTCACACTAGTATTATAACAGTGGATTATCTATTTTTTTTACACTCACACCTGTCATCTAGCCAAAAGTAAGTAGCCTAAGCACTTGTGTTATGGATACAGATGACGGACATATTTTTAAATATAATTATGTATATAAATGTTGAAAATATACTACATAAACATATACACAACCATGACTCGGAAACAAACATTTGTGGTCATCACAAAGTTTGCCCCTACCAGGATTCGAACCCGCGACCTCTTGGCCATTACCCAGCAATCTGAGCATTCGACCAAGGCGGCCGTATTACAACAAGAAAGGATACGACGGAAAATATCATTAATCAACCAAGCTCCAGAGCTTAGAATATAGAATAATATTCTAAGCTCCTAAATTATCCTATCAATCCTTAGACAAAGTGTTGAGAAATGAGTTTTGTACCAACGTTCTCTAGCTCTATGCGCAATTACGATTATGTTATTATTGCTGTTTGTTATCAGGAAAAATATTGATTTGTCGTGCGTAATGTGGTGTATTTTCGAGAATATAATATTAATATGGTTACAAATATGGTTTCGACAAGTTCCTTACTTTAACATGGTAGCAGAGCATAAACAAATAATAAATAAATATAATAATTAAGAAAAATGGAAGCTAAAATAGGTGAAGTGGGCATTCAGATATTCGATGGTGCTAATTACGAGAAATGGAAATTTCGATTGAAGCTGTTCCTACAAATGAAAGCATGCCAAGAAGCTGTGGAAAATGATGCTAAACCGGAAGGTATTATAAACACTGAATGGACAAAAATTGACTTAAAGGCGAGAAATATTATAGTGAATAGCGTAAATAATGCTCCACTTGATATAATAATGAATAAGAGTACGGCTTACGGAATGATTAAAAAATTTTACGAGATGTATTTAATAAAAGGCAGCGCCAACAAATTATTGATCAAAAGGAAAGTTCTAGAAACAAAATTCAAAGATGGCGACGATATAGTAGAATTTATACAAATATTTGAAAAACAAATTAATGAATTGAAAAACGCTGGAGAAGTCGTTTCGGAAGCAGATAGACTGAACTATTTATTGCTGGCACTACCCGAGAGCTTTGCCCATATCGTGAACATAGTAGATGCGATGCCAAAAAAGGAGCAGACAGTAGAGTACGTGAAGTCGAAATTATTACTCGAAATGAAAAAGAAACAGAACGAGCAACAAGGGCAGACGTTCAGCATGAATCAAGATGGGTCCAGACATGATAATTGCTTTGAATGCAACCGCCCCGGACATTACAGAAAAGACTGTCCAAAATTAGCACGCCGCGGTAATCATAACCGTGGTAGAGGGCGCGGTTATGGAGGCGGACGGCGAGGAACACACAGAGGATTTAGAAGAGGATATAATACTAGAAGCGTGAATACAGGACAGAGTAGCAGCACCAATGATGGATATTATGGATTCAACGTCGAAGTAGAGGCGATGACAGTTGGAGCATCCGAATCGAATGCGGACATAACATGGTTGTTGGACAGTGGATGCAGCGACCACATTATAAACGATGAGAAGTTTTTTCATAACTATAAAATATTAGAAACACCAGTGAATATTAAGGTAGGTGATGGATTTTGTCTTAAGTCGGAGAAAATAGGAAATGTAACAATGTACTGTAACGTAGGAGGTAAGACAAATAAAATTGATGTTGCAAATGTATATTACGTTCCAAATATGAAAAAGAACCTATTAAGTGTTTCGTGTATTGTAAATAGAAATAATACAATTAATTTTAGAGGAGATATAGCAAATATATATAATGTAGATATAGGTTTAATGGCTATAGCACGCAAGAAAAACAGACTGTATGAATTGGATGGCAAAGTAAATTTAAATGGTGGTGGTACTGTAGCATACACGAGTGGTAACTTTATGTCAGAAAAAGAAAAATGGCATAGGATTCTAGGGCATCCTAACTTTAAGAAACTGAATGAAATGTGTAGGCACAAGGTAGTAGATAGGTTACCTAATTTTAGATGAGGGTTATGTGCAATGTGAAATTTGTCTAATGAACAAGATGACTAATTTACCGTTTGGAAATCAAAGACGACGGGCAACAGATATATTAGAGATTATCCACACGGATGTGGCAGGCCCGATTACGCCAACTGGATATAAGGGGCAACGCTATTTCGTGACATTTATAGACGACTATAGTAGAATAGCATACGTATGTACAATAAATAATAAGAGCGATGTTTTTAAATGTTTTACAGATTACGTACATATGGTTGAAACTCAAACTGGTAAAAGGGTGAAAGAAGTTAGATGTGACAATGGCGGAGAATATATAAATAAAGATTTTTACAATTATACAAAGCAAAAAGGAATTTACTTGAAACCAGGACCGGCCTATACACATGAGTTAAACGGGGTAGCCGAAAGATTTAATCGAACTATAATGGAGAGAGCGAGATGTCTGCTTACAGAAGCAAAGATAAACAAGAAATATTGGCCAGAATGCGTGTTGACTGCAGCATATCTAGGAAATAGAATTGTGACAAATACCTATGAGAAGAAGACACCGTACGAAATTTTTATCGGGAGGAAGCCAAATGTAAGCAATTTAAAAATTTACGGGTCACAGTGTTATGTACGAATTCCAGACTAATTAAGAACCTCAAAATTGAACCCAAAGGCTATGGAAGGTATACTAGTAGGATATACAGATACGGGATACAGAGTATTAGTAAACGACAAAATTGTCATTAGTCGTCACGTTACATTTATAGGCATGAAAGAAGAACAGATAATAAAGATTGTAGATACAGAAGATGAAAATGAAGAATTTTATGACAGTGTTGGTGATTCAGGAGACAAAACTAGTAGAGCTGTAACTGAGGAGGTGACTGATGTTCGACCTAAAAGAGATAGAAAAATGCCAGAGAAATATAAAGATCATGTTGTATATATAAAATTTAGTGATGCATCGGTACCAGATACGTATGATGAAGCGATGAAAAGTCCGGATGTAAATAAAAAGAAAGATGCCATGAAAGAGGAACTGAACAGTTTGGAAAAGAACGAAACATGGATATTGGTTCATAAGCCAGTGGATAAGAAAACAAAAGATGTGAAATGGATTTTTAGGATTAAGTCAAATGGAAAGTATAAGGCAAGAGTAGTGGCACGAGGGTTCCAGCAGATGTATGAAGAAAATGAAGAAATCTATTCGCCAGTAGCGCGTATGACGACGATGAAAGCCTTATTATCAGTTGCATGTGTAAGAGGATGGAACATTGAACAAATGGACGTAGAGACAGCATTTTTGAATGGAAACATTAAGTCTGAAGTTTATATTTACCCACCTGATGGATATTGTACCGAGAATAATAAAGTATGCAAACTTCAAAAAGCGCTATATGGGTTGCGAGAGAGCCCACGTGATTGGTATGAATGTTTTCACGAATTTATGTCAAGTGTTAATTTTAAAAGGTCTGACTATGACTATTGTTTGTATACAGGATGTGTAAATAATGTAAATATATATCTATGTCTGTACGTTGATGATATTTTGATTTGTGGAGCGAAAAATGACGCAATTGACGAAGTGAAAAAGTTATTGAACAATAGATTCCGAATGAAGGATCTGGGAAAGGTGAAACAGTATCTTGGAATAGATATAGATTTTGAACCCATAGAAGGAAGAATGACTTTGAGTCAAAAAAATAACTTGCAAGTTTGGCTGAAAAATATAACGTGATGGAATCGAAGAATTATGAGACACCAATGGAAATGAATTTAAGCATTAAACCCAGCAAAGACGTCAGTGCAACATTAAAATACAGAAACTTAATTGGAGCTCTTCTGTATGTTGCGAGTGGAAAACGACCAGATGTATCGTATAGCGTAAACTATTTGAGTAGGTTTCAAAATAGTTATAGTGATACGCATTACAAGTATGCTTTGCGAGTCCTTAAATATTTATATTATACAAGACATTTAAAGATGAACTATGACGCCAAGTAGACGCCGATTGGGCTGCAGACAAATCTGACAGGAAGTCGACGACAGGAATTTTGATTAGAGTTTTTAATAATCCAATTATGTGGAAATCACATAAACAAAAGATTCTGTCAAGAGCATCAACTCATGCCGAGTATTACGCGTTGGCAGACTGTGTAGAAGAAATACTTCCGTTAATAGGTGTGTTAGGTGATTTAGGTCTTGAGATTAGGGAGCCAGTAAAAATTTATTAAGACAACAGCGGGGCTATTGCGTTGTCAAAGAACGGAAAGTTTTGTAAGAACTCTAAGCACATTGACATAAGCTATCATTTCGTATATGACTATGAGAGAAAGGGTATTATTAATATAGTAAAGGTTCATACTCAATCAATTAGCGGATATATTGACTAAGGCTTTATGTCATCTGACCGATATGAATGGAAGAGGAAACATACTGCGCCGACCCCAGATAGACTGGGAACAGGGCAGGTAGAAGAAGAAGAAGAAGATTGACTAAGGCTTTAGGCAAAATAAAATATCAAAAACTTAGAGATGTTAAATAAATAAATGCCAGTTAGTGCTTTGTTATTGTTATGTGTTCTAATAATGTTATGTTGTTAAAAGTTATGTTTATGTTATGAATTATAAGATTTAGTTGCTGCAAAACTCAAGGAGGTTTGTTGAGAAATGAGTTTTGTACCAACGTTCTCTAGCTCTATGCGCAATTACGATTATGTTATTATTGCTGTTTGTCATCAGGAAAAATATTGATTTGTCGTGCGTAATGTAATGTGGTGTATTTTCGAGAATATAATATTAATATGGTTACAAATATGGTTTCAATAAGAAGGACCAAATGATAGCGAGTGAGGTGGACTGTATAGGTGGCGGATGATGAAAACACGGGCTGATAATTAAATACAAATATAATACGATAAAATAAGCGAGAATACAAAAACCTGACCACGACACACACAGATAGCAACGTAACAGCAATGACACACCAAAAAACAAACTAACATATATCACTCATTGTCATATAAAAAGCATAGAGTTTTCCAGCCAGTCGCCAACATTCCCATTATTAAGTAATGGTCCTAGATAACCTAGATTTATTTACTTTAATTTAATACATTTAATATTAACTACCAACAACAACTGTGCCAGCACAAACTCACCACAGGGGTGTCGTAAAATTATACCGCGGAAAGATTGCCCGGTGTAGACTAATAAACCTGTGTTAGTCGAGTGGTAGAGGGAAAATAGAGTAGAGGGAAAACAAAAGCATACCCAAAAAAAAATAGCAAACGAGCCGTGAAACGAAGTACATATAATGTAATTGTTGTAAATCATAATAATACTTGAGTATCCTAAGCTAGTTAGTGCCCATTGCCTCCAGTGTAATTGAAAACTAGATGAAATTATTTAACCGTGGGTATATAGAACTCCGCATCGACACCTGAATAGACTCACTATTACTTCCTGTTACATTTAACAAGTTGAAGCAGTCTAATTTTCCATTGAGTTCTCATCGTATATTTGATGAGAACTCAAACCCTTCTGTGGGATGCAAACACACATTTATCTGTTCAGTGGATCCAAACTTTATTTCATTGCATTGCATGCGTTTTTGTCTCTATTCGGTTGCTTATTGGTGTTTGTAAAAAGATTCACTTTTTTAAATATACAATGAGATATTACAATATTAAAATCAATACGTACCACATCTACTTACTATAAAAAAATCAAATAATAGTGACTGTTTGTATTAGAATTCCTTATTATAATCTATTTCATGTAGGTATGATAATTATTACATGAAGTGGAATAAATAGTAAGGAATCGATTATCGTGATCTAACGATATTTCTGAGCGCAATGGCCTGTGTCGTGTCTGGTAGGTGGTAGGTGGCCGGTAATATAAACCTAGCCAAATCCTATAAATAGCGCAGAATGTGAAAAGCCATTTTGCAATAATATTTAATAATTTGAAAACAGAAGATCGAGTGATGTAGCCTCATCTTGCTCCTCTGCCCCAGAGGTTGTAGTGTCTTTATGGACCAGCTTGTCAAATTAATCCGGCGGGTTTGTAACTACTTGTACGTAGCGAGGTAGCGCAGTGGCATAGCGCGCTTGGTCTGTGATTGCGTAAACTAAGGAATATTCGCTAAGGCCAGTCATTGGATAGGTAAGCAAAATTGTATTAATATCTCGAGATCCTCCGTGCTTCGGAAGGCACGTCGAGTCGTTGGTTCCGGCTGCATCTGAAGTCGTTATTACCCACCAACTCGAACTGGGCCAGCGTGGTGGGTTACAGCCCAATCTCCCCATATTCTTCCATCCATAGGGAAGGTTCGTGCCCCAGCAGTGGGGACATCAAAAAAGGCTGGTGATGATAATAATGAAACGTAGCATCCTGATAGTATCCACGTGGGTGGTTGAGACTTCGTTCCACTTTGAAGTAAGTAAGCCACAGAAGGGTCGTGGGTCGTTTTAAATTCGCGATAGATGATGTAAGATTAACCTTCCTATAGGTACTCGCGCGTAGGTCTCTCAGACCGACAAACCAATAATTCTATAAATAAATAAATATTTTTTTTACACTCACACCTATCATCTAGCCCAAAGTAAGTAGCCACTTGTGTTATGGATACTAGATGACGGACAGATTTTTTATTTAATTATGTATACAGGGCGTCCCACGGCCATGCCACACGGAGGGAAAGTAAATTAAATATTGAACGTAGGATATTTTACTAAAAGAAGACATCGTTTTATTTTTAATAATAAGTAGAACTGCATTCACAGATTTTTAAAAAATCGCCTACCTCAACCGGGAATCGAATCCGCCAAATGTGATAGAAAAATTACATGTGTTTTATAATAGCGTTTGAAAGGGCTACTCATAAGCATTATTTTTTCCTAAATAACCTAGCATATTAAATGACACCAAGATCATAAAATTTTTCATTTTATTTAAAAAAAAATTAATTTATCAAATGCTCAAAATGTGATCCGTTCTGTTGTATACAAATTCTCACTCTTTTGATAATTTCTCTCCCTGTCGATTTACTTATTTTTGCATGGTGGATGTTTGAAATAATACGTCTAAGTTCATTTTGTAACTCCTGCACACTGTTGTACCGGTTCCTGTAAACAAAATCTTTTACATAACCCCATAAATTAAAATCAAGTGGGAAATTTCCCTGAAAAAAATTTAAATAAAATGAAAAATTTTATGATCTTAGTTTCATTTAATATGCTAGGTTATTTAGGAAAAAATAATGCTTATGAGTAGCCCTTTCAAACGCTATTATAAAATACAAGTAATTTTTCTATCACATTTGGCGGGTTCGATTCCCGGTTGAGGTAGGCGATTTTAAAAAATCTGTGAATGCAGTCCTACTTATTATTAAAAATAAAACGATGTCTTCTTTTAGTAAAATATCCTACGTTCAATATTTAATATACTTTCCCTCCGTGTGGCATGGCCGTGGGACGCCCTGTATACGCCGCACTAGCTAAAATTACATGACAAGTAGTCAAATCGCCGACGTGTATAATATACACGTCGGCGACTAAGCGACTAAGTAGGTACTTATATGACTGTTATACGAAACTTTTAGCGCCCTAAAATGAATATAATGGGCCCTAATGCCGTCGAGTAAACGTATTAATGATATTAATACGATAATATTAAATAACATTAAGTTGCCACCAAAATGTCTATTCAACATCGAAAATGTTTATTGATATGTATTTTTGGAAACGCTATAGTGATAAGATACCTAAAATAGTTCCGCAATCTTTTAGGGGAAATGTATCACAATAATAATTCTATTGAGGTAAATAAGTACAAACTTAATTGTCTAGTTAAGGGCCGGTTTTTTGAAGCATAGTTAACTCTACCAATTGATAAAAATTGAATAATGAAGTGGATAATAAATATCAAAGTGATATTTAACCATCAGTAACAATTTTAGTTGTTAATGGTTAAATATCCGTCTGATATTGTTACTAATGGTTAAATATCATACCGATATACAACCATTAGTAACAATTTTTAACAATTCTAATTGGAGAATATCACTCACAGATTCACCTACGCTTGGTGGTACTTATTAATCAGCAGTGACTACAATCTTAGCTTTAGCATTGCATAGACGAATTTATTTTATGTCAAGGGTTTACAATTTAGATGATTCTGACTAGCGGTTGATGCGTTGTAAGTTAAGTTTTGTGAACAGCACCTAGGTATGTGTAGAAATCACGGATGATCAGTGATGAATCATGAAAAAACTGATGATGAACAATCAGTTATTTAATGAGAACTTTTCTAACAGCATTGCGAACATCAGCAATTGGCCGTGTGTTGACGGCAGAGCAGAATACAATTGTCAATACTCCCAATCTCCTCTGCGGATGTCGTGCAATGTGAATAAGGGTTAAAGATAGTAATGACAGCCAGCATAAAATCAAACTCCCATAGAAAACCCCTAAGAGTTTAGTTCACAAAAATATCTCCTGGTAAGTACTTAACTAGGCGAAAAACTAGTATTATATATAATGTCTTTGATATTATAATTATGCCACGGTAGATTTTTTCTAATGAGATTTGAAACTTTTCACGATAGATTTTAGGTGCTTTGCTTAAAGGTACCATTCTATGCTGAGTTTTTGGACTGTTAAGTAGGTCATTTTCACATTTTTTAATTTAATATTGGTATAGAATAGAGATAGATATTTATCAATTAAGTTTCAAGTGTGTCTCTGGCTGTTTGTTGGTTGCTCGTAACAGCAGCGGTTTTAAGAATGTTTAATAGGGCAACGAGTGTCTACTTTAGCGCCCTTGGCATTCTGTCGTGGGGTAGCAGAAATGAAACGTCAGTTTGTCTATGCTTTGTGGGGTGCCGAAGGCGCGTGCGCGAGAGGGCACTTGGGCGTGCGACACACCGCAGGCACGGCAGAAGAGGCCACGCTTGCGTGCGGAGCCATCGATCCACCAGTTTGGTTGCCGCGATCAATTGAAATTTATCCAAGTGCGTCGCTGCGGCGACCCATCTCAACATGCAACCTCCACCGAGGAAGGTAAAATTGTGACACTAAATTGACTTAAACTGCCCCTGTATTCGATGCCTGTGCACCCGCCTAAACGTCAACAATTAAACCCTAGGAATCTACGGCAATCGCGTCAAGCGTGAATGAAATATTACAAACACTGTTATTCATGTCCATCGTAGTATTACACTACAATGATTTGTGCCGGGAATTATATAACATTTTAAAATATATATTTAACCCTGTTACGTGTGCATAAGTTGGAGAGTGGGGTGCCGTTTCGGCGGATATTCCCAAAATCGAATTGATTAACGCTTGTACTACTCGTAAGATCGGGTCGAATACTACATACATTTTAGCTGCTATTTGTTCTTAAACTTTCGCTCCAGTTAATAATTTTTATTCATTCTTAGATTAGAATTTTTGTTATCATAATAATCTATGGTCGGTGCTAGATCGGTATGTTGGTCACGCTTTCCGATCGAAAGCGTTTATAGGGAAATCTGAGGAATTAATTGTATTTTAACGTCAACTGTTTTAGACTTAAACATATATTTTTAAGTGTATAAACTTAGTTAATGCATTGACAATGTTTTTGTTTGAGTTGACCAGTGTAAAATAAATGGGTATTCCATATACTATATATTTTTATGTATTGTAGTTGCACATTTTTGTTATCAGACTAAGTAAATTTAAGTATCACCAAAATATGAATGAATAGATAATTTATACAAAAAAGCCTACTCACGTGGAATTCGCCAGTCATAATAATTCATTTACGACACATATTTACGATACAGCAAAAAATTTAAGCCATTCAAAAAAGAATACATAAATTGTTTTTACAAATTAATGGAAATTATTGAATTAATTAATGAAATATAAAACGGCAAGAATACAAGTAATGCTATCATGTAATGCTGTCACGTGTAGTGCAATTTTATGCCCATGAAACTTTCATAAAATTTTATATTCAAATGTAGTAAAAAGACCCTTACACTGTCCTAATAATGACTTTTAAATCAATAATTACTTGGCTTAAAAAACACGCAAACACACTATGTAAAAATAAATAAATTTAGCTATGAAACTTCGGCCAACAAATTCCACGTGAATCTAAAGTGGAAACTATTGGGATTTGCATTACGTTAGGCTTACCTGTATAAGCCTAACGCATAAGCTATGGCAAGCAGAGCGTGAATATGCAGCTAGGGCGTGCTTGCTCCGAAATGTTTAATCCCGTTTCATAGTATACTAGATTCGACAGTAGATAATATTAACAAATCGCCCGCCCAAATTGCGCATGTATTTTCTATATAACTTTAAGATTTTTTACGTGTAGAGTATTCTTTACTCTTTTTTGTATTTATAGTGTATATTGTTTACAGTATATTTGAAAGATGAAAGGGTGCCGTTTAGCTTGGTATGGACATGTTATGAGACGTGATGCCATGAATGTGAGTAAGAAAGTTATGGACATGAATGTTGATGGATGTCGAAGTAGAGGAAGACCACTGAAAAGATGGATGGATTGTGTGAGGTGTGATATGAAGGTGATGGATGTGAATGAGGAGATGACGAGTGACAGAAGAGAATGGGCAAAGAGGACATACTGCGCCGACCCCAAATAGGATGGGATAAGAGCAGGGCGATGATGATTGTTTAAAGTTTATTTGCAGAAACTTGAAGCCTATCAAATTTAAATACTAATGTTTCTATAAAAGAAAAAATTGTACAATTATAATAAGTAAACTATATTAAGATGCTTTATTAATTACTGAGAAATGGCTTTAATTTTGTTACTTTAAATATTTCACCAAAATAATATTGATTGATCGGTTACGAAAAGTAATAATTGAGTAAAAGATTTAATAAAAAAATTTTAAAGAACTAAGCAACCGATACGTCAACTTCCTTACTACAATAAATACTTTAGATTAATATTATCTCAGGGTAATAAAATTAGATTAGCTTGCAATCAGTAAATCGTACAAACTTTACGACGTACCTACTAGTAATGGTACGAAATTTTGTAAGTGTACACGTTTTTCAATTGCACGCCCATGAATATTAGAACGGGAATATGTTTGTGCTCATTCAAATTGGATTGTGAATATTTAAATTTATTTATAAATAATATGTAATTTACCGCTGATAGATGCGTAGGATATCGTTTTGCTAGTTTGCTCTAATATTTTAATGGTAATTAAATCTCTGAAGATTGGACACATTTTTGTTATTTTTTTATACAAAGATAAAAAGCGTTGCGTTGAAATTGTACACACATACATAAATCACGCCTATATCCCGAAGGGGTAGGCAGAGTTGTAAGTAAACACCGTATGTATTGGGTGCCAACGGTAAATAATTGCACTTTTTCAATATATTTATTTATGTATTTTCACTTTTGCGGTGGATTTTATCAACAATGAACCATTTTTATTGGTGGATTTTCTCCAAGAGCACTCCACAGACCTCGCACATTGTAAAAAACACTCTTATCAATAATTACTTAAATTATTAATTATAATCTTTACGTAAAATTCACAGTTACTCACTTGTACAAATATACAGATTCTGTTTGATATTTCAATTAATTTAATTTAACCATTATAGAAATCATTAGTGATAAATTCAGTGGTTGTTGATTTAATTTTCTGTTTTGCAACCTCACTATAAAATTCTCTATTTTTCAATCTTGGGTATAATTATGATTATGACAAGATATCGCCTCTGCCTCGCAAAGTGATATTTAATATTCGCAAAGGCACGTGGTGAGAATTTCACGATCATAGAGTCCACTGCTTAGAATATAGTCCACTGCTATTTTTCATTTGCCGTTGAATGTAGCGCACTAAAAGATTTTCTCATTAACTGACATGATGCGATATGGGACTGAAGTGGATATTGCGGTATGGTATTATTATGTATAGCCACATTCATCCCAGTAGGAACGTGGGCGGAAGCTATTGCCAAGACATTTCCCAGTCTTGGCTTTTGTAAAATAATGTATATAAGAGTGTGGGTGTGCGAAATGAACGTTCTCACGGAAAATCGAGGCGTTTTATATGCTTTCGGATACTGAGTGGTGTGTTAAGGACTGGATGATTAGCCACAATTACCTACCACAGCAGGATTCACTACAGGTGACCGGGCTTTCCCTTCGTTGAATTAATGTGTGTGGAAATCGCATACTCGGCAGCTAATAGGGTTTTCGAATCGATCATTACCTAGGTTGCGTTGCGAAGTTATTTACCAATCCATTATTTAATGAGAACTGTCATCTGTTTTGAGTGAATTGAATAATCCTAGTAGCCTAGGATTATCAAAGATATAACTTCACCGCTAAAATATTCATAATATTTATTTTAATGCTTGCCGGAAAAGACTACTTATTCGAATTATTAATGAATTTCTGACGTTTTTCATTGATAACTCCAGTCTACCATTACACGCGTGAGTAGTTTCTATCAAAATCAATTTATGCTTAATTTCTAGACAAGTAGGTAAGTGTAGTTTATAGATAGCGAACGTAGGTATAGTATAAAATATTGCTGGAATTTAAAGAATGGATTAATAAGTTGGCGGTTAGGCATTTCTATTCTGTTCTGCCGTCACCACACGGCACCTATACCGGTAACACGCGTAAACTTAGTTAGTTTTTAACTATGACTAACTTTAGTCCATGTTTTATAATAAGGGGGAGAGAATCGAGATTATATATTAGTCCACCCATCCAAACACGTGCTTTACAAACATTGCTTAGCTTACTCGACCCAGCCCATCACGGGTACCTAGCTCATGCATATCAAAATTACTTTTTTCTGTAGAAAATCATAATTTAACGAGTTCCGGCACCGTGTTTCGGCTTGTTTATCAGAATAGGTTTCTTTTGACAACATTATATGAGAGAATTTTAAATTACGTTGCTGTTGAAAGAAAAATTTCACAGCTTGCGCTGTGGTTAATCTTCTTCGTCTTACCATGGCCTGTTCTCAGTTGATATGGGGGTCAGCGCAGTATGTTTCCTCTTCTACTTTCCTCGTTTAAGTACCAGCCGCCTACCTTACACCAACCCTCTGGGATATGCTGTTGTTAGTGGTTTCCGCTCATCATACTCATCATACTAAAAAAATGCAGTTTATCTTTTGTTATATTTTAGTAAAATCAATTAATAACTCATATGTAGAAATACCATAAGTTTAGTCAGGTGATTTATTTTGTTTAAAATAAGCAAATGTCAGTGCCATTTCTTCCATGCCTTGGTAGCCTCGGGACGTCACCGAGGATTATGTCGCACAACAAAAGCGTCGGTGGCTAGATGAGCATTACCATAATCTAAGCAAAAGACTTATGTTGAAAGTTTAAAATGAATAAACGTGCGTCGACACTTGCACACAGTATAAGACAAAATATCCATATTCATCTCGTCGCGTAGCTAGTTCGAAATACTTACTGCCGCACTCATAGACGTCAAATAACATTAATGAGTACTTAACGTCAAAACATGACAATTCAAAACTAGTCGCTATTCTTGTCGGGTCTATGGTCTAGATTTGAATGAAAATTGTTGACATTAAATACTCATTAAAGTTATTGACGTCTATGAGAGCGGCAGTTAGAAGCTACACTATCATCCCACGCGTTAAAAACAGCCGCTATTTGAAAAACTTCTAAATTCAATTTCTATATTTTCTGTATGTTGGTGCTCTTCAGAGTATATTTTAATCTAAGCTTCACTACCTTTGTAATATTCTACGCTGGAAAGCCTTTGTTACTTTTTATTTCGCGAATATTTATTTCTGGGAAGGACTCGGGACTTTTGAGAGTTAACTTCATGCAATGGTCTTTTTACTCCTTGTGGTCACAAGGAGTAAAAATTTAAAGACTTTCTTTTTGGAATTATAAAAAATCTAACCAACACATATTATATGTATCGCAGTGAAATTTTCCTGTCCTGTTCTCAGGTTATCGGGGGTTGGCGTCATTCATATCGGTCTGACGTCATCGAGCCATCCACTCCCTTTTAAATCATATCGTCAATCACGCAGGATATAGAAAAGTGATGGAAATTACCATTTCAGGAGACTGATGAACGGAGTGTTTGGGATGAAAACATTCTAATTCACTGCTCATAGTTTTACCTTGGATTAAATAGCCAGCCGCCTGCCTGACATTACTTCTCCTTGGGTATGCCGTTGTTAGTGGTTTGTCCTACATCATTTGGGTGCTACAAGGTTCATTTTGGTATACTCCGGGCAATATCTTAAAACATTAAATAATCAGTAGTGGAATTCAGACGCCGTTTTACGATGCGCACGTAACGCACAACTCAACAACGTTTTAAAAATGCTTGAAGAAGTCGTAGTGAGGTGTTTCGAGGCGAATTTACGACCGTTGCGTTTTATAAACCTCTTTATGCGCTTACTACATTCACCCTTAAAATAAATTTTGATGTCGTTTTCACGCCATAATACTGCGTACTATAAAACATTAAACTGCCAATGAACTGTTAACTTGCCAATGAATATGTGAATATTTCACCATGAGTTGGCTGTGCCGAAAATTAATGTGTTTAAATAAAATATGAAGCGAGCAATACACTTTTGAGTGAAAATGCCTAGGGCTACGCTGTTCGGTTGCGAGCACGGAGAATGTGATCAAATTTATTAAAGCTCGTCTTTGTTTAAAGCTTGCTCTTTGACTCTCTTTGTTTAGCACTTAACAAATTTAATTAATTTATACTGGTATAATTGTGGGTGGAATTCAAAGGTTTACAGATGCGCTCGATTAGTGAATGTGTGAGTCAAGGATTAAAAAATGTGCCTGCCCACCACCCCTGTGAGCTTACAGGGGTGGTGGGCAGGCACAACTAACACAACCCCTATCCGCCCCTCTAGCGGGTACTCCCTAAAACCAAGGAGAAGTTGACTAGTTGAATCGCTGACCAGATGGGTTGGATATAAGCCATATCCAATTTTCCTTCAATTGTTATCAGTTTTCCAGCTCTTCGTAGAATTACAATTACGGTAACTCTACGAAGATTCGGCTCGTACGACATCCACAAGAAGAGATGGAGTGGCGACACATGTATAGAAAATATTTATTTGCACATAAAAATAAATTGAATGCCCAGCAAATTATTACCAATGTTCATCAAAGCAGCGATTTGCTGTGCGAATAGTATTTTTAATATGCTTTATAGGTTTTTTTCGTTGGTTAGGTTAAATATAACCGAATTTATAAAGTGCGATAGGTACAAGGCATTCTTTTTAAGAAGAATATTAATGTATGTCTTTTATTCTTGCGGCGCTACGGGAATGATTTTGTAATTAAGACGAGGCTCTTAGTCAGAAGATTCACATTGCAATTTTCCTAAATGTTCGCAGGTACGCAACTCTTTACGGTAGGGGAAAGATATTGTCTTTAGCAGGATTAATCATTAAACAAATTTTCCTAGGCATCACAGGTCTTCTTTATTTTACTACTCAAGTAAAATTCTCTTGTCTTTTTATGATACAGTATAGGTAATATGTATGTATCTATATTGACTATAAATTATTATACACATTCGCAACGTTAAAAGTGTTTATTTATAATAGAAACGAGTTGCATTATGTATTTGAATGGTTCAAATATATTGAACAATGTAGGTATGTATTTCTCAGATCTATTGAAACAATAGATAATGATGAATGATGATAGAATAATGGAAGGACCGAACGAAGAGAGAAATTGGGATGACAATAACCCAATCCACACTGCTCATTTTTCTATACATTCATTCATCACACCTTTTCGGTATGATAGATGGTATGAGTCAAAACATTCTATTATATTCAGAAATATCTACTATTCCAGATATCCTATTTTTCAGTTTTCACTTTGAACAGTAGAAGGTAAGGGACTGAAGGTAATTAACTCACTGGTCATTGGACAAAACAGGCTACACTTTTAGCCTTTTTTGTCCAATGACCAGTGAGTTAATTACCTTCAGTCCCGCTGCTCATACGAAACTAGTTATAACTTTACAATAAAAGAGCTTTGGTATGTTTCAGTGATTGGATGTAGAATGGAACATTAACTTTTTAACTTAAAAGAATTTTTAGGCAAATCGAAATTTAAAGTTTTTCTTTATTAAATTACCTAATACGCGTGTGTAGGTTTTTTATAATAATATGAGATTTATGATTTTTTTTGCATTTTAACATTTTAACAATGTCCTAGTAAATAATTGATATGACTATATAGGTATAGAGTATGATTCTAATGATACGTACTAATATACTAAAAACTTGAATATTTACTTTTTTGTATGATATCCTGATAGGATATCATAAAATTTTAAAAAGTGTCTAGATGATAGAATTCTATAGTAATGTATAAAATGTTTTGTTTCTTAATTATGTTTAAGCTAAGTTACATGAACAAAGTACAAAATCCTGTAACGAAACCAAAAAAAATTCATTTTAAACTATTAAATAAATATTAGGAAGTTTTTAATTATACTAATAAGCTTTAGTTATTTAAAAAGGAAAGGAATAAAAAGCAAAAACAAACGAATAAAGTTCAGATAACATTAAAAAATATGTTCTTAACACTAAAACATCATGGAGTTTAGGCACCTGTTACAGCTATTAGTTATAACAGCCCGGGTAGCATGACCACCGAAACACATTATGATATAGCCATTTATCGCTTTGAACCGTCAAAAACTATGGATCTTTGACATTTCAAAGCAATAAATAGCTTTATCATAACATGTCATGCTAGCCAGGCTGGGGTCTTTTATAAACTTTATAGCCCAATAAGACAGTAAAACCGATGACTGCCACTATGTATAAAGCACTATACTCACACTTCGACGTCTTGTTTCAGAGTAACTACACCAAGTTCTTGAAGAATCTCCATACAGAGCAGATCGCCAAACTCCATGCTAAGAACCAACATGAGTGCGATTTGTTGGAAGATTTGCGCTCGTATACTATTAAGAGGTCCGCTATCGAGAAGTCCTATTCTGAGGTAAGAGCTATTTAGACTAGGAGTTGATGGAACAATATAGGGAGAATGGGCAAAGAGGCCATAGCTCACTGAGGTATTCACGGCTGTAGATGCAGTCGAGGCCAACAGCTTAACGTGCCTTCTGAAGGAGAGACTAGACTAGGGATAGTATTGTTGGATACTGGCTTTTACAAACATTGCTTTGTTTACACAGTCGCAAGCCGAGCGTCCTATTCACTGCGACATCAAGCTGCTAATTGGAAATACATAACATTCAGGAAATTTAACTATGTATGTAATGTAATCGTCAAAGATTTAGGTTTGAAAGTGAGCCATGATTCTTTTGTCGGCCGGGGTAGGCAGAGGTGAAGTGTTACGGTTCGCCAATTATGTTAGATACTATATATAAAAGGCGAGCCTATTGCCAGATATCGGGCACGTAAACCGCATTATATTGCTAGATGGTTACATGAATACAGGAATGCTGCTGCCCATTATTCATCGCTGTCTTTTCTCTAAGTGGCCTTGTAGTACACCTGCAGGAGCGACGTGGGATGGCGACAATTGTTTTTTACTCTGCAGTCAACACACGACAAAGGTTAAGGGTTAGTTAGGAGTTTGGCGAAGCAAATAAAAAACCGAGAGGCAGCCGTAACGAAAAAAGAAGAGCTTTGTTTTGCATTTTAGTACTAAACTAGGTATGTCGATACTGGCTATCATAAATGTTCTTAATGTCCGAAATATTTCATATTTCGGCTTTCAGAATTGCCCAGTCAGTTTCGAATGAGTCCATACAGCTTAACGTGTATTCTGATTCATAAAGGTGTACGCTATTCAGATGTATCATGCCGGCTTTGCAATATAGTCGACGGTTCAATAAATCAACGTGAAGTTTGCTGGATGGCTTTATTGTCGTCAGAGTTTTCCGTGGATACAGGCAGGAACTAAATTCTGCTACGAAATCTTTCTACTGAAGGCCATGTAGTAAAAGAAGTAGTAGACAAGTAGTAGAGTAGAAGTAGAAGTAGTAGGCGTAGCGGTTTGCTTTAGGCAGTAGCCAGTATGGCTAATTAATAATAATTGTTTGTTGACCTACTATTCATGCCTATAATAATAGGGGTTAAAGTATGAAATTGCCGATGTTCCCTCATTATTAAGTAGTAGTGTATAATTCCTTTAAAACAATAGTTATGTTATTATTCTTTTTTTATTTTAAACTTCATTTCAAGGACTTATATTTATGTATAAAATTTTATCTTATTTTTATTTCCTTCACTACCAACAAATCTTCAAAAACAGCTCGTCCTAAGTACCACTTATATCCACGGTCACAAACACCAGTCCGTCTCCGTTATAAAAAAAAATCTCTAGGTATCCTAGGTAACCCACAAAATTAAATTAAATTTAGATTCGTGGTTCCTTAAAAAATCGAAAATATGTTAGTAGAGAAAAATTTTCGCTAAATTCTTCATACAAAACGGCTATTTCATGATATTATATTATATTAGCCCTAATATTAAAACAACAAAAATATGTGATAGCCGAATCCTCTTACGCCGTCATAATAAACTAAATGGGGAATCAAAAACTTTGCCAAAATAAGTAGATTTACCGTTGAACGCGAGTTTATAATTCTCTATAGAAAATAGGCCTTCAAAATAAGTACAACGCGACAGCGAGAGGGAGCGTGTCCCACGGGCAAGGATCTTGCTACCTGTTGGGAGGGGGAGACGGGGGTGGATCGGTGCGTGATGCTACGGTTACAGTACATGTACAGTTAACACCGGTCTACAGTACTTGCCTAGTGCGGAGCAATGTGCACTGTGGTTTTTTCATAAGAGCGGTTACGCACTACGTTTGATCCTAGAAAATATGGAATACTTGATTTGACGGAAATAAATCGGATCACATAGATCGGATCTAGCGCGTAGTTACCATAGAAATAGTTCTACGGCTACCACGGACCATATTTTCACGGATTCGGATGTGACCTAGTGCGTAACTGCTCTAAGGGTGTGTTCAGATGAATTTTCTCGATAGAAGAAAAAAATAAAATTGATTCTACGCATTCCCTTTGTTACATTTTATAATCAAAAAGAAAGTAATTTGAAACCAAAACAAAGTGAACTGAGAGGGCAATAGACTATGTCAATTAATATCAATACAGTTTTTTTTTCAGAAAACAGTCAGTATTTTAATAAACAATTACATTTCACTTTCTTGATACGCCCGAGTAAACTACAGTTTTCTTTTTTCCTGCTCTTGACGTTCATCTATATCTCTTTCTGTCTCAATCGAGACAACATTCTTGGGGTATTTTATTTTATTTTCTACGGTACTTTACTATATGGTAATTAATATAGGTTGTCAAAGGCCAATTACAAGCTTCCGCTTCTCGCCTTGAGGAAATAAAGTCCACTCACACCTATGGACGGTAATTTATAGTGGTTACTTGGTCCATGTATAAATGAGTATGTGAGTCGATATACAAACGATATTCCTTATCATAACTGGCACCACTGTCACAGTCCATGTGAGTAAAGGTCATTTAGTTTTCGAATAGGCACGGTTTGCTTAGACTATACGAATTTAATTTATATACGAATTAATAATTTTAATTTTAACATTATATAAATGTTAGAAAAATTAGTACATACATTTTGGTGGTTAGAAAAAGACTTTCGAAAAAGTATGGCCATGATGCGGGAATCGAACCCTCGTCCGCTTCCATCCGGGCAGGTGCCTGACCGCTCGGCCAACCAAGACACTAATTAACTTGCCGAAATTCCTCTAACCTTTACACTTCACGTTGTAAGCCAACGGGTGCCCTCGCAATGTAGAAATAAATTTCAAACATTCCAAAGCAGATATTTTCACAAATACCGTGCGTTCGGTCAAGCTTGGGTTTGCTTTATAAACTATTCGACTTTAATTTTAACATTATATAAATGTTAGAAAAAAAATTCTAACCACCAAAATCTTTATACGATTGGTGGTCGAAAGCAGGCATCGTGCCTAAAGGCGGCATTAAAGACGAATGGGCAAAGGGCTAAGTTTGTCGAGCGCAATAAACGCATGTAGTGACAGCAGTGGAGAATACAAGGTTTTCCACTACTAATCTCACCCGCGATTGTCGTAAAAGAAGACTGGGTTAAGTTGAGTAATGGGCAGAAGCGTTCCTTTTGTACACAGCCTATCAATATACTGTCATTTACGTGCCCGATACATGGCAATAGGCGCGCCACTTATGACATTTGGCAAAGTTGAAAAGTGGTTGTTAATCCACCTGAAGTGAAGGCAGAGAGGAAATAAATAGCGTTTTACCTAATAAAAGTAAATCATACTGCATTTTATTAAGTAAAAAATAAATTCTATCACGCTCAATTTCTTGGGCAATAAGATTCCAGCTGGTTTGTTTTTCATAGGTTCGTTTGATGTTTGAACGTTAGCAATGATCCCTCTCCGCACTCGACGGACGTTTTCATCAATCACTTATTGCGATTACGCTTTTTAATTTTGTGTCACTTGTTTTCGATCTCCCCGTTTATTTCTGTCTATCCTCTTCTTAACTTTTTGTGACACTAACTGCCGCACTCAGAGACGTCAATTAACATTAATGATTATTTAATGTCAACAATTTTCATTCAAATCTAGACCATAGACCCGGCAAGAATAGCGACTAGTTTTGAATTGTCATTTTTTGACGTTAAGTACTCATTAACGTTATTTGGCGTCTCTGAGTGCGGCAGTAATACCTATATGTTTTTCTTGCCGAATAGAGCTCTTATTTGGATTTTAACTTCTTTGTATCGCCCTAACAAGGCCATATGGTAACTAGGTAACTATGATACACATCTATCTATGTATTTATGGACATTTTAAAAACAAGTATTTGACTTGATAATATCATAAGATGGCTCAGATACACGACTAAGATACGTTTAATTATAACAACCCTATTGTAACTTGAAACTAAATCCACTCTTTGTTAGTGGATTTAGTTTGAAGCTAAGTTTCAGTCGAATACACAATGTCTATTACATTATTTATGAGGATTCTATTAAAACACGATAGGTTTTAATATTTAAATACACTAGTACCTACGATCACCTTTTGGGATGTATACGACAGGTGGAAGCAACATTTGTGTAGGGGTTAATTAAAATAAATTATTGTATTCAATTAAATATTTAAGTTCATGTGTTCATTCTAGTGTCTGACCAGGACTATGACGTAATAAGTCAGATCGACGAATTTTCGTATAATATAAATAAGTGAGTTATGTTAATGCATGGACTAACTTCAGCTATATAAGTAATACTATATGGATAACATAAATGCTTAGAAAAGTAATTAGGAGGTCCACGTAACATATAGTTGGGACAGATTGATTGATTGATGAAGTTTATGGCTGTACCTATTGGACGTGGCCAATAATAGTACTGTTTCTTAAGAACGATCAATAATACAAACCTGGGGAGTGTATAAATCAATATAAAAAATTGCCAACACTCCGGTCCTCTCTTCACAATTAAAAGACATAGTCATCTACGGGTCCTTATAAATAATGAAGCGAGCGACTTTGTCTTGACGGTTTTAAACAAATTGCTTTGATTAGGTATTCTTCTAGTTACGTTACGTTGATTAGATTATTAGATTGGATTGGCTACTGCATTCATATAGGACTAATTCCTGAAATGAACAGTGCAGCCGTGACAGCAATCGGTCAAGAGCAATGATGATCATCATCATTGGATAAACCGCCCGCACTCAATTTCACCGTTTATTTAATTTATGCATTTGTGTAAGCAAAATAAAGATCGCATTTTAACTCCCTCGCCTTCAGCTCGTGCGTCAAATACTTGCGATCGAAGATATTCTTTGTTTTATCGCCCTTGGTATATAATCTAGATTTTTTGAAAAAGAATAAGTTTTAGTTGTTTTCATTGGAAAGCGTAACAAACTGACTTTCACATTTATATAATACAAAAAATCCAATCGGATTTAATTGAAACGCTTCATGCCAAGAACGTAATATCACCCAAATGTGTCAGTAGGATAGTGACCTGAGTATTCACTTGACTAATCGGCTTACGCTAATCCGTATACTGTTGCCATGAATGAACGTGGGAATTGCAACGCTCGACGGATAACGCTTAGTAAGCGTAAAATATTTTTAGATATCCATTCCACCTGTGCCCTCTAGACATGTTTTAAACTTAAAAGAAGAGGCCCACACATTGTAATAATGAAGTGTAGTAACAATAAAGATTTCTTATTCTTTCTTCTCATTCTTTCTTTCTTATGTGGCCAACCTATTCGAACGAATAGAATAGAATACAAAACTAAAGTATTAGAGAGAAAACACATGGCGACTGTCGTACCTATCTAAATGTCCAGTGCATAGCATGGGTTAAAGCCAAAAACTTCCCTGAGACACAAACATATAAGTTATCTACCACTGTGTGAAAAAGAAACGAGCGCCGCTTGTATCTGATTCTCTGCAAAATAATTGTTTTTCTTCATGTCGAGAACGTGGTCTGGAAGTGATTAAAATTAAATGTTATGTGGTAGACTGGCGGAAATGACGCAACAGATTTAGTGGCAGCTAATCCAATTAATAGCATAAAAGATCTCGAGAATAAGTTGACTATAGTTAAACGTACTATTTATTCATCCAGCAATACTTCAAATGAGAATTTTGATTTTTATATATCAAAAAAGGTGTAATATGCATCTGTGACGAGGGACGTTGAAAAGCTCAAAAGCTCATCGTTTCAGATGTGTAATCATGTGGAAGCAGCTTGGGCCACTCGAATGGTGCAGGGCGAATCATCAAAATCTACATACCCAAAGGGTGCCAGCCAGCCGGCCGGCTGTAAAACTTAAGCCAAAACCTTGAGCTGTATGGATTCGAATGGTGTCATCACTATCTCCGTCCATCGGTCTCTCGACACGGTCTTTACCATTAGATTTCTGTACATTTATTCACCACTAGCACCATTCCGGTGTGATGGATGATATGATTTAAATGGGAGTGCATGGTTCAGCGACTTATGACCGGTAGGTATAAATGGAAGAGAAAATGAATTGATGTAGAGCAGGAAGATGACGATTTTTATCAGTAACTCAATTGATCCTATGCCATCTGCACTCCCTCACAACAAAATAAGCCGTTTTAAATTTTTTGGTTAATTAATGATAGCCAGTTTTTTGTGCTTCTGAAGCCACATTTATGGCCCCGACACATTATTGAAACGCGACGCGACCCCACGTGTAAACTCCGAACAATCCGGCGTCGTGTCGGATGTTCATAGTGTGATTGTGGTCGTAGAAAACCAATACATTTGATTCGACTCAACACGCGTGGCGTTACATCGGGTCGCGTCGTGTTTTAAAAGTGTGTTTCTGCCATAAGACGTTCAACCTGGTTATTCCGTAATTAAGCGCACCGTGCGAATTAAACCGTAACAAAGGGGCCTAGCCAAGTGGCTTTTCTATTCGACCGCATAGAATACAAAAGTATGAAAATGACGTTTTGTTTTCACTGTAATACGTCAGTTTCATACATTTGTTTACTATTCGGTCGAATAGATTGGCGACTTGGTTAGGGCCACATTAATTAGTCCAAGAGCATTCCGGACACCACGGCCCGGTTCATCTCTTTTCGCTGTTTCAACTGACAAATTATCGTAGTAAACTTTTATTGTTGCTTTGAAGACAAGGAGAGAGAGAGAGAGAAGAGGTTTGTTGGGAAAATTTTACGTATAAACTATTATTTAAGGTGACAATCGAAAATAAAATTTGCAATTAGGAATACATATTCTTATTGAGAAATTGTGATTTTGAGTTGAAACCACAACGGATTATATATAGGTCACCGTAATTTACTTACCAGTCTTATTAGGAATTTTCCTTAAGATTTTTCTTCGTAGAATCAAATTGTACTTACTTGGCTGTAGGTTTTGACCAGCCACATACTTGACGTCTACCTCATTAGGTCATACGTTACGTCGGTAAAACTATAGCAGTAACACTATAACGAGAAAGATAGGATAAATTGGTGTGGGGGTAGGACAGGGTTATAGAAGGATTCTGTTTACGTGTCTTGCAAAAACTTTATCGAAAAATTCTACAAAGTCAAAGTGGTATACAATCCGCCGATGTAAAGTAAAACTATGATGTAAAGAATACACGTGCAATAGTACATACATACATCGCGGCAGTTTAACCACAAAGGAGTGGGCATAGATGTGTGTGTATATGTTATAAGTTCCACGTAATATTGAAGGGGGCACTTTTTTAAATTGCACTGATGCTAGTTGGTGCACCAGTAATGCCACAACTCCTTATTATTTATAGCCCTTCGGCTCTTTCATCTACATGCATGGAAGGGTGAAGGGTACAAATTACAGTCAATAGTGCCTCAACTTTACAAAACATTCAACAATCCGCAATCGATTGTCTACCTTAACTAGTTTAAGTAAAGGGCCGGTTTTTTCATACATAGTTAACTCAACCTATTGTTAAGTTGTTGGTTGAGTTAACTGTGCATCAAAAAACCGACCCTAAGTGGACTGAGAAGTTTTACATATTGTAGTAAACTAAAGTCCTGTTGCTGTACTAACACTAGTAATAATTCACAAATGTATACCAATAAAAAAGAAATTGGAGCTCTGCGACAAACAGCTATGGTCTAGTAAAGCATCGAAACGAGTTCTTAAAGGAACCTGCTTTGAATAGCAGGTTTATAAACCTTACATTTTCACCTTGTGAAACAATCCTGTGACATTGAAGTTTTTCATATGTTATACACTTGAAGTAGGTACCACGAAATCTAAATTAAATGAACCAGAAAGTTCTGAACAAAAGTTTTAAGCTTTGAATCTCATAATACGAGAGCTTAATAGAAGCAGAGAGGTTCGTTAGAGGGAATTTTAGTTCCCCTTAATTGCTTTGACTACGTATTCTCCTTTCATTCTATTCCTATTTTAGTATGTTTCAGGAGCTATTTAGTTTTACTCTAATAAAATGGACGGTTCGTTCAATGTTGATGGTCGCCGGTGGTTATTTAAGCAATACAGTAATGAGTTTCACATTCAGATTTGTGCTCTTCGCTTTCTTAGAGGCGGTACGGAGCTAATTTCGAAAATGTATTTTACTTATTTTCGTCCCACCAGCTCAAAAATGACGTATTCTGGCTCAGGTAACCTCAACTTAAAGTGAGTCATTCTAGGCCTGTACAAAACAGGGATATAATGTTGTATTGAATTTCATTGTTTCTCTCAATGATATTATATTTAAATAAACACAAAACAACTCTGAGTATTAACAATTGGGCCAAAGTTTCCAATGGAAACCTATACTTTTGATTTAACAAATTAAATATTGAATAAATAATAAAATTTTATCAAAATTGTTTTTATTTCATCGCACAAACCGTCGTTGGTACAAAAAGCAGGGTATATTCCTCGGGAAAAAGAAGTCTTATAATTTAGGTGCGCTTGAATCCCTCGCTCCATTCAGGACTCTATACTTATATATCCCTCGCTTCGCTTGGGCGTAAACCGTGGAGTCCTTCATTGCGCTCGGGATACAAATCTGCACCCGTGACATAAGACACTGCTGTATTCCCTTGTGACATAATAATAATATTACACAACTTAAGTACAACATAAAAAGCGTAGTCAGCGATCCTGACGTAATGAACCGATAGAATCCTAATAACGACATTTACATAATCGAATTGTAATTTAACAGAATCATCAATTAACAATTTAACTTCATTGTTGAAAAAGCTCCAACAAATCAATTTTAATTTTCACTACTACTAGTTCTATTACTCTAGTTTTATATGTATTTCTTTAATAAATTCATGTGCATAATAATAAATAAATAATAAAATTATAATTATTTCGTTGTTAGAAGTAAAATATTACTGCTACAGAAGATTAATACGAAAAACCTGTGTGGTATGGTATAAATATGTGAAGCAAAGATTCTGAATGGTTTTAATCTCCAGCTTATAATGCTGGTATACGAAATGTGATTGTGGATTGTGGTAAAGAAAAGCGGAATCCATTGTATGTTTCGAGAAACTTGTTTGCGGGGAATAATACATAGTACATATACAATAGTATGTACGTGTATTTACAAAAATCCCTTTAATAAATTATTTTTTACTAAACAGTACTAAAGTAATACATATCATCTCGTAGAAAGGCATCACACAATATTTATACCGTTTCTAATTATTAAGGGATTACAATTAAAATTAATACTGCAGATGCAGCCACGGCCAAAGGTTTAACGTGCCTTCCGAAGCAAGGAGTAACTTTAAATAATATATTATATTTTTGGTCATCTATTCAAATGACCGGCCTTACGGCGGTAAACGCAGGCCGAACACTCTAAGCCTCTACAGTATCGAGATTCGCCTCCAATGTGCTTAACTTAGGTTAGTAAAGTTAAAATTCTAAATAGTATACACCGCTATAAAATCATACGTGAGCGATTGAGAAGCGACACGGAGCTGAGCGAAGACAGTGAATGATGTTAAGATAAAATGTACATGGTGAGCTGCGGCGTAAATTGAAGCGGACACGATTAGTAAGCGATACACAAGTAGCCAAAAAAGTAAGAAACTGACGGATTACTGAGAAAACACGATTAGTTGTCAAAAATTGGTTAGGCATGCTTGGCGATAGTGGTGCTGCAGGGGGCAATCGCGCGCAAGTATGATAGAATCGTGTCGATTTAAATTCGCGTGTTTCCAAATTGGATTGCTTCGCGAACATGTTGAGTTACCCACGTATGAGACGGCTTTAGAAAAAAGGTCGCAATTAACAAACCCTATATCGAATATGAGAATTGCAAAAAAAGTCTTTAATCCCGATTGGTCACCGTCTTAAACTATGTATATTATTTCCTGTGCATGTACTGTCATTGGATTTTCTAACTTTAAAAATTATAACTTGATGGAATACGACAAACTTCTTACAATCACACGCCTTTGGTACGTCCTATTTAGACATTTAATGCATACGACTTCATTGGATTATCTTAGCATTAGGCTTAGGTGGTTGCGGTGGTATATGTGAGTGTAAGCTAATTCCATTTATAAGCCCCACAAAGAATCTAGAGCTACGCGATTTCGCATTATTTATCTAACACTGTTATGAACGTTGGACATGATAGCAATTATGTCATACTGGCAGTTTTATTGTATTATTTAATTTCCTTACTTAGCAATAGCGAGAGCTATATTAAAGAAGGGAATTAAGTAGAAGATTGTGTTTAAAAGAAGAATAGAAAAAATATCGAGGTAAATTGTTATATAGGGCCATTTGAAGCTTAGATAGGGTTTAATGCTGCTTGCGCAGACGTAACTCCTTATTTTGTAAATAGAACCGAATTAACTTTTTTATTATTATCTATAAGTGATGAAGGCGATAATTAAAGTAATATTACAACATATAAAATGGTTATTGTGTATTTTAATTATTAATTAGTTTTTTTTGGGAGTCAATTTATGTTTAGTATACTAAAACTATTTTATTTTATTGCATTCTGATAAGTAACCTTTGTTTTGTTTATGATTCTCAAGATATTTCTAAGAATAAAATTGGGACAAAATAACTAATACGGTTTTAATTAATTCCTATCTGCTGATTAACGATGAAACCCTGTGGTGCTAAGGTTAATTATAAAGGCCGTCATCTGAGACTCCTTTGATATTTTGTCAACTTTATTTGAAGGCTTATTTCAGCGATGTTCTCATAATTTTAACCCTATTCTCTTGTATTGCTTCTTTACGTAACAAAGTTGCGGAACCAAAATAGCCTTCTCTTTGACACAATTTTGTTTCGTGTCAGAAAGAGAATTTTATTTTTAAACTGATACGATTACGAATAATAAACTGATTTCCTTTGAAAAACATACATACGTAAATCAAGCCTATATCCCCGGCAAAGGTGAATTAACACCCACGTTTCGCCAATTAGGTTAGGTCCCATGCAATAGGTGCCTATTGCTATTTATCGGGCACGGTAATCGCAGTTCATTGCTAAGTGGCATAAGAGGAACGCTGCTGCCCATTACTTATTGATGTCTTAACCCTTAGTCGCATTGTACGACACCACTGGAGAGATGGGGGTAGCGACAATTGTATTCTGCTCTGCCGTCACCACACGGCATAACATTTATGAAGATTGAGAATATCATCATGTTTATCCCTTACTCGCCTTGTACAACACCTTTGGGAGATAGTAGTTTTGAGTAGTGTCTCTTTAGTTTAGAAAAAGTAATTTACTTAAAAACAACTCAAAATAGAATTATTTTTTGCAATTAACATCAACCTGTAATGTTTTATTTTAATAATTGTAGAATTAATCTCGAACTAAACAAAACATCTGAGCCATTTGTTACGAGAATAAGTCAAGAACAATTTGCGTAATAGCTACGGCATGATACTTAGACGAAGTAAAGAGGGGATTTAAGTGTAATATTAATATTTCCAATAAACTCGCTGGCAGTGTACTTCGTGTTATAGTTTACATGAAGAGGCAAAGCGTGGGCTGTAAAGAGATATTCTATAACATCATTGCTGAGCATCTATGCGCGTTTGAAGGATCTATACACCTGTGGGATTGTTATGTAAGCCGATTGCAGTTGCTTTCGTCTACCTGTCTCTCTTACTCATTGAGAATATAGCAAAGTGTGAGAGACTGACTGGTAGACCAATTATTAGTAAATTGAAATCGAATTACATAACACTGACTCTGGAGACTTCATCACATTTTTGCAAATATAGTCTCAAAGCTGAGATGATCGGTATTCGATGTTGTTGGAGTGGCATCTGTGAAACCTTTGGATTAATGACATTTTTTGCACAGCAATTTACTATAATTAAAACAATTGGATAAACCATTACTGAGATAAAACTTTATGGAATGCTTTATTCAATTATTATATTTATTTACTTACTACTTACTTACTTATTTATTTATTTCTTCACTAATGTCTTTTTACATAATTACAAAATAAATATTAAATATTCCGCCGTGTGGTGACGTCAGAACAGAATACAATTGACACCACCCCCATCTTTCCCATAGGTGTCGTACAAGGCGACTAAGGGTTACGACAGCAATGAGTGATGGGCTGCAGCGTTCCTCTTATGCCACCTAGCAATGTACTGCGATTTCTGTGCCCGATAAATGGCAATAGCCTCGCCACCTATTTATTACATGGGAGCGAAACGTGGGTGTTAATTGACCTCTGCCTACCCCTTCGGTGATATAGACGTGATTTATGTTTGTATGTATGTAAATATTCCGTGAAGCTTTACTACCTTAGGCTTTGATCTACGTGGCGTGACGCTGGAGTAAAGTAACATGGCCTAGGGTTTTCTGGCTTAAGTCAATATAAATAAGCATCCAAAATATCTTTACATTACTACAGTATAATACTTCTCTAAAGCCGGATCCAGACGAGTTACTGTAACGCTCGTAGTGCCGTCCTAACGTAAAATTCGTGTTACATCACACGTTAGATTACATTACACGTTACACTCGTCTGGATCCGGCTTAAGAGACATTTTTATCACCGCCGACAAATCCCACAGGGTTCAGTACTTATTTCGGTTAGCAAATACCTACTTTAAGCTTCAAAGTCTTTTCGGTAGTCCTTTGACGTAAACGTATCAAAACTCTACCTATCCAAGTGCTGGTCGGGATAAGTGGTTTTTGTATCAAGTTACAAGCCGGCAGCTTCTAGAAAATTTTACGTAAAACTACTTTTCTGACTTGCAATACTTGCATCTTGTTGTTCTTTAATACAATTTAGGGTAAAAAAAACATTTAATCAGCATCACCAGCTTAGTCTTTAATATTTTTAATCTTTAATGTCCCCACTGCTGGGGCACGGGCGGTATTAACGACTGCAGATGCAGCCGGGACCACCAGCCTAACGTGCCTTCCGAAGCACCGAGGAACTCGAGATAATAATTTTTTGGTCTCCTATCCAATGACCGGCCTTAGCGAACATTGCTTAGTTTGCGCAATCGCAGGCCAAGCGCGCTATGCCACTGCGCTAGCGAGCTCCAAAAAAAACATTTACGGAGCCATAATTTAATTTCCAACTACATACTAGGTTTATGGCTGCTGAGTTACCAGTACGTTAATTAATATTTCTCATAAGATTTTGACATGATATGACATGTGGTTTTTATTATTTTATATAATATACAAAATTTATAACTAAAGGTCATTCTGTAAGCTAATTGCTATTGCTCTATTCGTCCACAATGGTCCACATTCGTCCACAATGGATAAATATACATTGACGTATATCGTAAAAAACTACGTATATTCCTATTTATATTATTAAACAACAAAAATAAATGAACCAATCACAATAAATGTAAATATTGTTTTCATTGCGCTTCATTCATACATCCTTTCCTTGAATTACCGTACTAAGAATAATCCATTCGCAAATCCTATTAATAGTTTGTCTGTACTCTAACAAATGTTTGTTCACAGGCGCTGTTAAAGATATCTTCTGCGTATTTGAATAAGAAGATACCGAACATCCCGGATATTAAGGTGGACGGTGCTGAGGAAAAATGGTAAGTACAATCTATTCAGAACCGGATTAAACGCTGAGAGCGCCGCATCTCATCGGCGCTCCTATAGTAAAAATAAATCTTACAATAGTCATAAATTGAAGCAAATTGAGGTTGTAAGCAAAAAATAATAGGTTTTGTTAGTATTATATATTTTTTTATTTTTGCACTTTTGATAATCCGCCTCTGAATCTATTGTTAGCTGCGTAGGTACTCATTGTAAATTAATATATTTTTAGTTAATATTTACACGCTGGCGAATAATCTAAAAGCAATTAAAAGACAGAAACTATGTTTAGTTTAGATTTCGGAAAGTGTAACAACGAATTACTCGTACATCATACAACATCTATACATTTGCAAAATTACCAAAATTTGTGGTTAATTTGGCTGATGCAATAAGAAATATATTTTTTTATGATAAAGATGTTCTTAGGTAATACATTTACCGTCTTATTAATAAACTGGTAGTAAACATGGTATAGCTATTCCGCATTTTGTCTTCGTCTCACCAACATGATTTTTAATGTGAGGAAAATAGAAAAAGCACCGAGTATCTATTCTATACTTAAACCATGTTTATTAATTAATAAGGTCGTTAAAAATTACTACAAACACGTAACCATTATGCCCACTATGCCTGGGATACGTTTCATTGTACCTACTTTCGATCAATAAGAATACAGCCGGGCTAATGAAGAGCCCTATCGACTAGCGAAATCGGATATCACAGACGGCAGGCACTCAGTGATTCTAGTTGGAAAACAGCCTGCCTGATTAGAAAGAAAAAGTAAATTTGCTGAAAAACCCTGAGGGCCTATCCAAGTGGCCAATCTATTCGAAAGCGTAGAATTCAAATGTATGAAATTGACGTTTCACACAGAAAACAACTTGGCGACCGTCGTCGTGTCAAATGTAATAGGAGCTGTCAAAAATTTACATTTGTATTCTATCCGTTCGAATAGATTTTTCCACATATAGTTAGTAAAGTTATATCTTACGTTTACACAACGCATTTCTTTTTTGTTATTGTAAAAACGTACGGTATAATAATTGTTGGTGACATTGGATAAATGTAGTAAGCAATGATATTATATAAATATAATATCATTGGTAGTAAGTATAACACTGTATACAGCTAGCGCGCATGCGATTGGTCTGGTTTTTATTTTAATTTAATGCTCATTGCGTATATACCTACACAATCTTCAAGCTTGCTTATCTTAAAAGGGGACAAAAAGAAGACAGGACTCAACAAAAATAACTACGGAGAAATTCAGTATTATTGTCTTTTTAGTAAATGAATTCAACACCTCTAACTCGCTTAGTAATTATTTAGTGAACTATTTTACAAACAGTTAGCCTAATTAGTAGTGGCATAGATATAGCGATTAATGTATCCAATCTACGGCAATAATTGGCAAAATGTGAGTACTCCATAAAACTGCCTGCCTCTTCGGGAACTAACAGGCGTGATTAATCTGTGTGTTTATTTATGTAATATGCGCTTATGTCCTGATAAAGTACACAAATGGTCTAAAATAAGGTTGATTAGCTTTGAGCCAATAATTACTTAATATACACAATGTTGTATATGTGTAATTATGTGAAAATTAAGAGAGAAAATGAATTCTCCCAAATATTTTACTGCAACACTATCTCCTGATTCAAAACAGATTGTGAACATGTTTTGACAAGACAAATGATTCACATTCCGAACACTATCCGTCTTCGTAATCGGGGTACCATGGTGCTGACGTATTCAATAAAGAACAAATGACACCAAATAAAAATACAATTGTTTTCAAACAAGTATAAAAATAATAATTAAGTCTAAAAATTCCTTACGTATTTTACTTTGGAATATTTTTCGAAACACTTATATGCTGTTGAAAATACAGACAAACATTAATTACATATATTACACCTGTGTATCCCCGAAGAGGTAGGTAGAGACACTGGAATAAAATACTGTACCACTGTACCATCACTTGCTTTCGAAAATTGACATTACGTTACACAGTCGCTAGCATATCTCGCTCATGAAATAGTTTTCTTTTAAGCTCGTTATCCCTTGAAAGAATTTGCATGCGTAATTTGTGTATGCATATTAGACCACATGAAATTAGGCCTTTTACTCCCATGGCCATACACCGGGCATGTTAAATTCGCTTTGATTACTGAGACTTTCTTCGGCAACATGACTCCCACGGGAGATGCTTGTTGTTAAAAAAACTCCCCAGGTAATGCTCGAATGTAAGAATCGATGTCTCATTAAGGTCCTCGCTTTCAAAAATACCTCGTAGATGCTTTTAATGAGCCTCAGCCAACAGCCTAGCCTCTTCAAAATCATATCAGCTTTTGAAGAATCTAGTTCACGTCAAATTAAGAAATTCCTAGACAGCGATTCGATAATCTTTACATTGCATACTTGAGCACATTTTCCGTTGCTTTCTCTTACATAATATCAATAATGTTACCGTAATAATAAATAAATACATAAAATATAAAGTGAAAAACATGAATTCTCTTCTGTTATCGAAACTATATTAATTTCCTTCACATGACGCAGATACAGCAGGGAATATTTTTCAATTATTGACTTTAACCAAAATTGCATAAAGTGTACGAAATGGCACGTGAAGCCACTGCGTCATCGAGCTCCTGTTGGACAGTGTAAGGGTATGATAATACACTCAAAAAAGATAACATTTTTCTGGATAATATTCCTCTTTTGAATAGCGTTACTTTGGCAGAATGCACTAGTGTAATTTAAACGTCATCATTAAAAATTGGTTTACGCTAATACCTCCATTTATGCCGTTCAAAGATTGATAAATATTCATTATGTTATAGCTTATCCGAACAAGCCGGTGCATGCCTGCGCTCAATTAGGCGGTAATTAATTCGCTGTCGGGATTGACTTAGGGAGTCCTCATCAATGTGAATGTCGTATTCCTGGACACGCACGACAACCAAGGAACAAACGCACGCAACACAACAAAACAAACGTGCACCAATCGGTAAAGCATTGTCACGCGGACTGACTATAACAACTTCAAACTACAACCGCAAATATCATGTGTTTCAAGAATAAGGTACTGTAGCATTTTTTATTTATTTATTTATCTCAATTACTGGTACAGTATTTGTAGGTTCTCAAGATCTATCTGTACTGTGAAAATATGGAAAATTACTATTTATAGTCTCAAATAAAGTAAACAAAAAAGGGACTGAACCTTTACATACATACTTATGTCACGCCTTTCTCCCACAGGAGTAGGCAGAGATCACTTCTTTCCACTAGCTACGATCCTAACATACTTCTTTCGCTTCATCCAATCTCATTAATGTCCCCGCGCATGCCCGTCGGTTCCCTTCCGGCAGGAAGCCTGCCGTTTTCTCTATTCACTTTCGACATAATAGTTATTTGTTGTACGTGAGTGCAAAGTTGTTTTAAACCGCGTGCTCAATTTTGATGACCGAGCTAGCGAAGGATTCTAAAATTGAATCACGAGCGTAGCGAGTGATTCAAAAATTAGAATCCTGAGCGATAGCGAGGGAATCAAAAGAGCACAAGGTGAAAAATCTTTGCACTCGAGTGCAACACGTAACTTTTCATCCCCCCAACGAGGAAATTGCAAAATACAAAAAAAAAATACAATTACAACAGTTTCTGTTTTCACCCAGAAACTTCAACAACACCCTCCCATTAACCCAAACACACTCTCAACACCCACCCAGAAACACCCACAACATTCACACCCGCAATACACACCCATCCACTCAGTCACACCCAAAAAACACCCATTCACCCAGAAACACCCACAAAACACCCATTCACCCAGAAAAACCCACAAAACACCCATTCACCCAGAAACCCCCATAAAACACCCATTTACCCAGAAACACCCAAAAAACACCCATTCACCCAGAAACACACACAAAATATCCATTCACCCAGAAACACCCATTCACTCAGAAACACCCACAAAACACCCATTCACCCAGAAACACCCACAAAACACCCATTCACCGAGAAACACCCACAAAACACCGATTAACCCAGAAACACCCAAAAAACACCCATTCACCCAGAAACACCTACAAAACACCCAATCACACCCAAAAATTAGAATCCTGAGCGATAGCGAGGGAATCAAAAGAGCACAAGGTGAAAAATCTTTGCACTCGAGTGCAACACGTAACTTTTCATCCCCCCCAACGAGGAAATTGCAAAATACAAAAAAAAATACAATCACAACAGTTTCTGTTTTCACCCAGAAACTTCCACAACACCCTCCCATTAAGCGAAACACACTTTCAACACCCACCCAGAAACACCCACAACATTCACACCCAAAAAACACCCATTCACCCAGAAACACCCACAAAACACCCATTCTTCCAGAAAAACCCACAAAACACCCATTCACCCAGAAACACCCATAAAACACCCATTTACCCAGAAACACCCAAAAACACCCATTTACCCAGAAACACACACAAAACATCCAATCACACCCAAAAAACACTCAATCACCCAGAAACACCCACAATTCTCACCCATTCACCCAGAAACACCCACAAAACACTTATTCACCTAGACACACCCTCAAAACACCCATTCACCCAGACACACCTCCAACAGCCACCCATCCACCCAGCCACACCCGCAACATTCATCCAGACACACCTGTAAGTACCTAATAAAAATTACTCCGAGACGGTCAATCAGCTTGAGTTAAGCATGTTGATTTTCTGTATGTTTTTGTTCCGTTGCTAGCGTAAACAAATCAAACAGACCTAAAAAGCTTTTAAATGCTTGTCTCAAGCATCAAGCAAGCGTTGTAGACGATCAAAATGTTTAAAGCAAGATTGACGCCAAGCTGATTGACCGTCACGGATTTTTCCGTGACGGTCAATCAGCTTGGCGTTGACCGTCGAAAGATTTTTTTTTAATTCTCCCTATATTTTAGGGAAGGCAAAGGGTCGAGCCCATACAGCCAAGTCTTTAGTGTATATTTTATCTGTAGTCTTATGAAATAATGAGTGGGTGAAAAGTATGAATGAAATGAATTTTACCTTAAAATATGGGTGCCACATATTTTAAGGCATTTAGGGAGTGCTTGGCGCGAATTGAATGGTAACAGAGTTAATGATGGTGCTTGATGAAATGGATAAAACCACTTTTTATGGTGATCTTCACCACAACATCAAGCACATCATGAGACTTATTTTCGATGATTCTGCATAATTGCACATCAACACGGATGATTTGATGCACAACATCAAAATAACACCACTTTCACTGCACAAAATCCACTCTGTAACAATTTTTGAATTAGTGAAAATAAATCTGACTAACACCACGAAACGCGCCAAACACTCCTCGACGTGAAAAGAAAATGGCGCGCGCAAAGCAAATTACAAAAAAAGTACACCAAGAAGAGTCTGAGTTTTTAACAAATTAAAATAGGTTGCATGACAATTTCGGCACCATGGAGGTAGAAATAAATATGTATAATGATGTTTTGAATTCACAAACTCCATTGCACACGATGTTCTAAATTCAAATTTACTTTAACCTCTAGAGGATAAAAACGGCTTTTGCACTCAGATATCGAAGAGCAAAAACGCGTTTTCCGAGATGGTGGGATGAAAAAAATATTTTTTCACTCTTCTTTACTAATCTCTTTCTAGTAGCCATACGCCTGCAATATAACTACATACATACATAAATCACGCCTATATCCCCGAAGGGGTAGGCAGAGGTGAACTAGCACCCACGTTTCGCCAATTATGTTAGGTCCCATGTAATAGGTGGCAACTATTGCCATTTATCGACAAAAGTCGCAGTATATTGCTATTGTTAGGTGGTATAAGAGAAATGCTGCTGCCCATTCCTCATCATCAACCTTAGTCGCCTTGTGCGACACCCACGGGAGAACCTCCAGGAGTTGAAGGTAAGAATTGTTCTCACCAAATTGTCCGCGACTGTCGCGCGTAAGGCGATTTGTTGTTAATTACGACCTCAACGAACTTGAACTGGAAAAGTTAAAATACGAAATAACGGTACATCCTAGCGAAAAACAATGTAATTGAACAAACTACGTTTTCAGGTTGTAACAATGTTTAAGGTTAGGTAGAAAAAATGTCCGGTTAGATCTCCAACTCATTTTATTTTTCAGTTTATTGCATTAAATTCAATTAATGTACAATTTAAAAATGCGTTTTGATTAAAATATCGGACAATAGATACGGAACTAAATAAAAAATTAAAGCTGTTAAATCAGCATTTACTAAAGCCGCTTACATTAGATAAATAGCATCAGTGAATCGTAATTGGCACCTAAAATTATTATGCCCGATAACCGGCTTTTTTTTTTAAAAACGTCCATTTAAATGTAATGTAATGTAAGTTGTGAGATGTAACTTCAAAATCTAAAACGAAACTACACGAAAACGGATTTAAATGCCACCAGGCAATGTTAATTATTAGGCATCATTTGTAATTAGTAGGAATAGTCATTTGACTCTGTTAACTATCATATAATATTAACTGTCGCACTTAGAGACGTCAAATAACTTTAATGAGTATGTAATGTCAAAAAATTTCAATTAAATCTAGACCATAGACCCGGCGAGAATAGAGACTAGTTTTGAATAGTAATTTTTTGACATTAAGTAATCATTAACGTTATTTGATGTCTCTGAGTGCGGCAGTAAGTGTAAGCCGTATGGTGACGGCAGAGTAGAATACAACTGTCACCACCTCAAATCACTCCCGTGGGTGTCGTACAAGGCGACTAAGGATAAATCAGTGATGAGGAATGGGCAGCAGCGTTCCTCTTATACCACCTAGCAATAGAACTGCGACTTTTGTGCCCGATAAATGGCAATAGGCTCGCAACCTATCACATGGGACCAAACATAATTGGCGAAACGTGGGTGCTAGTTTACCTCTGCCTACCCCTTCGGGGATATAGGCGTGATTTATGTATGTATGTATGTAATAATAATTATGACATCATACTTAACTGATTGTATGAGTGATAGAAGTTTCGTATCGAGTGCTTTTACAAACTTAAATTCTTTTTTAGTAGTATCTACATTGTCGGACTGTGGATATGGTAAACTGTAACTAACATTTGGTGTCGAGATTTTTATTGATCAAACCGCTCGCCACTGGTTGACGATTCAACAGAAGCATTGAGCGAAATGGTTTTACCGGATGATTTACGATATTCAATTTATGAATTAGAGCATTATAGCTACCCGGATAATAATTTTTGTATACATTTTATCTGCCGCTTGCGACTATGTATTCATACTATGCTCTATTGAGCAAGAAAAAATATATTGAAGCAACGACAAATTGAGTCATAAATTTTACAGACGCGTCTATAATCAAGACTGTGTGAAATCAATCATTGGTATTTTATATTTCACTATGTCATGATCCTTTTAAATGCACGATACTCAAGCAACAAGCCTGGCGCAGCTGGTATCTGGACAACATAAGTGCGGTGGAAAGTTCAAAGTGTCAAGTTCAGCTGCACTTCGCTAATGAAACGCTTCGCTTGGTGAGCGCAGCTGCCCTTGGGCAGCTCATTGAAGCTCATAATTATTGCTCACGTCCTGGTGATGAGATTGCAAGATAGAGCATGTTTGAGGGTTGACACAACAGCACACGTAGATCTCGTATAAAGTATACAGCTACAACAGCTGTATTGCTTTATTTGCTGTGAATTTTACGGGCTATTTCCAGTAAATTGTTCTACGTAATAGACTATAATTTTCATTTCATTTCACGTCGAAATAATTTATTAACGACCATTGACTGAGGTAACAAATACAATCAATGCAACTAGTTATTGTATATTATTTAAACATTATTAAAAATGAGACAAAACGTTATTACAAAGAAGAATATTGGAAAAGAACAAGTTTTTGAAAAATTTCATCATCTAGTATTTATATATTTTTCCTAATTTTCTTTGTGAATTTTTTCTCTCACATTGAACCAAAAACTGGTTAATAAAATAAGCGCGAGTTCCAATCAGATTACCATTTTCCACTTGTAGAGTGTTTTTTTTTATATATATATTAATAAATATAATTCATCAGAATTAACCAGTCGACCTCGACCGTGACAGATTTAAAAGTTCGTCCAAAGCCGGCAGGCCGATCGACCGGAGACGATGTAAAATGCATAGACAGAGATGGCTCTGCCGCCCCTCCAATTTTGCAGACAGCGCTAGTGCTATATTTCATGTATTGTAGCTACCTGGTACACCACTCATTAAGCAGATATCGACTGAGCTAGCTCTGTAACTTTTTATGAAAACTGAGATGGCGATGTATTGAGTAAAGTAATGATTCCCTTGGCTATATGATGTCATTTATGTTAGTATGGATATGGTAACTAGTCTTGCAATTTTAACATAATGTGCCTAATTCATAATAATAAAAAATATTTTCATCCCACCATCTCGGAAAAAGCGTTTTTGCTCTTCGATATCTGAGTGCAAAAGCCGTTTTTATCCTCTAGAGGTTAAAGTAAATTTGAATTTAGAACATCGTGTGCAATGAGTTTGTAAATTCAAAACATCATTATACCTATTTATTTCTACCTCCATGGTGCCAAAATTGTCATGCAACCTATTTTAGTTTGTTAAAAACTCAGACTCGGAACCTTCTTGGTGTACTTATTTTGTAATTTGCTTTGCGCGCCCCATTTTCTTTTCACGTCATAAATTTGTTAAAACTTAGGAGTTCCGTGACGGTCAATCAGCTTGGCGTCAATCTTGCTTTAAACATTTTGATCGTCTACAATGCTTGCTTGATGCTTGAGTCAAGCATTTAAAAGTTTTTTAGGTTTGTTTGGACGGAACAAAAATATACAGAAAATCAACGTGCTTGACTCAAGCTGATTGACCGTCTCGGAACTCCATTAGGGACGGTAATTTTTATTAGGTACTTACAGGTGTGTCAGGATAAATTTTGCGGGTGTGGCTGGGTGGATGGCTGGGTGTTTTGTGGGTGTTTCTGGGTGAATGGGTGTTTAGTGGGTGTTTCTGGGTGAATGGGTGTTTTTTGGGTGTTTCTGGGTGAATGGGTGTTTTGTGGGTGTGTCTGGGTGATTGGACATTTTGTGGGTGTTTCTGGGTGAATGGGTGTTTTTGGGTGTTTCTGGGTGAATGGGTGTTTTTTTTGGGTGTTTCTGGGTGAATGGGTGTTTTGTGGTTGTTTCTGGGTGAATGGGTGTTTTGGGGGTGTTTCTGGGTGAATGAGTGTTTTGTGGGTGTTTCTGGGTGAATGGGTGTTTTTTGGGTGTTTCTGGGTGAATGGGTGTGTATTGCGGGTGTGAATGTTGTGGGTGTTTCTGGGTGAGTGTTGAGAGTGTGTTTGGGTTAATGGGAGGGTGTTGTGGAAGTTTCTGGGTGAAAACAGAAACTGTTGTGATTGTATTTTTTTTTGTATTTTGCAATTTCCTCGTTGGGGGGGATGAAAAGTTACGTGTTGCACTCGAGTGCAAAGATTTTTCACCTTGTGCTCTTTTGATTCCCTCGCTATCGCTCAGGATTATAATTTTTGAATCACTCGCTACGCTCGTGATTCAATTTTAGAATCCTTCGCTAGCTCGGTCATCAAAATTGAGCACGCGGTTAAAAAACAACTTTGCACTCACGTACAACAAATAACTATTTTCATTAGTGTCTCTAAAACTGTAATGGTGATTTATTCAAAAACGATAAACCCTTTAAAGAAGAGAAATGAATAAAATTAGAAAAAAAAAGTAATTTTCAATTCTCATGCTCTGAAAGTGCTTATTTGTGCAGGATATAAGGCTGCACAAAATCGAATTTTGTGCTTTAGAGCATTAACGTATTTACTCATAAATTTATCCATATTAAGGCAAAGAAAATGAGCCATGCAGCCAAACACAATAAAAAGTTCAGAGATAGAATTTGTTACTTTAAAATATTTACTTTAATTTATTTGCCTTATTTGTTTTTAACACATAATAGATATTAACATTTAAATTCAAGTACGGTAGGTTATTTAATTAATTTAAGAAAATTATTATTAAAAAATATGCTTTATTATATGGGTGCTAGTTCACCTCTGCCTACCCAATCGGGGATATAAGCGTGATTTATGTATGTATGTATTATTAAAAATAATTTAATACAGGATGTATAGGTCTGCAGCCCAAGCCTAATAATATCAATGGGAAAAACAATTTCCTTTAATATTCAAAACTTTACAAATTATTTGTTACCAATAGTTTGAATTTGAAGAATGTTATGATAAACTACAGATTTATTTCCTCGCAATCGAAGTGAAAAGTAGAGTTTCTGACTCGTCCACAAAACCATTTGTATCCTCGACATTGCTATCAGCAAAAAGTCTCGGATAAAAATAAGTCGTTTTGTGCACTTGTTGGAAAATCTACTATTAAATCAGTTCAAGTAATAATAAGTCGTAACAATAAGCAGTGGGTTCAAAGAATAGGATAATGTCAACTTTTTATAATACCGTAAGGTAAAGATTCTACATATTTATTGAATCTTGCATTTTATTATGAATCCATTTATCTATCCAAATTTTTAAGTAGTAAAGCTCGGACTCGGTAATAATACATTAAAACTATTGAAAAAAATACAGTGATGACAAATTACTATTTTATTACTTTACTATAACTAAGACTATAACTTATGATTCGACATCTGTGTGTCTAAGCTTAAGCGAGGGAGTGAGTAGGAGGACCTACATAGTAGGACCTCCCCAACCAACCGAATGTCACACAGCTGTGACATGCGGAGTGACACGTGCACATTATCACATCGAATGTGAGAATCCATATTCCTCTAAGCCGACTAACCCGACAGTCCGGTCACTCCCTACGTACCCACTATAAATCCCCCACTTCCCTCCTCTCACCCCATTACGACATACAACGGCACTATTAGCGGTAATATAGCAATTGTCTATAATGAGATCCCCAGAAACAATTATTTATGCTTTGACTATTCACTTGCATTATTTTGTGAGATTGCGAATGAAAAGCAAAACTTTCGTCGATTTTTACGCGAGTACAGGAATATGTTAATGCTTTGGCGAAAGTTATAACGCTAATAGGTAAAAACAATAACTTTTTCCCAAATTTTATTTCAGTTCTAATGTTCTTCCTCAGCCTTTGCATTATTTCAGTTTCCTATTTAATTTTTTATTCAAATCATTTAGGTTCTAAATCTGCAATTACTCGTTTGTTATGTCCAAGGGAGGATTGGTGCGAAGGGATGAGTTTCCAGAACCCACTCGATCCGCCAACGAAGCGCTGACCCCAAAGCATTCAATACCAAAGTTTATAATTAACGAGTCAGAACCTCACTAGTAAAACGGCACGCAAGTAGACTGTAGAGAAACCCATCATTTTTCAAGTTGTTACGATAGTGATTAAAAATTATGCACCATATAATTATAATCCCATAACTCTCTATTCGCATATTTTATTGATTTATTTTATTTTGTAGTTGTAGGTTTATCCCAACCTACAACGGACACAAGTTTACAATATCTAACGAAAATATCTAAGCACCCCTTCGCAAACTACCGGGAGGCTCTGCCCCGACAAAAACGGGCAAGAAACTCAGTCAGATCCCTTTTACAAAGAATTTGAAATATTGAAATATGTCAATAACTTATAATGTCAAGTATATACCTATGTATGATATGTTAATATCTATAGTCACAATTTTTCAACATTATATTTATACCGAGGCCGATTAGTAATAACATTATCAATTAAATTGGTACTATCAGTCACCATGCTGTGACAAGCAACTGCGAACAATGCGCAGCTAAGCTAAAAGCAAAGCAATCGCCATAGTGACATCTAGCTTCTGCAATATTTTATTCTGGTAAATTGGATTCAACGTTATATTGCAAATAAATAAGCTCTTTCCACGCTGACGACAATAAAGTTACGTCAATTCAGTTGAGACTGTTCTAAGTATTGAACTTCAAATGTTGTTCAAGTGCTTCACCGCAAACTTCTCCAATAGTACGTAGATTATATTAAGAATGTTTTGAACGAAGGAAAGATTAAAGAAAGAAAGTTGTTAACGTTTTATTTGTGTGTTCCAAGAGATGTACCGCACTTTTTTTTTCTTTACAAGAGCTGTTCTTATTCTATAGACAATGTGTGGGTGGCTGAAGCTTTTTATTAACAGTGGCACATGGCAGTATTGATAAATATCACCGTACTTTTTGTAAAAATCTGTGTTTGTCTGGTGTTTGTAATGTCCCCCATTGCTGGTACATAGTCACACATACTTCAATAAAGATACATACTTTGAAATAATGTAAGGCAAAATGAATTCAATAACGCGGACCCCGTATGCGATGGTGGGTGCTAACAACTATACATGCAGGCGAGACGACTAGCGTCTAAATATATTTTGCGAATCATGAAACCCGTACGAACGTAATAGCATTTGCTTAACCGTCCAAGCAATATTTGCATAATTATCCAACACGTATAGGTACGTATGTACTATCGCGGATTCGGACGCTTGATCAGGCAAAAGGCGAAAATCGCTTGCAGCACATGTTTCGATATTTAAAATATCGCCCCGCCTACATTAATTCATGCATGCGCGTACAATCCCTGCACTACATTAGCTAGTCACCAGTAATTTTAAAGTCTTTGTTAAATCGTATTAGGCGATAGTAAAATCATTACAGCCAATCAGTGCCGAGTTTCTTCCGAGTGAATTTAACACGGCAAAGCAATATTTCCGTTAACTGATCAAGCGTCAGAGTCCGCGATAGTACATATCCGTATGCTCCTAAATCTATGTGACGTGATCCAAGTATGCTTTGTCGATAGGAACATGTGGAACGTGTGGCGCACGGTCCTGGAAGAGAACGAGAAACTGGCACGAGCCCGCCTCGCAGCAGTCGAGGTTTTCCAGCAGCAGATAGCTGACGAGGCCAAGTTCTTGAGGCAGCATAAGCTCAACGTGGCTAAGAAGGTTTGTAGCCGTCCCTATCTACCCTACCTACCTTAGAGAGCGCGCTAGATAAGTCTGCGCGTTGTCAAAATTGGAAATAAAATTCCGCCTGCTATTTTGTTTGTCTAGAAGTGTTAATGTTTGCGAGCAGCGCCATCCATTACGCGCAGACTTATCTGGCGTGCACTCTACCACCAACTCTAAACGCGACTCAATTCCCATTGTTAAAGTGAGACAACTCTATATGCCGAGTAGAGCGGCGTCCCGTTTTGTCACCCATGTTTCGATCGCACTAATACTTAGTAGTACGGCCAAGACACGTGCACTGAGTCTGGTCTGCATCTTGGGTGTTACGGCTTATTCTGATCTTGTTGGATAAATAGTTTTGTGTTAAAAATATTAAACTACAACCTACTTGGTTCGCCTAGAAGTTTATGACTGATAGAAAAGTAGTCTTGTCGTAATATCATGTCTGGTACATACCTCGACGTACATACACATTATGTTGCTAAAGAAAATTTACAAAGCTTTTACCTAATTAATTAATAAATTATTTACTTATAATACCTGTTCCGTATTTATCCTACAAAGGTTATGGGCTGTTCAAGGATTATGGAAAAATATTGTAAGTAAGAAAACTAAATAAATTTATAAAATGATGTCAAATAATATGCAAATATTTCCACAATTACGTGCAGAAAATTTTATAATGTGGAAATATAGAGTAACAGCTATTTTAGAAGAAACGCAATTGGATGACATTTTAAACAAAGACGATAGAAAAATAAAAAATGACCAAACACTTAAAGCGCAAGACGCTAAAGGAAAATCGATCATAATTCAGTGCATTTAAATTATTTACCTATAATACGTGTTCCGTATTTATCCTACAGATCTGACACCCTGAATTGTCCTCCCGAGAGACAAATTGGAATGAAATTTTGATCTGTCCCCATTCAATACGATCAACTTTAATAATAATAATAATAAAAGAAAACAAATATCTTGATTCAGCTCACGCGATTGTTGGAATGTGAGACATCGATTCAGCAATTATTGTTCCGATAGTTATATCTGCCCATGGTCTGATAGCCAAGAGCCTCAATAAACATCTTAAGAGGCTCGCGCTAGGTAGTTGGGTCAAGAGTCAGATGCAGAAGGCAGTACTTCTGGACACGGCGCATATAGTGAGGAGGTTCCTGTCTCTGGATCCTTAACCACCGGTAGCTGGGACCCTGATCTTGCTACCGATGGGGTACTGCATTTTTGTATTTTTAAATGTTATATTTTTTAATGTTGTAGTATGTAGTATTGTAAAAAAATAATGTTTAGAAATATGATTTTGTATGTATTTTAAATGTAATAAAAAAAAAAATAATAATTAAAGTATTAATCAATTTTATTATTTCACCCGTCAGTCAACGGTTTAAACTGTTCCCATAGCACAAAACGAGGGACAAATCAAACCGTTTTCTCCTGTTTGTCTCACAAAATATTGATATAATTTGCGTGGGCGATCGGCAAAATACCAAACAACAAAATTTTAAGCAGCGCAATACCTTTTTTTCCAAGCGAAGGCGACTAGCTGGCTTACTTTAAACTCCAAAATCTTCAATAGTGGACCGTAAAATGCACTGGTTTAGTTGTACACACACAAGTTAATATGGTTTAATGTTTTTTAATACACTCGCGGCAAGGTAATTAGTAATTTTATATTTTTAAAGGGATTTTCACGCGGAGCGGTTTCAATGTTATTCGCTGGCACACAATTCGGAAGGGGCGGAGGAGGGGTACCAGGAAACGGAATGGATTGTGTGGGTGCGATTTGAATGTGTGTGTGCGGTATTAAAATAAATGGTACCTACATTAAGATATTAGGAAGATGCTTTTTAAAATATATTTCATTATTTATCTCAGTTCAAATTGAATATTCACAGTGAAGACAAGAAAATTTGTTAATTAATGGCAATAACAAACTGTAATAAGCAAAAATGTTCTAAATTATTTTCAATAAAAGTTGTAATTGATTAATTATCGTTAATTATCGAACATTAATCAGTCACAGAATGAATATTCAGTAATGAAATATGATATCAGGTACAATAGTAGTTATTTGTTGTACGTGAGTGCAAAGTTGTTTTTTAACCGCGTGCTCAATTTTGATGACCGAGCTAGCGAAGGATTCTAAAATTGAATCACAAGCGTAGCGAGTGATTCAAAAATTTAAATCCTGAGCGATAGCGAGGGAATCAAAAGAGCACAAGGTGAAAAATTTTTGCACTCGAGTGCAACATGTAACTTTTGATCCCCCCCCAACGAGGAAATCGAAAATACAAAAAAAAAATCAATCACAACAGTTTCTGTTTTCACCCAGAAACTTCCACAACATCCCATCAACCCAAACACACTCTTAACACCCACCCAGAAACACCCAGACAGAACCACAACACCCACCCATCCACCCAGAAACACCCACAACATTCACATAAGCAATACACACCCATCCACTCAGACACACCCAAAAAACACCCATTCACCCAGAAACACCCACAAAACACCCATTCACCCAGAAACACCCACAAAACACCCATTCACCCAGAAACACCCACAAAACACCCATTTACCCAGAAACACCCACAAAACACCCATTCTCCTAGAAACACCCACAAAACACCCAATCACCCACAAAACACCCGTTCACCCAGAAACACCCACAACATCCATTCAGACACCCACAACATCCACCCAGTCACACCTCCAACACCCACCCATCCACCCAGCCACACCTGTAAGTACCTAATAAAAATTACGGTCCCTAATGGAGTTCCGAGACGGTCAATCAGCTTGAGTCAAGCACGTTGATTTTCTGTATGTTTTTGTTCCGTTGCTAGCGTAAACAAATCAAATAAACCTAAAAAGCTTTTAAATGCTTGACTCAAGCATCAAGCAAGCGTTGTAGACGATCAAAATTGTGTATATGTTTATGTAGTATATTTTCAACATTTATATACATAATTATATTAAAAATATGTCCGTCATCTAGAATTCATAATACAAGTGCTTAGGCTACTTACTTTGGGCTAGATGATAGGTGTGAGTGTAAAAATATATATAAAAAAAAATATATATATAAAAATGTTTAGATTGACGCCAAGCTGATTGACCGTCACGGAACTCCTAGGTTTTAACAAATAAGACGTGAAAAGAAAATGGCGCGCGCAAAGCAAATTGCAAAAATAGTACACCAAGAAGATTCCGAGTCTGAGTTTTTAAATTTAATTTGATTAAAATTGCATGATAATTTTGGCACCATGGAGGTAGAAATAAATAGGTATAATGATGTTTTGAATTCACAAACTCATTGCACACGATGTTCTAAATTCAAATTTACTTTACCCTCTAATATAAAAAAGGCTATTGCACTCAGATATCGAAGAGCAAAAACGCTTTTTCCGAGATAGTGGGATGAAAATAAGTTTTATTTTCCACTATCACTGCGAGTCAAACAATATTCATAACTGAATACTTATGTCGAAATATACTGTATTCAACATTTATGGAATTGAGTCTTATTTTAAAATTAAAAGAGTTTTTGATTCGATTATTTCCTATTCAAGAAGCTATTACTTCTAGTTTTTCGTAGACAGCGTAGCATATCCGTAGCAGCGCCGTAGCAGTGCGTCTTTACTCGTTTTGAATACGTCCATCAATAGTTATTTGTTATACGTGAGTGCAAAGTTGCTTTTTAACCGCGTGCTCAATTTTGATGATCGAGCTAGCGAAGGATTCTAAATTTAAGAATTAATTAAGAATCCTAAGCGTTAGCGAGGGAATCAAAAGAGCACAAGGTGAAAAATCTTTGCACTGTGCAGTGAAAGTGGTGTTGTTTTGGTGCACAAGCATCCGGGATGATGTGAAATTATGCAGAATCATTGAAAATATGTCTTGTGATGTGTTTGATGTTGAGAATTTTAAAGTTGTTTTTTACCACCTCATCAGTCGCCAATCATGAACTCTGGTAGCATTCAATTCGCGCCAAGCACTACCTAGATGCGAAAAAATGTTTGACACCCATATTTTAATGTAATATAAATGTCATACATTCATTTCACTCACTCATTTATTCATATTAATATGAAATAAATATACTAAAGGCATGGCTGTATGGGCTTGACCCTTTGCCTACCCTAAAAAACAGGGAGAATAAAAATTTATGTGTTTTGTATTCACAAACTTAATGCACTTGCACACGATGTTCTACATTCAAATTTACTTTATCCTTTAGGGGATAAAAACGGCTTTTGCACTCAGATACCGAAGAGCAAAATAGTAGATTATGTCACAAGGGAATAAAGCAGTGTCTTATGTCACGGGTGCAGACTTGTATCCCGAGCGCAATGAAGGACTCTATGATTTACTACCGAGCGAAGCGAGTGAAATAAAAAAATTAAGAATAGAATCCTGAATGGAGCGAGGGATTTAAGCGCACCCAAGATATAAGACTGCTTTTCGTACCAACAGCGAGGAAATAAAAATTATTTTGATAAAATGTAATTATTTATTCAATATTTAATTTGTTGAATCAAAAGTATATAGGTTTTCATTGAAAACATTGTTCCAATTATTAATACTCAGAGTTGTTTTTATTAGGAACATTTAAAATTGCTTAGTACATCCAGCCACGTCTTATTATTGTAATTGAAATTTAAAATTTTCGTGACTCAATGTTCATTTTTACATGATATTCAAAAAAAATAAACTTATCTTAAACTTATTATTATCTTCATAATAAATATAATAGTCACGAAACTATTCTATTTTGAAAAAAGTTACAACATGAAAGACTTGGCTGAATAGACTTGATTCCATATTTTTCCACTTAAATTAAAAAACCCCTGAAACTGTAAACAAACAACATGGCGGATGGCGGCACTAATTTTTTTGTGAGAGTGTTTGGCGCGTTTCGTGGTGTCAGTCAGATTTATTTTCGATAATTCTTAAATTGGTTCTGAGTGGATTTTGTGCAGTGAAAGTGGTGTTATTTTGATGCACAAGCATCTGTGTTGATGTGCAATTATGCAGAATCATTGAAAACAAGTCTTATGATGTGTTTGATGTAGTGGTGAAGATCACTATTAAAAGTGGTTTTATCCGTTTCATCAGTCACCATCATGAACTCTGTTACCATTCAATTCGCGCCAAGCACTCCCTAGATGCGTTAAAATGTGTGACACCCATATTTTAACGTAAAATTCATTTCATTCATCCATTTCAGCCACTCATTATTTCATAAGACTACAGATAAAATATACACTAAAGACTTGGCTGTATGGGCTAGACCCTTTGCCTTCCCTAAAATATAGGGAGAATTTAAAACTAACTAACTAACTTTATGTTACTAGGGTCGATTCTGACCATGGTTCTCTAAACCTAAGACTAATTTGACAACAGTGTTTCTCTGTCATTCTCAATATGGAATGAAAAGGATAGACTGATCATAAATTTAGTTTTAAGTTTAGAGAATCATGTCAGAATTGACCCTACTTTGTTACATTTTAGTGACTCTACGGATTTTTAACATATATGTTGTCGATTCAAAATCATTATTTTTTTTCGCTTAACAATTTAAGACAATCAATCAATATTTGTGTTATGTTGGTTTTCCAAATTTAAATTACTTTATTTCCCTAGGGAAATAATGAAATTCAGTACAACATTATATCCCTGTTTTATAGAGACCTAGAATGACTAACTTTAAGTTGAGGTTACCTGACCCAGAATACGTCATTTTTGAGCTGGTGGGACGAAAACGCTCTTTCCGAGATGGGGGGATGAAAAATAAATTACTCAAAACCGAATATTTTTTTATGTTAAATTAATTAAGTTTTTAAATAAATACACACAAATAAATTAAAACACATTAATGGTTACGACATAACTTATAAAAAGCCTGCAGTAAAGCTAAGAAAACAATTAGATAATACTTAGCAGTGAAGCAATGTAATACGATGGCGGCGGCGGGCAGTCCCGTCAGGCTTAGTTTTTAATTATAAGAACTAGGTCGCCTTTAGAAGCGCGGATTAGCAGGTAATCTGGGGTTTCCTTGCAAATAATTCTTGGACACAATTTTCTCGGAGCTAATTCGACTTCTTACAACCATTCTTTGAACTCTGAGCAATGAGCATTCGCCTGGGCAATCACTAATAAAATGATATAGCTGCTGTCCTAGTCAACAACTATCAAAGTTCTTATTTTCGTTATAAAAAAACTTATATTGGAACCAAATAGCTTGTATTTGTTTCCAATTAAGATCATTCTGAAACAATTTGAAGTAACTACGTCCGGGAATGAACTACTAAAAAGTATTGACTTGCAAAAGCGACTTTTAATCAAATTACGCCTCCTCTACAGGGCAGTGGCTATCAGGATAGGCTATTGCACAAAGTATGGTATATTTATACAAATTAAATTGTGAATATAAAAATTTCGAAAAATAATTGACCACACCACTCTTCCAACGGTCTTGGCTGGCCGAGTGGTATAGGCATCTGCCCGGTTTCCCGCATCAAGACATATAATTTATTTTTCGAACTTTTCCTAAGCTCCATTTTCTTCGTAGGTACAAATATGAATTTTCAAATTAAAATCAAAATAATAATATGGAATATTTGCTAATCACCAGTCATTGGATGGGAGACCACAAATATATTATCTCCTAAGGTACTTTACGGTACCTACGCCTGTGACCAGAAGGCATGTTAAGCCTCTGAGTTCGGGTGCATCTGCCTGCGTGGTGGGTTATGTCCAATTCTTTTTCTATTCTTCCACTGGAACAGTGAAGCCTGTGCCCAACAGGGTAGGAGGGCTGGTGATGGTACTAGAAGCTTATCTTGTTGAACAGCAAGTAAATGATACGAAACAAATATTCGACTTAGTTGTAGGGTGTTATGAACATCAGAATAGACACCACTTACATTTAGCATACAGCCCAAGTGAATGGGGTATAGTAATAACTAAACCCCATTCACTTTGGCTTGAGACAAAATGAAAACAATCTTGATATGTCTCGTTATCTAGGAAATGCTCTTAAAAACAAGAAACGTGTATTCTAAAATACATCATCAATTATAGACAACTAAAACTGTTAGCTGCTTTGAAATATTGGTGTTATATACACATTTTTATTTAATATTAAAAGATACATCAAGATTGTTTACATTTTGTTTCAAGTCCAAGTGAATTGGGTATAGAGTATAGCGCTCTATTAAACCTCAATATAAAAAGAGTATAAAAAGGGAATTGTATATTACATTACTCTGAACGATTCGCTGAAAGGGATTAGTGTAGAGCAGTGGCCGTTTAATTACAGTACTCGTCGGATGTCCTGATTTCTGAATCTGTACCACAGGGATTCTGTGATAGGTCTTTCCATAGTTAACATGCTATCAGCTATTTACACAACCAATTATGCTTTTAGAGTTACTATGAGTAATGTTTAAAGCAATGATTAATTAGTAATGCTCTATTTTGGTTTTGTAAATAGACGATGTCAATTTATATCCTATATTAGATAAAAGTATTATTCGTAATTGTAAAGCACTATGCGCTGAACATAAAAAAGCCGTCTAGCCATGTAAATTTTACTGTAGATAATTTTAAGAGTTGATTTGTTTACTTGCTGACCTGCTTTTCCTTTAATCATGTTCTTTATCGTAGTAAAGTTTTACCAACTTTGGTGTACCGGTAATATTTATGGTATATATATTACCATAAATATTACCTGTATAGTGTAAATCACGCCTGTATCCCCGAAAGGGTATGAAGAGGTAAACTAGCACCTACGTTTCGCCAATAATATTAGATCCCATGTAATACGAGGCGAGCCTATTGCCATTTATCGGGCACAAACGTACATTGCTAGGTTGTATAAGCGGAACGCTGCAACCCGTTTCTAATTACTGTTTATCCTTAGTCGCCATTTACGACACCCACGGGAGAGATTTGGGGTGGTGACAATTGTATTCTACTCTGCCGTCATCACTCGGCGCTCATACTCGATCCCATAATATAGGCTCCCATATGGACGATTGCCCATTGCAGATTGTGGGGGGTAATATTTGGATGTATGGGAATACAAAAGTCATGATTTTTTGGCGTTTTTTATAGATAATAGTACAGAACCCTGAGTGCGCGAGTCCGACACGCACTGGCGGGTTTTTAAACAAGTATTAAATTAAAAATGTTTGTTTTCCACCCTAACAGTGCACGGATTCGCTGGCGCAAGCCCACAAGGAACTACAGCTGACTGTCTGTGACGTAGACAAGACAAAGAAGCTGTACTTCGATGAAGAACACACGGCTCATGACGTGCGCGACAAAGCCAAGGACATCGAGGAAAAGTAAGATCTCACTTTTTTAATTTAATTATCTTCACTTCAACATTTCATGAATTCAAGATTAGGCGTAAATATAAATTTTGGTTATATATTTTTTTGAATGAATTCCAAACCTGCCCTTAAATGAGTATGCACATAAAGTTTTAAATAATATATCAAATAAAGTTAAATCCAGTAACGTATGATTGGAAAGGCGAACCCTCCTGTCACAGACATAACCATTTAATGCCAGAAACACATTTTTAAAACACGACGCGACCAGATGTAACGCGACGCGTGTTGAGTCGAATCAAATGTATTGGTTTTCTATGACCAGAATCACACTATGAACATCCGACGCGACGCCCGATTGTTCGATGTCTACACGTGGAGTCGCGTCGCGTTTCAAATATGTGTCGGGGTCATAAGAGTTACATAAGGAAGTTCCATTCATTCTTAATAGTTCGAATTGAAATTGTACCTAATTTATGGAAACGCTACTTTTAAATGTAACCTTTTCGAAGAAATGAAATATAATAAAATTTTGTTAACAGAAAATATTGATACTGAATGATTTTCTATCTGCAAATATAAAAACCATTTTAACATGTTTGGTGGGATTCTCAATTTGTGAACGTTGAAAATATTTTATAGCTCATACATAGTTATCACAAAAAACTATTTCGCTAAACTCTACTATCCAACTACTAAAAGGCTGTTAATCTCTTCAGGGAATAATGTTAATAGCCTTCCCTGAGATTTAATATACTCAATTTTAAAGCGTGCCACAAGTACAGCAAGGGGACACATAAAAGATCCTCTTGAATCAAAGCTAGTAGATTGACTTTTGGTTACTTTGTAGGAACAAGCAGAGACCGTCTGGCTATAAAGAAGACATTTTATCATCAACATAATTATTTATGAAATTATTAACAAAACTGTATACAAGTTTTATAAATATTATAATATTTTAATAGAGTTTCATTTCATTGTCTGCTATGAACGCCAATATTTAAATTATTTCTCATTGAAATACTTGACTGTCCCACCTTCAGATTTCTGGTTTAATGAAACCGAACAATTCCAGGTATTCCTATTTCAATTGGTCGACTGGTAATGTACTGAACAGGTAAACGAAAAGTAACTAATAATACATATACCTGTTGTCGTTTAAGTAACGTGCTAAAAATCCCGTAGTTCCTTAAGTGTGACTACAATCCGTGTACCCTAAAGTTTGAATTTAGGAAGAATAATAATCGGGTTTTAATAGGTATGAAATGGCCGACTTTTTACACACCTACATTTTTCTATGTTCAAATTGATCGCCATATTATTTATATTCATGTGAAATGAGTATGATTTTATAAAATTATTTTTTTGCACAAATGTAAGTTGTCTATAAAAATGTGTACAGCTGAATATAATTGTTAATGCGAATTGACTCAGATATAAATGAGGATCATTACATTGTATCGGAAAGAAAAATCTGACCAGAGGTTGAAAAATAGCCAATAATAAAATATAAGAGGGATAACATCATTATCAATTGTATTTCACAGTAAAATATTTGTAGATAGTCATTATACACATCAACGATTTATACATTAGATATTAATATGTAAATTATAACCTAGTACATAGCAGTATAAAAAATAGCCTAGGACCTATTCTTAGATCTACACAAAAAAAAACCATAATAATAACCCCGCGGGACGTGGACAAAATCTCTCTTCACCTCTTGACAGTGTTCTGTCTCGGGATTCAGTGGCAGTTGGAGCGAGAGGAACATGTTTTCTTTTCTCCGAGGAGATTTAGTCCACGGCACATCATTATCACCAGCTACTTTTTAATGTCCTAACTGCTGGGGCTTTGGAGGAGTCCGATAACAAACACTGTGACACGAGATTTTTAAAATATTAGAAGATTAAGGTAGAAAAATATGTCTTTCCCTTTAGCTTTTAAAATGTTGTACTCTATTCATTGTAATTGAAATAAACAAAATATATAAGAAAAAGCTTCTTGAGAATCTTTAGACAATACGGCAATTTCATACCTTAACACCTAGCATTTTCTTCTGTCGTTAATGTATCCCCGCAATATAACCATTAGTAATTAATCTCATTTCAATCCCTTTAGACTAGTATAAAATTGTCAACAGTATTTTGTTTGTCGTTCTGTGATGTTATATTTAGTGTTGGTCATTGCTCTTGCCTAACCTTACCAATTTGATCAGTTAAATAATACGTACCAGTTTTATTTGACTCCGTCAAAACTGTTTTTAACTAGGTGAATTGGTTACTAACATTTGTGACAGATTTTTGGAACCAAAAGTGGTTTTGACCGGCTATGAGTTTTGAATGTAACAAACATACAATAACCCATTTACGTAAAGCTTTATTGAATCACAATTCTACTATGAACCTTATCCTTAATTTGGTTGAAAAATAAAGGCTTACAGGCATAACAATTAAAGGTGTTTCTCTATATATCTCATCCATTCACACCAAGAGCGCTTTTAAGGCTTTTATAATGCGATTATGGGGAAATCCACCTGCTTTTAACAAAAGTGCTGTTAAATGTTGGGTGGTTAATACGGAAATACATGCTTCGGCATTTTTGTTACGTATGTGTACCTACTCTCCACGATTACTGACATGAGTTCTTGGTTGATAAGTATTGTGATGCTAAGAAGAAATAAGCTAACGTAGATTTAATGTATAAACAGGCTCAAAAAGAAGAAGGGGTCGTTCTTTCAATCCATTACTTCGCTGCAGAAGAATAGTGCGAAGGTATCCTCACGCAGAGACCAACTCGAAGAGAAATCTACCGGTGCTCGCAACGACTACCTGCTGAGTATTTCGGCAGCCAACGCCCACCAGGTCAGTTTCACAATAACCTGTTCATATTTTGTAAGTCTCAGTGCTGCTATATACTATACTACTATCCTACTTTTCAGTAATACGTCGCTCATCATCACAAATACATAAGAAAGTTTCGCAATATGAATTAATGAGCACGATTTATTTTCTTATGAAAACATCAACAAAACTTTGAGTGGCCAGGCAGCACTATTAAGAAGTATTTCAGTATTCCTTTAATGAAAAGAATAAACTTTGTATAATTTAGATGAAAATATTTCTTGTAAACAATTTATAGCTTTTAATATAGGTTCTCAAATTCAAATTGAAAATGTGGCAAAAAAGACTGTGGAGCGGCGTATCTGGACTTACAGGGTAGAAAGTACTTTAGCGATATTTAATTGACCTTCTTAACACAGATGAATTAATTTCTGGGTGAGTGGTTCTTCAGGAATTTTAAATACGGCAACGTTCTTCAAAGTAGCTAAAAAATCGATGGATGTAGCTAAGAGATTGAGTCCAGAAGTTTGAGAGCGGATGGATATTTAAGAAAAATTGTGTGGCATTATAGAATGGAAGAAAAAGGATTGCTGCGCGAATTTTTGTGGACATGAAAGGGCAGTGTAATCTATGAAGTTCAACTATTTTCAGCCCAAAACAAAATTCTTAAGTCACAGATGTGACTTATCTTCTTCTTCTATCGACTTCTAAATCTACATTTAAATAAAAATAACTTTTTACAATTAAATCTTAGCGCATGAATGACACGCAAAATTTTGTAACGATCGCCATTTGCATTTTATAATATTATTAAATGTTTGCCCTATTTTAGTTATATGATATTAATTTAACAAATAAATAATCATGATTTTTATTGCACATACTATCGCTTCTGAGCCTTCTTCTGGTCTTCTTTTACTACCTTTTTTGCTCTAGTTTTATGCGGATTTAAAATAAAATTAACTTAAAAAAAAATTAAAAAAATTATATAATTTTTACAAAATATTGCTTACGATAAAAGTTGTTAGCATCGAAATAACTTTATTTTTGACATAAAACGTCCTTGAACATTATATTTTCTTTTTACTTAACTAATCTGAATTAATTTAAAAAAAAACTATAGACTCAGATAAGGATGCACTGGGCACAATTTTCTCATTTTTTTAAATTTCACTAGACAAGTATTCAAAAGGAAATGTAGGCATTACTCGCGCCGCGTATCGGCACTTCTCAATCCTCTTAATTATTCCCGTCCACAGCGTTTCTATAGCAGCGTTAATGAACTTTCATTTATAATGTAAAGTGCATCGCGTCAATTATTTCGATTAACTTTTCATTCATATCGTATTATTACCGGTTACCTGTTATAAAGAGGATATAAATGATTATAAAGAGGAGGCAATCAGTAAGTGGGCTCGATATAAAACTGTTCACATAATATTCTAGCGCTAGTTGTTTTAAAGTAAGATGATACACGGAATTTGAAGGCAATCAATAAACCAAAAAGTTTACAGGAAATATAATGATAAAGCATTCAATTTTGAAAAGTAATCGGTGCTGTAATCTGTTCTTATTGTGGTAGACATAGAAGGGATTGAATATGAAATTCAGTTAAATCCTTCGAATTTCGAACAACACCGTGTGACGGCAGAGAAGAATACAATTGTCACCACCCCAAGACTCTCCCGTGGGTGTCGTACAAGGCGACTAAGGATAAATCAGTGATGAGGAATGGGCAGCAGCGTTCCTCTTATACCATCTAGCTATGTACCTTCTGCGACTTTTGAGCCCGATAAATGGCAATAGGCTCGCCACCTATTACATGGGACCTAACATAACTGGCGAAACGTGGGTGCTAGTTCACCTCTGCCTACCCCTCCGGGATATAGGCGTGATTTATGTATGTATGTATGTACCATTCAGAAATTATTCTACTTCTGTGCTGTTTGTAATTTATCTAAAAATTATGGTACTTATAAGTTTGTTTGTGTAGTGTATTGACACTAAGGTTTTACAATGTTTCTATTTAGAACGTACTTAGGACAGCCAACAAGTGTCACGTCAGTCGGAATAAATGGCTGCTCCAGAGATGTTGTGTTATTTACTGCTGCCTTAGCAAGAGTCTCCTCTTCAGTTTGTATTGACAATGAAAGTACCATTGATTTTGTCACGCTCCTTTCGCAACAAAGCAATTAAGCGCCATGACTCAAAGGCCTGATAGTATTTGCAAAGCGGATAAACTATTATTTGCTGAGTCAACTTCAACTGTAAATGCAGTGCAAAGTATTCCTTAGATCGTTTATAAGCGGAAATTCCCTGCACATTTTCAGTAAATTTTAATTCGAAAAATTATAGTCATGACGCGGGAAACGAACCCGCGTCCTCTGCAATCCGGGCAGATGCCTGTGCAGCTCGGCTATAGTAAAAATGTATTTCGAATATTTTGTAACCACAATATTCTTTGTTTTACGAGTTATACGAGTATAATGTACAAATTAAAATCAAAACAGTTATCCGATTTATTCATTTGCCTCGTTTGGTTAATATTTTTTATGAGTTAGTAACATTTAAAACTCCCAATGATTATTTTAATTATTTATATACTTGCTCAACTTACCTGCAGTGGCTCTATAGGTTTGATTAGCCCTGATCGAACCCAGTAAATCATAAATTTCTAACATATTTAAAACAAGAATAAATAATTATGAATGAAACTGTTTTAATATTTTTTAAACAAATAAGTGTAAATAATAAAAGTTAAAACTAATTAACATGAATGCAAATCATCATAAAATTTGTTTATGTAGTATTTGTAGGGTTTCAGAATTTAACCATTTACTTCTGAGGCAGGTAATGTGAGGGTTGTACTAGGGACTACTTATATAAATATAAAGCTAAGTTAGGTTTAGTTGCGTTACAATATCCAATTAAGAACACCCACGAGGATTGTTCATTCATTGTTGTTCATTCCTTGGCTACAAGAAGTCACCTAATTATTGTAAGTAAAAAGTAGGTGTAATAAATCGACGAATTCATGTGCTATCTTTTTTATATTACACAAATTAACATAATATTATTATTATAAATTAACATACATTCATCTGGCCTATTTAACTAGTAGATATATGTGACAAATGCAACAACAGTAATGATAGCAAGGTGAACGTACGACTCTTCCGCTGGCGGCTCGAAGAATCTTATTCACGCCTCAATCGTTGTGAATGCTCATTGCTCACGTCTTATAAGGAATATGGAAGAGGGAAACATTTTCAGTGCGATATTTGAATGTGGCACGAAAAAGAAAACAAACGTACAAGCAACCATCGATATCGTTAACACTCGTGTCTACAGTCAAGTCTAAGTAATTACTTGAGTTAAAGTCATTACTTAAATTGTCATTTTTTAACATTAAACAAGAATTTGAATAAACAAAGAACTGTTTAAAGAAAGAATAACTACTTTAAGTAAGAACTGTCTGAAGTAAGAATATTGTATAAAAGTGACAATTTAAGTAGCGACTTTTTACTCAAATAATTACTTTAACTTGACTATAGATACGAGTTTGAAATAAAACAACTTTACGGATAAGACTCGCGAGACGTTTCGACCACTTTACAGCGTCGGGTTAAATAATAAATATGCTAAACACCTAAATATTCGCGAGTCTTATCCTGAAAGTTGTTTTATATCAAATAGTAGGTAGTGCTCGTAAAAACATAAGAAAACATAGAGACGAGTGTTAATCGCTGGAGATATAGCATGCTAAAGGCCACATTGTCCACAGAACCGCTACTTCCTGGTCGAGCTCCAGAGTTGCATGCAGAACATGGAGTCAGCTGTGTACGAGAAGGTGTCGGAATTCCTGACCCTGATGGGTCGCACCGAGCTGCTGACTTGCTCCGCCACCCAGCACTCCTTCGGCAAGATACGCGACCAGGCGCAGCAGCTAACTAGGGATTACAACCTGCAATGCCTGTATCTCTACTACCCTGTGCTGAAACAACATATTCAGGTTAGATTTTTGCTGTAATATTTTAGGTAAATGTTTGCCAAAAGAAAACCGTGTTACGTCAGTGGAATTTTATTTTGAATTAAGTAAATAGGGTAATGATAGATGTTTTGATTAGTAAAAAGAAAATATTTTTGTTGTTCCTGTAACAGCAACATGTATCTATTTATTTATAACAACACTTTTACGTGCAGTGCGGTAACAGCAGGGCAGAATACAATTGTCACCACCCCCCATTTCTGCATAAAGGACAGCAGTGTTAGCTATGTCCTACGGGTCCGCGTGATGTTAATAATCTTGCCCTCTATTACATGGCACCTAGTATCGTTTGTTCAGCGTGGGTGTTAATTTATCTCTGCCTACCACTTCGAGGATAAATAGGATGTATTACTTTATGTCTTACCTACTACTCATACTAAATAATAATGATAATAAGAGAACTAATAAACTAAAGACGACTACAACCAACGAATTATGTGAATGAATGAGTCATGTTATGTGTTATATACTGTTCCGTAAATGTTCATTTAACTGGTAAAATAAAAAACATAGTTTTACATTAGAGAGTTATCTTATAGTTAAAGTATTAGTTTTATCTGGTAGGTGTATTTACGAATTGTAGGGATAAAATCCGTTGTAAAATAGCACTCAATCAGGCGTACAATCACACATGAATATCATATTAAGCAGACATTCGTTTAAAATGCATATTGGTTTCTAAATATAAGACAAACAAATCATTCAAAGGGCAGACTGGTATTCTGTAAATAAATATCAACGTTGGATTAGTTTCACAGCCCGAAGGCATGTTGGCTGAATTTTCAGAAAGCATTATTACGGCAATTCGTTTTTAATTAACCTGCCCGTTCGATGCGTAATCGGCTTAAAAACGGAATGGATAACGTTTGATCGCCCAATAATCGACAGTTCGCAAAAATTTAATTCGCGGTAACAGAACTTATGTATCGGATTCCGGGATTTGAATAATTATGACATTCGCAGTTCGCGCAGAGTTTGTAGGAAGTTACGTTGTAAATAAAAACTCGTAGTTTGTATATTTAAAAATACAGCGCAATGCTTGGAAGCGGGCAATTGTTATTTTGAATAAGCTTTTCGGAAAAATATATTATTCCGAAATTTAATAAGTATTTTCCGTTGTATTGAACTGAACATAGGTGAATTTTATAAACCCACGTTTGTTAGGTAGGTACCACCTTTCGAATACGTAGGTAATTCGTAGCATATTGCTAGGTGGTTTAAGAGGAACGCTGCTGTCCATTATTCATCGGTGTCTTTACTAACACTCACGGGAGATGACAACCACAGAACAGAGACTTTACTGTTCTGTGGTGACAACTGTATTCTGCTTTGCTATTACCACACATCATGCATCATACTTAGACGAATATATTGTTCGTCACGTCCTTAAAGGAGCTGGCTAGCGCAGTTGCGCGCTTGGCCTGTGATTGCGTTAACTAAGCGATGTTCGCCTAGGCCGGTGATTGGATGGGTGACCAAAAAATAATTATCTTGAGTTCCTCCGTACTTTGGAAGGCACGTTAAGCCGTAGTTCCCGGCTGCAACTGCAGTCGTTAATACCCACCAATACGCACTGGGCCAGCGTGGTGGGTTATGGCCCATTCTCCCTATATATTCTTCCATCCACAGAGAAGGCCCCAGCAGTGGGGAAGTTAAAAGGCTGGTAATGATGATTGTTCGTCACCTATCAATCCTTAGCCTGTGCCAAATGACCGTATTTTTTTAATTCTTTTAGTGTATTTTTTGTATTATTGTGTTCTTTATTTTTAGATTTTTTTTAATGTTTTGTATTCCAATTTATGTATTCATGTAATCATTGCTTCTCTGTCGATTGTGGTCTTCACCTGTTATTGAGATAACATTAAGCTTAAGTAACCTATCTGTAATTACAATTGTATTTGTTAATGTTGATCACGTTGGTGATCAAAAAATAAATAAATAAATTTGCTCGCAGTACGAGTTCGAGCCGTGTGACAATGATCCGGTGGACGTGGTCACAATCGAACACGAGTCGGTCGCACAGACACTCGCGCAGGAAGCCCGCCGGTGGGCCACGCGCGTCGTGCGAGAAACGGCATTGGTGCGTGACGCGACCCGCAAGCTGCATCTGTACCAGGCGATGCGCGAGGCTGGCCAGAAGGTGAGAACACAGATCTCTCTACAGGTGCTGCCACACAGCTGTTTAAAAATGTTTACAAACATTTATTATATTTCGTGGGTGCCAGTTCACCTCTGCCTACCCCTTCGGGGATATAGGCGTGATTTATGTATGTATGTATTATATTTGAAAACTCCCCCCGCACTCTCCGCATACCCGACTGTGGCCTGGATTATAATAATGTTTACAAACAAAAGATAATAACAATGTTATTTATTATGTTACAATGTTTTAACTAGTTTAGAAATGTTTACTAATATTATCTAACATGAAAACATTTTCTAACATTGTGATCGAATGTTAACAAATGCTTACTAACGTTTTTACATACATACCTACATAAATCACGCCTATATCCCCGAAGGGGTAGGCAGAGGTGAACTAGCACCCTAACGTTTTTAAACATTTTTAAACATCACAACATGTAACACCAATAACACACCCTAAACACTACCCATGCTAATTTGGTCATATATAAAAGCTATCCGATACCATAATTAGCAAACCAGCCAACTCGACGCCTTGTCAAATAATTTTCTTTCAACAGTAATTCGGTGTGATTTGCAAAGTCGACAACTAATGTCGACGATTATAATAATATATTTGATGACCATAATATCTGCCATCATTATTTTAGATTTTTTAATGAGTGAGTAATATACTAAATTATAATTACTTAATAAGTGTCTTCTGAAAATTTTGCCCTATATGGAGTTAGCTGGTTTGCCAATTATTAAGGTATCGAATAGTAAAGAATAGAATAAAACAATAGATTTATTCTATTGAATTCACAACTATAATATTAATTTTTGAATTTCTATACATTTTGCTCTACTGATCGAACTATTTTTATGGGGGAAGAAAATAAAATTTTACAATTTAGATACTAAAAAATTAACATCGTAGATACCACATTATGTATATGACTATGTTAGCTCAGTTAGTATTCAGAGTGTGTGTGATTTCTATAAAATGTTGTACAACAGTAGAAATGTGCACGCTTATTTTAATGAACAAATAGCCTCTTAATTAACAAAGCTTGTAAGCTCGGCTTTTGCACTCAGCATTCGCATAGGACTCGATTGAGTAATCAGTAGTGGTATCAGTTAAAAGGTTTTTCGATTACCGAAGCTAAAATTTGTTGAACATTGATGTAAATTATGTAAAGCAGTAGTTTGGTTGCTAGTAAACAATATATGTATTAAAATCCTGTCAAGATTCAAAATCAATAATGAGTTTATAATGAGCGTTAAGCTCTGGGTATAGGTATTTTCTTGTATATAAATCTTTGAATTAAAAACAAGTAATTGCTTTTTTTTGTTTTTGATTCCGTCAACCCTTAAAGAAAAGTGCAATGAATAATCCAGTTACATTACAATTTGACAATTATAGAAGGGAATATCTTTAAAATCGTCTTATATTTAGAAAGCTGCCACTTCATATGTAGGTATGTAAGTGGAGGTTCAAAGAACTACGAACTACTTACTTCGAGGCTACGTGTGTCGCAACGAGCCAGTTGGTCGTAACGAAGTCACTGAATACTTAATATCAATGACGTCTATTTCGTCATATAGGTAATCAGCTTTGTAACCTATACAAGGCAACGATGATTTTAGTGTTTCATGATAGATAGTTATTTAAAAATAGATGTCGATTTTACCTGCAAGCCTTCGAGGTTCTATGAATTATCGAAACGTTCAATCTTAAGGTGGACCCGAACGATCCTAACGGGCCAGACCTGGAGGTCAGAATGGATGAACTGCGCTCGAACATCCGCCGCTCGGAAACATCCAAGGCGAAGTATGAGTCGAGGCTGGAGTGCTTGAGGACCAGCGGCGCTCCGGTCGACGAGTGGCTGAAGGAAGTCGACCTGCTGGCAGTCCAGGATACTCTGCCGCGCAGCAGCAGTCTGCTCAGCGTGCGCACTGATGCCTCCGGCACCGCTGTAAGTGAAGTATGAATTGTCCCAATGTTCTTTTTTTTTCTTCTTTCTGCCTGTAATGTTTTAGTTTAACTGCCCGGCTAGAATGACCACCAAAACACGATATGGTATTGCCATTTATCGCTTTGAACTTTCAAAAATCTAATAATTCAATGAACGCGATAAATGTCTATGTATATCTATATTTTACGACACACACACAGAGACATGAAAGAGGTTAATTAATGGATACATTGTTAATATCTCAACCATAATCCATTATAATTATCTAACACCACGCGCGACAGTGGTATCAGATTTACTTAATAGAATCTATGTACTATTTGTGCGCCCGAAATTATTAGTCCACATCGGATAATCTCCCTCAGTCGACTTTTACGGCACCCCTGGGATTAATCGAAGCTGACACATAGAATGTTATTTATTATTACATAGAATGTTATTTTGACGATAGAGTAGAATACAATTGTGACCATCTCTCACATGGGTGTCGTACAACAGTAGCGTTTCTCTTATACCACCTAGCAATAATGTACTTCGATAGTTAGATGGCAATGGTTATTACATGGAACCTGGCATAATTGGAGAATTGGCCCATCCCTATCAAGGATAAACAGGCGTGATATAAGTACATATTTTGGTACCTTTATTCAGTTTTAACGATAAGTAATTTGAGTGATGGTAAAGTATTTCATTGACAATGCTATTGTTATAAATACGATTGTGGTATGTGACTTTAGGGGCAATTTTAACATTAGCACTTATTTAGGATCAACCAAGCTCGGATTCGTTCTACGATAGCGACAATACCGAAGGTGAGGCAGGACCCTCGGGGGCCCCTGCCACCAGTGGACATCAACGTACCACTTCAGGCTCTCAAAACGAGGAGGATCATGAAGAGGATGTCGACGGTGAGAAGATACTGTATTATTTAGCAACTGAGCTTGTGAAATGGAAATGCAAATTTTCCAAGAAATTTATATTAGATGGGGCACGCCCCTGATCTTGATCACCGAAACACTTTGAACTGTCTTTTATCGCTTTTAACTGTCAAAAATGTAATGATTTTTGACTGTTCAAATCGATAAACTGTTTTATCATAATTATTATCGTGTTTCGGTGGTCATGCTAGCCGGGCTGGGCCCTGCTGATATTAAACGACTCAAATATTCTCTAGCTACCCTCACAAGGGACGTGCTCGTTGTTTTAGTAAATAATTAGGCGACTGAACATGCCGTTCTCACATAAGTCAACAGTAACCGGGCACGCCGTAAAGCCAAAAGCTTTACGGCATGGTCTCGTCGTTGTAACTGTAGTAAGCTTAAACAGTTTGATGTAAATCGAATCTAATGGCAACACTGACTAAAATCAAGAGGTATACATTGTTATTTTCTCGACATAAGTTAAAATTTTCAACTTATTTGTTATACAATAAATAGTAACCATGTAATGAAACGAACACCACCATTTAGCAAAACGTATAATAACTTCTATGCTAAGTCTAAGTTTTTATGTGTAGCTGTTTTGGAAGAAGAGCGCAAGCGCATTGAGTCCCTGACCGTTGGGTGGGATGACCCCACTCAGGTGAACTGGGACGAGTCGGAGGCCGAATCTGCCCAACAGAGCGACATTGAGCCGCCTGCTGCACCACTCTACAAATGCACAGCTTTATATTCTTACACTGTAAGTGTATTTTAATTTTATAAATTAATAATAGCACACTTTTCCCTTATAATGCAAAAATAGCCACATTTTCCTTTTTCCGAGATAAATACGCACAGTTTCTAAACTGTAAAGCAAGTATTATAATGCTTGTTTTATTAACTCAGACAGTATGAGAAAACGCGAATCCGCAAAAGTTACAAGCAGACTATCCTAGGATTAGATATTTTTTATGAAATATAGTGCGGCATAGTATTTTTTTATCAAGCGTCAGTTTAGCTCTTACGTATTGTACAAGAAACGCATTGCGCTCTTAACATATACATACATTTGTATATTTTATTAAATGACTTGGCTTATGAATTCAAAACTTCAATGTCACCTAACTTTGGGCCGTAAATTCGATTGAAACTGGGTTAAGGGCGTTATAGGGTTTCACATTATAAAACACCCCTTCATAAACTTGAGATTGACCACTTAGTTCAACAAAGGCTCGACAGGTGGTTTATCATTTATTCATTGGTCTCTAAGAGCATTGAACTGAATTGACTTAGTAAAGTATTACCTAAGTAGTAACGAGATTGCTCTATTTATAGCAATACAATTACAAGTTCATATATATTGGTGAGTAGGTATAACTTCTCGCAAGAAACTTCCTGTAAACTCAACTTTATCTTATTGAATTTTTATAATATTTTCGGTAATATATTTCGCAATGTGGTAATACCACTCTTGTATCACTTAGGGACCTCTTCCTTCCCGGACATTTTGTCTGATGCAACCCAGCATTAAAACAATTGCCTGTGTTAACTATAATTACAAATAAAATAAACGAGTAGCATCTTTGCCTGTGTATTAAATAAAATAATAATAATAAAAATCATTCATTGCTCAATAATGAATCACAACTAGTGTTGAGACATCCCCAGTAAGTAATACAATACTTGTGTTGGGGTTGACTCGCTCATTCCCAAGAATTAACAAATATTGAGTACAATATTACATTTATTTATTTATTTATAAATTTATAAGTACCTACTAATTAGGTCTTAACTTCAATAAATAATATCTAACGATTGATTAATGTTTTTTTTTAATTATTCATACATCGACGTCATGTTATTATATAGCAAATTGATATCTAGTCCTAATTGTCCTATGAAATAAGGCTCAAAATCCCGATGAGCTGTCTATAATCGAGAACGAGCAGCTGGAAGTTGTGGGGGAAGGCGACGGAGACGGCTGGCTGCGCGCCCGCAACTACCGCGGCGAGGAGGGCTACGTGCCACACAACTACCTGGATGTGGATCGAGAACAGGTCAATAATTTCAAAAATATCATTTTATACCTTACCCTACCTGATATTTTACCCTACCCTTTATATTTGCCCGGATGTAGACCCATCACGGGCTGTACCAGTCGCTAGGTAGGCGAAAAAGCGTGTGGAACGCGACCGGTATTATGCGTTTACCTTAACTATCGTAATGTCAAAATCATTATTGTCGATAAGATATCATAAGATGCCATATTTTATCTTACGACAATATAATGAAACAGGTGTTTGGTTAAATATTTTAGAGGATAACATAATAATTGTTCATATTAGAATATTGTTAAAATTTTATAGCAGGGCAGCAATTGGCAGCGACACCGTACCTTATCTTACTACGTTTTGGTTTAGGCTGCGAGCGCTCCAGGGCTCGTAACCCAGATTTCTTTCTCATCGGTCGACTACACGGTGGAGGGCGAAGACGCCGACGTCGTGCAATCCCCGGATCAGATCTCCGTGATCTCCGCTCCAACTGCGAAACAAGATGAGCCAGTCAAGGCCGAAGAATCGAAGCTGGAACCGGTCAAAACGGAACAGCCATCTACGCTGGGATACTGCTTTGCTTTGTACGACTACGACGCCGAAGCTACCGATGAACTCAATCTGGAAGAAGGACAGGTGAGTGGTATTGTGGAGATCGGTTCAGAAGATACTAAACATTATATCCCACACCATTATAAAGAGTAGCATAAATCAGAATACTCAATATGCTTTTATCAGAAATAGACAAAATTTACCTATTTGAACGATTCTTAAAAACTTACTTACTTATTTATGTATTTAACAACAGGTAGGTACATTTTATTGACTTTTAAGACGGTATTTTTGGATTTAAGATAGTTTTCGGTACAGATTAAAAAAATCTTAAACATTTGACACAACAAAAAAATAGTCGCTATAAATTCTTGCAGGGTCCCGATTTAAATGAATCGTTTTAATAAGTATCTCATTAGCTTTATTCTCTGAGTGCGGCTGATATGGATTAAGCTATGTCATTGCTTGGTGTTTTATTTTTAACGTGTTTAATATATACAGACAGTAGCGTTCCTAATAATTGACGAATGATAAACGGGTCAAGTGGATGACAATAGACTCCCCTCTCTTAAGTGGATACTAAATTGCAACGAAATCTTCTACCATATCAGGGCTGTGCAAAATAAGCTAAACAGCACACAATGAAAAGTCAACAATCGAGTGTCGCTTCAATAGGAATTATTAATTTTGTGATAGATATTCCGCAGCTGTCATAACGGTGAGAGTGCTAAGCCCAGTTGACAAAGTTTTGATGGGAAATGATTGCTCAAATTCAGTCGTTAACGCAACCCTGTCGTTTCGGGTATTTAAAGTCGTGCATATCTTAACAAAGAATATATTTATTTTTTACCTAAAGGTTACCGGTACCTATAGTGTAGGTAAGAAAAACCAAAAGGTTTATTCGTATTTCGTACACTACGCTCGTCGCTGTAATCAGAGGGCAAAACAATATTACTAGATATTATATCACACAATCACAACAATATTACTAGATATATTTATAACGGTAAACCATGTAGGTAGGGATAATATATTATGAGAAACACAGAGTGCACGAACAAATCTTTGCATACACACAACTATAGCTGCTTTAACTAACTAAAGATTAGGGACCGCGACTACTTGAGTATTTTTTTTTACTATTTTTGATTTTAATTCATACATAATATAAATGTTAGAAAAATGAGTACAAAGTGCCGTAAGTAGCCGAGTGGTATAGGCATCTGCCCGGATCGCAGAGAACGCGGGTTCGGTGCCTGCATCAAGACTGTGATTTTATTAACTTTTTCTAACCACTGTATTCTTTTTTTAATTATTTTAGATTTATATTTCTACATTATAGTATAAATGATAGAAATATATCACAAAGAAAAATATAGTTCCTTTTTTTATTATTGAATGGATGACGAATATTAAGGGTCTGTTTCATAATCGACAAATAAGTTCTAAGTAGCTTAGTTCGCATATCATTTGACAGTTGTATTATGATATATATGTCAATTGAACTGCCAAGTAAGCTACTTCGAACTTACTTGTCGATTGTGTAACAGGCCCTGAGTCTTCTTGTTTATATTTGACCAGATCATCCGTATTACATCTCGCGATGCTCATGGCGTCGACGATGGCTGGTGGCGAGGGGAGACCAACGGCGTTGTCGGGAACTTCCCGTCGCTTATTGTAGAAGAATGTGACGAGGTAAGTTTACTTATATCATTATATCTTTTTACTGCTCTATCTTTTTCAGAAGAAGAAAACTTGTTTAAAAACTATTTCCATATTAAGATGTTTTACATTTGCGAAGGTTAATCATTTGGAAAGACAACCAGATAATCATTTATTCATTCGATTATCTGATTACATAATACAAGAAAAGTGGACCAGAATGCGATTAAGTTTGTAAATTAACCAAAATTATTATTATTTCATTCTTATTTGCTTTCGTGCAATCTTTGATACAATCACTCCTATAATAATTATTGCACATGTAATATATTTTTTGTAAGTGACGCCATCATTAATATAATAATATATCGATGTCGTCGGTCTGATTTCACTAAATAAATATTAGACCATCAAATGGCAAACCATTATTTTTAAAACCAACCTATTTACTGTAATCCCCGCGTCGGTCGGTGTGTCATTAAAAGAAAACGTTAGCTGAAATTGTAGTGAGCAGGAAAGACAATTTACGCCGCATATTGACATTTCAATACCTCGCATGCAATCCCATCACAGCGTCAATACTCTATTATCAGTATTGGCAGAGCACGATGAAATTATTGAATAATGAAGTTGCATACTGAAGACAAATATTACATAAAAGAAAACAGCATTTCTTTGACAGAATTTTAAGATCACTAAAATAAAAACTTACGATTCATTTTCTTAGCTAAGTCTTAAATAAAGCATCCATATAATTCAACTGAAACAAACCAAAATCAGGTTTTGAAGTATTTAACGAAAGAGTTGTAATTACTTGTATCTAGTTCGAAGATAAAATCTTAGTGTTTTTATTTTTTAAATACTTACCAATAACATCCCATTCGTAGTCATGACTATTCTTCATTATATATTCCTTGGCTATTTGGGTTCTACGCCGCAATATATTAGGTCTTTCAAGTTGGCCCGTCTTGCGAGAACTGCCACATATGAACTTAACAAGTTATTTTTTTAATAAGTCACACACGCTAAATGTAATAACATGTATTGTGAAAATGTTGGTTGAAAGTAAGAGGTTCCCAACTTGCATACTGCATATTAGGTACGGAGATTTTTGTGATATTTTCGTTCGATAAAAGATGCTTGATATTATATCAAATTCGAAATTAAATCACATGAACTGAGAATTGGCTCCCTGGCCAGACACAATAAAACGTCATAAAGGTCACCGAAAACTTGAGTACATAATTTCCTAACACTAGTGGTCACGGGCGGCTTCGCTCGCGATAATGTCGGTTGTTATATAGCCTATAGTCTTTCTCCATAAATGGACTATCCAACACAAACATAATGTTTCAATTTGAACTAACCAACCAAACAAACTGTTCAGCTTTATAATATTAGTATAGATACGTAGAAATTAATATTAAAACATCATTCCGTTTGGGCAAAATGTTGTGTTTCAATTTTGCGGAATATGACACCACAATTAAACTTTGTTTTGTCACGGCACACGCCGCAAGGTCATTTCTCCGCCACGGCCTACTCCCTGGGGTGTAAACATAGAATGGACACGAGAATGTTAGCGAAATTAGTTTTCTATTAAGGGTAGAATACATATAATGATTTAAATCTAACTTATTTAACAATTTAAATTAAATTAAATCTAACTAAAATCTGATCATTTTAGGAAAATACGCTGCGAATGAAATTTTCTCAAGCCCGCGAAGCTTAAAAAATAGCCGAAGCTGCAGCTAACAGAAGCATTAATAGTCCGTCATCTTTGTCAATTTACACTTACACCTAACATTCTTGGCAAAACGTAGGTTTTGCCGCTTCAGGAATAAATTAAATAATAGTTATTTGTTGTACATGAGTGCAAAGTTGTTTTTTAACCGCGTGCTCAATTTTGATGACCGAGCTAGCGAAGGATTCTAAAATTGAATCACGAGCGTAGCGAGTGATTCAAAAATTAGAATCCTGAGCGATAGCGAGGGAATCAAAAGAGCACAAGGTGAAAAATCTTTGCACTCGAGTGCAACACGTAACTTTTCATCCCCCCCAACGAGGATATTGCAAAATATAAAAAAAATACAATCACAACAGTTTCTGTTTTCACCCAGAAACTTCCACAACACCCTCCCACTAACCCAAACACACTCTCAACACCCACCCAGAAACACACACCCGCAATACACACCCATCCACTCAGACACACCCAAAAAACACCCATTCACCCAGAAACACCCATAAAACACCCATTCACCCAGAAAAACCCACAAAACACCCATTCACCCAGAAAACCCAAAAAACACCCATTTACCCAGAAACACCCAAAAAACACCCATTCACCCAGAAACACACACAAAACACCCATTCACCCAGAAACACACACAAAACACCAATTTACCCAGAAACACCCACAAAACACCCATTCACCCAGAAACACCCACAAAACACCCATTCACCCAGAAGCACCTATTCACCCAGAAACACCCACAAAACACCCATTCACCCAGACACACCTCCAACACCCACCCATCCACCCAGCCACACCCGCAAAATTTATCCAGACACACCTGTAAGTACCTAATAAAAATTACCGTCTCTAATGGAGTTCCGAGACTGTCAATCAGCTTGAGTCAAGCACGTTGATTTTCTGTATGTTTTTGTTCCGTTGCTAGCGTAAACAAATCAAACAAACCTAAAAAGCTTTTAAATGCTTGACTCAAGCATCAAGCAAGCATTGTAGACGATCAAAATGTTTAAAGCAAGATTGACGCCAAGCTGATTGACCGTCACGGAACTCCAAGGTTTTAACAAATTTATGACGTGTAAAGAAAATGGCGCGCGCAAAGCAAATTACAAAAAAAGTACACCAAGAAGGTTCCGAGTCTAAGTTTTTAACAAATTAAAATAGGTTGCATGACAATTTCGGCACCATGGAGGTAGAAATAAATAGGTATAATGATGTTTTGAATTCACAAACTCATTGCACACGATGTTCTAAATTCAAATTTACTTTAACCTCTAGAGGATAAAAACGGCTTTTGCACTCAGATATCGAAGAGCAAAAACGCTTTTTCCGAGATGGTGGGATGAAAACGTATTTTATGTATGCAATAGATTTTACCCCGCCACGCACGTGTCGCAAACATTCTCATCACCGGATCTGGCCACACCCTCACCTATATGAAAGTTTTGTCATCTAGGACACTATACTTTTTTCAGAAAAGTAAGAACCAACACTAACTGTCTCAACACCATCTTGTTGTGATAATTATCGTGGCAGCTGTGATTGATTACCTACCATATTGCTCAATAAGTAGAACTGACAAACCACTGATGAAGTTATTTATTTAATAAATAAATAGTAAAGGCATCATCTCTGATACCATTGTGATAATATATAATTACACATAATAGAGATTTTGACAACTACAAGGAGAATAAGACTAAAGTCGTGAGTCAGGACAGAGACGAAGACAAACCTGACCATATTCATCATACCTGCCCTATTCTCATGTTACCTAAGGTCAGCGTTGTATGTTTTCTCTTCTATTTATGTCGAGTTGAATCTTTCAGTGAAGTTGACGTTACGTAAATAAAATAGAATTTAGAACAAGTTACTTCTCAGAACAATTTATCTGGAACTAAGTTTAACTTGAGTGGCGTTTTGGTCACAGGGTAAACAAAACCTCCTTAAACTTTGTTCAGCTACTTGTTTTGGTAATGAAAGAAAACGAAATGAAAAGTTTACAGTGTAATGGAATTGTAACGTATTTTTAGAGTATTGTTGACGTAACAAGCAATTGTAGTAAGTGCACGAAGGGTTCGCCCCGCATGAAAAATAGTACCAACATTGTTTAGAATACACTTCAGTTTAATAGTCACTCGGTGTTATTGCTGCGTCAACTTCATTTATTTTGGCATTATTGTGGCTTATCGCAAATAAAACGCGCGCTCGTTCGGGCTCTCACACCGACACACCGAATTAAGGTGATAAACGTTTTACATGTTTGCAACAACTTCATTTATTTATATATCAACTTCATTTATTTTGGCATTATTGTGGCTTATCGCAAATAAAACGCGCGCTCGTTCGGGCTCTCACACCGACACACCGAATTAAGGTGATAAACGTTTTACATGTTTGCAACAATTTAAACAAAAACTGTTCATTGGCATTAGTTGAAAATTAGACTCAATGGTTTCTTTGGGATGTGTGATTTCGTAAAAATAGGGCATTGTAGCCCAAAACCCTGGTGAAGATAGATCTTCCAGTGACCAACATGTAAGCAGTTGCGTCTCTTTCAAGTAAGCCTATGCACGTATCATCTTATACAAAAAAAAAGATAATACCTCGCATATAATCGGGACCTAAGTCTGTTTTATGATAGTTATTTTATAGGATCGGGTAGTGAAAAATGGGTATAATGGAGCAGTTAAGTAACACTAATAATTTTTGAGAGGGAACTTTATTGGAGCCTCTATAATACGATAAGGGTTATACGGGAAAACAAAATTTATAAGCATTGTATGGGAAAAGAAGATGCAATATGAACTCGATTGATAGTGTGAATGTTATTAGGGAATAAAAAGTTAGCTACGTGCTATGTCGATAAATAGAGATTAATATAAGAGGAACAGGATTTTCTGCCGGTTACTGTTCATTCATTCATACTTCTCATTCTGTCTCGCGGATGTTGTATGTACAAGGCGACTAAGGGTTAAAACAGTGATAAGTGGCATCACCGTTTCGGTTATGTTATACCACTAGCGATATGCTGCGATTAACTTTCCCGGAAATTAGCTCAAAAATTATTTCTTTGTCGCCAAGAAATACATTTGAAATCTTAGCTAGAACTTGATTAAATCGATGAACAATCTAGCAACGTCCGTTGACAATATTTATATTGTTTAGAAGTTTTACAGTTGCATAAGGCTTATAAGCTTTATATGGTTTACTCTAAACATCGTAGTGAATGATAAATGTTACTTAAATAAAGTTATATCGATTATATCTTCAGTGACCTTTAATTCGTAGGTATCTGGTAATATATCTAGCACTTAATCTTTTGTAGTGCCTGCACTATAAAGCGTTCCACTCGCTTTCGGCATCCGTCAACTTCCGTCAGCAGTTATCGGTCTATCCTGGCTCATTCTTAGTCAAACTACGCTCAAATACTTGGATAGGTCGGTGGTTAAGTTTGACGTCAAGTAGGTAAATTAAGAAAGCAGCATGAGTTTCCTATAGTGAGCATTAAAATAAAGGACAATATAAAAAAGATAAAAGTTTATGACTATAAATAATGTATACCTAGGCGAATCTTTTCATCTGTGAGCGATATTACAAGAATAAGGTTTAATACACGTGATAATAACGACACTTCTGTAGTTCGTTGGGAGTGCAAACAAGTAGAACACTTTAATAAATGAATATCTCAAGAATCACTCTTTTGTGGTAGAATGGCGAGCCTTTGAGCACCGGGGAAGATTGGACGCCGCCTGGCTCGGCACCTCCAGTATTCTCTTCGCCGCCGAACTCCCCACCTAACACCGGAGTAGCCGATGAAAGTAAGTAAGATGAAAGTTAAATTGGAAACTCGAACACTTCTCTGACGCACTAACAAGCTAATGACTTTTGAGAGTAACTTTGGTTGCATAAAGACAGAGCTTATTAACAGTTGTAACAGGTATGCCCATAACATCGTACCTATTGCCTTTTCTCAAGAAAACACTTTAGTGGATAACTTTGTATGAAAGTATTTTGAAATTAGTGTATGAAAGCATTTTTAAATTTCATAATATCTTTGCTCAAAAATTAATTTTAATGCTCTAAATATTATTAAAAAAAATGTCGTTACTCAGAAATTAATTATGTAAAGAATACTTTTGCAGACGTTATTATTTTTGCAGACACATGTAGATTGTACCTACCTACTGGTGTTTATTATAAAACAGATTATTAGTAGGTATTGTTATTTAGGGGCGCCATATTAAATATTATGTAAGTTTCTATTATAGCTAATTACGTAATTTGATCATGTATCTAGGTTTTGCCATAGATGCGTAATCGCGTATATTAAACTAACAATAGCTAAATTACTGTTAAGAACAAGCCAATAAAACTAATGACCAAGGTCGTAATATTTTTAATTTAGAGGACAATTAGAAATTGTCATAATTCTGGATATCGATATTTAAAGTGAACGCGCTTGAAATATTTTATAGTTTTTTGGTCTTATTTTAAAATTATAACTTTATACGATAAGAACTACTGTATTTAAATAACGAAGGGTAAAAAGTATTAACAAAATAAATGTCCTTGTCTTGGCAAATTTACGATATTATGGGTCATATAAGAAATGGTCATGCTGTACCTAACCTATATGCTTAGACTATAATTATGGCACATTATATAACGTCAGGTATACATTTTAATTTTCAAAGTTACTGTCGCAAGTCGTATTTAATTCTGTCTGTTGTGATAACTTACAATTTCGTTTCTAAATAGTAACTATAGTACACAGAGCGTGTTCATGTGAGTTTATTCTTGTTATAGTAATAAACCGAACTGAATAAAACCAAAGTCAACCTACACTATTAAACTGAAATTGAAATCAACGAAATAACTTAAAATAATTAAAATATAAGCTATGAAAAAATATATTTAGTATTTAGAACAAAAAGCGACCAATTGTTATGTGTGTAAATATTTATGCATTATAACCATACATTATGTCTTGTCTACTCTTCTGAATTAATGCATAATTCTGAACAACCTTATCGATACTTAAGATCTCTGGTTCAGAATTAAATTGAATACCATTAGTGAATAATTTAATATATATGTTATATGCATTATGAAAAGACTCGTCGGTTACTATAATATGGTATAATATTCTGTCACATATTTCGTCTGGACCTACACGTCTTTTTGCGACTGATAAATAGTATTTTAAATTTCACAAGGTTGTTACTTTGTTTTTAAAATAATTTCAAAAGTATAAATTAACTCTTATGACCAAGCTCTAGTTCTTAAGTTACCATCAGGCCCCACAGCTTTTTGGCAAAATGGAATGGTATCCGCATATTCTGTGAATGGCACTCCACTGTCGCTAGCCATCTAATAGTACAGCTAGGTGTAAGACCATCTTCACGTTTATGCATGATCTTGCACGATTCCTTACCAATAGCAATCGAAATTATCAATACATTCAATTACTTTTTCTATATTTTAACTGGTGATCACAGAATTTGACTTTCTTCTACAAACCATTTTCTTAGTTCCAGAAAAAAATGGGCGTCTATCATAATTATTTTTAAGCACAGATCGAACACGGTCATATTTCTGTATTCACTGTCTTGGTATCTAGTCTTGGTATTAGTATAGGAATCAAATAGCGAAAATTGGACAATTCATTAATCCTACTATTAGCGATCGCAGGTACACACTACACACTTTTATGTGGCTATATTGTTTTGTGTTAATTGTGCGTGCTCGTGTAAAACAACCATCGATACATCTCGAAGTTAGTGTGAAACTAACTATTGATGATGCCCGATGTGGCCGCAATCAACATAAAAAGGTGTATTTTTGTCATGATCATGTGTTTGCTGTGTCGAGCCTAGTTGTTGATGTTCAATTGCACTATGTTGAATTATTGTTTATTAGGCATTCTTAATCGTTAGTATTTTTGTAGTAGTGTACCATAAAATGGGAAATAATAAATCACTCCTTTCATACTTACAAATCATTAAGTATAATTTTTTTAATGTTGTTGAAAAAGTTACGTTACTAATTATATAGCTGCCTCTAAAGTAGGGTTTTTCTTTCAAAGTATTTCCAAAGAAAATTGACAAATAATCAAAGATTCATTCCTTAGAGTAATTTGAGTTCAACCGGATTAAGACGCCCAGATCGAGTCAGTTGCGATCAATTTGACGAGGGAAACTACTTAGTACCTGCAAGAAATCTGATTCTGAAGTTCCTACCTCTGAACGTTATGCTGATATTTATTATTAGTGCCTACTCAGACTGAGAATCTATTCTAAATAAATTCCTATTAGAAGTGGCTTAAAGTAGTCAAGTACACATCTTATACCTTACCTTTCTATTTGCGTAAACATTTTATCTGTTAACTGACTATCTTCTAAGATATTCCAATAATCTTCTTTTAACAACATTGTTTTTATTGCATTGTTGCGAGTTTATGACTCGATGTTAGGAATACTTTTATTAAAATCCTAATTAGGACAAGTAAAGTGTTAATAGTAACAAATAGTCTGAACACTGGTTCACATGGTAGTATAGCGATTATAACTAAAAAGGGTGAATAATATTTTAAATTAAGTCTATTTAAATTTCTGCCACTTACTGCCGCACACAGAGACGTCAAATAACGTTAATGAGTACTTAACGTCAAAAAATTACAATTCAAAACTAGTCGCTATTCTTGCCGGATCTATGGTCTAGATTTGAATGAAAATTTTGGACATTAAATACTCATTAAAGTTAATTGACGTCTCTGAGTGCGGCAGTAATTGCGTCTCCAAGCAGGTTTAAGTTTAGATAATTTGTTGGATATTTGAATAAAGTTGAAAGGGTATAGTCCTACAAGTTCGTGCGCGACCTTGAGATGATAGACGGTGATGAGAGATGAGAGTGATAAGAGACGGTGGCGGGGACGGGGCGCTCTGAATGTTGGCGGGGGTGGTGATGCGGGTAGGAGCGAGTTTTCCCTCCTCCCCGCATCGCCCGCCCCCGCTCGCATCAGTAGTGCCCCGTCCCCGCCACCGTCTCTCATACCGCAGGAGGTTCGCGCACGAAGTTGTAGGAGTATAGTTAACTCTCAAACGCCAAGACATTTGTATAGTCATAATAGAATATTGAACGCCTAATAAAGACGATTATAGTAGGTATTTTTTCCAATGTACAACAACAGCATAATCCGATTGAACATAGCAACGTGTTGGGTGCAAGCTTTGGTTGTGTTTGGTTGGGCATCAAGACCGTAGCCAGAAAATGCCGTGTGATACGAAAGCTAAATAACTGATCGGCCAATCGATTATCAATATTTTCATACTTACCGGTATAAAAGTCACATCTTCAAATTTTATTACGACTCTCCTTAATATTATTTGCAAAATCATTAAGGATCATCTTACTTAGTATAAGAGAATATTAGAAACATAATAGAAAACGATAAGAAAAGCTCATCGTTTTACAGTATGAACTCTAAAAAAAATACTGGACGACGCCTACTCTCTCTTTTTAGTTCTCTCTTTCTACACATTTCTATTCTGACTTTATTAACACACTATATTCGCTGTAAGATTAGAACCGTTTGGGATTAAGTACGCTCCGGGACCGGTAGATACGGTGAGCGGCCCTGGCTACGGGCTTGGGTATAATGTGTGTCACAATGTGTGTCCGGGACGTCGCAGTGATCGTGACTGAGAACAACAACACGAAGAGCGCGGCGCCGCCCGCGGACCCGCCGCCGCCGCCGCCGGCGCACGCGCAGCAACCCGACGAGGACGAGCCCCAGCCAGAGTTCAACTTCAATTTAGAGCTTACCAGGAACCAACACCAGCAGTACGGCATGCAGTTCAGCGAAACGTCTGTCGCACCCTCTGTCACTATAGTGGGTAAGTGGGACAACGGTCGCGACAGGCATGATGACACTAACAAAGAAACACTGAAATAATTATTTTTTATAATAATTTAGGATAAGGAGATCCGCTAAAAACCACTTGCTCTCAGATTATACTTGTGATTGGTATTTATTTGGTCAAATGCCGCGTGACGTCACTATTTTTTGACATTTTATTTGCCAATTGAAATAATCTATAATATAGAAACTGACATATTTTTGGTGACGTCACACAAACGGCATTGCAGTTTTGGCATTTTGGCGGATATTTTAATTTGCATTATTCAAAACATGTTTTCTAACAAAATCTTAATTTGTTACAAAAATATAACTTTTTTAGGTAATGTAGATACATAAGAACAATGTGGTGTAGTTTTTCAAAATTATTAGTCATCATGCCTATTCACCAAACAAATTCAAATCAAAATCGGTTACTAACACTTTTGTACAATACGCAAGGGACAAACTTGGCCTACATTTTAGTTACCAAACAAACATTTAAACGTTTTAACGGATAAATTCTCGCTTGAAGAATAAATTCGACGACCTGATTTCTCTATCTAATTTCTACATGTCAGAGAGTGATCTATCCAAGCCTGTTAAATAAATCATATGAATAGAAATTATAAATTATGTTTGACTAATTAATATTGAAATGAAAAGGAAACTATCCCAGTTGAATGGAATTAAAAAGAAACCAAAATAGATAGGTACTGCTTTAATTTAGATACATGTCAGATTATATTGAATAGGTTGAATTGATTTCCCGTTTGATTCAAAATTATTTTTTTATAAATTACAGTTAAAAAGATCAAAGCTTTAAAGTATATCACCTCAGCAATGTTTACCAAAGATATGTATTTGAATTCTCACTGATAACAACCTTTTGTTAACAGACCTTTGAATTATGTCGCCATGGGAATAATTTTATAATCTCATGATGTTTTGTTTGAGCTACTTTCTGATTAACTCTGTTAAGACATAAATTATTTTGTCGCTGTTAAATTAACTTATTAAAAGGTTGTGCCACATGATTTTCTTGATATCGATATTTCCACTAATAAACTCTCAGGTGTATTTCGTTAACAGATTATTGTATAATCTCAGGTTAAATTATCGCAAAGTCCTGTAATTTTTTCAATTTTCTTTGTTAATACCATCTCTATTCTTTTCCATGCATCAGTTGACGAGGTTGTCGGTGATAATTTTGAAGATGAGGTTTGATTCTTGTACCGTATTATTATGTTCAATGTCGTTTTAATTTTACTGTAGATGTGCTTGTTGTCGCTTATTGTTATAGTGCTTGTTGCTGTCATTATGTTTACTATGCTTCAAATGTGCTTTAGTGTTGCAGGATTCACCGGTAGCAATACAAACACATTACAAAGTTAAGAATGACAATTGTGTTTTTTTAAGGACATAGAGGAAAATGAAAACAACAGTAAATACTGTTGACACGTAGGTATTAAAGTGACACCTTTTCCCCTCGAGTTGGACCCGCACCCTACCTTTATTGTTTATTATAGCCTAGTCCACATCGTCATAAAGCATGCCGCTTGTAGGTACATAGGAACTATCATGCATGATAGATTAGAGATGACGTCCCAACCGAGATACATTTGCAACGAACCCAACCTACTGAGTTACAATCTACGTACTCTTCCAACTGTAGCACCTCTGCGACCTTGAATGCAGAATTGAAAAGACTAAATTCTAATTAATATCTTTGTGCCATAGGACGACGAGCCGCCGGCACCGGTGGCGGCGCCGCCCCCGAAGCCGAAGAAAGTTGAGCAGCCCGCCGACGACTGCGGGCTCGGAGTGGCGCAGATCGTCATCACGGCAGCCACGCCCATGGTAGAGGAGCCGGAGCAGCCGTTCCCACCGCCCGAGGCCGAGCCCAGGGCGGAGGAGGCCGAGCGCGACGACAACGACGACGAGGAGTCGTCGCTGTCCGAGCAGACCGCGGTGTGCCTGCGCGACTCGGACGACGGGCCGGCCGACTCGGCGCCGCACCCGGCCTCCAGCTCGACCGCGTCCGAGGGTGAGTCGACCGGCGCCTCCGTGGCGTCCGGGCCGCCGACCGCACCGCAGTCCCCGCCCTCCGCGATCCGGGCCGGCCGCGCCTCCATTCCCGACGAGCTCGAACCGGCTCAGCTCGCCCGGCTCACGGACCTCAAGGAATCCAACGCCTAAGGTCTGCATCACACTATCCGGTCACCACCAGCCCCTCGATCGCACCCTGATCGTTTGCCGATCGAGGACCGTTTCTCTGCTCGGCGACTCTTGAGTTAGTTTCAAATGATCCACTTTATTTATGAATTGTTGCGTTATTTATGTATACATCATGTTTTTTCAAATTTAAATTATATTTTTAATGCAGTTATACTTTGCAGACTTTTGAAACTGTTTTTCAATTTGTTGTGTGAACCGTTCCATATTAGGTACGGCAGGTATATAAGCAGGTGAGATACTAAAAATATTTATTATAGATGTGAACCAAAGTATAATTATCTACCTAGTGAATTATTACCGACTCCATTGTGACCATTTAGACAAATATTGATATTGGAATTTTGTTAATCATATTGATGTTAGGATTAATGTTAACTTTTAATACTTTGTTACCTATTGTCTAGATAAAATATTATGCACCCACCTTTCTATTAACTTATACCTAATAGTGGGTAACCATGTAGTATTATAGAACTAGTGCCTACTGTCGATGGTAGAAGTGGCATATTATCGAGGGACGCGACTCTTTCACGTGTCCTCGTAATCGTAGTGAGCTCGGAGCAGGCGAAGTGACACGGTTCCATTCATAAATTCAATTATATTCGACAATATTGTTTAAATAAAATGTCACGAGGCACAAACTTGTGTACAATGGTAGATACGAGTAAAAGGCATAAAGGTGCGGCGATGAAGCCTTAGTCTACGAAGTGAGAAACGGTCACAAAATTGTGTAGACTTGTATATAATACATAACTAGATAATAAAACTTATTACAACTAGTAAATTATTTGGCACGATCTTGTACCTACAATTATGCTGTACGAGAGATCATTTAATAGACGAGTACCTACTTTGGCCGACAATATTTTTTGTACGTCATTTTATAATTTAACTATTCTATCAAAAATACTTATTTATACTTAGGTAAGATCGCTTTCCTTACATACGCAGTAACTCAATTTTGAGGAACCTTTCTGATTCTTATTAACAAAGAGTACCTATAAGTTAAGTTAAAAAAATTATATTGTTTTGTAAATGGCCAACTAGCAATTTAAGGTGTTGGGAATATAATGGTTGACTCATTTTTGGACTCCCATACTGACGCCACGAAGTCTCCTCAGTATGGGACTAACAATGGAATGTAGGATTAGGAGAAAACGGGGTGTTGCTGCCTTCTCTGTGGATCTCTGTTTGTTTGTAATTAACTAATGCATGCCATCTATTTAATTAATTACCTCTAATGAGTAATGTGCAATAACTATCCGCCATGTTAATTTTACTGTCTATACCTATGTTGATAACAGAATATAGTTCTACCTGCACTGTTACCTTGTTGTCGTAGCTAAATACATAGTTAAAATACCAAACTTAATATACAATGTTTTTCTTAAAGTACCTACATAGAATAAACTATAAATTGTATTGGACATGGGGTGGATAAGTTAACTGATGAAAATATTTTTTTTTGACAATAGGTACAAATTGTAATTCATTTCAGAGTACTCATATACATTTTTGATTCGTTGCAACGGAACGTTGCGACATAGCTAAATGCCTTTCGGAAATTGACGGATTACAAAAAGTGTTTAACAGCCGTCGTACTCAGAGACATGACTTTAAATTAAAGAGTTCCATAATGTGCGTTTTCGTCAATTCAAAACTTGTCGCTATTTTTTCCAGGTCAATAGTCCAGATTTGGCTGAACATTTGTAAAGTACCTACTCATTATCATTAACGTTGAGTACGAAGCGAACTAACAGCCGTACTCTGAGTCATCAGTTAACGTTAATGAGAACTTAATGTCAAAAAATTACAATTCAAAACTAGTCGCTATTCTTACCGGGTCTAGGGTCTAGATTGAAAAGAAATCTTTTCACATTAAGGACTCATTTAAGTTAATTGACCTCTCTGAGTACGGCAGTTTGTCTTGTTTTGTTTATGAAGTCCTTAAACCAGATGCTGTGACTGTCAGACACTATGGACTAAAAAGGGTCAGATTCAACACACTAACACCGTATGTTTTCATTTGTCTACCGCTACCCCATATTCAATTACATTTTTATTATATGCCAAAATGTATGTAATGTCTAAGTTATAAAATTAAAAATAATAAGCGAATATGTTTATTATGAAAATAGTAAATTTAGTGATTAAAAAGTTTAATAATATTTACCTGATCACACCATGTTATTGAGTTGTTGTTGTACGGAGAAGTTTGTGGCACTCTGTAGGTATCACTGTATCAAATATGCACAGACAAAGTTGACTGTTAATAAGTAATATTACTATAGATATTGTAATTCATTGCATTTCACTATTGTTTGTGATACTTACGATACCTACAACTTACATTACAATTATAACTTCACATAAGTGTGGCTTTTCTATAGGAAAATACTGAGGATTGAATACTAGATCACGTTAGATGCTGGGATTACGCTGAATTATATGAGAATAAACTTACTATTAAAAACACTGACGTTTTATTTATAAGAGTGAACCATGATCACAATATTCCTTTTTTTTGGAGGACCTTGGGTGCCGAGAGGCCTTTACAGCATCTACTGGGTTGCTTGTTCTCAAGACAAACTTGTCCTCAAGCCTTGCAGTCGAGCACTCCCTGTGAGGGTACCTCCACAGCACGCGTCCCCCATGGTGGGACGGCAACTCCCAAAGGAAATATACTGCCACGGAGAGCCTCACAGGGTCGGAACTTAGATCGGCAGGCCTGAGGGTGCCTCTAAAGGCGCGGACCTCGGCTCAGGCGTGCCGTGTAGTGGGGGGAACCCACAGAAACATTTGGCCTTACCCGGATTCGAACCCGTGACCTTTGGGCCGACAGTCAGTGAAGTTCGCCAAACTAAGTAAAATTACTTCATTTATAATATCTCCCAAGGACAAGCGTCGCAATAAAATCTTTCAAATGAATGAAACTCGGCCTTATTGGCACAATTGGACTTGATATAGTCAGACGCCGGATCGCGTGTAAATTGACATCCTGTGTCGCCTATAGTTTTATTTGCCTGTAAATCACATTTCTGTCCGTTAAGAGTATTTAGGTATGTCTGGCACTAAGCCATGCACTGCGATGTAATTAGATGGCAAAAAACCATAAAAACTTTTTTTTTATCGGGGTTAAAATGCCTTTACGCACTTCCCACGGTCCTGGGACTTGGACCGTGGGGGTGTGTGGGACTCCCCGGCGTAAAGATCGCCGGGACTACACCACTAAAATATCCCCGGTTCTCCATCTTCAGCCGACTACGCGGGGGGGAATGAGGGCGTCAACTAAGCCTTCTCCCAGGGTCCCCGCTCGGCCTATTGTCCGCATCCGGACTCGTGTATGCGCGGTTTGAACCGCACTTCACCTTCGGTTCAAACCGCGCATAGATGGCAAAAAAAACATAAAAACCTATTCTAAGAACTATCATCCATACTAATAATATACCTATCCTTTATTGAACGCTTTATTGCACCTAAGCGCTATTGCGCTAAGCTCATCCGCCACTGTCGAAACGATCCTATAATATATTCTGAATAATATTTTGATAGATAATACAGACTGTCATCATATTCTTCCTGCCCTGCTCCCAGTTTATCTGGGGTCGGTGCAGTGTTTCCATTTCCATTCACATCGGTCATACATCATTAAAAAAGTATACAAGTAATGGAAAGGTCCATGTCGAGAGACTGATGGACGAAAAGAGTGATTGGGGGGACAATATTCCAGTACATGCGTAACGTTTTGGCTTAGGTTATACAGTCGGTCACCTGCCTGATGCCAACCTTCTTTGAGTACCTACCTATACCTTATGGTACAGATTGTGAAACCCATAATGTATCTTTGTAAGAAAATGCAAAATTGCATAGTGAAGATGATTTTTTTCTATGTGTAATGGTGGTAATAAATTAATCCAGGGTTCTATACTAAATAAACACATTTGGCTTTAACTAAAAACTTTATTAAACATAAGCATTATTAATAAATTAATCACAATAAATTGTCTTAAATCATTAATGCCATTTATCACAACTCTCATTAACAAACAGACACTAGTTTAACTGAAGTACGAACACCATAAATAATATTCTCTAACGACTTCATGTCCAAAATTAACATATTATTAATGATCATTTTTTACATATCAAAAACATGTTAAATTTAATTAGCATTTGAGATAGCAAAATGTGAAGTTGTATGTATAGGCATACGTACTTTGTAATGTTCAATATAGTATGAGACCGGTTGACATGACAAATCAAGGTAATATGTTTATCAATTATACAATTTCTTAAATATATGGGTAATTTGAATGTTAATATTCTTATATTCTTCTTCTTCTTATATTCGAACCCCACAATACCTCTATAATTGAAAATGTTGGACGTGTCGGGTAACTATATACTAGTTTCATGTGTCTTAAAAAAAGTCAATTATTAAAATATAAAGGTTTAATGTTAAATTCATGATTGAAGTTATAAGTTCTAGTTCTTAATATAATATTTAGAGGTAGTTAGGTTACTTTTCATTAATCACTTAATCTTTTTTTTTTGTTTAACATTATTACTCTATCTGCGTAAATTGTTTATTTTTTTTCATTATTTTTTCTTGATTAGTTTGTTGCGATGCGATAATTATGACATTTATCGTGCTATTAGACTCAATAGTGATCTTAGGAATTCAGTAACATTAAGTAATTTGTGATTTTAATAAAACATTTCATTTTTAGGTTTGATTGATAACAAGCAGTAGATAAAGATTAAATGTTAGCATTGACTACATTTACAGTCTGTACCAAAATTTTCCGTTCGGTCTATGAAAATGAGCAGTATAACAAAGAGTAAAAGAAACAATTTATTCAACTAATAGAACAAAATCCGTGAAACATAAAAATTGAAGTGTCAAATACATTGGTATAGGAATAGGACCCTACACTAACCCTCTATTGTACTAAATATCTGCTGTAGCCTGCCTTTGCACTTTAGTAGTTTTAATATATTTTATTTATTTAACTACACTGTCACGTGCTAAACTAAGCTAAAAGCTGAAAGGTATAAATTAAGTGTGAAGTAAGTGCGTCTATATTTTTTTGTATATCCTCTATAATATCATTGTATTTCGATCGCAAGTAAATGTGGATACCTATTTAGAGTTGTAAGTATCTTTAGTTGTATTAAGAATTAAAACAATATAAAGATTTAAATAACCATTTTGACTGCAAGGAACATCACCAACGTGGTCCTATTAACAAGATGTAAGAAAGGACGGCCTAATGCGGATATACTGTCTAGAACTGGGTCTCTCATATATCATTTTAAATATTAATACATTCCATTCAGCCCTATTTGGTACGTCCTTGAGGTTGGGGGCATGTCCAAATTTAAGATCCCACTTTACCACTTAGATATATGAAAGTAATGTTTCACTTTTGGCAATATGCCCTCTTTGGGCCTTCGTTTGGTGTACAATGTTACATAAACTTCAGCCATTAGAGCGAGAATATATAAACAAATTTGATAAGCTTCTTTATCTACAAAGCGCATTTAAAAATAAGAAAGATGAACTTTAAAATCAATTGCTACTATGACAAAATAGGTATTACATTCTTTTATTTTCGTATATTTTACACTCAAAGACACATTAAGACTGTTCAAATTTTGTGTCTGTCTCGCTACAACGGCTGGAGTGTGGACGAGACGGCAGTTACTTCACCTTCGTCGTCGACATTAGCTGTAGCTGTCCGCTTTGTACTGGTCGTAGATTTCGTTGAACATATCCCGGCAGCCCATCTTGATTTTCATTTTGGAACACAGCAAGAAAACGCCAGACAGCTTCCGGTGGAGGGAGTATATCTCTTCCGGCGGTGGGCAAAGGCGATGGGTCAGGATTGTGGGCACCAGGGCTTGGATGCGCCGCGTCGTTTTCTGGGTGCCAAAGTCGAACTCGCCGCTGCTGTTGCTGGTGAACACCTCGCCCATGATCATGACTGTGTCCACGTGGGTTTCCTCCATGATCTGTGGACAGTTTTTTATTTTATAATCTTTGGATATCTTCTTTTCTTTTCAATCTACATTTATTTAGGGACTTTTGCTTTCTGCTATGTCGGTCCCATAGTACCCTGACGTGTTTACAGTTTCATTCAAATATACAATTATATCTACAAAGAGACAGTTATTGATGACGTATCATATTGCAGATTAGTTTAGCCTCATCAGATGTTGGGTCAGCTAAGAAACATTGAAATGTACCCATGTCGATTTTACTCATCCGAAGATACCTCATCAGCAATTATCGTTCTCTTTGAAATTCGACACATTCCACCAACAAATGTTGCACATCCGTAACTTTATCACATACTTCACAATTTGGAGAGTCTACTTTGGATATCTTAAGGGCCGGTTTTTTGATGCATAGTTAACTCAACTAATTGTTAAAAATTGTTGCTAATGGTACAATAAATATCAGTCTGATTTGTTACTAATTATTAAATAAAAGTATAAATAGTAAGTAAAATTTACATCTATATAAAGTTGTTAATTGTTTTTGATGGCCAGTTTAGCCGGTGCCTGTCAGCCAAGAGGTCCCTAGTTTAAATCCTGGTAGAGGCAAATATCTGTGATGAACACAGACATGTGTTATCGAGTTATAGTTGTTTATTTATATGTTTATGAAGGATATTACGAATATTTATTATACAGGGTGGAAAGTTAAGATGGGGCATTATTGGCAGCTACGATCCCTTGCTGCTACGCGAAAATGGTCTTAAAAGACCTTTCCAAACTTTTTGAGTGATGACAATCGTCGTCGTTTATTTTGTTAAAAAAACAAAGCTCGTCACTAACCTTGGACTCGTATCCAGTCAGGAATTTCATGTCACGAGACATTCTCAAGATGGCTTGACGGTCGCCGACGGAAGCGGCTTTGATAATCTCGATATACTGATCCATAAACTCTTTTGAGTACTCGCGAGTGGCGCCGAAGTCGAGCAATATCACCTGAAAGTTCAAGACATTAGAAGTTAACGCGCATTTTTTTTATTCCGTTTAGTCCGTTGACATTTAACAGGAATAATTGTTATAGGTATGACGTGACTCAAGGTCTCTGCATACATAACGGGAAAATACCACGGAATGGACGGGCACTGCAGAAATATTGTTTCATACAAAATGTACCATGAAGGACATATGTCACGGAGTCACGGACGGGACATGCACGGGGCTATTTGTACGTGAGAGGCCCCGTCCCGTCCGGGGCATATTCCCGTTACGCATGCTGAGATCTTAAATAATCTGTGAGTAATACATTTTTTTTAGTTAAATATAAACATTTTGTGACAAATTGTGGGTAGTTTGAGTAACTTAGATGCTGTAACAGAATTTAAAAATTCTTGGCGAGCGACGACTTTTTTTCTGAAATAAGATTGAATATACGAATTTAAATATGTCAAGGCAACTATTAATTGTACATTGACAATAATACTAACTTGTTTCGTGCTAGTGTTGTAGAAGAAATTGGCCCAATTCGGGTCTGTCTGCATGCACCTCAAAACAAACATCTCTCGCAGACAGAGCTTCATAATTTTCGAGGCAATATCGTAGCGCACCTCGTATGGCGCATCAAACAGCTTGTCTATCGGCACGCCGTCTATGAGCTCTGTGGTAATCACCTCAGAGGCACACAGGTCATCTGAAAAGTGAGGTCACAAAAATATGTTGCGAGATTTATTCTTATGAATTACATATATGAATTCAATCTCGCAAGGGACAACTCTATACTCCATAAGCTTAAATTATAATTTAATCGTACCTAGGTAGGTTTGTGTGATGGACATGGACATTTGTATAGTAAGTAAGTTGTTTATTAAGTAGTTAACTGCCGCACCCAGGGACGTCAAATAACGTTAATGAGTACTTAATGTCAAAAAATTACAATTTAAAAGTAGTCGCTCTACTTGCCGGGTCTATGGTCTATATTCAAATAATTTTTTTGACATTAAGTACTCATTAAAGTTACACGTCTCTGAGGGCAGCAGTTAGTATTTGTACGCCATGTCAAAGTGCAGGTAGGTACGTCATTTAGTTTTCAAAGCGAAAACACTTGTGGTAAGTTAATTTTATGTAGATAGATAATTTTATGTAACTACAAATTTCGACAAAAACGATCTGCCCACGAAAAACAATAATGCAAAATATAGACAAAAATAACAACTACGTAGAACGGGAAATTTAGCAGGCATTTGTTGTTTTTAAACGTGTTCGATAGATGGCAATAGACTTAAATGGGGCCTGACATAATTGGCGAAACGTAGGTGTTGACTCACCACTGCCTATCCCTTCGGGGATAAATAGGCGATTATTTATGTACGTATAGCTCACAATATGGACCACCAAAATGCAAAACAAACATTAGACGGACCTAGAGTATGCTATACGATAAGTCATGTAATAAATTGTAAACTTACCTATCACATTTGGTACAAAATACTCAGGATAAGGCGCCAACAATTTTTTGAACTTTCTCGTGCATTCCGCTTCGCGAACGTAGTCAACTTCCCACGCGAGCTCTTTCTTAGCCACCTCTACTATGTTGTCTATAAACATTCCTTTGGGAAACACATTCCACACCTGCAAAATATGATAAACAATATTTATATTAACTTAATAAAAATAAAGAGGAGCTCGCTAGCGCAGTGGCATAGCGCGCTTGGCCTGTGATTGCGTAACTAAGCAATGTTCGCTAAGGCATGTCATTGGACGGGTGACCACAAAATTTATTACCTCGAGTTCCTCCGTGCTTCCGAAGGCACGTTAAACAGTTGGTCCCGGCTGCATCTGCAGTCGTTAATACCAACCAACCCGCACTGGGCCAGCGTGGTAGGTTATGGCCCAAACTCCTTATAATTCTTTCATCCATATGGATAGGGAATGGCTTTGCCCCAGCAGTGGGGACATTAAAAAGGCTGGTAATGATAATGATGAATAAAAAGAATTATAAATACGATTATCTTAGCAGTTCCTCACAGCTGGAGCACAGGCCTATGGATGTGACAATATGAAAATGAATAATAGGCCATCATCCACAACATAAGCTTGGAACAAATTGGTGGACTTAAACCACTGTCAAAGTACCCGGAATAAGTACTCAACAAGCCTTCCGAAACACGAAGGAATTAATCATCATCGTAACTAGTCTTTTAATATTGGATCACAGGCCTTCCTTATGGATGGAAGAATATAATTGACAGACATAATTGAAGAATATAATTGATCACGGAGGAACTCGAGATAACATATTTTTGGTCAGCCATCCAATGACCGCCTTAGCGAAAGTTGCTTAGTTTGCGCAACCGCAGCCCGAGCGCGCTAAGCCACTAGGCTATCGAGTTTCACTACTCTCGAAGGAATTAGAGATGTATAAATAAATGAATTATGTACACAAATACCTTAAGTACTCCAACGAGGTTATCAATATCACTGTTGATACCTTTAGCTACACCAGGATACTGGACTTTCATCGCGACTTCTTGCCCATCATGAAGAACCGCAAGATGAACTTGACCTGTGTTGTTTTAATTTATACTCTTTAGAACACAAGCTATATGTATTAACAACTCTAGGCCTGAGTTCACCAACACGTGAAACAATATTATCTGCCGCACTCTGAGACGTCAAATCACCTCTGCCTACCCCTTCGGGGATATTGGCGTGAATTATGTATGTATGTATGTCAAAAACTGAGAATTCAAAACTCGTCGCTATTCTTTTCGGGTCTATGGTATCGATTTCAATGAATTTTATTGACACTAAGTACTCATTAAAGTTAATTGACGTCTCTGAGTGTGGCAGTAAGTGATTAAAAGTAAACCATCTATTTTTGACATTTCTTCCATAATGTAAGATGTCAAAAAGAACCGGATAAATAATAATCGACTGTTTACGCGTTGATGAACTTCAGCCTAACAGTTAACCGTCAGTTTTCGACAGTCCTTCTATACGATAAAATGTCAAAAACTGGCGGTTATCTTTTAATCGCTTGTTTTACATGTTGGTGAACTCCAGCCTTAAGTTGTATAGCTAGATTATATACCTAGCTGTATCATAAAACAAGGTTTACTGTTCATAGCACAAGATAAAAATATTAATAAAGAAAAGAAAAGGAAGAAAAAAACAAGAGACTAATGAAGAATACGCCAATGTAGGGGCCATGAAGCTTAAATAACCAAACCTTAACCTTAACTTACTGCCGCACTCAGAGACGTCAATTAACTTTAATGAGTATTGAATGTCAAAAAAATTTATTCATGTCTAGACCATAGAACCGGCAAGAATAGCGACTTATTTTGAAGTGTCATTTTTTGACGTTATGTACTCATTAACGTCATTTGACGTCTCTGAGTGCGGCAGTTAACCTTACAACCTAAATTTTAAAAGTAGATAAACTCGAAAGTTAATTTAACTTTTCCGCAAGAGGGCGTCGTGATCATTCCGCAAGAGGGCGTCGTGAGAGTGACAGTGATTTCCCGTCATCTAGCTAAAGTTAATTCATAAAACTTCCAAAACCGCAGAAATTATCTCAAATTATTGTAAATAAGTAAATACAAACCCGGATTTCCATCCACAAGTGTTATCCTCATTATAAGTACAGTGAATGCTACGTGAACAGGGGATAAGTTGTTCGAAACAACACCAGACTACCTACCTACACGTATAAATTAAAACGCAAGAAAAATTCATGTCCTCATCATTAACAGGTATTTACCATGTCTGATTGTAATGCATGCAAGAAGTCGGTGCGTCAAACCGAAAGAATCATATGCAGTCGTACCAATTGTGCACGTCCCTATCACTGTTTGTGTGTCGGTCTGAGTCCAGAGAATGCAAAAAAGTCTACCACTTGGGTTTGCCCACTGTGTATCAGTAAGCAACCAAAGACAGGCGATAACTCTAACACACCCATCAAAAGCACGTCTGAGCCGAATCCGACTGATGATGACAGTTGCTCATTCGTGACCAGTAGGCGACCGAAGCCACAGAGTCATCAACCACAGCAACATTCACAGGAGCTGCGGTCGGATATCTTAAATTCACTGAGAGAAGAGCTTAATGTAATTATACGAGGTGCAATTAAAAGTGAGCTGAGCAAAATTACTAAACAAATATCCACTATTGATACTACATTAAACTATATCAGCGCTCAGTACGACGATCTACTAAAATCTTTGACATCAACAAAGGCTGAAATTAAGTCCTTAAAGGATGATAATGCACGTCTCCGGATGGATGTCGACAGTAACCTCACCCGTATAAGGCAACTGGAAGAGGAAAATGCGCAGCAGCAGCAGTGGAGTCGGTTGCAAAACATTGAAGTTGCCGGTGTTCCCGAATCAAGTGACGAGAATACGGTTGAAATTGTCGTGAAACTAGCTGAAAAGTTGGGTGTCCCTGTCAAAGAGTATATAATACACTACGTTTAAGAGTCGGGACTTCAAACAAGCTTTTTGACAATTTTGACTCGCAGTTTAGGCTAAGATCTCGTACCAACCAACAGAGACAGATAAAAAAGTAATGCCAACATACTACAAAAGCAAACTAAGGATGTGGTGTACGCTACAGAATGTGTCGATATCGATAAAAACGAATGGGTACCCCCCCCCCTGCCTTGCAGAACTTGCAGACAGGTTTTTTAATCCTACAAAAGCAAAATAAAAAGCTCTTGTTCGTTTGAAAATATTGAGTATTATTTAATTACGTGTAATTATTTAATACAATTTATTTAACAACAAAAAATAAAAGTTATGTTTACAATGTGGAAATTAAAATTGTTGGTAATTTTCTGATCTCATATTCTAGGCGGAGTCTTCAGATGTTAGCTGATCGATCAACACACGTTTTTGCAATGTTGTGTAAGCAAGTAAGCAGGACATTTAGATCTGAAATAATAAATAGAGATTAGTAAATATATCGTTTGAGTTTACGCTGGTCATCATCAATTCAATTTATTGTTCACCGCTTACCATAGCGGACTATGTGTAACGCGCCCGAAGGTCTGGTTCTGCCCAATCAATGAAATCTGGTTCTGAAATAAACCACTCATTAGCTTCAGGAATTGAGCTATCAAACCATATCGGAAAGATAAGTTATGTAACTTACCAATAGAGGCGCTTATGCGGTTGCAGGCAACGATCACACCCGACGGGCATCGTGTAGCAAGGCGGCAGTCACGCTGTCTTCTTCTTCTAGTGCCTCTTCAATTCGGAAGATAAGCCGTCAGCTTTTTATATTCATCTCTGTCAGTCGCAAACCGAAACGGCTTTTCAACGGGGTTAATGCCGATCCACTCTCATATGCTTTGCAGCCATGACTCTCATCGCCTTTCAACAAGTCACGCTGTGATCTGAAAAATAAGTGGAGTTGAACACAGAAGAACTTTTGATGATGATAATGAGAGATGAATAATAAAACTCATACAACAAACTTTGTTGTTAATGATGTTAGCTATCTAGTCATGGGAGGTTTTTGTTGTTTTATAAATAACCCTATATATGATATACTATATTATAATATATTGCAATAGACAATATTTATATGTATAAAACTAATGAAACATCTCAAGTACATTTGATACTCAAATTTACGAAAATAGATTTTTTATCGATAATTTGGTAAGTAGTAAGGACATCGCTACGGCGCATATGATTTTTGATTAAAGTGACCAGAACTTATTTCTAATTACTTAGCGTTTATATAATAACATGGAAAACTACTTACCGCTTCTCATCTAGTGGGAATTGGCCATGAAAACCATCTTTTGGTTTAATTTCCTACTAGATTTTAGTCAACATATTTCACACCTTTTGTAAAACATTTCGCTGTTATGCACATAAATAAATGACACAAACTAGTTAGATATACACTAATGATAAGTCACTGAAGACAATAAATAAGCACAAGATGGAAAACTAAACTAAAACAACGCTTTAATTTATATTTTCAAAACGGCATAGTGACTTATGACATTAGTGACACACTCCGGCAGCGCGAGACAAGGAAGGTTAGATCGGAAGTAAGAGACAAAACAAGTCGCCATTAAAAATTGCCTAAACTCCATACATTTTTTCTGCAGTATGGGAGTTTCGCCAGGCTGGTCCCTGTGGACAGCAATGAGGTAGAATTCGCTCACCGAGTACAGGCGCCAAAGAGAATACAATACTACGTAAGAAGAGACGGGACTCCATAGAGCAAAATTAATCCGACCAAATGTCAAAATTAAGTACCTCAACATAGCCAACCTAAAAACTGATAAACAAAGAGTTCTGCCAACCTAAAGGGCAAAATAGAGATGTGCCACCTGCTATCCAAAATTTTATCGATATCGACGAATGGATCGACCTGCGCTTAATTAAAAGCAATAATTTTAAAATTTCTACCTAGACACATACCTCGTTTTTTAACTTTAAAGTTCTGAACCAAACAAGTAGATGTTAGAAATAAATTATCAAGGCTAACCTTAATCTATGGGCAGAACTTTGTATTAAAAAACGGAGTATGTGTTCACTTTGATTTTTGAAATTAAAAAAAAATAATTCTGTTGTACTGTTTTAATCTATGTTTGTATTTTATTAATTTTTAAATAACTTTGTTCTTTCAAGGAGTTCTGCATGCTCAACTTTTAGAATTTGGCTTAGGTCGTCACTTTCTTACAACTGAAATTAAATAAATATGAATGATTAAAGAACTATATTTAATACCAATAATTAATAAATAGTATATTTAAGATTTTAACTGACCATGCAACACCTTGCACTCTTTTTATATCTCAATTTTTCGATTCATCTCTAACTTCAGAAACCGGAAAAATGCACAAAACATCTGTAATATAACAAATTATTTATTTATTTAAATCAAATTGCATTAAGTTGAGCTTTGATGACGTAAAATGAATAAGTTATTATGTTTTACTACCAATACTTTATTCTAGTGTACAACTTTAATTAAAAGCATCGATATTGAATTTTAACCATGTGATCATAACATCACTATTTTTGCACAGGTTATTGTTTTGAACGAAATTATTAATATTACATCCAATTGTATCATAAAAAATACATAAGAATGTAAAATTGTTAATGAACTACTCACCGATACTCATCCAAAAGAAATTGGGCCATAAAAACAGATTTCCAACCACACATTTCCCACTTTTTATACTTCATGCTGAAGATGATTTTCCAATATTTAAGTTTAAGTAACACGCTTTCAAAAGCCGCTTAAGAATTTGCAAGTACATTTAACTGCCGATCATTACAAACTTTAATATAATTTAATTGTTTTTTATTTACACTATACGAATAAACGACCGTTGCGCTGACAGATGAATGTCATTTACCCAAAGAACGAGAAAGGTTGAGGAATAGAGTGAGACAGATATAGTCGCCATTAAAATTCACTTCTGTTTCATAGAACGTTTTTTTAGTATGAAGTTGCGACTGACTGACAGGCGCGCCGGCCAAGCAGTGCAGCCAGCGGCCGCACCATCATCGCTCGGTTTCGTCACCGTCGTACAAAGGACTCCGTCATAGCCGCGTCGCGCAAGCACCGTGGTATTAAATCAACTGACTTAGGAATGAGTGGTATAGCAAAAAGCAATAACATTATTTACATAAATGAGCATTTAACGAACAGAAATAGATCCCTACTGAAAGAATGTAAAATCAAAGCAAAAGAAGTCAATTACAAGTTTATCTGGACAAAAAACTGCCGAATTTACGTGCGGCGAAACGAAACTTCACCACCCATTCCTATTATAACTTCGACCGATCTAAAGAAAATGTGTTGATATCTGAATGTCTCTTATTGCTTATGTTAACTGTTCATTTTAAGGTACGCATTCACTTAATAATATACATTATTCTCAATACTATTAATCACTTAACACGACAAACACATCACACATACACACCACACGCACTACTTTCGTATAATATAGTATTTATTTTCATCTACAAAACTGAGAAGGCGAGTTCACTGGTGGTAGTTGATAGCGGGTTTGATAATGGTTTTTTCTCATATTTACTTTTCTTGGTCGCAATGACTAACCTAAAATTGTTGCGTGAGATGCATTCTGCGTTTCTCTGGTTGGCTTTCACTGCCTTCGCTAATACCAGGCACTGTTGTGATGGAATGTGTGTTGGACGTATAGTTAACTTCCCTATAAGTATCATTATTAAAATTTTTGTTCAATGTTTTTATCACAAGTATGGATAAACACCATAGAAAATTGAAATTATTGTATCAAAATGTACGAGGTTTACGCACAAAAACTGATACTTTCTACAATAATTTGCTTCTAACGAATGCAGATGTTATAGCGGTCACGGAGACGTGGTTGTGCGAGGGCATTTTGGACACTGAATTGTGCGGCGATAATTATCACGTGTTCCGCCGTGACCGCGGCACACTCGGCGGCGGAGTTATGATCCAAAGAGTATATAATACACTACGTTTAAGAGTCGGGACTTCAAACAAACTTTTTTACAATTTTGACTCGCAGTTTAGGCTAAGATCTCGTACCAACCAACAGAGAAAGATAAAAATGTAATGCCAACATGCTACAAAAGCAAACTAAGGATGTGGTGTACGCTACAGAATGTGTCGATATCGATAAAAACGAATGGGTACCCCCCCTGCCTTGCAGAACTTGCAGACAGGTTTTTTAATCCTACAAAAGCAAAATAAAAAGCTCTGTTCGTTTGAAAATATTGAGTATTATTTAATTACGTGTAATTATTTAATACAATTTATTTAACAACAAAAAATAAAAGTTATGTTTACAATGTGGAAATTAAAATTGTTGGTAATTTTCTGATCTCATATTCTAGGCGGAGTCTTCAGATGTTAGCTGATCGATCAACACACGTTTTTGCAATGTTGTGTAAGCAAGTAAGCAGGACATTTAGATCTGAAATAATAAATAGAGATTAGTAAATATATCGTTTGAGTTTACGCTGGTCATAATCAATTCAATTTATTGTTCACCGCTTACCATAGCGGACTATGTGTAACGCGCCCGAAGGTCTGGTTCTGCCCAATCAATGAAATCTGGTTCTGAAATAAACCACTCATTAGCTTCAGGAATTGAGCTATCAAACCATATCGGAAAGATAAGTTATGTAACTTACCAATAGAGGCGCTTATGCGGTTGCAGGCAACGATCACACCCGACGGGCATCGTGTAGCAAGGCGGCAGTCACGCTGTCTTCTTCTTCTAGTGCCTCTTCAATTTGGAAGATAAGCCGTCAGCTTTTTATATTCATCTCTGTCAGTCGCAAACCGAAACGGCTTTTCAACGGGGTTAATGCCGATCCACTCTCATATGCTTTGCAGCCATGACTCTCATCGCCTTTCAACAAGTCACGCTGTGATCTGAAAAATAAGTGGAGTTGAACACAGAAGAACTTTTGATGATGATAATGAGAGATGAATAATAAAACTCATTCAACAAACTTTGTTGTTAATGATGTTAGCTATCTAGTCATGGGACGTTTTTGTTGTTTTATAAATAACCCTATATATGATATACTATATTATAATATATTGCAATAGACAATATTTATATGTATAAAACTAATGAAACATCTCAAGTACATTTGATACTCAAATTTACGAAAATAGATTTTCTATCGATAATTTGGTAAGTAGTAAGGACATCACTACGGCGCATATGATTTTTGATTATAGTGACCAGAACTTATTTCTAATTACTTAGCGTTTATATAATAACATGGAAAACTACTTACCGCTTCTTATCTAGTGGGAATTGGCCATGAAAACCCTCTTTTGGTTTAATTTCCTACTAGATTTGAGTCAACATATTTCACACCTTTTGTAAAACATTTCGCTGTTATGCACATAAATAAATGACACAAACTAGTTAGATATACACTAATGATAAGTCACTGAAGACAATAAATAAGCACAAGATGGAAAACTAAACTAAAACAACGCTTTAATTTATATTTTCAAAACGGCATAGTGACTTATGACATTAGTGACACACTCCGGCAGCGCGAGACAAGGAAGGTTAGATCGGAAGTAAGAGACAAAACAAGTCGCCATTAAAAATTGCCTAAACTCCATACATTTTTTCTGCAGTATGGGAGTTTCGCCAGGCTGTTATGATCGCTTGCACCGCGCAGCTCGAGGCGCGTCACAGCACTGACATTCGATGCGATGATGACATTGAATGTATCTGTGTTACTATACCTGCGCGCAATGTGGGTTCGCAACATGACATATGTGTTGTTTGTGTGTATATTCCTCCTGACCGCGCGCTCCCACTACGTTTATTGAAATTTATAGAATATTTAAAATCCTTAATAGACTCTCAGCCTGATGACTATTTTATTGTGGCAGGTGACTTTAATGTGACATGTATCGAATGGAACCTAGGTATACCTAAAGTCATAAAAAAGGGTTCTATTGACTATCAAAATTCGGCTAATGAATTGGTTAATATGACGTCTTGTTTGGGTTTGAGTCAATATAATTGTTTTCCGAACATATATAACAATTTACTTGATCTAATATATTCTAATACTCCATTAGTTATTGAAAAATCCGCTACACCATTGGTGGCGGAAGATAATTGTCATCCAGCAATCGAAATCTCTGCTAATGATATTTTGGTACCTACTATCAAGCCACCCACCAGAATAGTTAACCTTTTTAGAAAAGCTGACTTCGAAAGTTTAAATAGTCACTTCTTAAATTATGACTGGGCCTTTTTGAGATCCCAATGTTTGCAGGGTGCTATTGACCAGTTGTATACTGTATTAAACTTGGCCATATCTAAATATGTACCTCAAAAAACAGTTTCTTATAAATATACATATCCTGCATGGTATAGTACAGCCTTAAAAAAACTAATAAAAGAGAAGGCAAAGTATCATAAGTTATGGAAGAGATATGGTAATCAAAACGACTATAACTCATTCTCAAGATTGCGTTCTAGACAAAAGAAACTTGAAAGTCGCTGTTATATATCTTATTTGAAGTTTTCACAAGATAATATTAAATCATCACCTAATTTATTATGGACATATATCAAATCTAAAAGGAAAAATAAGTCTGACTACCCCAGTGTAATGAATTATAATAATAATAGTTTTTATAAGCCACAGGATATCTGTAACGCATTTAATGATTTCTTCTGCGACAACTTCAGTCCACCGGCATCCCAGTATGAGGAGTTTAGGGAAGACGGTGCAGTGTGCCATGACGTCATCTGTAATATACGAATATCCGTAAATGATACGATCAAATTACTAAAGTCACTGGACTGTACGAAGGGCCCTGGATGTGACGGCATCCCGCCAAATTTCTTTGTTAAGTGTGCTCAATCGTTGGCCAACCCTCTGACTATAGTGTTCAACAGATGTTTTTTAGAAGGGTATGTCCCAAAAATTTGGAAGACCGCTAACATAGTACCAGTACATAAAAAGGGAACTAAAACGGCAGTCGAGAACTACAGACCGATATCAATTCTCAATGTTCTGAGTAAATCAATGGAGAGAATAGTGCATAGACATATATACCCCTTTATTATCCGTCACATTCCATCGCAACAACACGGTTTTGTACAGCGACGCTCTACGACTACTAATCTTGCTGTTTTTACTGGTGACGTTCTGGGTGGTATGGGTCGTGGCTTTCAGGTTGACGTTATATACACTGATTTTCAAAAGGCTTTTGACCGTGTTGACCACATTGTCCTTCTGCGAAAGCTCCAAGAGCTTGGAATTCGTGGAAATCTTCTCCGGTGGACAGAGTCTTACCTTCGCAATCGTTCCCAATGTGTGGTGATGGCGGGATGTCGTTCTGAGATCAGAGATGTCGTATCCGGGGTTCCACAGGGATCAATTCTAGGGCCATTACTGTATGTGGCGTATTTATACGATGTGTGTGGCTGTTTTCAGTTTGCAAAGTTCCTTATGTATGCAGACGACACCAAAATTTACGCATTCATAAAGACCAACTCTGATGCACAGAAACTACAGGATGATTTGACTAGGCTTTGCAACTATTATCGGGATAACCGCATTGGGGTTAATGTCACAAAATGCATGCAAATTAGTTTTACTCGCAAGAAACACAAAATCGATTATGTGTATAGCTTGGATAATGTGACATTGCAACGTGTACATGCTGCTATGGATCTTGGTGTGGTTTTTGATAGCAAAATGTCAATGTCCGATCATATCGTGGCAATGGTTGCGAAGGCATATAAGAGCTTGGGGTTTGTCTTGCGTGTCAGCCGGCCATTTACTGACACTGACTGCATCAAAATGCTTTATTATTCATATGTGCGTAGTGTGTTAGAGTACTGCAGTAATATTTGGAATCCAATATATAAGGTTTATGTTCAAGATATTGAAAGAATACAGAATAAATTTGTAACGGCCTTAAATTATCGTACTCGACATGGAAGGAGTGCATATGAGGAGTCGTGTAAGTATCACAAACTAATGCCGCTAAAAGATAGACGTAGGTTATTAGAGATGTTATTCTTGCATGACGTCTGTAATGGCAAAGTAGATTGCCTCACACTGACATCTCACTGTCTCCGGATGCGCGCACCAGTTACACGTACTAGACATACAAAGTTATTCCATGTTCCATTGAGTCGCACCAACTACAGCCAGAACTCTGTCATTCCCCGCATTCTCAATAGTTACAATACAGATTTCTCGCCACACGACATTTTTCACCATTCCAAAAGCAGCTTTAAAAAGCTGATTATCACCTCATTAAATATGACATCATCACATCATATCATTAAATAAAACACACACCCACACCCACCCACACACAGACACACACACACACACTCACACTATGCGTACCTTAACTAACCGTTCTCCTCTTGATGATTCACAGAATCACCAAGGGTAGAGCGGGGGAGTCGTCGTAGTTATTTTCAATTGTTTTTCAAATAATTTTGTTATTCTCATAATTATTTAATTATTGTTGTTTTTAATAATGTTTGATTTCTATTGCGTATTGTATTTTGGATTAGTTTTTTTGTAATTGTAGTTGTTTTGTTTTCTCAATAGTGTTTTATAATTAGCAATATTACCTCACGACTTTAACTGCCACACATACAAAGTGAGAATCTGTAATTGGCAATAAGTTCAAATGTAATGTTTATTATACTATTTTTATGTGCTGTAGATTCTATTATCAATAAATAAATAAAATTAAGTACCAATGGAAGCTGCAGCAAAAGGCTTTTCCTCGAAATTCTGTATCTTGTTCCGCCAGTCAACACCTAGTTGTGACACCATTACTTTCTCCACCTGCCATGTGGGCATGAAGTCGGCGGACTGCCGCACGCGCTCAAAAATACGCTGCATCTCTGGTGATATTGTGCTCTCATCTTGAATGCTAAGCAATTGACCAAGTTTTAAGGCAGCACCTAGAACAACACATTATGATAGTAGATATTAAATGATACACATTTCCATTGTTTAACGTTATTTCTTTGACTCATGAGTGTAAACAGTTTGAGTTATATTTCCGGGTCAGTATGGGGAAATTCTAAACTATAAGAGATAGAGAAAAACTCTCTTAGGAATCTTTAGATTAGTTAGCGATTAGTTATCTTAATTTTAGATAAAATAAAATCCGATATCTTTGGAGATATCGGATTTTTTGAAGTTGTTGAAATTAACATGTTAATAAAGAAACATTTTACTATTTAATTAATATTGATTATTGAAACAAAACCAAACCAAAAATCTGTCACTTGCCTTAATAACACGAAACAAACTCTATCTTATAAATTGTTCAAAATTTCCTCCACTTTCGCCTAAGCACAGTCGACTTTGTCGAAGAACAGAGTTGCATTTCACAATGAAATGTAAGGTATTGTGCTTAAGGTTTGACGGACTGAAATTTTTAAATCATCAACAGTGTGGTAGCGACTTTGTATACTTCATTTTTAAGTGACCCCATTTAACTAATAAAAAAACCTAAAACGTTAATTTCAACAACTTCTAGCAACTTTAGACCAATATTTAGGTTTGTAAAGTGATATACAATCAAAATAACAAAAATATTTTTTTTTTCAAAAAATCCAATATCTCTATTAAGATTTTAAAAAAATTTTAAATACCATATTTATTTTATCTAAAATTAAGATCACGGTTTCTAAGAGAGTTTTTCTCTATCTCTTACAGTTTAGAATTTCCCCATACTAACCTGAAAAAAAAACTCACTGTGTGTAATGATACCTTATATGAATAAACCATATTTTTATTTTATTTTATTATTTAATTATTAATAATCGTCTTCATCATCTTCCTGCCCTGTTATGTTTATTTAGGGTCGACATGGTATATTAAAAATTTCAATTCATATCCATCCAGTACTCATAAGCCATCTACTCCCTTTCGATTCCTATATTTCATAACACTAGAAAGTTCAATGGTATGATTAGGGGAGGGGCGAGGGACCAAGGAACAGATGGAGTTATTGGGCTGACAATATTCCAACCAATCGATGTTATATAGTAAGGGGTTAATATAATATATAATCAAGTAGAACATACCTCTGACTTTACATAAGGTGTCAACAATACGCTCAGCATTAGCAGGTGAAAGGAATGTATTAGCAGACTCATCATTGCGGCCTGTCACTGACTGTATAGTGTTCCGAGCATACTGAGCCACAGTACCCACACCTAGACCAGCTGCTAGTGATCCAAAGGATATCATGCGTCCAATGCGAGATGAAGGTACAACACGTGCCTTAGAATTCTCACTTAACTGTAAATTAAATAATAAATACGAAATAATTGACTGACACAAGTATTCTCCAGCTTTTCTTTTGTGCAATGTCATCATTTGCTAAGGATAAAAAAACTTACAAATCTAAAAATAAGAGTGAGTAAAATAAAGTTAGTAAAAGATTTTCAATGTCAACATGGGGCAAGTTTTATCTACATGTACACAATACTTTAAAGCTGGGTTAGTATCAATTTTTAAATAATAAGGGTACATACATACATAAATCACGCCTATATCCCCGAAGGGGTAGGCAGAGGTGAATTAACACCCACTCTTCGCCAATTATGTTCGTAACATGTAACAGGTGGCGAGCCTATTGCCATATATCGAGCACATAAATCGCAGTACAAATTTATATTGCTAGGTGGTATGAGAGAACAGCCGTGTGGTGATGGCAGAGTAGAATACAATTGTCACCACCCCAAATCTCTTCCGTGGGTTTCGTACAAGGCGACTAAGGATAAATCATTATGAGGAATGGGCAGCAGTGTTCCTCTTATACCACCTAGCAATGGCAATGTACTGCGACTTTTGTGCCCGATACATGGCAATAGGCTCGCCACCTATTACATGGGACCTAACATGATTGGCGAAGCGTGGGTGCCAGTTCGCCTCTGCCTATCCCTTCGGGGATGTGGGCGTGATTTATGTATGTATGTATGGTATGAGAGAAATGCTGCTGCCCATTACTCATTGCTGTCTTTACCCTTAGTCGCCTTGTACGACCCACCACCCACGGGAGAGATGGGGGTGGTGACAATTGTATTCTGCTCTGCCGTCACCACACGGCAATAATAAGGGTAAACTTGATATAGTATGTTGATTGATGGTTAATCAATGGACATACATTATATAAAGTTTCAATAAATCAAAAGTCATTCAAATAACAGAAAATCATACTTAATTATAATAAAATTGACTTACTGAAACCCGATTTTTTTTCTTTGCAACTGGTTTTGGTGGAGAGACTTTAGAATTGCTTGTTGTACTAGGTGTGATAGGTTGTGGTTCTGGTACATGTGCACTAGAAGCATGGTCCGTCAGGTTTTGATTTTTAAGAATTTCAAGTGGTGCCAAATATTCTTCGCTGGTTCTAACCTGAACTGATTTACTCTCTTGTGCACTTTTCAGTAATTCAAATGTTTCATTAAACTCTCTATTTAGTTCTTCAATTTCTTCTTTTAACTCTTTATCCATTTCAGTGACCTTTTCTATTTCTGGACTAAGGTTAGGAATGTGCAGAATAGCATACTGCCTGAACCCATGGGCTACGACCAAAGCTCTTTCTATTAAGTCTTTGGTATCACCTGGTTTAGGTTTATAAGCAGTGAGGGGATTAGTTTGGCAGTTCTGTATAAGAGTTCTAACTGACGAGTTACTCCATATTACTTTGGAACTTTCCTGCTGTAATTTTAAGCCAGCTTCAGCTACTAACCGCAAGCCCCGGACTACCCCTATTAAGTCATTAATATAGGACATTGCCTGAAATAGATTTAGTTTGTGTTAAGTATTATTTACAAAACAAGATGTTCTATAGATTTAAAATTATTGTTACAGTGGTTGTTAATTATAGATGATACATAATAAAGCTATTGCATAATGTTACAGAATATTATAATAATGGTATCAACAAAGTTATTAGATGTTTATTTCAACAATATTAACGAGTTATTAGCAAAATTAATCAAAATTAATATGCTTATAGTTATAAAAAAATCATTTTTAGTAACATTTGGGTACATCGGCAGGTACCTACTTATTTCAGAGGTTATAACGATCCACCAGGTAAATATTATAGAAACTTAATAGAACATTGTGTACAGCTTACAAGTAAATACTCTCAAATAAGTTAACTATATCAATAAATTACTTCCAATTTCGAGGAAAATAAATACTGACGGAGACTTCTGTTGGAAATGTAAACCTAAACTTCCATGTAAACTTCACTGTCACTGTCTGTCTAGATAACAGCTGGCTGACTGTCATCCGTCAAATTAAACAAATGGAATAAAAACATACAGCCGGATAAATCCAAATTATTTGGTATTTGTTGTAAAATATATTAATTAAATTTTACAAAAACAAGTATTAAAATTATAAAATGAATAACATGCTTTTGAATGGGTATGTATTAATACATCATAGGTATATTATCAATTACAAAAGTTCAGCATAATAATAACATAAGCATAATAATTTATGACATAAATCTTTTTAATAATACCTTTTTTTCGTAACTTGTCGTTTTAGCCCCCGAGGACGTGGACAAAATATCCTCGTCGAAAAGTAACATAGTGTATTGAAAATAAAATTCACTCAAGGTTCAAGCGAGCGTTGTAGACGATCAAAATGATTGAAGCAAGCTAAATTCTACGTGATTGACGGGAAGTCGCTTGACCGTCTCAGATGCCCATTACTCCCAAAACCCGATACAGAACACTTTCAAGTGGTAGATAAGTGTTTTTTTCCTTTCAATAAAAAGGGAAAGCAACGGGAGCTAGCCTATTATGTGAATAAAAATGTCTTTTTTGGCGTTTCTTTCATTTTTAGGTCAAAGATGGATAGATACTTAAAATTTTATAAGTATTTTTATATTTATAACGAATCACTCGGCTGTGATGGAGCCAACATAAACGTGGTTCTGTCTGCATCCGATAACCCACAATGGGCTCGATAAACTTACTACATATGGATGTAAGCAGCAAGAATTAAAACATAATATTTTTTTTGACACTTTATTGAAGATCAATTCTTAAATCCTAATCGTAATGTATATTTAATATTATATCGTTATGACAAAGATCCGTCAAAATGCATTAAATTTCAAAAGATACCGACGAAACGGGAATTTATTTCTTCACATCAAGATTTTAAAATATTACCATACCAGGCACCTGACTCTTTGTAAAAACACATACCTAAGTATACCTACATAAGATGTAGGTACGTACAATTTAGTTGTTATGATGAGTTCAGGTGCTCCGTTAAATGCTTACAACTATTGTAATAATTAAGTACTGAAGAAGAATGATGCTAATCAAATTGTATTAGGATTATAAAGTTTGCTGTCATTGCTGTTGCTTAGGACAGTTTACCTACAGTGCGTTCACAGTTATTTCACCTCTGACGTTTACATTTACGTTTAATGTGAGAGCAGGATACTAATATGACGTTTCCATATGTTAGAGCAGGATGATGAGAAGTGTCAGAGGTAAAATAACTGTGAACGCACTGTAATATTCTGCGAAAACATACATTACTGATAGCACTGGTTCAATCAAATAGAAATTATAGGCTAGTTAAAACAAAAAAGTCGTTAACAAGATATGTCTTAACATTATCCCCCAATTACAGAAACGTTAATCAAATTTGGGGCACTGCTTAAAAAGTTAAGTGGGCATTACCTGTCAGAATTTGTATAGAAAAACGTCAATTTCGACACCATTTAAATGTTATGCAAGACTCAAACTTTAATTAGCGTTTCTGTATTCGGGGGTATGTAAATATAAATTTTAGTTATGGGTTTACAAATACAATAATATCTATGAATAAACATATTAGTTATAATATGTATAGGAATTTTTATTTCCTATGTTTAATCGGCAGAGCGTCACACCACAATCTCGTCTGATGGAAAATAATAATAAAATAATTTAGTTAGTACCTACCGATTAGAGCTATTACAAAAGTAGCTTTGATTATAAATGAACGCAATTATAGACGACGCTCAAGATCATAAAGTCTGCACGAGAAACGGGAATACATAAGATTTCACATGAAAAGTCCAATGACCGACCAAGATGGTCATTATGCCACGTGCATAATTAATTACAATTGCCCTTTTCAACACTTGAAATTAATTATGTTGCGGATTTACAACACCAATGACTAGGTATACATCAAGATTTTACTGAAACATCTAAGATCCAATACTCATACAGACATCAACTTAATAATCTAAATGTTCTCTATCTGATGTTTACCGTTTCGTGCACAACAAGCGACTGATTACATCTTCCTTAAAATAAAATTGTCATAACAATCTTTGGGCTGAGAACAAATGCTTTACATACAAAAAATATATCACAACAGAGTAACATTAACAATACAACCGACTGTCCCGATGCGTTGAATAAATAAATAAATAAATTTTCTTAACCGCACGTTTATTGTATATTAAAAATACCTAAATGTAATTTGAATTAAAACACATATCCCAAAACCCCATATAAGTCAATAAATTACACCTATTAATATTACATTTTCGTTGTGGGGTTGTTTTCAAAAAACGATTAAACCAATTTGTTTCCAATTTATTAATTGAGAAAGAAAGTCCTATACCCGTTTCAAAGTAATAATAATCGAATACCCTTAAGCCGGACAAAATGGTCCCAGACGTGGGAGGGGGAAATAGGGGGTAAATGACTTGTCAGCCGCTTTACTCGTTCTGTCTCGCCACTTCAGCGGGTAATTCCCTACACGGACATGCTCGCGGGCATGCCTGCAGACACGCCAGCCGGACCCCGCCTTTGTTGGGTCTATGCAATGTTTTTTACAGTTCGACAACTTCGTGCGCGACCTTGCCGCTGTATGAAAGACGGTGGCGGGGACGGGGCACTGCAGATGCCAGCGGGGGCGGGCGGTGCGGGGAGGATGGAAAACTCGCCCCTCCCCGCATCACCCACTGCCGCCAACATTCTGGGCCCGTAGCCATGTGGCAATCGTTTCATAACGATAACGTGTCGAAGTTCGTCACGATCGGCCATATTACTTTGGTATTACAGCGTCCTAGCTTGCGCTACCAACATAACTAGGAACTTACGAAGACGATTTTGGTCACGTGATTTCACGACGACTTACGTCGAATCCCATACATTTTGCTTTATCGAACTTCGTTATCTTTGTCGGTATGTTACTTTGTCTAGGCCCCCAGAGCGCCCCGTCCCCGCCACCGTCTCATACCGCAGGAAGGGCGCGCACGAACTTGTCGGAATATAGCGTAGGACCGTCACATTCACTCTGGCCTATATAAGCGAGGTCCGCGCGGGCATGTCCGGCAGGCATGCCCGTCTAATGAATACCCCGCTTTCCCAGGTGGCTTACTCCCGATGCGAGCGCATCATGTTCTCCATGGCGCTTTGGAAGTGCGCCTCCGGCAGCGGTGTGCAGTGCGTCGATTTATAGTCGCGCATGTATGTTCGTATCTGTTGAAATAAAAAAATAAAATAAATAAATGTTATCAAACACAGAAACTCACATGTACCAACAGGCACGTGACGTGGACAAAATCTCTCCCCACCCACGGTTGGAAAGAGAGTAAAATATTTTCCTTTCCCCGAGGAGATTTTGTCCACGTCCCGTGCTAGGCCTACTGCTTATGGTCCAAATGAAGGGCTCCATCAAAAATAAAGATAGTTTTAAAGTTTTACTTTTTACGTTTTTAAATTAGTTAGTTGGAAAGAATCTCCAAATAGAGTGGGTGCCAGGTAGGCGGCCGGCTCTAAAACCTAAGTCAAAACCTTGAGCAGGTGGATAGAAGAAAGGTCATCCCAATCACTTTCTCCGTTCATTTGGTCGCTCGACATGGTCCTTTCCATCACTTTTCTATACATTCATTCATCACTGTCACCTTTCCGGTGTGATGGATGATATAAAGCAAACGGGAGTGGATGGTTTGGTTACCTCTATGTGAACAATAGAGGAAACATACTGCGCCGAAACCAAATAAACTGGGCACAGAGCAGGGAGAAGAAAAAGCGATAAGTTAGATTGAGAGATGAATAGTTTGATGACGTATTATGACCTACGTAAACAAAAGACGAAACATATACTGCGACAACCCCAGACAAACTGGAAACAGGGCAAGAAGAAGAAAAAGGAGATAAGTTATTTGGAAAGTTGGTAAGACTACTTTAGTTAGTAGGAGAGAGAGAGAGAGAAAGAGATCACCCACCCCCACCAACATCCAGAGCGCCCCGTCCTCGCCACCGCCCCTCATGTTGTCACGACGAACTTGTCGGACTACAAAGAATAGTAGACTTTCTATCAAGTGCACAAAACGAATAAAATGGTTTTGTGGACGAGTTAGAAGCTCTGCTTTTCACTACGATTGCGAGGAAATAGAACAGTAGTTTATCATAACATGTCTTAAAATTCAAACTAAAATTAGTACAGTTTTGAATACTGAAGGAAATTGTTTTTCCCATTGATATTAGGCTTGGGTGGCAGACCTATACAGCCAAGTATTATATTAATTTGGAAATAATAATTTTCTTAAATTTATTTAATAAACTACCGTACCTACTTTAATTAAAATTTTAATATCTTTTATGTCTTAAAAAACACATTAGGCAAATAAATTTAAATAACAAATTTTATCTCTGAATTTCTTAATTGTGTTTGGCTGCATGGCTCATTTTCTTTGCCTTAATATAGACACATTTATGAGTATATACGTTAATGCTCTAGAGCACAAAATTCGATTTTGTGCAGCCTATATCCTGCACAAATATGCACTTTCAGAGCATGAGAAGTGAAAAGAGTTTTATTACCAGACGCAGAGCCCGCAGCTGATGCTCGTCGACGGAGGTGAACGCGAGCGTCTCCCGCTGCGCCGCCTGCAACGGCACCAGCCGCCGGAGCTCGAACTTGGTCGCGTTCGGCAGGTCGGGGTGGCGGGCCGCGACCACCTTCAATAGCAGGTCGTTCGCGCGGTTGCTCTCCAGTTGCCCCTGGCTGTATCGGAGAACGTTATGAATGAATCAATGAAATAAAGTTTATTTGGCAAAAAAGAAATTAACAATAATAAACACAAATTTAAATATTATTATTAGGCCAAATAGGTCCCCCGCTCAGCTTATGCCGAGGCATATAGTGCTTCGACGCTGGTATTCTGCGGATACCATAATTACTTATTTTACTAGGTATATAGATTCCTTATTACAAAAAAGCGTTAGACAATGCGCAAACAATACAGCTTCTTCTCTGCACAGGAATTTACACTTACCAACATACATACATAAATCAAGCCTATAACCCCGAAGGGGTAGGCAGAGGTGAAATGGCATCCACGCTTCGCCAATTGTGTTAGGTCGTGATGTGTGGATATGTGGAAGTAGTTATCCGATTGGTCTAAAATGTACGCACCGCAGGCAAATGATCTCATCATCGGTGCGACGTATCAACTGCATCGGGCCTTCGTAGCCGGCCAGCAACTCGGCAATATTAAGGTTCACATACGAACGGACCACCTCAGTCACCAGCCGCCCCCACGATACGGGCATTTGGTTCAAAGCCAACGGCAGCAGATCGTCAAACGTAGCATCCAGGACCTGTAAGATATTCATATCACAACATACAAGTTGGACCTTATTATACATGGCGTACTTCAGAGACGATATACGAAAGTGTTAAAATAAACAAACAAAAAAGTAAAAAAAAAACAGTCTGTTTTAGAACATTGTGTAAACTGAAATACGGATCTGGCTCTTTTCATCAAAGAGAAAAAAAAAATCAAAAAGAGACGAATGTGTATTTAAGCAACACCAGTGTTGATTTAACCTTTCCCATTCATTTGTTTCTACAAGTTTCTTTCTCACTGACTGAACTCTGAAGAAATAAGAAGAAAAAGCAATGTAAAGACAAACTCACTAGCCCCTGAACAGGATAGTTAATACTAGCCGCGACCGCGGCATATCCTCCGATACTCCAACCGTAAAGCACAATCTGCTCTGGCTGGAAGCCCAGCTTATTTATAGCATACTGCATCACTGCATCGATGGCATTGTTCTCTTGATTAGGATATGGGCGACCCTAAAATATACCAGGAATTAGAAAAACTAGTCTGAATTAATAATAATAACTTTCGAAATTAAAAGCAACTCATATTAGGAAACAACAGCGAGGTCGCTTCATATTAAGTAAGGATCGTGATAGATTTCTTTAATTTATTTTCAATTTCAATAAATCTGTCAAATTGTTGCTATCATATCAACACCGTATTCACGCACCGTAGACCCAGCAAATCCAGGGTGGTTCCACCCGATCGCAGAATAGCCAGCCTTGGCTGGGGTAGTCATTATGCCGATCTCATAAAAACCGCTGTTGCCCTCACAGCAGACGACAAGAATTTTGCCTTTCATTTGGTGATTAGCGCGGTTGTCGACGAACATGGTGTCAATAAAATTTCCATCGGACGTCTCAATTTTGGCTCGCTGCCCGTCATAGTTCTCCACCAGATGCGACCTACCGTGAAATAGGGCGGTAGCTAAAACAAACAAAATAAATGTTCGTTTTAGAACTTACTGTACCTACACGAATAAAATACTTATGCCAGCCTGCCCTTATACTTACAAAGAAGGTTGTGAATGAGGCCAATGGAGCCAGGGTAAATGAGACGCAGACCGAAAGTGTGCGTCGCCAAATACGCAAGCCATTGTAGTGCGATGCGTTTATAAAACGGCAAATTGTTGTCGGAGATGCTCATAAACGGATAGTTTTGATACCACGGTACGCTGAAAATCACGTAGCAGATTTTAAAATGCTGAATCATGAGACATTTTGTGTAATAAAAATAATTCGCATCCGCATAAAACAAATACTCACAGATTGCGCTGGCTGACCCTAAAATCGACAGGCCAAAAATTAAAATCGAAATCGAATCTCCTCATGGCTCGACGGGAAACATCACGATCGGTGCTCGGCAGCGCAAGGGTCCTGACGAAGTCCAGGTATCTAGGATCCGATGCTCGCCCAATACCACGAAGAAAGTAGCAAAAGGCAAAGAGGCAGGACAAACTCCCGAAGCATCTCATCAGGAACCTGCCCTCGTCGGCAGAAAGCAGGCCACGCCTATACACGTACAGGCACACGAACGGCGTCGAATATAAGCCGACGTTGAAAATGGTGTTTGTCTGCAATAAAAATAAAAAACAAATAATGTTCATATTGTAATTTTCTTGTTATTATGTTCTGACAAGTATGGAATTGATTTTGTAACATGTGGTAGGTAGAAAAAATCCTATTGAATGAAGTCTTAGCAGATGATTACAAATTGCGGCTATTAATTTTACCAATTAATTATTCATAGCCACAAAATACTAGTAATTAGCTTATTATCCCCGATAGGTATGCGAGCAGTGTGTGCCAAATTTTCATTTCAGAACAAAACGTTTTTATTATCTACCTTCAATGTCGCTATTTGTCAATTCGCATCAGAATACTTCTATAGTATAACACATCCACGACTTATGACAGCATTCTCGGGTGCACGCACGCGCACAGTGCACACCCACACTGAAGCGGAGTGAAGCCGTGTGAAAATTACCCACAATTACAATAGGATTTCAATTTAAATTGCACACAAATTCGCACCCATTGGTATGCTTAAGGCCCTACGGAAAAAAATACTTGTATCGAAGTGGCGGCGCTTTAGCACGAAGTTGATTAAGATAGCTGTATTGTGTCGCACGGTCTCGAAAGCGAGACAGAGCGCAGCGTACCCTGCTCAATAAATTTGACGTAAGCGCCAAATCAAACTTCAATTAACTGTGACTATATTAACAGATTTTATTCAAATTATCGCCGAGCAATCCCTAGGAAATTATATACACTTTACATTGATACAAGTCTCACCTTTCAATGTATAGCCGTTTAACTGTAATATTGAAAAATTTTAATAATCAGAGTTTACTTTGAATTTTTTTCTATCGAGAAAATGTTTTTAAATCGCGTAACGGGCTGTTCCACACCCTTTCATATATGCCCAATTTACACAATTCTGAGTATCAAATACCTGCTTATAATAGATTACGAGATAAATGCATTTGAAAAACCCTTATTTTTTTACGTAGGGCCTTAAATCCGCTCAGTGTCGCCACGCCAGCGTAGAAATGCAGGACATACGATCAAGACCACGTCAGACTATACAAAATTCGATTGTAAACTTGTTGGAGGTAAAAATGTTAACTGCCGCACTCAAAGACTTCAATTAACGTTAATGAGTACTTAATAAAAAAATTACAATTCAAACCTATTTGCTATTTTTGCGGGTCTATGGTCTAGATTTAAATAAACATTTTTGGCATTAAGTGCCTACTCAATAAAGTTAATTTACATCTCTGAGGGAGACAGTAAGTCAATTGAGAAAAATTAACATAATGTGGTAACTGGTAACCTGCATGGCGTGCCGCTGAATGTACGCTAAAATTTATTCCGCAACAAGTGTCATGACAAGCTCTCTCTTCGCTCGGTCTTTCGCGTCAGGCAACAACATTTACATAACACATAGATAAATAAAAGAAAATTAAAAAAAAATAAGGAAATCAAAGTGAATTGCAAAGTTTAACAGTTTTGTGAGTGTAAGTATGGAGAATGGAAAATATAAATGGAAATAATAACTATTTTCATGAACAACTATCACTAACAACTGTCATTATAAAAAAAGATTCTTTTAAATTATATTCAACATAATTATGCAGTGATTCAGTAAGGGATCCCAACAGAAGTGCGCAAGTGGCAGTTGCATTGAACGCAGAACGTTCGATCGATGTCCTGAAACCTGCTTCGGTTGCCGCGCAAAAAGTATTCTGCCTATAATAGATTGAAATTACTTAACTATTTGTAAAATAATTTCATAATCAATTTACTAATTCTAAAGGGTTGAACAGATTACTTGAATCAAATATAATCATGGCTCCTGAATAACACAAAAAAATGTCTTAAGGACTGTGAAAAAAACCATCACACCAAATAACTTATATCCAAGTTTAACACCTTCCTTTTATTTGATATAAAATAAATAAAATTTCATTTAAAATGATACCGAATAAGAAAAAAAATACAAAGAAATTGTCTTCTAAAAATAAATTTTACTTGCCATAGCTTGATCGAAATGAAGAGATTCTTAATTTAGACATCTAGCGTAGGTGCGCAAAGTGCGCACTTCCCACGCCTCCCTGCGTGGGAAGTACTTTCTGATGCGAACTGCGTAGTTCTTTAAGGTTGCCGAATATTTAAGATAACCAAAGAAAATTTCCTCCATAAAGTAATAATGCTTTAACTAATTATGCTTAGAAGAAGTCAAGTCAATTAACAATGTTTCAAATTCTCCAAATAAATCCATACCAGTAGTGCCGGTTGCCGTACCCATTTGACTTCTGAATAAGAAATACTGGCTGTAAATCGGAACTACACTATGTAATCATTTCATTTTCATCATCTCTGACAATCCGCCTATTAGGTACTTAGACGGATTGCTACACCCATGGTTGGCGAAGTGCAGTAAAACAATTAGAAATTACCTTACAATTTGGTACGTAATTTGGTCAAGGCAACCAAACATATGGATGGCGGAAAAAAATCTTTTGAGGTAGTTTGCGCTTCTTTAATGGTTGTACATAATTTATGTAGGACAAATACTGATATAATTACTTACTAAACTTCTGCCAGCGATCCAGTGCTTGAGTATGTACTGCCTAGAAATACGCACACCACTGCAATAGACATCTATGCGCGCGGTCATAAAATAGACAGGTCTAAAGTTATTAATTGGTTTTATACAGATTTGAATGTAGGTATCGCACTCCGCTTGCACAGACACAAAAACCACCGAGAAACACATTTTTATTTCACAACCATATCCGCCACCACACGGCGAGAATGGCGGGCAGACAGGCTACGGATGTTTTACCGGGATGAAGATGGGGGCGCATGCGTGGCTATAACTACAAATATTGTGATACAAATCAAAGCTTACCGTAGATATGATTTTATCGCTCCACTTTGCCAGGCCGCGTGGCTCGTACATACTCTGAAAACAAATAATGTCCATGTCATTGTCTTTGTTAGATTCAGGCGTAGTGTAAAGCGCGCTCAGCTTGTGATTGCGTGACCTATGCCATATTCGCTAAGGCCCGTCATTGGATGGGTGCCCAAAATATTTATTATTTCTAGTTCCTACGTGGTTCGAAAGGCAAGCAAAGTGAAACCAGCACATGGCTCGCGTGGTGGCAGCTCATTCTCTATTCGCATTGGGGTTAATAAAATGCAGATGATTTTATACAATGTGACTTAAAAAGGGGATATTCTAATTATTTTCTAAATTATACACATATGTACATATAATTAATTTACAAAACAACTGGAATCATTATTTGAATGTCTGCAAGACTGCTCTAAAAAATCGTTAAATATTAAGATGTTTGATTATTTAAAATTGATTTCTTGTTGATTGAAGTTGATTTATACGTTAATAAGGTTTATTGATAATTCGGGTGGAGTTCACCAAAACGTAAAACCAGCGATTACTATTTAACCGTCGGTTTTTGACATTTTATCGTATGGAAAAACTACCGGTTATCTTTTAATCGGTTGTTTTACGTGCTGGTGAACTCGAGCCTTATTAGACCATAGTTATGAAATCATACGCCTGAAATCTGCAAATCAGATGAGTGACTAGTCTGTTTGAAACATGTATTGATTGTTATGCCTGGGTTTGCAGCTCCCGGAGCAGGTGGGTGGATAGACAGACCGGCAACGTCGCAAATATTAATTCAGGCGCAGGTCATACCCATTCCATGTTCTGTTATAAATGCAATATTTTGGAGTGGTTTAAATTCGATGCCAGAATTTAAACCACTCCAAAATATTGCATTTATAACAGAACAATACATTCTATCTATTAGAATGTATTGTTCTGTTATAAATTTATAGTTTGGTAGTTATTTATTGTAAATTAGAAAAAATATATACAGGCGATTACAGTCAAGCAGAAATACCTGCCGGGCGAATCGAAATATGTAAAAAAAAATATATACTTGTTCCTGTAAGGTTGAAATTGTAATATAATTTAGTTTATTTATTGCTAATTATGAAAAAAAATAGACAGGCGATTACGGTCAAGCGAAGTACCTGCCAGGCGAATCGAAAGGTGCAGTTTAGGCGTGAAATAAACATTCTTTTATATAGTTGAAATTTGAATATTTTATTGACTAGCTTTCTTCCCGCGAATTCGTTGGCGTTAACAAACACTAATCCTTTTTTTTATTACTTAAATGAATATGGTTAGAATCTGACTACAAACTTCTGAAGGACTTTCTCCGTAATCATAATATGTGCATCCGATCGAAACTTAATTAAAAAACTTTGAATAAATATTGGGTCTCTTTCGCAGAACTTCCAATTTCGCACCATATCACTTTCTTATAATGACATTATCGCACAATGTCACTTTCGCAAAACGCCATTTTCGAAGGATGTTGTTTAATGTTACCTTTACCTGAAACTCTATCTATCGAAATAATTTTATTTATCTTATCTCAATATTATCTCAAATTCTACCCCTAAGGTGGTGAAATGGAGGTTTTCGCTTTATCAGAACGCATACTTTCGCATAACGACAAAAAAAAAAAGGAAAAAAAAGGTAACATTAAACAACATCCTTTGAAAATGGCGTATTGCGAAAGTGACATTGTGCGATAATGTCGTTTTAAGAAAGTGATATGGTGCGAAATTGGAAGTTTTGCGAAATAGACCAAATATTTATTTAAAGTTTTTTAATTAAGTTTCGATCGGATGCACATATTATGATTACGGAAGTCCTTCAGAATTTTGTAATCAGATTCTAACCATATTCATTCAAGTAATTAAAAAAAGGATCAGTGTTGTTAACGCCAACGAATTCGCGGGAAGAAAGCTAGTCAATAAAATATTCAAATTTCAACTATATAGAAGAATGTTTATTTCACGCCTAAACTGTGCACCTTTCGATTCGCCTGGCAGGTACTTCGCTTGACTGTAATCGCCTGTCTATTTTTTTTTGGCAGGTACTTCTGCTTGACTGTAATCGCCTGTCTATTTTTTTCATAATTACCCATAAATAAACTAAATCATATTACAATTTTAAGCTTACAGGAACAAGTTTATTTTTTTAATTTTTTTTTACACCTTTCGTATAGCCTGGCAGGTACTTTTGCTTGACTGTAATCGCCTGTCTATTTTTTTTCATTATTTACAATAAATAAACTAAATCATATTACATTTTCAACCTTACAGGAACAAATTTATTTTTTTTACACTTTCAAAAGAGAAAATGATGATGCCGTGCAGTTCTGACGCCTGCCAGGTCATGGCTTTAGCCCATGCCATGGCTTTAGCCCTTTGGGTGCTATAAATCATTACAGGATGACCGTTAGTCGTAGGATTCAGTAGCTCTCAGTCTAGAAGTGCACTGACAAAAACACGTCAAACTCTGTTTTAATAAAATACCATCTATAACAGTTTACCAACACTTAAACAGGCGATTATTATTTAACTGGTCGGTTTTTGACATATTACTAATTACTGTATATGCAAGTTGTTTTGTGCACTCCTCGCATACTTGTCTAGCTGACACGCAATAGTATTTACAAGATTTACCCCGAAGGGGTAGGCAGAGGTGAATTAACACCCCCATTTCGCCAATTAAGGTTAGGTCCCATGTAATAGGTGGCGAGCCTATTACCTTTTATTGAGCACTGAAAACAGTACATTGCTAGGTGGTATAAGAGGAACGCTGCTGCTCATTACTCATTGCTGTTTTAACCCTTATTCGCAAAGTACGACACCCACGGGAGAGATGGTGGTGCTGACAATTGTTTCTACTCTGCCATTAAAACATGAATTATATAATTCATTTGCAACAAACTCGGAGTAAATAGAACGCAACAAACAATAGATCAAAACTGTCACGTGAGCACGTCAACTAAACAACAAATGAAACAAAAAAGTGACAGTCTGATCTAATACAATACAAATGTAAATATACACAATATTTCTCAAATTTCCTCTTTTGCTAAGTTTTTATATAAATAAGTATAATCAACACTCATAAAATAATGTTTACTTATGAAAATTAAATGTTAAATGTTATCATTGCAATAGTTTTATTGTTAGTACAAAACTCTGGTATAATTGACATGAGGACCTTCATCATACTCCAATACTGTTTACCCAAGGTCAATAAGAGAGAGTAAATTAAAATTTCTTAAAATAAACTAAATTTACGTACAGTGAAAAATTATCATTAACCCATTCGAAATTATATTAATAAATAAAATTGTAATAACTTTTATGATCAATATAATTTCAGGGCATTTTCTAGGGACCAAGAATGCATAGAGAATGTTTAATGAAGGATTAGGTAAATTAACCAAGATGCAATCTAAAAACATACTCCTATGCTGGCCTGGGAGCGAACAAAAAACATAGAATAGGCCAGCCCCAACTCATCCCGTGGGTGTCTTAAGAGTCGACTAAGGGAGATTGCCCGGTGTAGACCAATAAGCACCTTGGGGCACCCGAATGGTGGAGGGCAAACCACCAACAACAGCGTACCCAAAGAGGGTTGGTGTCAGGCAGGCGGCCGGCTGTAAAACCTAAGCCAAAACCTTGAGCAGTATGGAATGGAATGTTGTCATTCTAATCACTCTCTCCGTTCATGGGTCTCTCGACATGGTCCGTTCAGTCGCTTTTCTATACATTCATTCATCACTAACACCATTACGGTGGGATGGATGATATGAATCAAAAAGGATTGGATGGCTTGATGACGTCTGACATATGAATGGAAGAGGAAACATACTGCGCCGACCCCAGATAGACTGGGAACAGGGCAGGGAGAAGAAGAAGCAGTCTAAAAAAATAATTTGTTCTGAAAACCAGCTATAATGAGAAGTAGTTGCACTGTAGAAAATTAACAATTAACAGACTAGCAAACAATCAAATGGGTGCGGTAATGGACAGACAATGAAACCAATGTTCTAAGATCTTAAGGTTAAAAAAAAACAGGTAAACAAAAGCCTGGTTAGATTTGAACTAAGTAGGTACATTACATTTTATGTTATTTTTACTTTTTATTTAACTTGTTGATGGACAGAATTCCCTTCGACATAGTCACTGCTTAGAGCAAAACAACAGTTAGAAGAATTTTATGAAGGGGTCTGTGTGACCCGACGTCCATGGGAGTGTGATTTTTATTTTATGTCCACAGTTAAAGGTTAACAACTCTCTATGAAGTATATATGCAAACTGTCAAGCAAATTCCATTTTAACATACTAACCCATTCTTATAGTCATGCATTTTTATAAGGCATGCAGTCAAGTATTATAATATAGTCAACAAATTAATACAAATGTATCTAAAACACATAACATTAAATTACACAACAAATGGGTACTTACATCTAAAGGGCCATCTTTGTATATCTTGTATAATCGGGGAGTAAACATACACTGCCAAGCCAATTTCATTTTCACCAACATTGGCCTTATCATATCATTCAAAAAGATATTTGTTTCCAAATTATTTTAGTTTTATTTGTTTAGGAAACTGTATTCGTAATTATCTGTTGGTATCTAAACATGAAAGAGATTTTCACTCATTTAACTTTAATAATTGTGATAATATTTATGAAATTACACTTAGCTTATTTGCATTTTAGCAATTTTGTACAATCACTGAAATAAACTTGTGGCAATTGACATTTTTGTAGAGTCACAGATTAATATACGTAATATTTATTACATGAATTTCGCAATATTTCGTATCTAAATGATTAAACTTGGCTATCAAACATTTACATTTCCATTCATTTTCCATTTGTGTAGAGAAAGTAGAATTCTTTATTTACGGGAAGTCAAGAGGATCAAGCCCATACAGCCTTGCTGACGATACGACTTTATTTTCCATTTCTTATAAACATTTAATAGAGGTCAGGGACTTCACAATTTCAGTACCAGTCTTCACAAAACGACAGAGTTCCATGTATCTATCAGGATTAGACAAAAGCTGTCCTGAGTCGTGGATGGGATATTTAAAAAAAAAATTATTCATTTTTTTTTTATTCTTCCTGTTATTTTAGGGATAGCAAAGGGTCTAGCCCATGGAGCCATGGCTTTAGTTTATTTTATTCTGTATTCTTTATGAATGAATGAGTGAGTGAAATGAAATAATGAAATGAAACTTACGTTAAAATGGGTGTCATAAATTTTAACGCATGTACTCATAGAAAAAGTAATATTGCATGTACTCCTTACATGCAGGGCGTGAATTTATTGGTAACAGAGTTCATGATGGCGACTGATGTGGTGGTGAAAACCACTTTAAAATTCTCAACGCCAATGAGACTTATTGTCAACGATTTGACAAGATTTAAAAAATGACAACTCCCCAAAATTAAAATACCGTTTTTTTATTTTATCATCTTGACTTACTGCCGCACTCAGAGACGTCAATTAACTTTAATAAGTATTAAATGTCAAAAAATTTCATGCAAATCTAGACCATAGACCCGGCAAGAATAGCGACTAGTTTTGAATTGTCACTTTTTGACGTTAAGTACTCATTAACGTTATTTGACGTCTCTGAGTGCGGCAGTTAAAGAATTTTTTAAAAAGTTTTATCACTTACTGCCGCACTCAGAGACGTCAATTAACTTTAATCAGTATTTAATGTCAAAATTTTTCATTAAAATCTAGACCATAGACGGGCAAGAATAGCGACTGGTTTCGAATTGTCATTTTTTGACGTTAAGTACTCAATTACGTTATTTGACGTCTCTGAGTGCGGCAGTTAGTTACAAAGAAAAAAAAAATGTAAAAAACATGAGCTGGCGTCACAGCCACGGATGTATAAATTAAAACGTTTGTCTTCCAAGATGGGTGAACAAAAAGTTATCATAGAAGATGTCAGTCATAAATCAAATCCAATGTTATTATTTGTACAAAGATTTTGGGGTTAGGTTAGGTTAGGCTAGGTTGGTAGGTTAGGTTGGCCACCCAAGACACAGTGTCTTGGGTGGCCGAGCGGCGATTCCCGCCTCAAGATCATAATTTTTCGAAATTCTTTTTCTAACCCCAAAATCTTTGTACTAATTTTTCTAACATTTATATAATGTTAAAATTAAAATCGAACAGTTATTATTTGTCATTGTCGAAATAAACTGAAATCCTTCATAATCTTTAATTTGAAACTTAAGTTACTTTGAAATTGATTTCACACATTTCAAGTAAAATGTTTTTATTTTAGACACCGGAAACGCAAGTTTGTAAATATAGACAAGTGCTCTTTTTATTTTTCGCGTCAAGAGTGATTTCGCCATTCGTCCGTTACGGTGACGTCATTTGGCGCTTACGTCTGTTTAGAATGACCGGGATTTCAACCATGATTTTTTGTATGAAAACGACGGAATTCAAAGAAATAAAAAACCTGGGTGTCTTCATTTTCGGTTTAATTTCATATAACATCATAAGGTATATTAAAAAAAATTAAGAAACGGTATTTTTATTTTGGGAGGTTGTCATTTTTGAAATGTTGTCAATTGTCAAAAAAAATCTGACCATTGAAACATATATTCATTCTGTATTTATTATGAATTAATGAGTAAGTGAAATGAATGAATTAAATGAATTTTACATTCAAATACGGGTGTCCTGTTGCTAGGTTAAACAAATCAAACATATTTAAAAATGACTTGTTTGTATACCAAAGAACAGAAAATGAACAAACTTGACTGTCTCGGAACCCCTTTACAGTTCCATTTGTTCAGATTTTAATTGTCAGAAAAATTGACAATCTTTAAAGTGACAGTAGGGTCGATTCTGACCATGGTTCTCTAAACCTAAGACTAATTTGACAACAGTGTTTCTCTGGCATACTCAATATGGAATGAAAAGGAGAGACTGATCTTAAATTTAGTTTTAAGTTTAGAGAATCATGTCAGAATTGACCCTAATGGCTACGTTCCGTTGAACGATAAAAGTGCTCACAGCAGGTCCGTTAAAATTTAGCGCGATATCGACAGATATCCCGTTATGTTTATCGGAACGGTAAATAGACGCGTTCACAATTGACAACATTTCAAAAATGACAACCTCCCAAAATAAAAATACTTTTTTCCAGTCAGTTTATAATCCGAAACCGCCCGTGCTGGACGCAGGGGCGGCGAGCGTGTCGTCTGAGGGCGCGAGAGGGAGTGCCTGGGCTCACCTTGGACCAATGCGACTTGCAGACGTCCGACGAGCGTTGGCGCGCCTCGCTCCAAAGCGTTCAGCCGGACCAGATGGTATACCAACCTTCGTCTTTAGAGATTGCCGAACTGTACTGGAGGATCCTTTGTTGTACATTTTCAATAAATGTATTAAAAGCGCGGCGTTCCCTGAACAATGGAAGCTCACTAGAGTTGTACCAGTACCGAAAGCTAGTGGGGGTTCAACACCAAGCGACTTCAGACCAATAGCGATCTTGTGCACTCCGGCTAAAGTTTTCGAGATGGCTATCTACAGTTGCCTGTATCCGCAGATAAGCGCTCATTTGTCCGATGCGCAGCATGGCTTCCGTCCTGGACGGGGGACAAACGGGAACTTGCTGGATCTGATGACGCAGCTGGTGCCTGCAGTAGATGCTGGACAGCAGGTAGATGTGGCCTACTTCGATTTTAAAAAGGCCTTCGATACGGTCGATAATGATATTCTTCTTTGTAAGCTGGCGCGAGTGGGCTGCACTCCTCATACACTGTCATTTTTTGCGAGTTATCTGCGGGAACGTCGTCAGTTTGTTGATTGCAACGGACACTATTCTGAACCCTACCCTACTAGATCTGGTGTCAGTCAGGGCAGTAATCTTGGACCGTTGCTATTTATGCTGATGATCAATGATTTGCCGGAAGTTGTTAATGGTAGTACGCCATTACTGTTTGCAGATGACTTAAAGTTAGTTGGTGCAATTAAGAACAAGTTTGACTGTGACTCTCTACAACGAGACATTGATATGATATCGAATTGGAGCATAAATAATAAACTTTACTTTAATGTCTCTAAATGCTCTATATTGACATTTGGCCGATCACTAACTCCGATCCGGCATCAATACCTGATGAATGGGGAGCCGTTACAACGGGTGACGGAGGTTAGGGATTTAGGTGTACGTTTCACTGCTGACCTTAATTTTAAAGTACATATCACTAACGTGTGTTTTTACACAGCAAGGCCTACCGCAATCTAGGATTACTATTACGTCTTGGCAATAGTTTTACAAATATTGGGGCTTTGAGAGCGCTTTACGATGCGCTAGTAAGGAGTCATTTAGAATGTAATGCCGTAATTTGGTCTCCGCATGAGGCCAAATATAAATTTATGTTAGAACGAATACAAAATAAATTTATTAGATTTTTATACCGAAAACAATATGGAGTATATCCAGGGTATCCCTTAATGTATCCTACTCTGTTTATACTCGGGATGGTGGGGTACTACAAGCAGGAAGTAAGAAGAGAAGTGGCTCTCGCTATGTACTTGCTTAAAGTGTTAAGGGGTACTGTACATAACCCGCGGGTGCTGGAGATCGTGCGGTTTGGTGTCCCGGACGAGTACGTGGGGCGCCGGCGCCGGCCGCCGCTGCTGGTGGTGTCGCGCGCGCGCACCAACCTGCTGCAACAAGCGCCGCTCATGCGCGCGCTTCGTGTTCTCAACGACATGGCAGAGAAAAAAGATTTGTTTACTTGCACGATGGGTGAGCTCACTAGATTCGCCTATTGTACGGTCAGCGGCGCGTAGAGTTGGTGCCGGCTGTCGGATTATCTAGTCAATTTGAATATTGTATTAGTAACGATTGGAGAGGTTTGATAGTTTGTACTGGTCTGACGTGCGGTTGGCTGTACAATATATTTATCAATAAGTATATTTATCTTTAACTACACACTCGCTTTAGGTACTATACCTGTAAAGTTTGTGTATGTTTGTTTAATTAAATAAATAAATAAAATAAAAAAAATACCGTTATTTTTCAGTCCTGACTTCGAAAACAATTTTATTAAATTTTTTTATTACTTAATTACAGAGAAAAAAAATAAAATGTAAAAAACATGCGATGACATCACAGTCGTAGATGTATGAATTAAAACGTTTGCCTTCCTAGATGGAAGAATAAAAAGTTATCATAGACATGATAACAGACGTCAGTCATAAATCAAATCCAATATCATTAATTGTCATCGTAAAAATTTACATTAGTAAAGTAGCAATAAATTGAAATCCTTCATAAACTTTAATTTATAACGTATTTTACTTTAAAATTAATTTAAAACATTTCGGTTAAAATGTTTTTATTTCCGACACCAGAAACGCAAGTTCGTCAATTTTGACAAGTGATCTTTTAGTTAGTTAGTTTTAAATTCTCCCTATATTTTAGGGAAGGCAAAGGGTCTAGCCCATACAGCCAAGTCTTTAGTGTATATTTTATCTGTAGGCTTATGAAATAATGAGTGGGTGAAATGTATGAATGAAATGAATTTTACGTTAAAATATGGATTTCACACATTTTAACGCATCTAGGGAGTGCTTGGAGCAAATTTAATGGTAACAGAGTTCATGATGGTGCTTGATGAAATGGTTAAAACCACTTTTTATAGTGATCTTCACCACAACATTAAACACATAATGAGACTTATTTTCGATGATTCTGCATAATTGCACATCAACACGGATGCTTGTGCATCAAAATAACACCACTTTCTCTGCACAAAATCCACTCTGTAACAATTTTTGAATTAGTGAAAATAAATCTGACTGACTCCACGAAACGCGCCAAACACTCTCCAAGTGATCTTTTTATATTTTTCGAGTCAAGAGGGATTTCGCCATTCGTCCACGACAGTTACGTCATTTGGCCTTACGTCTGTTTAGAATGACCGGTATTTAAACCATGATTTTAGGTATGAAAACGACGGAATTAAAACAAAAAAAATATGGGTGTCTTCATTTTCGGTTTAATTTCATATAACATCATAATAAAGGTAAGTTGAAAAAATGAAATGTTGTCAATTCGAATCACAAATAAAACGTCACTCAAAACCTAAGCTATTTACGTGTTTTAGCGGGTTTGGTATCTTTTTCTAAATTTTCCTTGTGTTGTGGACCATCGTGGGTTTTTTGGAAAATAAAATGGATCAGCAACTTCTTTTCACCCTTACTAATACAATTGACTCAGATTCTGATGATGATTTTATATAATATTTCATGTATCCGCAAAATGAAAGCATCAGCAGCAGCAGCGAAGACGACCAAGAAGCAATTTTATCTAAAACTGTGTGCCGAACCAGTAGGCCTATTCCCTAACTTTTTTTGACAGTTGAAAGTGATGACCACCGAACTATTTACTAATACATTGCTGTTATCACAGGACAAGTGTCACAATAGCATTATAGAAAAGTAGTAATGGTTAAGTAAATAGTTCGGTGATCATCACTTTCAACTGTCAAAAAAAGTTAGGGAATAGGCCTACAGAGCAGGTCTCAGGAAAATACCACGTATTGATACCACCTATCTTCAACCCTAATAAAAGTTGCCATTTCTGTTATTCAAAATGTGGATATAACTAAAGCGTTTTCCTCAAACAAATTCTCGGTTGTAAGTACAAAATAAATTACCCTAATGTTTGTTTGTAAGCACGAGTGTCAACAAATCAAATGACAAATAATGCTATTTGTCAATTTTGACAGATCGCTCACAGCGACCATGCTCGGTAGCATGGGCGTTGTGAGCGCAAAGATGGCGGCGGTGGATGTGTCATCAAGGACTATCGTAGACGCGCTAACGGTTCTACGGACCACATTTGACAACATTTCATTTTACAACAAACCTTTATTATGATGTTATATGAAATTAAAACCGAAAATGAAGACACCCATATTTTTTATTTCTTCTGAATTACGTCGTTTTTCATACAAAAAATCATGATTGAAATACCGGTCATTCTAAACAGACGTAAGTGCCAAATGACGTCACTGTCTTGGACGAATGGCGAAATCGCTCTCGACTCGAAAAGTAAAAATGTCACTTGTCAAAATTGACGAACTCGTTTTCGCGTTTCCGGTGTCGAAAATAAAAACATTTTAACTGAAAAGTTTGAAATTAATTTCAAAGTCAAATACGTTTTACATTAAAGTTTATGAAGGATTTTATTTTATTGCTACTATAATATTGTTAATTTCGACGATGACAATTAATAACATTGGATTTGATTTATGACTGACGTCTGTCATAATGTCTATGATAACTTTTTTATTCTTCTATCTAGGAAGGCAAACGTTTTAATTCATACATCCCCGACCGTGACGTCATAGCATGATTTTTACGTTTTATTTTTTTCTCTGTAATTAAGTAATAAAAAAATTTAATAAAAATATTATCGAAGTCAGGATTGGAAAATAAAGAAACGGTATTTTTATTTTGGGAGGTTGTCATTTTTGAAATGTTGTCATTTGTGAGCGCTATAATCGCTTTTATCGTTCAACGGAACGTAGCTAATGACAAATGACAATTATTATTGTCAGCATAGATTAAAAATAATATTGTCTTTCTTTCTTTCCTGCAATACAACGTATGAATTTTATTAGTGACTTTGTATTTGAATTGTATAAAATAAAATAATTTGGTTATTCGTATGGTGGTGTATTATATGAAACGTAAATTTTACTAATTTGTACTTTACCATTAAATTTACTTGGGTTGCAAAAATTTTAGAAATACCTACCGAATACACTTGAATTAGTCATGAACTATGTTTCGTGTAGTGTTGAAAGCCGTATTATTAACAATAATTACATCTACAACAGTTACTGGAAGAATACACAAATTGTTACTTACGGTAGGTTCCTATCCATTTGTTTGCCAATTGTAATTGATTACAGTACATTTGTATGATATTGAACATTTCCAGTTTAACGGGCTATTTTAGCATATGCTTGGTAATAAAAATAGGTAGATGATTTAAATTCCAAGGAAACAAATATGTATCTACTTATTGGTAGATAAATTATTCTCCATTTGCCTGTAAAAATAAATCTTGTAAATTTGTATTGTAAACTTTGCCACAAATGCGGTCCTATTCTTATTTGGCATGCATGGTGTGTATGGTTTTAATGAATTGTTTTTAAAAATTGTGCTTTCTAAAGCATGGTGAGGACCATGAGATAAATAATTACATTTAATGGATTCTTTTAGTTTTTTCAAAAATAACTTTCTACCATTTTCTACCATTGTTTTCTTTTGGTCTTTTATAATTTTTGCGTTAGAAATATGAAATTAAATTTTTAACAATGACTCAGAAAACTTTATTATCACCCTTCCTTTTTAGTTTTATTACTTATTTACATACTTTAAGATTTTTGCCACAGGTAAGCAGAGTTCACATACTTCCACTTGCTACAATCCTTACATACTTCTTTCACCAATTTGAAATTTTAAAACCATACCTGTAGTTGTACATACATACATCAATCACTCCTATATCCCTGAAGGGGTAAGCTGAGGTGAACAAGCACCCACGTTTTGCCAACTCTATCAAGTCCCATGTAATAGGTGGCGAGCCTATTGCTATTTATCGGGCACAAAAGTCGCAGTACATTGTTTGGTGGTATAAGAGGAACGCTGCTGCCCATTCCTCATCACTGATTTAGCATTAATCGCCTTGTATGTTGCCCACGGGACAGATTTGGGGAGCTGACAATTGTATTCTACTCTGCTGTCACTACACTGCTGTATTTGTACAACTGCTAAAATTTGTTATTTCTTTATTTCTTAGGATGATGATCGCCACTATGTTGAACTCACGACATTTGGTTTTTTCCAAGGGGGCATACTTGATGTAAGAATGGTTAACTTCATGTTGCCCTCTGGACCTGTACATGGAGAGGTAATTTATTATTTTTACTGTTTCTAAAAGTTCTGCAACAAATTTAGAACCTACATTATTAACATTATGTTTTTCATAACAAAAATCATTTCTCTTAGTATACTTATTATGTATAGCATATGTTTAATAATTTATCTTATTAATCATCATCTTTTTGCCCTGTGTATCACTGCATAAGGAAATATTAATACTTAAAGTGTGTTCAGTTATATAATAAAGTTACATTGTGGGCACTTATCACCTTATTTCGAAATTACAGTCCTTTTTAATTTAATGTAGCTATATTTAGTTTTACTTTTGCAGTATGGCTTTACACTGGACAGGACTGTTAATGATGCAATAAGTCCATATCTTGAATCTCATTCTGATACCTGTTTTTTGAAAGATATTGAAACTATTGCAGTCACTCCACAGCATCCTGCTATTGTGTTTTTTAAAATGGACTTTATTAATTTAAGGTAATGTATTTAAACAAATTACTAGTGTTTTGATATATCTATGTAAACATCAAATAAGTGAAACACTGAATACCAAATAAAGAAATCAGAATAGCTATTTGTAGCTGGTGTCTTCCCACACTTCGCCAATTATGTTTAGTGTCAATAATATAGTGAGTGAGTCTATTGTCATCTATGGGGGATGTGAATCCTAGTATATTATTAGGTACATAGTATAATAGGAACACACAGGAATGGGCAACCCATTCCTCATCACTGTTTTACCACTTAGTCACTTTATATCCACGTGACATTTAAGGTGTTGACAATCTGATCTGCTGTCACCACATGGCTGTGTCCCATTTTATTTATTGAGTTATTTTAACATGTGGGTTGTTGGCTATTTTCTATATAATTTATGAACCTTGTAATATTCCAGGTTGAATATAACATGTAATGGTGAAGTTGATGCTCTCCACCTTTATCAGAATAGGTCAATGATACCAATTGATAGATCCAAAAGGCAATCACAGTATATGTTTATTAACAGAAGACGAAGGGCTGGTATGTGTATATGCTTTTACTAGCATTTTTCAATTTAGTTGATTATACATTTGTAAAAAGAAAATTATTTATAAAATTATATATAACAATAATATATTATTATATCTCTACATCTGTGTGTGTATAAATCGTTAGATGGGTTAATTTATACATATTGTTTCAGCTATACCAAAGGATGGAGGAAAATTCATACCACAATGTTCATATGCAAATTTACCTATTACAAAAGAAACTCGAAATGGATTTGACTACTACAACACCAGTGTAGGTATCGCAACTGAGTAAACAGAGCTTTGTTTGCACATAAACCAAACATTTTAATTGTACAATATTATAAATGTCTTTCTTCATGGGAGAGAAATAATCTATAGTCCGACAACTTCGTGCGCGACCTTCCTGCGGTATGAGAGACGGTGGCGGGGACGGGGCACTATAGATGTTAGCGGGGGCTGGTGATGCGGGGAGGGGGAGGAGGGAAAACTGAAAACTCCTTCCTCCCGTTTCCCATTCTATAGTCCGAACTTGTCGGACTATAGAATGTGCCACCCGGGAGCATAGGAGTTTTGCCAGTGTATACCAATGTGCAATGAGCCTTGGTGTCAGTCAGGTAGTCATCTGTAAAACTTAAGCCAAAACCTGGAGTAAAATTGACTGCAATGTTGTCATCACAGTCATTTTATCCATTTATTCCTCTCTCGGCATCCTTTACATCTCTTTTTAACCGACTTCACAAAAGAAGGAGGTTCTCAATTTGTCTGTATTTTTCTTTTAATTGTTTTTTTTTTCTGTACATTCGTTCATCAGTAACATCTTTCCAATTTTATGGGTTATATGAATAAAAGAGGAAACATACTGGGCACAGGGCAGGAAGATGATGGCTTAAGGAATAAATACTTAATTTACTGTGATGGTTAGGGTAACTTAAATATTCGATGTTGGTTTGGTTCTGATGATGCTTGACCCTTCACTGTTACGTCGCGGTTATCATGATATTTTTGTGATACTATCTGATATACTCCTTCTTGTAACAGACTAAACTGTAGTTCTGATTTTTTATAACACATGTAAACATTGTGCCATTTTCATATAAAGATAATATTTTTGTAAATAACCACTTTTATAATTATTTAACACTTGCTTAATCTTTACTACTTAACAGTTTCCATTTACACAAACAGGGCTGCCTATACAACTCGGCCAATTAGTCGTTGAGGGCCGAGAGGTGTAGGCAGCCGCCCGGATTGTGGAGGTCGCGGGTTCGATTCACGCATTAGGACAATACATAACTGCGGCGATTGGGCAATAAAGTTTGAACTTTTATTAATTGTGAAGCAACATCAAATTACTTTAGTATAAAGATAAAGCAAGAAGTTTCAGATAAAGGTTTTACTTGATTGTACATTATAGTCTACTTTGCAGTTTGCTATGCTGGTTGCGTCTCAAAAAGAAGAGGGCTTGTACAACTTATATTTTCACAACTGCCCGCAAGCAAGTAACGCAGTGGTGTCTTCAATAAACACAGTGGTCAGTATTTTTAATATTTTTTACTGAGATTATTGTTGATCAATTTTTAAATATCGTCAAACAAATTTCATCATATAATTTTTTTTTATATATTTTCAATTATTCTATTACTAAGGTTGCTTGGAAGAGATTGCTAATAGTAATAAGGCCGCCTATTACCAATTTTTCTTTGTTTTACAATAATTTTTGTTACTGTGTGTGCAATGAAGAATATTTGTATTGTATTGTATCAAAGTAAGTGGTGAATACAATGTTTTCAGATCGAGATTTATGAGAGTAACAGTGGAGAAAATTTCTTGTCTGCCGGTGAGATGCCGCTGCCTGCGTTATACAGCATGATGTCTATGATATTCTTCTTGAGTGCCGGTTTTTGGACGTTTATATTGCGCACTAGCAAGAATCCAGTGTACAGGTATGTGATGACAAGTAAAATTTTGATGCTACATATACATGGTGTTTGGTACATTGCCGTCTGTTGGGCACGGAATTCAAATATACTGCTCGATAGTATAAGAGGAACGCTTCTGCCTATTACTCATCGCTGCCTTTACCCTAAGTCGCCTTGTACGACATCCACGGAAGAGGTGGGGTTTTTGTGTATTATTTTTAATATTTATGTGTTAATATTTTGTTGTCCACAGGATCCATATAATTATGTGTGTCCTGGTCTACCTGAAATCAATCTCTTTGGCGTTCCACGGCATCAACTATCACTTCATTCAAACACGGGGCGAACACGTTACAGCTTGGGCCATACTGTATTACATCACACATTTGTGAGTTCACAAATAATATAATAAAGAATCAACTGAAAAAGTCTCTATGACTATACCCCATTCGCTTGGGCTTGAGACAAAATGTAAACTATCTTTATATGTCTCTTTATCTACGAAACGCTCTTAAAAATAAGAAACGTGTATTCTAAAATACACCATCAATTATAGACAAAATAAAACTGTGAGCTACTTTGAAACATTGGTGTTATACATTTTTATTGTTGTATTTTATACCAAGATTGTTTACATTTTGTCTCTAGCCCAAGTGAATGGGGTATATGTATTGACATTTTTCTTCGATCTCAATTGGCAATAAAATAAAAAATTCTGATAATAAAATAAAAACAACTTGGAGAATTATCAATTCAGAAACCGGAAAACTTAGGAACAGCGAAAGATCGTTTAAAATTAAAATGGATAATAAGGTTATGGAGTCCGATGGTGAGGTTGCAGATGCCTTTGAAACTTTTTTCACCGACATCCCTGCTCGAGTAACCAGCAAGCTCAACTCTTGTACAAAAAGAGCTCTGTCTCTACTACAATTAAGTACAGTCGAATGTAATATACCTTTTGATTTTCACAAAATTAATATGGACACTATTATCAAAACGTACAAGACATTAAATATGAAGAAAACTGAAGATTTGTGGGGTCTATCAGTTAGCATTTTGAATCCCATCATTAATGTCATCGCTCCTCAGCTGACATCAATCTTTAATAAATGTATAGATAACGGCTGTTTTCCAAACTTAATGAAGCATAGTAAACTAATACCTTTGTTTAAATCTGGGGACAAATGTGAACCCAATAATTTTCGTCCCATTTCTATATTACCGTCCCTTAGTAAAATCTTTGAAAAAATTATGTTGAACCAGTTGCTTTCTCACTTCACTGCTAACAAACTGTTACATGCTAAACAGTTTGGGTTCACGAGGGGAAAATCCACCACTGACGCTGGAATAACCCTCATTAAGCACATATTTGATGCTTGGGAAAATCGGCAGGATGCTTTGGGTATCTTTTGTGATCTTTCTAAGGCATTTGATTGTGTTTCACATCAAACGTTATTAGCAAAATTAAAGCATTACGGTGTATCTGCTGCCTCATTGAAACTGATAAAGTCATACCTGAGTGATAGGATTCAAAAAGTAGTAATTAATAAAGCCGAATCTTCGGGTTCACCAATGCAAATGGGTGTTCCTCAAGGATCAATACTGGGACCATTACTATTCATAATATATATAAATGACCTTCCCTTCTACACAGAATCTCTATGTGATACGGTACTATTCGCAGATGACACCTCATTAATTTTCAAAGTAGACAGAGGTAAAGATAATTATGATGACATCAATATAGCTATTTCCAAAGTTCTTGATTGGTTTACAAATAACAACTTGTTACTCAATTCTAAGAAGACCAAATGTATTAAATTTTCATTACCAAATGTTAGGCAAGTTAGTAGTCCGATTACAATTAATAATGAAACGATAGAATGTGTCAATTCTACAGTATTCTTAGGAATAAAGTTGGACTCCAAATTGCAATGGAATCCTCATATTTCAACTTTATCCGAGAGACTAAGTTCAGCAGCATATGCGGTAAAAAAAATAAGGCTATTAACTGATGTTGAAACAGCCCGGCTTGTTTATTTTAGTTACTTTCATAGTGTAATGTCGTATAGCTTACTTCTTTGGGGTACAGCTGCAGATATTCAGGATATATTTATTTTACAAAAAAGAGCTATACGTGCTATTTACCTATTAAAGCCTCGCGATTCACTTAAAAGTCTGTTTAAAGATATTAATATCCTCACTCTTGCTTCACAATACATATACGATTGCATTCTATATGTTTATAAATACTTAAATACATTTGCTAAAATTAGTGATATTTATAAACACAACGCTAGAAATAAAAATAAACTTGCCTTTACTAGATTCAGATTGCACAAGGTTGCTAATTCTTTTATGGGGAAATGTATACTCTTCTATAATAAGATACCAGGATCTTTGACTGAACTGCCTCAACACAAATTTAAGCCTTATGTAAAAAAAGTACTAATGGCAAAAGGATACTATAAAATTCAGGATTATCTAGATGACAAGGATGTTTGGAATAAATAACTTTTATTTTTATATAATCGATGATTAATATGCTGTTCTGTCTGTAATGAAAGATGTTGATAGCTTCAGAAATTGTGACTCTAATTATTATTACTTGACGTTAAAGCTATTGACATCTTTCATTGAATTTTCATTGAATTCAGATTATATATTATATATGTAACTAAGGGAGGAAAATACCCGACTGAGTTTCTTGCCCGTTCTTCTCAGAACAGGGCCTCCCGGTAGCTTACGAACGGATGGCGTAGATTTTTCGCTAGATATTGAAAACTTGTGTGTCCGTATAGGTAGGGTGGGGGATGGGGGGTTGATTGGTAGTGCGCGGCATGTTTCGGTTTATGTGATTGGCGAGTTGTGGGATTGTATTTGGTGCATAATTTACAATGTACCTGCAATGTCATAACTCGTTGACAATGGTGGGTTTCTCTACAGCCTACTTGCGTGCCGTTCTGCTAGCGGAGCGTTGGGCCCTGATGCGTTTAGTACCATCTTGGTATTGAACGCGGCAGGGTCGGCGCTTCGTTGCGGACCGGGGCGTGGGCGGGTTTGGGAGACCTATCATTACAGACTGAGGCATGCTGCGCACTCCACTGTTTTTTTTCTACTATTTTTTTTTTCTTGGACACACGGGTTTTCGGTATCTAGCGTCTTGACGATTCATAAGTGTATTGTAATCATACCAGATATGAATAAATGAATTTTGACTTTGACTCTTTTATGTATTGGACATGTTTCTAATATGACATTTTAAAATTAAATTCCAGATTGAAAGGAGCGGTTTTGTTTGTAACAATTGTTCTAGTGGGAACAGGATGGAACTTCATAAAACACATACTAGCAGATAGAGACAAGAAACTCTTTATGATAGTCATACCATTGCAGGTGAGCGCTCAATATTTGAAATTGAAGTAATATATCACTGAAGTAACTGTACTGTTGTTAGTATTATGTTTTATTTTCGTTTGAGCATTATGGCAGCGGTATTTTGTTAAGGCGATCTAGTTAAAGCTGTTCTTAAAGCCATGGTGTTGACTGTGGCTTTATTATAACTGTTCAAACGTCTTGAAACAACACCGCTTAGCAACCATTAAAAACAAAGTTTCCATTACCATTGTATTGAGTACTGCACAGAACAGAGCTGTTCTGTGGAGTACAGCATCATTAAGCGAATGTAATACATGTATTGTTATCGCAATCACTCCTTAACCTGTAATACTTGCTGTGATAATAGTTATAATTTTATAATTTCGCTCTGCGTTTTAGTGCTTATTTTTATTTGTTGCATTTATTCTTAGAACGGTTTTTTCATGTTTTTGTTTATATTACTTTAACTTTTAGTACATAGTAATAACATTGCTTAGCGTTTACATTATGTTTTATCGTCAAATAGTAATCCTTAAAAAGCCGTACGGCAGCGAAAACACAACCGTTGCTCGTGGGTGTCTTGGAAGGGGACTAAGAATTATAATTTTACGTGGAATGGGCAACACCGTTCCTGATGCACCATCTATAAATTACTACGATAAAGTTTTCAGTGAATGGCAATAGGCTCGTCCCCTATTACATGGGATTTAAAATAAACTGGCGAAATATATGTGTTGTTACCACTCTGTCTACCATTTAGGGGAAATTTAAAAGCAGTTACTGATTGATAATTATACAAACTGGGTACAGGGCAGGAAGAAGAATTATTCAAATTTAATAGCTAGATATTATGCTGAGCGGCATTGCGTATTTTCCGTCGGTTAAAGTTCCACTGTGGTCAATATTTTGTATTAATTTATATAGTTTGTTAATTCTAGCTTGATTGTTGATTTGTGACAGTTGTTTTCGAATATTAATATATGACTTAGTTTGACTAATATTTTGGATGGAAAACAATAATTATGGCTTTAGTGAGTATGTTCTGACGCCCACATATTCCGTTACAACAAAACAAGCGGTGAACGCGTGATTATGTGCTTTAAAAGGTTGAATGCATCGCAATCAATATAATTGATATCCTTCACGTTGATCGGCCTATGCGAATGATACTTGCGCAATGCTGCGACATTAAATCTTGCGCAATGCTGCGACTCTGGATGAATGAATAATATGTAATTTACCAGAAAAGTGTAAGTTATCAGAAAATGTTGTCTATTTCTGACACTTCGATCTCTGCCTGCATTTTCTTTTTTATTTACACGGCTAGATACACATTTTGTTTACTTCTGTCTCTAACAGCCATTCTTAGGGACATTAAATTAAAGAGCCTTTTCGTTTATTCTATAGTTTAGAATCTCTATTCTTGCCAGGTATATGTTTTAAATTTAAAGGAATAGTTTTTGTATTAAGTTTTCAATAACATTAATAGATGTCTCTGAGTGCGAATGTAAGATATTTTGACAAGGTATTGTGCGCCAGATAAGTCTGCGCTGCGATGGGTGGCGCTGCACGCTAACATTGACACTCATAGACAAACAAAATAGCAGACGAAATTTTAGTTCCAATTTTGACCACGCGTAGACTTATCTGGCGCGCATTTGATGCTGCTTCCATGGTTGCCGGGGAGTGAAATATAACGTTGTATGTGTCACCCCAGGGTTCGTAAAAGTGTAGTAAAAGTCGACTAAGGGAGATTTCCCGCTGTAGACCAACAATCACCCAAGCACCCAAGTGGTGGAGGGAAACCTACCAACTATAGCATTCGCTAAGAGGGTTGGTGTCAGGCAGGCGGCTCGCTGTAATACCTAAGACAAAACTCTCGATTGAAATGACGTCATCTCAATTCCTGTATCTATTTTTAGTATTTGTACTTGGCTGTTACATGACCTTTACATGACTTATCTATGCGTTCAATCATCACTACACGTATTCAGTGTGATAGATAATACGAATCAAAAGGGCATGGATGGCTTGATAACGTCTAACCGATGTTAACGGAAGAAATAAAACACTGCGCCGACCCCAGATAAACTGGGAACAGGGGGCCTAGACAAAGTAACATAACGGCAAAGATAACGCAGTTAGATGAAGCAAAATGTATGGGATTTGACTTAAGTCCTCGCGAAATCACGTGACCAAAATCGTCTTCGTAAGTCCCTAGTTACGTTGGTAGCGCAAGCTAAGGCGCTGCAGATACCAAAGTAATATGGCCCATCGGGACGAACTTCGACACGTTATCGTTCTTGGCCCAGGGCAGGAATACGATATGGTGTCTGCATTTTGATGTGGTGACGGCTGAGAAGAATACAATTGTCACCACCCCAAATCTCTCCCGTGGGTGTCGTACAAGGCGACTAAGGATAAATCAATGATGAGAAATGGGCAGCAGCGTTCCTCTTATACCACCTAGCAATGTACCTACTGCGACTTTTGTGCCCAATAAATGGCAATAGGCTCGCCACCAATTACATGGGACCCAACATAATTGGCGAAACGCGGGTGCTAGTTCACCTCTGCCTGCCCCTTCGGGGATATAGGCGTGATTTATGGATGTATGTATGTATGCATTTTGAATAATGTGTTTTTTTTTCAAGGTGGTGGCAAATGTAGCTGAGATCATCATAGCAGAGAGCGAGGAAGGTGCCGCGGAACACAACGCATGGAGGGACATCTTCATATTAGTGGACCTCATATGCTGTGGGGCCATTATGTTCCCTGTAGTCTGGTAATTATATGAATTGAGTACGGTTGAGCACTGTGGTGATGGCTGAGCAGAATACAATTGTCACCACACCTATATCTCCCGTGGGTGTCGTACAAGGCGACTAAAGGTTAAAATAGTGATGAGGAATTGGCAGCAGCATTCTTTTTATACCACCTAGAAATATACTGCGATTTATGTGGCCGATACATGCCAATAGGCTCGCCACCTATTGCATCATCATCATTATCACCAGCCCTTTAATGTCCCCACTGCTGGGGCACGGGCCTTCCCTATGGATGGAAGAATATAGGGAGATTGGGCCATAACCTACCACACTGGCCCAGTGCGAGTTGGTAGGTATTAACAACTGCAGATGCAGCCGGGACCACCGGCTTAACGTGCCTTCCGAAGCACGGAGGAACTCTCGATAGTAAATTTTTGATCACCCATCCTATGACCGGCCTTAGAGAACTTGCTTAGTTCACGCAATCGCAGGCCAAGCGCGCCGTGCCACTGCGCTAGCGAGCTCCTCCCCTAGCGAGCTCCTCTATAACCTATTGCATGGAACCTAATATTTGGCGAAACGTAGGTGTTATTTCACCTCTGCCTATCCTTTCGGGCATATAGGCGTGATTAAGGTATGTTTTTATGAGTACGGTTTCATTCATGTAGTGCACCACACAGGGTGAAGTGGCGCGTTGGAACTCATAAATCATATTTATAACCTCTTTGTAATGGAGTGATTGGTGACAATATTGTGATCTGCTCTGCCGTTATCACATGGCGCTACACACCAATTTTGTAGTAATCTTCAGTGTTAGAAACAATTAAAAAGTGCCCCAATTAAATGTGATGTCATTTCCAAAGCATACCAATTAAATTTGATATAATAAAGTTTAACTTTTTACTCTATGCACGATATCAATAATTTTTATGTAAACATTGTATAATCGCTATTGAATATGAATATGGGTAATTTCAGGTCAATTCGACATCTTCAAGATGCCGCCGGCACGGATGGAGCTGCAATTAAACTTCGCAAACTTAAGCTGTTCAGGCATTTCTACATAATGGTTGTCTGCTATATCTACTTTACTAGGATCATAATCTCATTGTTGAAGGTAATTTATCAAACTCTCATGACCTTTATTTCTCATGAATATTAATTCAGCATATTGAGTATTTTTTAAAACATTGTTTATTTATTGAGATAATAATAACTATTTATTAGTATTATTTATAAGAAAGGATTAAAAAATAAACAGAAATCAAATTCAACCAATTCAAATTTATGATGAAAATTATAATTCAATGTAGGATAGAACATTGATAATGGTGGAATATTACTATGACACTTGCGAGTATCACTTTAGAAAATAACTCAATTTGCATTGAAGTTTTTTATATTATGTTAAACTAATAAAAATGTGTAATATGTTATTCACTTGCGTGGTCCGCTACCATAGTATAGTTCCTCTTACATACATTTGATACGCAGCACTGGATTTTGAATCTAGAATGCAATAGTCGAACATTTTGGTATCAGGTTACAGTGCCGTTCCAGTACTCTTGGATCGACGAGATGTTCCGCGAGACTGCAACCTTCGTGTTTTTCGTAATGACGGGCTATAAGTTCCGTCCCGCCGCCGCCAACCCATATTTCACTGCTAACCCCGAAGACGACGTCGAGCCAGAAGTGTAAGTACCCACATTTCGTTTATGACGTGAAAATAATGAAATTAGGAATTAATTATGTAATCTTAAGGCCTCTTGTCCACGTCACTGTCGTCAACCGTACGGCTAACACGCCGTGTGTAGACGCGGCGCACACGGCGGCGTGCACAGCTATAAGCTCCCATAGTGATCCATACAACACTGATGACCGTGCCTACAAACTAACTGTAGATTTTGACGGCGAAAAACCGTGTGTGTACAAGAGGCCTAATTTTGTAGGCAATCAGTACGAATTGGATTCACTAAAAACAAATTTTCTTTCATCTAAATAAATTGTAATTTGATAAAACATAAACTTATTGCAATTTACAGTGTCAACTTATTTGATTATTTTATTTTAAGTTAAAGTTTGCCTTTATCATGTATTGTATATATATATTTACTGCAGGCTATCAGAAATTGGAGTGCTGGATGGTGTGACTAGGATAGCAAATAGAGGAGAGAAGAGGCGTCAAGATATGCAGCCTCTGATGCAAGAGACCGGGTACAACTCCGATTAGCCTCACACAATAATATTATATTCTTAGGACTAATATATTACCCGTGCAGTTAGTGAATAAGATAAAATGAATCTTAAGAAGTAACAGCATTCAAAGGTCTTTAATGCAGCAAAATGGTTTACTACTAGAGTAGAATGTTATTTTACGGTGCAGAACAAAACACAGTATATATAGGTTTTGTGTGTTTAGGACCTGAATTTGTTATGAAAGATCTGCCTAGGCTAGCCCGCCCCATTTACATTTCTCCAATGACATCTGACATATAAATCCTTTTTACCATTCTCTATTCACGAATTATTTCCAGGGGACCAAATAACGCGAGTATCTACTTAGTACTTTCTGAATATTGCCATTACATATTCTTTCAAACCACAACTTTCTTTCATTAATTATCATAATATAATTCAATTAGAATAGTGCAACATGTGATGAGCCAAAATAGTTGTTTCCAACACACAGATAGGAGTTTTGACCATGTTTAAGGCCCTAGGATATTGTATGTTAGTCCCAAGTGCAAAATCAGGCATTCAGCTCTGTATCTTAAAGGCGTTTGTTTATCTAAAATGTAGTTTTTAAAATAATAGTTAATGTTGATCTCATTACAATCTTTACTGACAAGTGAGAATATATAAAGATCTTCGTACCGTTATAAATCACGCCCATCCATTCCCCTTAAGGGTAGGCATAGGTTTCCTGTAATAGGAAGTGAGCCTATTGACAGCATACACCTGCAGAGAAGATTGGGGATGGTGACAATTGTGACACACGTCATATATAATTATTATCTAAACCATTAAATTAGCTAAATGTCTAATTACAAATTAATATTATGAAATGAATAATTTTATCCCATTCCTTAACTGCACGAGTTTATAAGCAATAAAATGTTGTAGTTAGTTGTAGTATCGTTAAGAACCAGAAGTGCTTAATTCATATTTAATTTAGCGTTATAATGCTACATACATAGATCTATATAGAAATGATTTAGAAAAGTGTACAGATTTTTAAAATAAAATCTTTAATGTACACAATGTTGCCAAATGATCTTTTGAGGCTTTTGTGCCCGTAGGAGATACGAATGACCAAAAGCTTGGTTACCATGGTGATATGCTACAGACAGCAGTATGCCAAGTTTCCACTGACTACTTTGCTGTAATTTTCCCACTGACCTCTAACAAGTACGCTGGACTGAAGGTTGTCATCCAAAAAATGATGTCATTTGATTAACGTTATTTAGGCGCTGATGGCACTGGTGTACGACCACGGAACTAATATTAGAGATAAGACAACGTGTATGTGACGTACTATTGCAACAAACGTCAAATTTAGTACCTACCCTTGTCGCTCGTGGGGGCGCTTCTAATCGGCACAAGAAACATTTGACATTTTAGTAAACGTATTTAGTCCAGCGTCCTTGTTTATGATAGGTCAATTTTCCCTTGTAAATTTTTAACGTCAAATTTTACGCCTATACAAACGTAAAGATCTAGTCCAGCCCGGCTAGCATGACCATCGAAACAGGATATGAAATCTATGGAGTTTTGACAGTTTAACGCGATAAACAGCTCTATCATATCGTGTTTCGGTGGCTATGCTAGCCGGGCAGTTCGATCGCTAAGAGATATTTAACATTTACTTACATTGGTCGTGATGTGCTGTTGACTGTACATATAACCAACGTAGAAAAAATATGTATAAGAAAACTCTATGTACTTGTAGCATAATTTGTACATATTTTTGTACTGGAATATTATTAGCTAACTACATTAAGAGACAAGTAAGCAATAATTTTTTTGACGTGACGTAGCAATAAACTCCTCAATTCTAGTAAGAGAACCAATGCGACGTAATATTTAATAATACGTGTTACAAAATACCCAAATCCCAAAATAACTTATTAACGCCAAAAACACCAAAAACACGTCAACCCTTGTAAGCTGACATGTCAGTCGATCTCCATTCGCACATACTATTTTAAAAGAAGGGTAGTATGCATTTGTACGTACATATCTTAATAATCATCTTCTCGTTTTTCGTTCAAATAGGTTAGCACAATCTTGAATTTTCCAGTTTCAAAATGGTTTCAAAATTGTCCAGTCAGAAAATGTTGATTAGAATTTAATCATACTTTCAATATTGTTGTTTATCTTTGGTTTTATAAAAATAGAGTTATACTGCAAAAATTACTTATTATATTTATTTTTGGTTTGATATTTTTGTAACACATTGTATTTCAGGGCTGAAATCACGAGCATCACATATATGAATATGCAGTAAAAAGATATATGTATTACAATAATAAAAATATATACGACTATGTTTAAACAACATTATAAAACGCTATGAAGAATTTTCTTCAAGTGAATAAATATGTGAATGTTACTGAAGTTTATAAGCACGATCCGAATCCTGGATACAACTAAAATAAAGCATTAATAAATTTTCAATGCAAAACATGCTACATTCCTAGTTATCTCATTAAAAATTATAATTTTAAGCATATTTCTTATAGGTAATTATTTTAAAAGAGAATCAAAAATTACGAAACATAAATAATAAAATAAACTCTTGGAATAATGGTAAAATTTGTAAAGAAGTGGATGTTATGATGATTTAAATGATACCTACATTAACTTTGCTTCAATATTAATGGTGCAAAAAACGGATCTACATATATTCACTTTTGAAATTATTATACAAAGGTTTAATGGTAACTTTTAAATTTGTACGTTTAATATTCTCATATTTTCTGTGTTGGACCTGTAGTACAAAATTGGTCCTTAATTTTGTAAGAAAATGCAGGACATTGAAAAATGTAATCATATTAAAACCAATACAGTCAACATAAAGTCCCGTGCCCATTGGCAAAAATTTATTTAAGTGATTTTGCACTTTACGTCCAAATACCTTAAATTTGGGTTATTTATTTAGGTTTGAAAATAGCGACAGATTTATTGAACATTATCATGGAGTTTACACCTATTTGATTTGGTAGAAAATATACTTTACAAGCCCTAAAAAGATATTTAATCTCTCATTAAGGTATGGTTTTTATACATAAAGAAATAAAAGGTCAAGGACATACAATTTATCAAAACTGATCTGACATCTTTTTCTTTGTGTAATATTTTTTCTGCTATGTATTTAAATAATATTCAAATAAAAAATAAAAATTAATAGTAAGGGGTTTTGTTAAAATGCCAATAAGTCTTTAAAAAGATTACTTTAATAAGTTTCATGTGTCAAATTAATTGTTAATCGCTTAAAAAATTGTCCTCTCACTCTGTATTAGGCACATTCCGAAATATGTTTGTGTGACTTTGTTTATTTTATTCTATTTAGGTTTTATTTTTCTTGAGTGTCCAAAACGTATAATTTTACTATAATAATTGTAATAATTGTACCTTTCGTTTAGTTTGTGATCAATTCATATTTATACAGTCAAAGAAATAGCAATAATATGTATCCACTTTTATGGACAATATCTTAGATGTGTAAGTTATTATTTCGTTAAACCGTTTCCAGTTTCTTTTCATAAGCAATGTTTTTAACAATTAGTCAAATATTAGATATATTTTCTTCACAACATCGTCGTCATGGTGCTGCGTTGTGAAGTACCTACCTAGTGTTTGCGAATATATTTAGTTCGGTAATAACTTATTTTACGAGACAGGTAAAGGTAGAGACAAGGAAGGTACATTTACCTGTCTCGTAAAATAAGTTACGTTTCGGTGGCGAGCCTATTGCCATCTATGGGGCACGTAAGTAGCAGTATATTGCTAGGTGGTTGCTAGGAATGCTGATATGAATGACAGGTGTCTTCATACATAGTAATAGTTAACTACCGGCATAATATTTAATATTATACGTGGTCCGGCTTAGACAAAAGTATCGAACGATGATAGTTCTGGGTCAAATCGTCATTTCGTGACACTAATATTTTACATTTAATAGTAGTTTTAAGTGAATGTATTGTATTGATACGTCTATGACTGTATGCTACACTTGGTGACGTTACTTTTCTTATGTTTGTGTTGTGACTTAAATATTTATTGTACTTTTTAAATTGTTTTTGTTTATTAATATCTACGGCTACAAAAAGTTTTTCCCAGTCCGAACATTTGCTGTATTAATTAAAGTAATAGTAAATTTTAGGTGTTTACGGCACGTGGTTTATTGGAGAGTAATTATTCTGAAAAGAGTATGTAGTTAATTATATTGTTCCTATCCTAAAAAAAACTATTGGACGACAATTTGACGGTAAAGATACGATTGGGTCACGAAATTTGCTTTAATTTCCTGGCGTGTTTGATCCACATTTAGGCTTGAACAGCTTTTTGTTTCATGCTTAGTAATAATTTATGCAACCACCAAATGATAGACGAAAACTTTAGCATTCCATGGATTCATCCTGAGAGTGCCGGGTCCATAATGTGACAGAGAGAGAAGTTAGTGGCAGTGGTTCACACCCAAGTGTAGTTTTACAGGTTTACCCTTCACAAAATGTCAATTCTCATCTTCCCTATGCCGACTTATCTCTCTGCCCTACCAGAAATTCAATAAATTATCTTAGAAAGCCTTGTGTTACTGTTGTTTGGAATAAAATTGTTTACATAGAAATTATACCTACACTTTACATAAAGTGTAGGTATAATTTCTTAATACTTTAAAGTAACTGAAAGGAAATAAAGTTTAATTTTTGGTTGTGATTATGTGTTTTTTTTTGTGGGTGAATGTAATATTGCATTCTCTATTAATGTAAGTAATAAGATGTTCCTATGTTGACGTAAACAAAATCTCTCCACCACTTGACAGTGTTTTGTCTCGGGACAATATTTTCCTCTCGCTCTAACTCCCACTAAAGTTGAGCGAGAGAATAATATTTCTTTTTACCCGAGGAGATATTGTCCACGTCCCGTGCTACGGGGGCAAGAATTTATGTAAAGAGCCAGCACTCCCCATCAACGCCATCTAGCGAATCAAACGGAATCCTATATGAGATACGAAATAACAGAACCAATAGAACTAGAATAGAACAAATAAGTACCTACAAGAATAATAAGCGCTTTATTGCGAAATAACTAGATGGCATTATTAAATCAACGCCATCTAGTAAAATAGGCGTAATTCTCTATGGGCCTGTTTCACAACATTGGACAAGTAATTTCGAAATAGCTTACTTGGCAGTTCAATTGACATATATTTAATATTACAACTGTTAAATGATCTGCAAAGTAAGCTACTTAGAACTTACTTGTCGATTGTAAAACAGGCCCTAAGTGATATGAAACCTCTAATTAGGTACCTGGAATCTGGAATTGAAAGTAAAGCAAAAAATACCTAATTGTGCCGTATTAAAACACAGGGAGAAGAGAGACTTTATCATAACTACCTGTCTCCAGGAGAACCCTGCACCCCGCCAGGCCGGCTAGCATAAGTTCAAAGCGATAAATGGCTTTATCATAATTATCGTGTTTCGATGGTCATGCTAGCCGGACAGTATGTGTTAACCCGTTGCAGTTAGTTGCCTCTCTGCGTATGTAACAAGTATGTTCGGTAATTTTCCCCCAACGCATTAAATTACATTGGTCAGGGAGTAATCTGGAACTTCTGGAAGGCATTGGGATGGAATTTTAGCAACGCAGACGACCAATCATGTATTAGAGTGCACCATTCTATGGCTAGTGAAATAGATTAGGCATGATGACTAATTTTTATAAACTACATCACGTTGCTTTTACCATATATAAATTATATTTATATTTATGTAAAAACTTAAGATTTTGATAGAGAAACAACATTTTTTGAATAATGCAAATTTAAATTTTCGCCAAAACAGAAATGGCGTCTGTGTGACGTCACGATTTCGTAATTCGTCACGGTTTTGTGTACGTGATGATTTCGATATGCAAATAAAATGCTCACTTGTTATTTTTTCTTTTGGGAGAGATGCAATAATCTCGCGTACCTATTTGATAAGACTTGCATTCTGCTCACTCTAACTGCAGTTAACTTTAATGAGTATTTCATGTCAAAATTTTTTATTCAAATCTAGACCACAGACCCACCCGGCAAGAATAGCAACTAGTTTTGAATTGTCATTTTTTAACGTTAAGTACTCATTAACGTTATTTGTCGTCTCTGAGTGCGGCAGTAAGATGTTTATAGAGTTCCGATGGTTTCTTAAATTTCATCCTAAAATTATTATGATCCTATATAAAGCTGATGGATCAGTTGAGTGCGCCAGTCCTAACTTAATCCGCCAGTACTAAGCCTACTGTTACTACTAATATGGGTTTAGATTTATATTTGGATTTTGAATGCGTTATGTTGCTTCAAACATAATTGCAATGGTAGTTCCGGGTGTGTCGGCCGGTGGTATTTTATCTTTTGTCGTCTCCAAGATCGATGTCACCGTGCCACCGAGCGCCATCTCCGCCCCTGGCACGCTATCGCCTACCCGCATCCAAACTAAATTACTTATACATTAATAAACCATATTGCTCTAATTTACCTTTACTTTCTCCTTCTTTTAATAAACCAGAAGAAAACAGTCCCATGTTACGTGTTCCAGTTGTTTTTTACCGGTGACTGACATCGGCTGACTTTTAAAAGGCTTAATTAGTTTCGTGATTTTAATTGTTTTCATTATGACGAAAAACACGCTTGTTAGTGAGGAGGAGATTAGTAGGGTAAGTAGGTAATTTGGGCGGTTGAGGGGTTCGTGTGTGTAGTGTGTGAGACGGGCGAGCCACACACGCAACTCAGCTCAATTTTATGAAGTCATGTTGGATTTTGGTTGGATACGGCATTGATGAGGTGCTCGCCGTCGTAGGTATACGAATTTGTTTATTATTCATGCTTAGCTACACTAGAATTTAAGCGGTTTAGCACTAACAATGGCAATAAAAAGCTTTGAAAGTTTTTGATGTGCGCATAATACTTAAAACTTTTGCTCAGTTTAGTCTAGTAAATGCCAAATTTCATTCCGTCTATTTTACGAAATGATGAATACTTTCAATTATTTTATATTTATTATATCTACATACATATAACTATCAATTGCAACTGATTATGTCATTCGTTGATGTTGTCTAAATGGATGTTGATACCACCCAAATGTTTATTATTTCGATTTTATTATGATCAATTATTATCTGAATGATATTTTTTTATTATAGTTATGTTTTGTTTGTTTTGCTGGACTATACAATTCATCATCACAACATCACCACTAGCTATATCCCACCACGCTAGCCCATTGCGGGTTGGTGGGTATGACTGAAGATGCAGCCGGGACCAAGGGCTTAGCGTGCCTTCTGAAGCACGGAGGAAGTTTCTTGCCACAACTTATGCCTAAATGATATCTAGGAGAGGACATGCGTTTTGACGTTATGTGCTCCTGAAATGAAAATCCATTAAGCTAAAACTAACGAATATTTTCGCCTTCTCGTAAATTTAAATTAGGGATACTATCTAGTGGTGAGGAATGAACTGTGGTCAATGTATGGGCTGAGCATATATGTTTATAACTTTTACTCTCTATATAAATGCAGAGCCGTGAGGTGACGGCAGAGCAGTATTCAATAATTATCACCACCCTCTCCCGCGGGTGTCGTACAAGGTGGCTAAGGGTTAAAACAGTGGTGAGGAATGGGCAGCAGCGTTCCTCATAAACCACCTAGCAAGGTACTGCGTTTTTTCGTGCCCGATAAATGGCAATAGGTTCGCCACCTATTCCATGGGACCTAACATAATTGGCGAAACGTGAGTGTAAATTCACCTCTGCCTACCCCTTCGGGGATATAGGCGTGATTTATGTATGTATGTATCTCTCTGTATTCTTCTATTCATGTGCCTTTGCCTCACCAATAAGGACATCAAAGTGCTGGTAATTGTGATGATGGGGTGGCAGTAGTACCTACCTTTTTTTTTTTAACGCATTGGACTGCCTTTGGCACCATATCAGCCGCTAGCTAAGCGGCTGACGTGTGTGGGGCTCGCCCGACTCTTTCGAGTCGGGAATACCCACTAAACCACTCCGGTGTTCCCCTAGCCCTTCAAGCGGGGAGAGTCTGGGATCCGCCGTGAGGCAATTCACCAGTCTCTCCCCTCTCCTCCAATGCGCCAAATGAGGGGATGTCCGAAACACTGGACATCCCCCCGGACGGGGTGACCTGTGCAATGCACACACGGGGGATTAGAGAATTAGAATAGAGAAGAATTTAAGAATAGAATTTTTAGAATTTTCTACTTCTATGAGAGTAGAAAATTTGGGTGTTAAATAAATCAAGTAAACACCACAATTAACACAATCTAAGAATCCACTTATGAAAGCTTACATCTCCTCTAAGTATCTCTAAGTAAGTAATATCTCTCTAAGTATTCCGAATAAATCTATTTTGGAGCAGAATGCATACTTCATTTTAGAGGCTGGATGCATTGTATGATGATAATGTACAATTCATTACTGGTACTAAACTTATTATTAATTGTCTAGGTTTACAGTATAAACCGGCCAAGTGCGAGTAGGACTTCCGCACGAAAGGCTCCGTACCATTAATTATAAAAAATCACGTTTGTTGTATCTCCTATACAAGAAACGTCTTATAAATATTAAGGAGGGTTAAATAATAATCATCATCATCATCATCATTCACCCGAGGTACGCCCACTGTTGGGCATAGGCCTCCCCCAAGGATCTCCAAACCGGTCGGTCCTGCGCTGCTCGCATCCAACGGCTTCCCGTGACTTTCACCAGATCGTCAGTCCACCTTGTAGGGGGGGCTTCTAACGCTGCGTCTCCCGGTACGTGGCCGCCAATCGAGGACCTTTCCGCCCCAACGGCCGTCAGTCCTCCTCGCAATGTGCCCTGCCCACTGCCACTTAAGGTCCGCAATTCTTCGGGCTATGTCGGTGACCTTAGTTATCCTGCGGATCTCATCATTTCTGATATGATCACGCAGGGAAACACCGAGCATAGCCCTCTCCATTGCCCTTTGGGTGACTTTGAGTCTTCTTATAAGGCCCATTGTAAGCGGCCACGTTTCGGTGCCGTAAATCATCACTGGCAACACACACGCATTGAAGACCTTTGTCTTTAAACACTGCGGTAGATGGGCCGAGAATATGCCGCGTAGCTTCCCGAACGCTGCCCAGCCGAGTTGGATCCGTCGATTGACCTCTTTTTGGAAGTTGGACTTACCAAGTTGGACTTTTTGTCCCAGGTAAATATAATCGTCAACAACTTCCAGTGTAGAGTTCCCAACCTGTACAGTGGTGGGTACGACATCGGAGTTTGACATGATTTTTGTCTTATCCATGTTCATTTTAAGACCCACTTGTTGGGAGACTCTACTGAGATCATTGAGCATTGTGCTCAAGTCTTCCAGGGTCTCGTATTCGGCACCTCTGGAGTGATTGGAGCACGGCCCTGTTCTCGACAGAATCGAAGGCTTTCTCATAGTCCACAAACGCTAAGCATAATGGCAGGTTATACTCTTCGGTCTTCTGTATAACCTGCCGCAACGTATGTATGTGGTCTATGGTACTAAAGCCTTTTCGGAATCCGGCTTGTTCGGGGGGCTGGAAGTCGTCAAACCTGCGCCCGAGACGGTTCGTAATAACCCTCGAGAACAACTTATAAATGTGACTAAGGAGGGTGATGGGTCTATAGTTCTTCAATTGGGTTCTATCGCCCTTTTTGAAGAACAGTCTCACCACGCCCCCGTGCCATGCCTTTGGCGTTTTCCCCTCGAGTATAACGGTGTTGAATAGCCTCTGAAGAGCTCTCAGGACGGTTCGTCCACCTGCTTTCAGAAGTTCCACACCGTCATCACCCGGCGCCTTGTTGTTCTTAAGCTGTTTGAGGGCCACACTAATCTCGTACAGGCTGACGTCCGGGATATCTTCGGTATAGTGTCGAGTTAACTTGGCTCTTGGGTCAGTGGCCTGAGAGACAGGTGTGTGTGATGTCGCGTAAAACTGCCCATAGAAATTCTCAATCTCAGCCAAAAGCTCAGGTCGGGACGTAACGATTCTGCCGTCGTCTGTCTTCAGCTCCGTCAGCAAGCTCTCTCCAAGTGACAAATCTCTAGCGAACACTTTGGAACCTTTGTTGCGTTCGATGGCCTCTTTAATACAATCTGTATTAAATCGGCGTATGTCGCGAGTTAGGCACTTGGAGATCCGTTTACTGAGCTGCCCACGTCTACTAGCGTCTTCAGAAGACCGCAGAATAATCCCACGTCTCTCGTCCATGAGCTTCAATGTTGGTTCTGAGATTTTTCTCGAACTTTTGGTACGGCTGGGTTTGAAAAACTTTGAACCCACCCTAAGGACAGCTTCCACGAACCTGTCATTATATTTGTCCACATCTGTGCAGTCCTCCAGGCAATCGAAGCGATTTTGCAACTCTAGTTGGAAGCGTTCGGGGTTTTGGATTTGGATGGCTTCAGGGCGGAGCGTAGACCTCATCAGTCGATACCTTTCGGATTTGACATTTAGATTCAATGTGCCTCTTACAAATCGGTGATCGCTCCCCGTGTTAAGCGAATTGATCACTGAGACATCATTGAATATCCGAGTCTTAGTCGACATGATGAAGTCAATCTAATTTTTTGTTACACCATCCGGACTTCTCCAGGTCCATTTGCGATGCAACTGTTTCTTGAAAAAGGAGTTCATCATATAGAGTCCTTCCCTCTCCATGTATTCAGCTAGCAATTGGCCACGGTAGTTCCGGATTCCAACCTCCAAATTGCCCCAGTTTCGACTCATTATCGCTACGTTTGCCTAGCCTTGCGTTGAAGTCTCCCATGATAACAGTGTAGTGAGTCTTGGAAGTATGTATTGCTCGAGAGATGTCCTCATACACTACTTCCACTTCCTCGTCGGGGTGTGTCGAGGTCGGGGCGTATACCTGTATAACCTTCAACGAATACCGTTTGGTAATTCTGAGTATAAGGTACGCCACCCTGTTCGACACACTTCCGATCTGTACAACGTTGTTCACGAGAGACTTGTGGACAATAAATCCGACACCACCTTGGGACAGATCTTCGCCCTCCCGGAAGTAGAGCAGGTTACCGGATTTTAGGATTACCGTATTCCTCGCGCTGTCTTCGGATAATCCCACAATACTCCAGTGAATCCTGCTCAATTCTTCTTCCAGTTCTAGCAGCTTCTCCTCGGTCCGCAGTGTTAGCGCGTTATATGTTGCCAGGGCCAAAGTCGTTTGACGGGGGGTCTCCGCCGCCCGGGGATTCTTCGCACCACTGGTCACGGCACCTTGCCTGCGTCCGTCACCGCCGAAACGGCCTCCGGTACCGCCGGGCACTTGGGGCCTTCCTTTTTGTCTTGTCATAGGGGGGAATTGGGCCTTTCTCCCACCACGCTGGCCCAGTGCGGGTTGGTGGGGAGTGCCAGAGCCTCGTTGGTTGTACGGCAGGGTGTACCGCATGCAGGTGAGGTTGGCTTGGGTCTCGTGAGGTCGATGGGTATGTCCACCGCCCAGTGCCGCACAGTGTCTTGGGCAGGTCCGATGCATCGCCCGCCGGGGGATCGCTATCGCCACTGGAGGAGACGGCAGGACGTAGCGGTCGTGTCGGGGCGTTTGTCCGGCGACCGGGGGGTGGGACCACGTCGGGGCTTTTGTCCGGTGGAGGCTAGGAGGGCCGCGTCGGGGCATCTGTCCGGCGGCGTTAGGTGTGACTGCGTCGGGGCGTTTGTCCGGCAGTGCAGGTAGGGTGAGGGAGCCTGCGCCCTCTAGCTCCCTCTGGGGCTGGAAGAGCGCCGGTTCCCGTCGTATGGGGGCCTGTCTTGGAAAGATTCCTCTTCGGATGAAACTTGGTCAGCACAGGCGGGTCCTTTGTCCGGCGCAGTACGCTGTTGTTGGACATTGGACTAGGGGAAACGGTGCACAGAATGAGCCCGAAAGGGCGGGCGCAGGTGGCTGTCCGGTGACATATCCTAACGGATGACCCCGGATGGCTGCCATAGTGTGCTTTGGCTGGATATGCCCGGAGAGGATGTTTAGTGGTGTAGTGGGGGAACGCCTCTACCCCGAGTCCCACATACCCTTGTAGTTGCACCGTACTGCAGGGATGATGCGTAAATGCAGTTTACCTCTCCGCAAAAAAAAAAAAAAAAAAAAAGGGTCTCGTGAGGTGGTTTATGAGACCCCTTACGGGGTGTAAGGGGAAAGGGGAGGGCTAAAATAAATTAAATAATATAAAATCATATTTATTTAACCCTCTTAAATATTTATTTTATTCTGTTTATTAGTAGGTATTTGTTGTTATAGCGGCAACAAAAATACATCTCTTGTGATTTCAACTGTCTATCACGGTTCATGAGATAAAGCCTGGTGACAGACGGTCGGAAGGAGTCGAAACGGCACTTTAGTGTAGTTTAATTTGAATTCAAGTGATTACTGCTTAAATATAGAATCGCTACTTAAATTTGTGTTTTATTCCAAAACGGCTGTCAAGCTTGACTTACGTAAAGGACATCCTCCACGTTTCATACATTTTTGGTCCAAAATCAAAAGTGCCGGCCAATAAAAAAGTGCTGTATTCTGGCAGAACACGTCTGCCTTAACATTTATTAATATGGCACCAAAGCGGTAGCACCAATATTAGTTAGTGCTATATAGAGAGGAAAGTTGAGATGGGGCATTAAGGGCAGCTACCAGATCCCTTGCTGCCACGCGAAAAGGGTTTTAATCCTCTATGGGAATGGGATCGATTGGCATTTATTCTGATGATATTGGTGCTACAGCTCTGGTTGCGTTATTAACAAATGCTAAGGCCGACGTATTTTGCCAGAATACAGCTCTTTTTTTTATTGGCCGGCACTTTCGATTTTGTGCCAAAATGGAGGATGTACTTTAGATTCAAATTATATTTAAATCGGGAAATCCCTATTCTACCTAAAAAAATAAAATGCGAAAAGGTGTAGCACTAAAGGTTAATAACTCTACTCAAGCGTGACAATGAGGTGTTTTGCGCGATCATAGTTTAAATCTCGATTTAAATGTATACCTATCGATTGTTGTCCAAGTGACGTTTCAAAATAAACGTAAACAGAGATCAATGAATTGATACTTATATTGTTCTAGAATAAAGGGTCCATGTAAATCTAGTTCTAAATCAAGATTCACAGGCGTAGAACGTTAAAAAAATAATCCCGCCGTGTGGTGACGGCAGAGTAGAATACAATTGTCACCACCCCAAATCTCTCCCGTGGGTGTCGTACAAGGCGACTATGGATAAATCAGTGATGGGGTATGGGCAGCAGCGTTCCTCTTATACCGCCCAGCACTGTACCTACTGCGACTTCTGTGCCCGATAAATGGCAATAGGCTGCCACCTATTACATGGGAGCTAACATAATTGGCGAAACGCGGGTGCTAGTTCACCTCTGCCTACCCCTTCGGGGATATAGGCGTGATTTATGTATGTATGTAAAAATAATCAATTAAGAATGTAGAAAGGATCCGCCCTTTGTTCGCCTAGATGGTTAGGTATAAAAGAAAGCTTGTGCTCAATTTATAGAGAGGACTCAACATTACTAAAATATAGCAGAATCAATAGGTAAAGCCAAAACAATATAACATAAATCGGTTTATCGGTGCCCGTCATTGGGCTATGACATAGTATTTTTTGGATGTTATGGCTTCTGATCACACTAGCTGTTCTTTTCGAGTGTGTAGGAACTGTGTGATGGGAAGTGACAATAATGCGAGACAGGCGGTTTGTTCGGTCCCATACGCCGTTGTTATATTTAGTGGATTTTCTAGTTACAATAAAACGTGTCCGATATTATGCTTATACTCGTAAACAGTGCTACCTTGTTAGTTGCTACATTTATTTGAGAGTATAATTTTAATAATTACGCTCAAGTTAATATATTTGTGAATCTGATCAGCTATTAATCGGAAGTAGAACCTTGTGAAATATTAACATTCACTCATTAAATAACATTTAAGAAACAACAGTCCCCGGGATTTTTTTTATGTTAAGCTACTATAAAGTACAACTTTATATTCAATATTAACCAGTTTTCCGTTGATACGAATGAGTCGTATATGTAGCACATTCCCAAAGCAATTACGTATGCATACTCGCCGATCGCGCCACCCCTACCTATAAACACCTTATGTTTTGTCGATAACTTTTAACACCTCTCGTTGCTTCTTTCTACAGCACAAAATAGATCACTGCTGTCCTGATTTTTCATCCATAAAAGTGGCAATAAATAACCTATGCGTGAATATTGAAGCGGCAACGTAACTTGAAAGTTTAATAATAAATAAATAACTTTGCCCCAACACGACAACCAATGGAAACTAGGGCAATCCTGCGGATTTTTTAGTATTTTAGTGAACAGTGGGTTTTGAGTGATGATAAAGGTAATAGAAGAATTGAGTGCTAAGGAGAAGGCGGAGGCCAGAGAACAGTTTGAAAACCAGCTGCGATATGCCTTCGTCAAGTACGATAATGCGGACCCGGAGGATGAAGACAATCCTGAGGTAATTTTTTTTTGTTTCCACTTCATTGACAAAGTCGTAGTCGAGCTTAGTTTGACGCAATGGATTGTTAAAAAAAACACTGTTTTAGGCCCACATTTATTAGATATTAAAAATGTTCGTGTTTCGTAATTTAAAAATTGAACTATAAGTGGAACTCGTACCTATATAGGATTATTTTGTTTGCTGTGTTCAAAAATGAAACTTAAAAATACTTTTCTAATTGTTTGATAATAATAAAAGAGTAGATAGATAGTGACAACTGGTTTACTCCTACCAGTTTGCTCGGATATCCGGTACCTTGGATCGCTTTTCCAAAGTGACGATGATTTTTACCGGGATATAAGGAATAGAGCGAATGTAGGATGGATAAAGTGGCGACAGATCTTATCAACGATATGTGATCCACGGATGCCCCTTAATCTTAAGGGGAAAATCTATAAGGCGGTCATTAGACCTGTTGTCATCCAAGGATCAGAGTGTTGGGCTATGAAGAAGACTGATGAAGGAAGAGTGCATGTAACAGAGATGCGTATGTTAAGGTGGATGTATGGTGTGACACAATGAGAACACATGGACATATGTGACATATGGAATGAGTATATCGGGGAAAGTTAGAAAGAAGCGCCAGTGACAGAGAGACTTCGGAGTAATAGACTTGGATGGTTTGGTCATGTTATGCGAAGAGATGAAAGCCATGTAGGCAGTAGAAGAATGTTAGGCATAAACGTGAAAGGACGTAGAAGGAGAGGAAGACCAAAGAAGAGGTGGATGGATTGTGTAAAGAAGGACAATGAAAGCGAGAGGAGTGGATGAGAATTTGGTGAAGAATCGCTAAAAGAGTGGAAGAAGAAGACATGTTGTGCCGACCCCGCCTAGAGCGGGATAAGGGCAGAAAGAAGAAGAAGAAGATAGTTCAAACTGCTTAATTAACAACTATGTATAGTATAAGCAACTATGTGTTTAAAATTAGACTGTTATATTATACAGGGCGTCCCACGGCCATGCCACACGGAGGGAAAGTATATTAAATATTGAACGTAGGATATTTTACTAAAAGAAGACATCGTTTTATTTTTAATAATAAGTAGAACTGCATTGACAGATTTTTTAAAAATCGCCTACCTCAACCGGGAATCGAACCCGCCAAAGTGATAGAAAAATTACATGTATTTTATAATAGCGTTTGAAAGGGCTACTCATAAGCATTATTTTTTCCTAAATAACCTAGCATATTAAGTGAAACTAAGATCATAAAATTTTTCATTTTATTTAAAATTTAGTGGTCATTCATTCAGTACCTAGACTTCCCCACCATTTCATAGCGTAGGTGATAAAGGTAACCACCAACACCACTTTATTAGTTTTGGCAATAAGGTATCTCTCTCTTAACCGAATTCTAGGACAAAAAAACCGCTGCACTGCGTCTAGTCTTTCCTTCATCGCATCCAAACGATAAATGGTAGCAAACGGATTTACTGCTATCATGCACATCAGTTCCCATAAAAACCTCTTTCATTATGCTCCACGCAACCGTAATCTCGAGCAAAATTACCCTGTAATTTTATGTAAGACATGGAACGACATGTCAGGGTAAAAAACATGAATCGTACCAAATAAGAGTAGGCCAGTCAAAAAGTGAGCCGCTTTACGGTGAACGGAAATCTTTGGTATTTGTTTTGGTATTTTAAAGTGAAATGTGCGTTAAATTAATTAAAATTGTAAACAGATAAATAGTAAAGAATTGTTTGGTGCGTAGTAGTTAATGTTGAAGTTTCTGAAGATCCCGGATTTCTGGCTTGTGGTGAATTTTTGGATTAAACAAATTTATTTGTATTATTGTTATTACACACGATAGAAATGGAGACAGTGATACAGGTTGGTCGATAAAAATGGCATTGAAAGTAGCAGTAGAATTTGATTTTATATTACGAAAGACGGATTTTTTTTTCAAAAATTATTTCTCCTGATGGGAACGCAACCGCAGTTCAAATATTTTTGAAAATTTTCTAGCCACCTCTTTTTTGTACAATTTTTTCTATCATTATTACATATACATATAGTATGAAAGCGGAGTAGCCGTGTGGTGACGGTAGAATACAATTGTCACCACCCCACATCTCTCCCGTGGGTGTCGTGCAAGGCGACTAAGGATAAATCAGTGATGAGGAATGGGCAGCAGTGTTCCTCTTATACCTACCACCTAGCAATGTACTGCGACTTTTGTGCCCGATAAATGGCAATTGAGGAGCTCGTTGCTCACACCGCGCTTGGCCTGCGATTGCGTAAATTAAGCAATTTCGCTAAGGCTGGTCATTGGATGGGTGGCCAAAAATTTATTATCTCGAGTTCCTCCGTGCTTCGGAAGGCACGTTAAGCCGTTGGTCCCATCTGCAGTCGTCAGTACCCACCAACCCGCACTGGGCTAGCGTGGTGGGTTATGGCCCAATCTCCCTATACAGGGCGTCCCACGGCCATGCCACAAGGAGGGAAAGTATATTAAATATTGAACGTAGGATATTTTACTAAAAGAAGACATCGTTTTATTTTTAATAATAAGTAGAACTGCATTCACAGATTTTTTTAAAATCGCCTACCTCAACCGGGAATCGAACCCGCCAAATGTGATAGAAAAATTACTTGTATTTTTTAATAGCGTTTGAAAGGGCTACTCATAAGCATTATTTTTTCCTAAATAACCTAGTATATTAAATGAAACTAAGATCATAAAATTTTTCATTTTATTTAAAATTTTGTTCAGGGAAATTTCCTCTGACTTGTCCATGGTTCCAACAATTAACATTATCATTTCAAAGACCTACCCACTTGAGATACGAGATTTCCGTGGTGTAAGTACATGATAATAATAAAGCGATACATGAAGTGTAGTAGGTACTTGTATGCATTTCTTCATGAGCTCACAATTACCATGGCTGATGTTAGTAAAAATAAATAATTCGAAAATGGAACACGTAAAGTAACGTACGTAAAAAAGAGTGAGAATTTGTATACAATAGAACGGATCACATTTTGAGCATTTGATAAATTATTATTTTTTTAAATAAAATGAAATATTTTATGATATTAGTTTCATTTAATATTCTAGGTTATTTAGGAAAAAATAATGCTTATGAGTAGCCCTTTCAAACGCTATTATAAAATACATGTAATTTTTCTATCACATTTGGCGGGTTCGATTCCCGGTTGAGGTAGGTGATTTTAAAAAAATCTGTGAATGCAGTTCTACTTATTATTAAAAATAAAACGATGTCTTCTTTAAGTAAAATATCCTACGTTCAATATTTAATATACTTTCCCTCCTTGTGGCATGGCCGTGGGACGCCCTGTATACATATTCTTCCATCCATATATGATAAAATGGCAATAAGCTCGCCACCTATTACTACATGGGACCTAGCATAATTGGCGAAAGTGGGTGGTAATTCCCCTCGGCCTACTCCTTCGGGGATATAGGCGTAATTTATGTAGGTATGTATGTATGAAAGCGAACCCTGGCGCTAGGCCGTGAAAGCGCTTGGACGATGAAGGAGAGAACTTAAAAAAGTGAGATTTTATATAAAATACAGAAAATGAAAGGAACCTATTGGTAAACTCGTTTAAAAAATAGATTAATATATAAATATTAAAAAATCATATAATTAAATGTCTTCTCCAACTATGTTATTTTGTGATATTCTTCGGGAAATTTTCCGACTGTTCCGAATTCATGCAGCTGGGCACTGTTAATCAAATAGTTAACTTCGTTAATCGTTAATCCGTTACAAAAAAAAATTACTTCGTTAAACGTTACATTTCGGAAGATTTAACGCAAGTTCGTTAATCCGTTGACGAGATAAAAATTTAATTTTTATTCTGGTAATAAAAACTGTTGGTTTCTGGAAGTTAATAGGTTGGGTTCAAAAACATCAGTGAATAAATATATAAAAAATATTAAGTGTGTAATTTAATCATCTGGCACTAATGTGAATATTCCCCTTCATGAACATTACTATGTTGAAGTTCTCGTCTAAGCGTTAAAGCTCGTTTTGGCGTTAAAATATCTTTGCCTGTGGAAAAAACATTTGTCCCATACATGATTCGCAGCGCACGCAACGAAAGCTCTGAAAATTAATATTTTTTCCCGTTTTTGCAACGTTTTTCATTGATGTTAAGCTCCTATTGGTAGTAGCGTGATGTTAAATAGCTTAAAGCCTTTGTTGATAAATGAACTCTCCAACACAAAAATAATTGTTCAATTTGAATTAGTAGTTCCTGAGCGCGTCAACCAAACAAACAAACTCTTCAGATTTATAATATGATGAAGATATAATATGATGAAGATTATAGATAATTGGTCTCAAACCGTAGGTTGCGTAAAATATATTTTCAATTAAATACCAAGAAGATAGCTCTAGGATAATGTAACCCACACACACTCCAAATCCTTCATTAATTTATGTAAGATAATTATGAGTGAATACGACTTCCTAATTAATCGTCTAATGTTGTGTTTCAAAACATTTTCTTTCCTCAGATATTATTGCCCGAACGGGTATTACATACCGATAATATAGCTACTAATTACATGCAGACAAGTAGACTTGTTAATTAAAGCTGTTCAGTCGCGTCAATCTCTATTCGAATGTCTAAGTTCAGATGCTTAAGGCTATCTTTTCTAACGTGGGTTCAAGTGAGTTGTCGTTAGAACGTGATAGAAGGCGAGCGTGTGTTCACTGACTCTCCACCAAGGTAAATATACCATTATGTTGTTTTCCTTTCGACTTGTTAATCTTGTTACTATCAAACATTATGGACAAATTCGTATAATCTTCTTTATTACCAATTAGGCATATGGCTGTCTATGTCGAAAGCCAGGGTCCTAATTTTGGTTGTTGACAAATATCCAAATTACGAGATTTTTCTTTTCTAGACCCAATATTTTTGGAGTTAATATATGGTTACCGAAGAACGATTTGTTTGTCTACGTTCACTCCCGAAATATATAAATACTGACATTTAAAAAATCAATACGAGTTTACTAAAGTGCTTTACATGTTTAACGGATTTAAAGTAATGCAGGTATAACCGGAAGCGAAGCTATTTTTCTAAATCTCTTAGTTTCTTCTTCTTCCGGTATTTTTTGTATATATTCCATTTCGAATTAAAATGTCGCGGAGAACGTCGCGTCGCGTCCGTAATTATATATAACATAAACAAAAGTACCAAAAGCAACTCAGTATAGACAATATTGTGAAACTTCCATTGTATAACTCACCTGATTGCCAGTTGTAGTTTTCAGTAAGTATGTACTTCAAAATGAGATTTGAAAGGCGTGTTTTATTCGGAACTCAATTGTAAACAATTTTTTTTTAGTAAATCTGTCTTATTTTTTCTGGAAGATGCTTATTGATCTATATCGGGCAATCTCCCTTAATCTCTTAATACCCAGGGTAAGTTAGGGCTGGCAACTTTAACGTTATTTTTTTCACTCCCAAGCTAACATGAAAGATCAATAAAGAAAATTAACAAATTATATGACTTGCTACGATTTATTATTGACTACATAGGTAAAAAAGGTAGAATGTAATCTGCAATTAACAGCCTATTTGAATAAATAAAGACATCAGCACTCAGAGACGTCAATCAACTTTAATGAGTACTGTAACAATTCTTGTTACCAACGGATAACTTTCAGGGCACAGCACAAGACTCATGTATTGAAATGTGAAATGTTCTCAGGGCGCCTACTTGTATTCATGGGTTTTATTAAATTAAACCAAGTTACACGATATTATACAAGATATTATTTATTCTAAACTTATTCACCACTATATTTGCCACCTTACTCACCCTTTCTTATTAAAATTAAACTATGCTTAAATAAACTAAATTAAATTAAATGGATGACTAAATATACAATTAACTATCTAATCTATTAATTTTTTATAGATATACTTTTAAATACTAAATACAACAGAAGAAACACTAAATAATTTAATTTACTATATAACTAATAAATCAACTATAATATTATTACAATGTAGTTATCCTGTAATTGGAGATGAATGCATTGGGAAGATATATTGAAGAGAAACAAAGAGAAAAAGTACTTAGCTTCCAGTTGCGGTATCCCAAGGGTTTGTATAGCCATCTGTTTAACATTCGGTGAACATTGAAGTGTCATTTACTTCCATTTCGGAAATCAATTAAGTTCCAATCTATTTTTAAGGAAGGCCGATAGATGGCACTGTATACACTTATAATGGAAATATTTAATTTGTTTACTATTTTCTATCAGCATAATATGATGCTACAGTACTTAATGTCAAAAACTTTCATTTAAATCTAGACCATAGACCTGGCAAGAATAGCAACTATAATAAATAAATAGTTTTGAATTATCATTTTTTAATAGTACTCATTAACGTTAAATGAAGTCTCTGAGTGCGGCAGTAAGAGCGATAAATTCAATGAAAAAAATATTGAAAAGACTAATTACAAATATACATACACCAAAGCAGAGTATTTAATGTACATTAACTATGTATGTAAACTTACGAATGTAAACACCGTTAAATGTAAATAAGTATAATAAAGTTACGAACTTTGGCTACTCTGTTATGTGTAAACTTGCTCACGAAACACAAACTAAAAAGTCCATTCCAAGCACGAAATACAAGTTGGAATGGCAACGAAATTATTTAATTTTTATAACAAGTTTCAAGTTTTACCTAGTTTGAATGTAAGTGATTATAAAAAAAGCTATTAGATATTAATTACGGGGATACTAAGTCATAATTGAGTGTATTAAACCATCGCCAGCTCTTTTAGGTCCCTATTGCGGGGGCATACATATTTCCTATGGATGGAAGCATTTATGGGAGAATGGGCCGAGACTCACCACTCTGGTGCAGTGCAGGGTTTCAACCTACCAAACCAAGGGATTAAAGTGCGTTCTGAAGTACAGAGAAACTTGAGATAATACATTTTAGGTCACCAATTAATCCAATGACCAGCCGTAGCAATGTAAGGCCAAAGCAATATTCTGTTTAGTTTACGTAATCGCTAAATCCAATAAATCAATCTCCTGCATTATGAGTTGAGTACTTAACCCTCGAATACAGAAACGCTATTCAAAGTTTGAGTCCTGCTTAACATTTCAGTGTTGTCAAAATTAAAGTTTTTCCATACAAATTCTGACAGGTCTGTCTGACCACTTAACTTTGTAAGCAGTGCTCTAAATTTGAGTAGCGTTTTTGTATTCGGTGGTAAATGACTTTAAAGCTTCTTCTAATGAAGTCTTATTTTTTCTGGTTATGTCTTATTTTTCATGATTATTTTATCGCAAATACGGAAAATTTGGTATTTAATTTCGCTTCCACCGTGCCCTTGTAACGAAGCGCTAAAACACACTTCTGTTAGAGTACCGTTGCTCTTCCAACTGTCCATTTTTTATTACATTATTTACATAAAGATTATACTGTTAGAAACCAGTACAGTTAGATACCAGGTAGAAATCAAAATATTTTATTTTGATTTCTACCTGGAGTCAAGGCGACGAGTTCTGACTTACATTATTCAGTTCTTATATAATTACTAGCTCAACCGGGAAACGTTGTGTTGTCCTACCTAGGAGTATATAAAATAGCCTAGATACCTACGAAATATACACAATAGTAGGTACACTTTCTATACCAAGGGCGATAAACAAAGAATGCCTCAGAACGCAAGTAATTTTTAAATATGCGATCCCCGGAAGTGAGATTTTCAGTACGCGTAGCAGGCGGAAAAGTCCAGTTTATGGTCAGGTGTGACATAAAAGAATTATAACATTCATTTCAGCCGTTACGGAGGAGTTCGATAAAAAACACATGACATGAGATTTTTATATATTAGATATTGTTTCAATTGTTATAAATTCCACATAATATAACTGTACATTTATTAAAATAATTAAATAACATATGTGGTTTAAGGCACTAATTGTTTTTATGCCAGAGTTAATTTTAAAAATAAATACCTAAAAAAGTATCTAACGTAAAGGGAATCATTGAAAAATATACAATATTATATTACAGTATTGGAGGAAGGCAAGATATTCTTGGGAATGTACCATTGAGTTGAGAGTTATCAAATATATATAATAAATACTAATCGTCATATGCGTAAAGAGTAAAATGTTGTAAACGAAAATAATACATACATACATAATTCACGCCTATATCCCCGAAGGGGTAGGCAGAGGTGAACTAGCACCCACGCTAGTTCGAAATAACGACAAAAATAATGACCTATAAAAAATTGCATTAAGACTATAATTTATTCGAACTTTTTGTAACCACAATATTCTTTGTATTCTTAATCAGTTCAATCCTCATTGAAAGACTTGAAAACCATGCGCACATGTCCATGTAACTTATCTAGAAAATAAATCACCCGTGAGCCAATAGCGAGCATGGAAATGATATCTGTATTTATACACCGTTTCGTGCTAAATTCCAATATATATTTAACAACACGACATGCTCCGTCATTCGACATGTGAGCATAAATATTCGAATGTAGCATTTCTAACCGTACCGTCTCGGTTAGTCTCGGGGTCTCGACACTACGCATTCAACGACTTTTTTCGACAACACTGCGTAATTTCTTTATACCTAATCAAGTGTTTTTATGACAGCAATGCGGCCTTTGCGAGCCGGAGCTACCAGGTTTCAGTACTCTCATAAATATTTCTCTTACTCACCTTCAACGGTACTGAACGAATATTGAGCTGTCATTGCAATGGAGTCAATATTTTTGTTATTTTAATAATGTGTTCAAAATGTGGTCAAGTTACTTTGAGTAAGAATATTCTTTTTGTATACAGTTTACATACTTGTTGTACTGCGGATTTATAGATAAACGGAGTAGCCAAATAAGAAATGGATCTCACTGTACTTGGACGGGTTATCAGTAACTTTGTAAGTATGAAATTCTTTATTGTTGTTATTGAGAAATAAAATTAAATACTAGTTATTGTTCGGGGAAAAGTTAGTAAGAGTCTGATATCCATTTAATAATTATTGTCGCTGCTACTTGCCTTTGCCTTGGCGTTAGCGCAATGATATTATCCAACTATGTTAGAGATAATAAGCCGATATTTTAAAGAGATATTTATTAAAGAAAATTATAAAAGACAATAAAGCAATGTAGTTATAAACTATACGAGGAAAAGAATTGACAACTTCAACCATAGAAAAATATAACATAAAATATATGTGGCCAGATATATATAAAAACCTAAAACCTCCAACACGCCTCCTTTTTCTATATATCATAGAAAAGTCCTAGGCCACGAACGCAGTTGTCATGTTTTCGATAAAGCCTTCGTCAAAATATCCACGACTTAAATCTGTCGACTTTAGATTCATGTCACATCTTTTCAGAACTTTCATTAGATCTTCGCTATTCAGATGTCCCATTGGTTCATGCCATGACCAAATATCAACATCCACCTTATTGCTTATGACTGAAACTTCATCATCAGCCTCTCTCACTATGTACAAATCCCAGCACGATCTGCAGTAATTTTAATTATACCATCTCTTTACGATAGCAATATCCTTAAAAATTACTTCGCAATCTACACAAGATTACTCCTAAGATCAGGAACAAATAGTGAACTCTATCCGCGCAATATCATTATTACTTTTAGCTAAGAATCTAATATTTCCTTGTCCCATGACATTTATCGATAGATTTTTTGCCATTATGTAGTTTTCCTTTACGAGTTTCCGAATTTCCATAAAATTTTCGTTGATCAGTACTTAAGTGTGACGTGCAAACACTATCAGGAATCCACAAATTTTTCTTTGATTCTAAGCCAAATTAACCCCCAAATACAGAAACGCTATTCAAAATTTGAGTCCTGCTTAGCATTTAAGTATTGTCAAAATTGACGTTTTTCCATACAAATTCTGACAGGTAATGTCGACTTAACTTTTTAAGCAGTCCCCTAAATTTGAGTAGCGTTTCTGTATTCGCGGGTAAAACTTTCAAAATTATCAACAATTTCCTCACTTTCATCACTGATGACACATTTCGATTCGACATTGACATTATTCTTTATTTGGCAGTTAGAAGCTTTATGACCATATGCATGACATTTGTAACATCGAAATTTGAATTGTTGTCACTTTTCATTTTTGAATATTGACTTCTTTGGTATTGCAACACGCCCAAAGAGAATACAATACTACTTAAGAAGAGACGGGACTCCATAGAACAAAATTAATCCAACCAAATGTCAAAATGCAAGTACCTAAACGTAGCCAACCTAAAAACTTTTAAACAAAGAGTTCTGCCAACCTAAAGAGAAAAATAGAGATTAGCCACGTGCTTTTCTAAATTTTATCGATATCGACGAACGGGATGGCCTTGCGCTTTATTTAAAACAATAATTTTAAAATTTCTACTGAGACACATACCTCGTTTTTACCTTTAAAGTTCTGAACCAAACAAGTAGATGTTAGAAATAAATTATCAAGGCTAACCATAATCTATGGGCAGAACTTTTTGTTAAAAAACGGAGTATGTGTTCTCTTTGGTGTTTGAAATAAAAAAATCTTTCTGTTGTACCGTTTCTAATCTGACAGTACTATTGCACAGTTTCTAATCTATGTTTGTATTTTATTAATTTTCAAACTTTTAGAATTTGGCGTAGGTCGTCGCTTTCTTACAACTGAAATTAAATAGATATAAATGATTAAAGAGCTATATTTAATACCAATAATGAATAAATATTATATTTAAGATTTTAACTGACCATGCAACACCTTACTCTCTTTTCATATCTCAATTTTTTTGATTCATCTCTAACTTCAGAAACCGAAAAAAGGCACGAAACATCTGTAATGAAACAAATTATCAAATCAAATTGTATTAAGTTTAGCTTTGATGCCGTAAAATGAATAAGTTAATATGTAATATTACAAAGACTTTATTCTAGTTTACAACTTCACCGATATTGATTTTTACCATGTGATCATAACATCACTATTTTTGCATAGTTATTGTTTTGAATGAAATTATGAATATTACATCCAATTGTATCATAAAAAATACATAAGAATATAAAATTGTTAATGAACTACTCACCGAAGCTCATCGAGAAGAAATTGGGCCATAAAAAACCGTTGTGTTGTTTTTTGTACAGATTTCAAACCACAAATTTCACACTTTTTATACTTCATACTGAAGATGATTTACCAATATTTATGTTTATGTAACACGCTTTCTGAAGCCGCTTAAGAATTTGCAACTACATTTAACTGCCGATCAACACAAACTTTAATACAATTTAATTGTTTTTTATTTACACTATACGACTAAACGATCGTTGCGCTGACAGATGAATGACATTTCTCCAAAGAACGATAAAGGTTGAGGAATAGAATAAGACAGATATAGTCGCCATTAAAATTCACTTCTGTTTCATAGAACGTTTTTTTTGTATGAAGTTGCGACAGACTGACCACGCCTTCCATAAAATGCATTTTCTTGCAGCATATCAACATCGTTTTCTTTCCGGAACTATATTCTTCGCAAATTTTTATTTTTAGAAACTCTATTTTCGGTAGCTCATCTCTCGTTTCGATAGCACGCCGGAAGTTTTCATACGGTGATGGTAAACTATACAACAGTGATATTGACAATAAATCTTGGTGAATATTTATCTCCATATCCTCCAACTTATCTACAGCATCAGAAAATCTATCCAAATGCTCGTGAATATCATCACTCTCTTGCATTTTATAAGTGATCAGCTTCAACAAGGTTGCCTTTCTGGCCGGACCTTTCGACGCATGCACCTTTTGTAGCTTCGATTATACGTCTCGTGAAGTTTCGCACCCACGTATTTGTTTCAGCTCACTCGGACACAGAGTCAAAACTAAATCGGACTTAGCTTTACGATCTCCATCTATCCATGACTGCACAGCTCCTTCATTCTCCTCGTTCACAACAGATTTTATTATCTTCCCGGATACGTAGCCCCAAGTATCATTTTTCACCAATACTGCTTCAGCTTGTATCCGCCATGTATCATAATTTTCACGATTCAATAACTCAATTTTAATCGACATTATTATCAATAAATATAGCCCATAACCTGTTAGAGATAATAAGCCGATATTTTAAAGAGATATTTATTAAAGAAAATTATAAAAGACAATAAAGCAATGTAGTTACAAACTGTACGAGGAAAAGAATTGACAACTTCAACCATAGAAAAATATAACATAAAATATATGTGGCCAGATATATATAAAAACCTAAAACCTCCAACAAACTATGTCTCCACTAGATTACTATCCAACCATTGATATTCCCTCCCTATTACTCGCAAACACAAGATATAATATTTCTAGGTAACTAAATCATTTCTAGGTAACTAAATCATAAATAACTAATTTTAATTAATTTATTATACCTATAACAATTTGAAATATAAAGAAAATCATATAAACAATATACCTATTCAAACGTAATTATTAAAAAGGCACTCAGACTTGTAATTATTATTAATAAAACCTTAGGTACAAGCAGACCTGGAATCAATATTAATCAACATTGTTTTTCTGTTTTATGTACAAATTATTTTTAGAACTCTACCTAGATCGAATATTCGTATTAACATTTCTGAAGTAAATACCTAGGTATATTGACTATAATGGGATGCACTTTCATAATTGAATTTAAGAATTTCGGGGATAACTTTTATTTACTGATTACCTTACCCCCGAATACAGAAACGCTACTCAACGTTTGCGTTCCACTTTAATATTTTAGGAATTGTCAAAGTTGACGGTTTTCCATACAAATTCTGACAGGTATTGTCTACTTAACTCTATAAGCAGTGCTCAAAATTCGAGTAGCGTTTCTGTATTCGGGGGTTAATGTGTCTGATTGTTTATTTATTTACGTTAAATTTTTAGTTGATATACACTGTATTAATCGAAATCCATTAAAAAATTAAAAATAGAACAAAAATGTTTAGTAAGATAAAATTGCGTTCGTGAATATTTTTCTTCAAAAGGTTTTTCCATACCTAGATTTCTGGAAAAGTTACTACAAATTGTTTGCCAAAAAATATTTAGGTAAATACTTATGAATCCGAATATTTCTGCATATTTCTTAAATTAACTTTTTATACATTATAAATAAAGAAAATGAAAAACAGACCAAACATGTTATTTAGATAATTTATAATTACTGATTGAAACCAATATAGAACTAATATTTGTTCATTTATATTAAATAATTAAGTATATTAAGTAGTAGAATACAATTGTCACCTCCCCAAATCTCCCCCGTGGGTGTCGTACAAGGCGACTAAGGATAAATCAGTGATGAGGAATGGGCAGCAGCGTTCCTCTTATACCACCAAGAAATAGCAATGTACTGCGACTTTTGTGCCCGATAAATGGCAATAGGCTCGCCACCTATTACATGGGACCTAACATAATTGGCGAAACGTGGGTGCTAGTTCACCTCTGCCTACCTCTTCGGGGATATAGGCGTGATTTTATTTATGTATGTATATTAAAAGAAAATTATATTTTATATCTTTTTAGGCCAATTACAATTTAAATCTAATTTGAAATGGTCAATAATATTATGAATTGTAATATAAAAATACTGATACCATTATGCGCACAGTTCAAACAGAAGACCGTCGCTGCGTAGCGCGTAGGTATACGTAGGTATAGGTACATGGCGAGCCAGGGTACTTTTTTATGTTACATAGGGAAGCTCTTGCCCTCCATCTCGCCTGATGGTAAGTGACGATAAGGGCTGAAGATGGAATCGAGCTTCACCTCGAACCCTCAACCACAGAGGTTGGAGGCTGGCTATCTTGTCACACATTGTCAAAACGATAATGCTGTTAACATTAAATTTTACCCTTCACATTTTACAACTTTACATATAAACTTTCTAACGAACGAAGAAATGAATTCCAAGCTTCAGCCACCACAATCATCAAAATATTTTCATGTTTATACACGTCGTACTAATTATGTAAAAGGTATAACATGTAAAATTGCCCTGTATGTTTTGTACACTTTTTTCACTTAAAGGAAACACAATTTAATAATATACCGTTTGGCACAAGTTACCTGACTGAGGACTAAACAAAAACTCTGTAGCTACAAGGATTAAACTAATTATGCTTATTTTTATAAAAAATGTACAACCATTAGATTACAAAGAAGATGGCTGCCCTTGGAGGGAGAAAACGGTAAAGCGCGAATCGTATTAAGATACTACGGATTCCGTAGCTAATTTTCGCCTTTTAAACGACTATTAAAGCCGTTTTTAACGACTACTAAAGTACTTGCAGACGGTTTATCTGATTAATGACTACATGTTTTTTTTTAAATATGGAAAATAATTTCGAAAAATAAAAGAATTTTCAAAGATTCTTTTATGATTGACTTCATTTAATACTTTTTCAAAGATTCTTTTATGATTGACTTCATTTAATACTTTATTAACTAGACCTTCACGCATTTTTGTGACAACTTCAAATACCTATCAAAAACAAACCGCCTTCGTGGTCTAGTGGTTCGCCTACCGGAATGAAGATCCAGAGGTCCCGGGTTCAATCCCCAGGGGGGTAGAACTTTGTGCTCGGTTTGGTTGGTGGTAGGATAGGACTTCTTTGAAGTCCGCCTGGCTAGCTACCACCATATTATCAAAATCTGTCGCCATAATAATAATGTTAACAGTATTATTGTGTGATAAGATAGCCAGCCCCTTTGTGGTTGAGGGTTCCAGGTGAAACTCGATTCCATCTTCAGCCCTTAACGTCACTTACCATCAGGTGAGATGAAGGGCAAAAGCTACCCTGTCTAACATAAAAAAAAAACAGTATGGTGAAAAAGTTCGAATAATTGTGGTATTGATGCGGATTGGCACTTTATTTACTTGATTATTTCACTTGTTCTTTATAAGGTGTCGTAGATATGTTATTAAACAATACAAACCAACTTGTATTCATCAAAGCCGATAATGATCAAAAATATTGCATCGAAAGTGTAGCGACATCACAGCAGAATTATATTGTCCCTGTCAAAATTTTAATCATATTAATATTAACTGTTTTCTTAAGAACACAAACACTCGCGTTGTAAGTAATAGCAGATTCTCTCCAGTATTATTCTACCATCCATAGGGAAGGTCTGTGTCCTAGCAATGGGAACACTAAAGTGCTGATAATGAGCTATAAATTTCCGTAGGTTAGAATTTTTGTTCTAATGTTTTGATAATTAATATAAATTACTATTTTGTTGTTAAGTATATAGTGAAAGTAACCCTTCTATAACAGCTGCATCTAAAAAACCCAATATTATAAGAGGGAACGTGGATGTAGGTGGATTCAATGTTTTCATGACATAAGGTTTAGGGGAGCTAGAGCTTATACTTCACTCTATCTACGGAAAAGAACTTATCTTGACAGCTTTACAACACAATCTGTATAGAATTGCACAATTGTTAAAATTATATTTTCTATATTACTTACAATTATTAATAAAAATAATTCCCGTCTATAAAGATATTACCTAACATAAAATACGCTTACCATAAGGCAGAGCGATTACGGGCAATACCGACAGTAATTAAGTTTACAATCAACAAGCAGACAGTGAGAAATGGTAGCAGACTGGAGGTTAGGGTCTTTCGCAAACGCGTTTATTATACAGTCTATAAATTTTAAGGCTTTGCGTGCAAGGTGTACTGGCAACAACGAACCGGTACCACGCTCCGCCCTTAAATGACACTATACTAGTCCGATTAATTTGCATAAACAACTATAGTCTCGCGTAACTTACACAAGCATTGTTGTCGGATGGTCGGGCTCGAAACTCTGTCTGTCACCGGTGCTACAATTAAAAAGTTAAATCAATAAGCTTGAGACACGCTTGGGACATGGTAGTTTGAGTGTAAAAAAAAGAATTAGCAATGCGACCGTTCCCGAACTCAGTCTAGCCAGGCTTGCCCTGTCGGCGGACTATTTCTGCTAAAAGTCGCGATTTAATTCCCTTGTTCGTAAATTAAGTTGCGCGATGTTCGTATGCGGTCTGAAGCCTGGTTCTAGCGAGGAAGAAGAAGAAGATGTAATGGACATCCTCCAGGTCGTACAAGTTTCACAAGGAACTCTAATTGCATGACTGCAGGCGCATAACATTCAATTTTTACTACCTTTAAGTCGCACGATGTTTCAGCTCCCCTCCTAAACTATATTAAATATCGTTTTTATTATTATAAGTAGACACCAATAGAATCTGCTAATTTGATTCAAAAGTTACCAATCCTTTGTGCTATCAAGTCGATATCGTGAGCGGTTATTTTTAGAAAATGGAGCCGGATAAGCTAGCCAAATACGTAATATAATATTTTATCTAGTTATAAACCAGATCACGTTTTCTACGCTTCATTTTTTATTATAAAATTCCAAGCCAGAGCTTATTTTGTTTGCCTATTCGAACACACAGAAAATATCTACTACTTATCTAAAATAATTTTTAATTGAATTATAACTGCAATTAAGTTTACTGTTACCGAGTTATTAACAAGAGTTTAGATAAAAATTACAGTTACCGCATGTCCTTATTTTTATCCAAGCTCTTGTTCATTACGTGTTTATTTATTACTTTGTTAAAATAATACCTGCTGTAGTTTAAAACACTGTATTTTTATTATATCTAACACCGATGTTAAAATATTCTTGTAAAAATTTGAAACACAACAAGCAAACAATAAATATGTTTGTAATGTTCATTGATTATGAAAATAGGGCAATTCTAGTAAAGTGAAATATTATGTATCTAATAAAATATTCGCTGAACCGCTGAATATTTATTAGTACAGACAGACAGCTTGCAGTGGGCGGTTTATAAAAGTGGAATTTAGTCCCTGGGAAAATATGTGTAAATTTCATTTATTTAAAATGATTTTGTTATCGTCTGGTAATATGATTAAACATGAATGACTTCGTCTTAATTAAGAAAGTTTGTCGTAAGTTGTCTATAATCGTTAAGACGTTTACAAAACCTTAATAACTACTACCAGGCCAGTAGTAGTTATTAAGGTTTTGTGAACGTCAAAACAAAACTAACGATGAGGGGGCCTACCGCCTAACTCGATTGCTAAAGCAAAAGCTATTGTTTATGACGTCATACTGTCATTTCGCACCAAATGTACCTAAACTATGAGCGATAGCTTTGAACGAATGAGGCTTTGGCACAAAATCCGTGCCGCCTAAAAATTCAGGATGGCTGCTATAGCCGTAAGCAGTGCATTGCTTTAAAGCTATCATCAGCAATCGAGTTAGGCGGTAGGTCCCCTGGTAGTTGGTTGATGGATGAGTTAATTGACTTATAATAATATTCTGAATCCAGAAAAGGCGGGAGGAATGCGAGCGCAAGGCGAGGCGCGGGGAGATGGACCCCCGGCTGGAGTTCACCTTCCAGCTGCTGATCGACGGCACCGGCCTGCCACGGCACTCTATCATGGACCACGTGTTCGAAGGCAACATGGTGAGTATGCTTTTTTTTAAAGTTATTGTTACCGGTCCTATGTGATAGCCAGGAGTCGGCAACCTTTTTTGTCGGAAAAGTCAAAATTAAAATTTACAACATTTGTAAGTTTTTAAAGAGCCACAAAAAGTTTTCTTGCTAACAATAAATAGTACTTGCCGAAACTTTGTGACGACTGACACTGAGTGACGACAGTGAGACGAGATGTGAAAAGCGAGTACAAGTGGCCGGGAGATAGAAATACTTCTTCTTCCTGTCCCTATTCCCCACTAGGCGGGGTCGGCACAGCATGTTTTATTTTCCATCCTTCACCAATTCTTCACTACTCTCTATCCTTCACCAATTTCTCACCCGCCCCTCACGCTATCATATCCTGCTTTCCACAATCCGTCCATCTTTTATTTGGTCTTCCTCTCCTTCTATGTCCTTCCACGTTCACATTTAACATTCTTCTGCCAACATAGCTTTCATCTCTTCGCATGACATGACCAAACCATCCAAGTCTATCACTCCGCAGCCTCTCAGTCACTGGCGCTACTTTCAAACTTCCCCTTATATATATAGAGATAGAAATACCTAAGGTGTAAAACCTACCGAAATATGGATGGATTGCGTGAAAGATGATAATAATATAAATGACAAGGGAGTGAACGGTTTTATGACAGCTGCCCGCGATGTGATGAAGTATAAAAGTAACTGTGCCGACGCCAGATAACCTGGGAAAAGGGATAACCAGGGAAAAGGGCAGACAAATAATGATAGCGATGACAGCTTTAAAATGTTGTAAATAGCTCGGTTTTATGTAAAGGCGCAACATAGAATTGTGTTCCCGCTTTCAGCTCGACGACATAAACCAGCTGTTTCTGCCACACATGAGAAACAAACTGCTGTGGTACTACCAAGATGTCGAAGAGGTGGAGCAGAAGACTCAAGGGGAGCCGACCAAGCCTCGACAGCAGGGTCAGGGGAAGCAGCCGCCTCCTCAGATCACGATGAAGAAGAAGCTGTTCCTCTCCGACGGCTGGGACGTGAAGTTCACCGGGATATGCATATACATGTTCCGGATAAATGTCAGCAAGCAATTACCTGAAGAGGGATTCCATAAGGATTTGTAAGTTTCATTCATCATTCATCACCAGCCCTTTAATGTCCACACTGCAGGGGTCTTAGAAAAAGTTCTTTTTCTATCCACCAAAATCTTTGTACTAATTTTTCTAATATTTATATAATGTTAAAATTAAAATCGGATAGTTTATAAAGCAAACCCAAGCTTAACCGAACGCACGGTATTTGTAAAAATATCTGCTTTGGAATGTTTGAAATTTATTTCTACATTGCGAGGGTACCCGTTGGCTTACAACGTGAAGTGTAAAGGTTAGAAGAATTTCGGCAAGTTAATTAGTGTCTTGGGTGGCCGAGCGGTCAGGCACCTGCCCGGATAGCAGCGGACGCGGGTTAGATTCCTGCCTCAAGATCATAATTTTTCGAAATTCTTTTATTACCACCAAAATCTTTGTACAAATTTTTCTAACATTTATATAATGTTAAAATTAAAATCGAATACTTTTGTTTATTGTTTTGAGGGTATAATAGAAAAGCCAACAAAGAGAACATGGTCTTGCTGCAAAACTTTTTAATTACTAGTGATGTTTTAAACGTACAAGGCGGCATATTTACGCAGAGGACGATTAACGCCCATTTTTCGCCAATTATGTTGGGTCCCATAAAAGAGAGCCTATAATGCATTATATCGGGCACGTAATTCACAGTATGGCTAGATGGTACAAGAGGAACGCTGCTGCCCATTACTACCCTAGTCGCCTTGAATGGTATCCGTGATAGATGAGAGGTGGTGATAATTATTGTGTTCTGCTCTGTCGTCACCACACAGCCTTATGTTTTGTGAGTTAAAGTGATTTGAGTACCTATGTAAAGACGTGATATGTATATAAAGACGTTTAGTATGTAAAGACATGGGAGCTAAAATTTTTTACCAAAATTTTTACTAAAATATGCTCAGAAATGTTATCTATACTTAGGGCCTGTTTCACAATCGGCAAGTAAGTTCTAAGTAGTTTACTTCGCAGATCATTTGACAGTTGTAATATGAAATATATGTCAATTGATCTGCAAAGAAAGCTACTTCGAACTTACTTTTCGATTGTGAAACAGGCCCTTAACAAATTGAGCAGTTTAGTTGATATCCTTTATGTCAATCTCTAAATACAAAAAAAACTATAATCATGAACAAATACAATGCACGATCTCTTACAGATTCTGTGGCATCCTGAATGCGGAGAAAGTGGGCTTAGTTACAGCAATTGAACGGGTGACCGAGTACGTATACATGAGTGCTTTGGCTCACCCGAGTACTGACGGCGACGAGGATGAGACCAAGTTCCCAATTGTCAAGAATCAGCTTCTACCAGGCTTGAGGTCCTTTTGCAGTGCGCTGAAAGGTAAGAGTTTAATTTTTGTAAGCAAACTTAAACTCAAATGCATGCACACTCCGAAATTCCAAATAAAACTTACGCGCTCGTAGCTGGTTGGTAGCGCGTCGTAGCTAGTTTCGTAGCGACATTCGTTCTTCTCTATAAACTTGATATTAGTGTTACGACACCAACCTTCTTTAAAGTTGGGAAATACATGCAGAGGGGACCAGTTTTTAACAGTTTTATAACAGTTTTTGGGTTATCTATCTCAATACCAGATTTCAGTTCTTCCCTTCTAATTCTTCTTTGCTTTTTTAGATAGTTGACGGTAAACGTAGTTCATAGTCCGTCGTAGGTAATTGTGAATAGGGAGGTTTATAGTAACAATTGTTTTACTTGATGGCTGGTCATTGAGTGTAGTTTCTAACATTAAATTTTTACCAAAATGTTACAAAGTGCATAATAGATTTTGTAATATCTGCATTATTTATGTTCTTGACTGCTCGAATTTGCTTTAAAACGAATAGTATAAAGTATTTTTAAATGAAACGTAGGCACTAAAAGTAGATAGACTAAACAAGGCAAAGATTTCTAAGTTTTTCTATTTACAAAAAAAAATAAACAATGTTTAATGTCTGACCTTTTGTTTAAAAGTCAATCCTCGCTTCTTGGCCGTTTTGAGCTGGCACCCAATAAAAGTGGGCGAATTTAGTTCCATATTGGGGGTCAAGTGCGAATTAACATGAATCACCGCTGTTCTGTGACATCATTTTATAAAATAAAATAAAAACTATGGGAATTGAATTAAACTATATATTTCATATTCATCATATATATAGTAACCGTTATTTTGATAACAATTCTTTTTCCACAAGATTACAGTTGTTTTGTAAAACTAATAGTAATTCTGTTCTAAAGCTGAATGAGATATGAGGCACGTTTTGATAATGTCCTATAAATGTCATCATCATCACCAGCCCTAATGTCTCCACTGCTGGAGCACGGGCCATCCCTATGGATGGAAGAATATAGGGAGATTGGGCCATAACCCACCACGCTGGCCTAGTGCGGGTTGGTGGGTACTAACGACTGCAGATGCAGCTGGGACCAACGGCTTAACGTGCCTTCCGAAGCACGGAGGAACTTGTAAGAATAAATTTTTGGTCACCCATCCAATGACCGGCTTTAGCGAAATTGCATAGTTTACGCAATCGCAGGGCAAGCGCGCTGTGCCTGCGCTAGCGGGCTCCTCCTAATAAATGTCACTAAATGTAATTAGATCGAGATTATTTTTGACTGTACTTTTCAGTGTCTTTAAACGATCATCATCTTACTCTTTCTTGCCTTTGATATCTTAAATATTTAAGTAGAAAATGGCTGATGCCAACCCAGCTTAACAATAATAATATGATGCCCTCTTATATTTGCACGAGCACTATTATTTGAACATTGAACGTTAACATATTGATTTTATACCAACATTTCGATCATTTTAGAGTGACTAGTCTCCCCATGACCGCCATAAAACTATACATCGTATCGTCGGAAAAAATTAAATAAATATGTTAACATACGAATTTCCACACGATTTAAAACTGTTGTCTCATTTATAAAAATATATAAATTCTCCTAAGTGGCACAAACATTATGAATTGGTGACAGCCGCAATTGATACGCCGGTGACAGCTTTTTTGCGTTTTCGCGCACAGATAAATTACTTTTCACTCGACCGATAGTAGAAGAACAACATTGTAATCGAAGAGCAGATTTATAATACCCCTTAATTTTACGTGCCAATTTTTATTCCTTTGAATTTTCCTGATAAGCTATTATTTAGTCAAAAGGCCAGTGCTCGGCGGCACGGTCGTGTGTTCTGTTTAATGGCTAATTTAGTTAGGAATTAGCTCAAACCGAACGTAGTCGTACCTTTTAGGAGTTTATTATCATTGATTCGTAACGAAAGTGAAAATATGTGTGGGGTTAGCGATGAAAAAACAGGTATTATTTTTTTTACAAGTACTTTTAATTGTCTAACATAAATTAGCACATTATGTAATATTTGACAGTAAAGAAAAGTTTCCCGACCAATTTGAAATCTTGGTTGGTATATCATCAGTCAGAATAGATAAGTTTTTTCTTACTCATAAAGATCCGTCGGGCACAACGCAAAACGTCTAAATTATTCAGCTGCGTCGTAGCAAATATTTAATAATTCATGTTGCGAAACTAATTTCTCTTTGTAGTTAATTTGATATACGTTAATAAAAATAGCATTTTACCGAAATTTTCTGTATCATGAACATGTATTAACCTTGTTAGACGTTAATTTCTGTATCATGAACATGTATCTTTGTGAATTTGGTGGTGGTTACACTTTTTTGTATTAAAATTAAGCATTTATTCAACCCGCGTTCCAATAATGATAAACTTGAAACTCCCACGCGATTACGAACTTTTGCCAATAATTAATTAATCACAACCACAGTTCAGACCTCCATGTTTACCAAGGCCGCATTAATTTTTGTTAAGGGGCAAGAAGCAATCTGTTGGCTTCAGTCTTATTATAATTCTCAATGAATATGATTAAAAATAGGTAATTTTATCACTGCTCGCAATCTTTTGCCCACGTCAATTGTATGTTCTCTTTCAACGTCGTTTCCAACTTACGTTTAATACGTAATAAGTAGTACAGGAATATACAGTTGCTAATTAAAACTTTTACTTTTACTCATAATAAAGATATTTCCGAAGAGTTATTGGTAAGCGAGCTTGAGTCCTTTCCAGTTATTCAATTAAACTAGAAGTGTGCTAGAATGTATAATGTTACGGTTATGTTTTAGTTTGCGAAGAAGTGTGCAACCAAATAAATTTATTCGACGATGGTCTAAACATAATGGCATCAGTTCAAGAGCAAAGCGAACTTAAAGAAATGACGAAAAATATCACCACGATTACGACATTAGAAGAGCGCGTCAAAGAATGGATAAAGAAAGTTATGGAGGTAAAATAGTTAATCATAACACAAACTTTTACTCACTCAAGAAAAGGGTATACATATAAGGTTTCATCATGACCATCACCAGCCCCTTAATATCCCCACTGCGGTTAGACAGGCCTTCCCTATGGATGTAAGACTATGGGGAAAATGAGCCATAACCCACCACAGTGATTCGATTAGTGGGTATCAACGACTGCAAATACAGTCAGGTCCAACGACTGAACTCAAAATTATATATTTTTACTTACCCATACAATTTCGCCAACATTGCATAGTTTACGCAATCCATTTAAAGTTTAAGGGATTGAAATTAATTTTACAATAACAGATTAATAGAACAGTGGTGGTTTTCGCGACGATCAAAGAGCTAAGTATGAAAAGTCATTTCAATAGATTGAGTCGGGCTTCGCTTAATTTAGCTTCAGGAAATATTTTGATTAAGGAAGTGATTTATTTAATTAAGAGGATTGTAAAGTGCCAATATGCGGCGCGAGAAATGCCTTTATTTACTTTTTGAATACTTGTCTCGAGCGATAACATTTTAACTGCCTAAAACTTTACAAAAGAAGAAACTTTTGTTGGATTTAGTACATTTTAATCTAAAGTCTGTGCGTTTTTCTCTTTATTAGTTCAGTTTAGTTAATCTCAAAAATAAAAGCTTTATTTTTGACATAAACACTTCCTCGAGCATTATAAGTATATTTTTCGAAATTCTTTTTCTAAAGACCACAATTTTTTTTAACAATTTTTTTTTTTAACAACCAAAATCTTTGTACAAATTTTTGTAACATTTATATAATGTTGAAATTAAAATCGAATAGTTTATAAAGCAAACCCAAACTTAACCGAACGCACGGTATTTGTAAAAATATCTTCTTTGGAATGTTTGAAATTTATTTCTACATTGCGAGGGTATCCGTTGGCTTACAACGTGAAGTGGTATAAAGTATTAAAAGGTTAGAAGAATTTCTGCAAGTTAATTAGTGTCTTGGTTGGCCGAGCGGTCAGGCACCTGCCCGGATAGCAGCGGACCCGGGTTCAATTCCCGCATCAAGACCATAATTTTTCGAAATTTTATTTTCTAACCACCAAAAAACACGTACGAACTTATTTTAATATTATATTTACAACATAACCAAAAAATATTACGGTTAAAAAAATGTTAGCTTTTTGGACTTAGAAATTTACTGCTTCACAATCCTCTCAAGCCTTTCATGGCACTGCATTTATACAGTAACGTGAATTAATTATAATATTGTTTTTTTGATTTGAATTGAGTTGAATTTCGAACTTTCTAAGAATTTGTGTTGACAGATCCTTAGCGAGAGTGAACAGCTCAGACGAGAGGTGGACTCCAGTGGTCCTCAAGATGAATTGGAGTACTGGAAGAAAAGAGGCGCTCAGTTCTCTCAACTTGTTTCTTACTTACAGGTAAATGAGCAAAACAAATTATAGTGACGCTTACTTACTGCCGCACCCAGAGACGTCGATAATGAGCACTTAATGTTCAAAAATAACAATTAACAAATTTTAATTAGTTTAAATTCTAAAGTAAACGCTACTCTTGCCGGGTCTATGGTCTATATTTTAATGAAATATTTTGACAATAAATACTTATTAAAGTTAAGTAATTGATGTTTCTGAGTGTGATAGTAACTCACTATTAGTAGATAGGAACCCTCCAGTATCTGAATTACTTGTAAGCATGTTGGTTGCATAAAGAGGGTTGGTTGGCCAAAACCATGAGCAGTATGGATTGGAATGTTTTCATTACAATCACTCTGTTCGTTCATCGGTCTCTCGACATGGTCCGTTTTGTCTCTTTTCTGTAAATTCATTCACCACGAGAGCACCTGGAGTGGATGGCTTCATGACGTCTGACCGATATGAATAGAAGAGGAAACATACTGTGCCGACCCCAGATAGACTGGGAACAGGACAGGAAGAAGAAGAGGCTGTCTCAAAGCTTGAGGGAAAGTGAAATATATATATGTTTTTTTTTTCTATTTATTAGGGATAACAAACACTTGCACAATGTATATTTTTACAATGAAGGTTTACATTAATACATATGAAATAATCATACAACCAGCACCATTATCCACGGATTGATATGAAAGAAAGTATAAAACTATAATACCTTAGTAACAGTAACAGATAGCAAAACAAAAACTGTAATTTTAAGTTCAGGCCATAGTGTGAACTAATTAACTTGATACTCTTAATTATATGTAACAATTAAATATGTTTGTATATAGTATTATATGTATATTCAAGTTATATGTATAGTCAAGTTTAAGTTTAAGTTTATCCATCATAATAAAAGGTACATAAGTGCAATATACACTCGTACCAACCACCACGTACAAAAGTAACAATACATGTCTTATAATCTAGATTTCTGATCCACTTACACCCGCGAAAGCACATCCAGCACTTCTCTTCTGTATGTTGTCAGAGCAAATATGTCAAGTTCATAGAAATTAATATTGTATGACGATAAAATTCTGAACAGTGGGGAGCGGCGACCTGCGTTACTGTTTACCATCTTCAAATAGAATAACTTATGTGGATAGTTTAATCGAATTCTTTCTGAAGAGCTCGGTATACGGTAGCAAATGTAGTCATTGAGAGGAGAACAGTCAAAGCTACTATGCAGAATTTTGTATATAAATAGAGCGTCCAACATGCTTCTTCTCCCTTCCAAAGTAGACAATGCGTATTTGGAGATGGCTTGTTCATAGGACAATTTAGGCTGTTTGCATTTATAAATGATCTGTTTGAGGTATTTGCGTTGTACAGATTCAATCATGTGTCTATATTTATCATAGTACGGGTTCCAAACTATGGTGGCATATTCGAGTTGAGAACGAATCAAGCTTTTGAACAAATACAAGTATGTGCTTACTCGCCTAAATTGCCCACATGCACGCATTACGAATCCATACATTTGATACGCCTTATTAACGATGTGACTTATGTGACTATCGCAATGTAATTTAGAATCTAATAGTACGCCTAGATCTCGAATATTATATACTTTTTCTAAGGCAGACATCCCAATACTGTATTGATTATTGAATTTGCAGATCTTACCTTTTAAATTTCACAGCGGAATACTGATGTTATTTTAATGTTATTGGTTAGGCTTTTATTTTACGCGCACTGCACAATTATTTGGTAGGTACCTAATTTGTTTGCATATTTATTTTACTATTTTTACACTCCTCACTTCACAGTTCACTGACACGTAGTCCTTCTTTTTTCCTTAATTGACAAAAGTCCATTTTGACACTGAATTCAAAACTTATTGAGTCCCAGCCTGGCACGCATATCTAGGAGTCGAGGTCTTGGGACAGGCTTTGTTAAAATGTCCGCAAGTTGGTCGGCTGAGCTGGTCTTCACTACATTTAAATGTTCACCTTGCACCATCTCACGAACGAAGAAATGACGAACACGTATGTGTTTGGTCCGCTTATGAAATTCTGGATTGTGGGCCAGTCTAATCGCGGCTTCATTATCAACTTTCAGGATGGGTATTTCATTCTGTTCAGTCAGGAAACCAAATATACGTTGAAGCCAAATGAGTTCCTTGGCTGCTTCGCTTGCGGCGACTATTTCGGCTTCAGTAGTCGATGTTGCTACGGTTGCTTGTCTTTGACTTAGCCATGAAATTATCCCTCCAGCATAAAGGCATGCAACGCCTGACGTGGATCTGCCAGTAGCAGGATCCCCAGCGTGGTCCGCATCACTGTACCCTTCTAGGATGCAGTCTTCACTTCCTCTCGCGTATTTTATGCCAAGGTTTTTAGTACCACTGAGATATCTGAATATTCTCTTTACTTTCTGGCAGTCTGCTTTTGAAGGATTATCCAATTTTCTGGATACAACCCCCACTGAAAATGCTAAGTCCGGACGAGTCCCTGTCATCAGGTACATTAGGGCACCTACAGCTTCTCTGTACGGGAAGTCACTGACTTTCACTGTTTCTAAACTCTCTTCCAGACTAAGCTTTTCTACAGGTGTTGAAACCGGATTGCAGTTAGCCATATTGAATCTCTCCAATATCTTATTGACGTAAGATTTCTGATTAATGGCAATGAAGTCCTTTTCCTGCGTGATTTCCAAACCCAGGTAATAGGATGCCGGTTTCGTGGTAATCTTCAGTTTAGATCGTAGATCATCCAAAAATTTGTTGGCCAGCTTTTCGCTCGATGCTGCCACCAGGCCATCATCAACATATAGGACAATCAGAATCTTCTGCCTGCCTACTTGCTTTGAGAACAGACAGCAGTCTGCATCACACTGCTTGAAATCTAAGTCTAGTAGGATTTGTTCAAAGCAAGAGTTCCAGCAGCGCGGTGCTTGTTTGAGGCCATAGAGACTCCGATTGAGCTTCCAGACTCTAGACGTCCCATCGTCAAGACCTTCTGGTTGCTTCATATATATGTCTTCTTTCAGTTGACCATTTAAGAATGCTGTCGCTACGTCAAACTGAATTAGATGCATTCTTTCTTTAGCACACACACTAAGAAGTGCTCTTACTGTGGCCATTCTGGCGACTGGACTAAAGGTTTGGTCGTAATCCACACCTTTTCTTTGTCTGAACCCTTTAACAACAAGGCGCGCCTTATACTTATCAACTGATCCATCGGGGTTGGTCTTAATACGAAAGATCCATTTATAAGGTAGCGCTTTTCGATTTTTAGGTAAGTCGCACAATGTCCAAACTTTATTTTCCTTTAAGGAATTCATTTCATTTTGCATAGCCTGCAGCCACTTTCCACGATCTTCCCTTTTCATAACGTCATGAAAGCTTTGGGGAAAATCATCTGCAGCCACCGTGCAGATGAAATCATCGAATTTTTTTGGATGTCGAAGAGTATTGCGGTCCCTCAAGTCATATCTCGGTTCTTGTACCACAATTTCTCCTCCATCTAAATCTTCACAATCAAGAAACTCTTCTTGATCGCCTTGATTATCTCGATCAGTTTGTTCGTGATCTCCAGTTTCATCTCCCTCTAGATCACGTACTGGTTCGATTGGGCTTTCAGCAGGCTCATTCAAGTTTTCGTTCTCTCCATCGTTGATAGCTCCCTCTGTATCTGGAGTGACATTGTACCGCTCACTTGTCCCTAACGAGATTTTCATTTCACTCTCATTCGTAAATGTGATATCTCTGGACCGATTGGTATTCTTTCCATCCCATATACGGTAACCATCATTCTCTTCATAGCCGATGAGTATACCCTTGATAGCTTTCTTGCTGAGTTTCTTCCTACACTGTTTGGGGATATGAGCATAGCACTGGCTTCCAATCACACGTAGGTGTGATATTTTAGGCTTCTTTCCGAACCGCAGCTCATAGGGAACTTTATCCTTAACTCGGGTTGGTCCTGTTCTGTTGAGGACGTATGCTGCTGTATTGACTAATTCAGCCCAAAGCTTTTGCGGTAGTTCTCCTGTTGCGTGTAACCAAGTTCTCGCGGCTTCAACTAAGGTACGATTCTCACGCTCGCTACACCCATTTTGTTCAGGAGTGTACGGCATTGTAAGTCGCTGTTTGATACCACGGGCGTTCAATATTTTCTTAACATCTCCATTGTCAAACTCCCCTCCGTTGTCACTTAGAACACACTTGACAGTGTGACCCGTCGTTGCAATTTCACTAAGCATAATCTTCAGTTTATCCTTTACTTCAGATTTGTAACGCATGAAATATACAAAACGGTAAGCTGAGAAGTCATCCTTGAAGAGTACAAAATATTTACTGGAATGATTGTCCCATCTGCCGTCTTCACAGAATTTTCGTCAGAATCGAATGGCTCAAATTCTTGAAACACATCTTTTCGGATGGTTATGTGCGTTGTTGTTCCGTTATCCACAAACCAATTCTCTCTATCTTGATTTGTTGCCTGAGAGCAGCATGCATTCACTGCCATCAATGTTACGCTTTGTACCGGTTTAGATGAGTGAGGAGGTGCTGAGCTGCTTGGTTTTGGTGGTTTACCATCCTTTTTCCATTTCTTGCAGTTCCTAACTCTATGCCCCATTTGAGAACAATAGTTGCACTTAACCTTCTCATCTTTCTTCTTTGTCGACCTCTCGGCTTCTTGAGTAACCAGCGTCTCGTGACTGCTCCCTCCTTTGCTCTCGAGTGCCTTCTCGTATGAGCACAGTTGTGTCGTGAGGTTGTCAATAGTCCTATGAGCCTTACGTAAAAGTAACCAACTTGATTTGAACGCAAAAAATCTTTCGTCGAGAGTTTCAAGGATCTTGCATATCAGGAATAAATCAGGGAGCTTGGCATTAGCGTCCGACTTAGTGATTTCGAAATTCAAATTGCTCCAGATGTTCTTTAGTTTTGACATATGGGTTGATACGTCATCCGAAATGTCACGTTTAAAACTAAAAAACTCCATACACAAATTGTATGCCCTATCCTCTGATTGACCGTCAAATAATCTATGTAACTCACGCCAGACCTCATAAGCTGTCTCAAATCTCATTATTTTTTGTAATGTTGATTCCGTCATATTCGTGGTCAAAATCAGCAGTGCGCTGCAGTCAGCTCTCTTATACCTGACTAGTTCCAGATTATAAGCTGCGACCTCTGCGTCACCTGCACCTTCTGGGTAAACTGGTTTCTTCAACCCGCCTTCTACTACCTCCATAGTATCTATATTACCTCGTAGCGCAATCGAGATTTTGTATTTCCAGGTTGTCCAGTTTGATTTCCCTTCAAGATGACCAATCGTAATTTTTGTTGAAAATTTTTCCATTGTGAGGGCCGAATAACCTATTGAATTTGCAGATCTTACCTTTTAAATTTCACAGCGGAATACTGATGTTATTTTAATGTTATTGGTTAGGCTTTTATTTTACGCGCACTGCACAATTATTTGGTAGGTACCTAATTTGTTTGCATATTTATTTTACTATTTTTACACTCCTCACTTCACAGTTCACTGACACGTAGTCCTTCTTTTTTCCTTAATTGACAAAAGTCCATTTTGACACTGAAGTCTATTTTTTTTGAATCTGTTATTAAGTTTTTGAGTGGTCAGCTTTGAGGAAGTTTGCATGTGGATATGCAACCTTCACAGTGATATGTTATTTTGTTACGTTTTTTAGTAAAAGATATAAATTTACATTTTTCGATATTCAATTGTAATTTATTGTCAGCACAGTATTCATTAAGGCGAGCAAGGTCTTGTTGAAGCTCATAGCAACTTGTTATGTTTTTTATTTGCTTGTATATTTTTAAATCGTCTGCATACACAAGGAAATCACTATATCTAAAACATTGATCAATGTCTTTAACAAACAATACAAACAACAGAGGTCCCAATATGGATCCTTGAGGAACTCCAGACGTTACAAGTATGTTGTCAGAAGCGAAACCGTTAATTACCACTCTCTCAGTTCGCTTTAATATAAAGATTGGAACCAACGTAATAAGTCACCCCTTATCCCATTATAGGCTACTTTCTTAAGAAGTATTGCATGATCAACCTTATCAAAAGCCTTGCGGAAATCCGTGTAGACGGCATCCACCTGGATGCGCTCATCCATACTCTCAAACAAGAAATTTGTGTACATCACCAAATTTGTAACTGTGGAACGCCGTTTCACAAAACCATGTTGCTGAGGCATGATTATGTTGCGTAAGTGTGGATAAATAGCGTCATGCACCAACCTTTCCAAGACCTTTGATATGGTTGAAAGTAAAGATATAGGGCGATAATTTCTCACTTCAGTTTAAGACCCAGACTGGTGTGACATTGGCGTTTTTCCAAACCTGTGGAACAACGCCCTCATTTACACATCTGTTATAAAGAATCGTAAGGGGAACACAAATAATGTATAGCTGTTGATTTTACAAATAGAGGTGGTATTTTATCGGGACCGTGCCCTTTGGTTATATCTAAAGATCTTAGAACATTAGTAACATCTAATTTGGAGAAAGAAAGCTTAGAAATAACAAAATTACATTTATTGTTCTCCGTGAGTGCTGTCGCTGTACCACAGATATCAATAGATGAGCAAGGCTCGTAGACAGAGCTAAAGTAGCTGCTGAAAAAATGGCAGATTGTATGTTCGTGGGTCACGGAGTTAGGAATACCACTTTTTCTATTATAATTATGTACATAAGATCAGAACACTTTTACATCCTTTCGAATGCCCTCTTCAATGGAATTTATGTAAGAGTTATAACATTTTTTACTTAGTTCCTTAAATCTGCGTCGAAACAATGAAAATTCCTCATAATCGCACCTATTACCATTCTTTTTCCACCCGACCCATGCATTTTCTTTATTCTTGAAAATGTGTACCTATAAGGGGGCGTGTGAACCATGTAGGGAATTTTGTAGACTTGATGGCCCGTAGTGGTACGTGTTGAGCAATAATATCGTACATTTGTTCATAATAGTTATTTGTTGTACGTGAGTGCAAAGTTGTTTTTTAACCGCGTGCTCAATTGTGATGACCGAGCTAGCGAAGGATTCTAAAATTAGAATCCTGAGCGATAGCGAGGGAATCAAAAGAGCACAAGGTGAAAAATCTTTGCACTCGAGTGCAACACGTAACTTTTCATCCCCCCCAACGAGGAAATTGCAAAATACAAAAAAAAAATACAATCACAACAGTTTCTGTTTTCACCCAGAAACTTCCACAACACCCTCCCATTAATCCAAACACACTCTCAACACCCACCCAGAAACACCCACAACATTCACACCCATCCACTCAGACACACCCAAAAAACACCCATTCACCCAGAAACACCCACAAAACACCCATTCACCCAGAAAAACCTACAAAACACCCATTCACCCAGAAACACCCACAAAACACCCATTTACCCAGAAACACCCAAAAAATACCCATTCACCCAGAAACACACAAAACACTCATTCACCCAGAAACACCCACAAAACACCCATTCACCCAGAAACACCCACAAAACACCCATTCATCCAGAAACACCCACAAAACACCCATTCACCCAGAAACACCCACAAAACACCCATTCACCCAGAAACACCCACAAAACACCCATTCACCAAGAAACACCCACAAAAAACCCAACCACACCCAAAAAACACTCAATCACCCAGAAACACCCACAAAACACCTAATCACACCCAAAAAAAACCAATCACCCAGAAACACCCACAATACTCACCCATCCATTCAGACACACCAACAAAACACCCATTCACCTAGACACACCCTCAAAACACCCATTCACCCAGACACACCAACAAAACACCCATTCACCTAGAAACACCCTCAAAACACCCATTCACCCAGACACACCTCCAACAGCCACCCATCCACCCAGCCACACCCACAACATTCATCCAGAACACACCTGTAAGTCCCTAATAAAAATTACAGTCCCTAATGGAGTTCCGAGACGGTCAATCAGCTTGAGTCAAGCACGTTGATTTTCTGTATGTTTATGTTCCGTTGCTAGCGTAAACAAATCAAACAGACCTAAAAAGCTTTTAAATGCTTGACTCAAGCATCCAGCAAGCGTTGTAGACGATCAAAATGTTTAAAGCAAGATTGACGCCAAGCTGATTAACCGTCACGGAACTCCTAGGTTTTAACAAATTTGTGACGTGAAAAGAAAATGGCGCGCGCAAAGCAAATTCCAAAAAAAGTACACCAAGAAGGTTCCGTGTCTGAGTTTTTAACAAATTAAAATAGGTTGCATGGCAATTTCGGCACCATGGAGGTAGAAATAAATATATATAATGATGTTTTGAATTCACAAACTCATTGCACACGATGTTCTTAATTCAAATTTACTTTAACCTCTAGAGGATAAAAACGGCTTTTGCACTCAGATATCGAAGAGCAAAAACGCTTTTTCCGAGATGGTGGGATGAAAAAAGAATTTACAGCCTCCTCCGCACTCAACCCTTAAAAAAGTTATCTCAGTCAATTGCATTAATTGCAGCATTAATTGAACCATAGTCTCCATCCGCAAATTTGTACTGTGGAGCACTACTACGCGACACACAAGCTGCAAGGAAGCTATGTTTAGAAAAGGCGGATGATAACTATCAACTGGAACTAATGGTGTTAAAACCAGTTCACTGACGCAGTCCATAGAATTTGATATAAATAAGTCTAGTGTGTTACCATTTATATTTTTAAATACATTATATTGAAAGGCCTGGAAAAATGTCAAGAAATTAACAACGAAATGGTCTGTCTCACTACTTTGTCTGCTTAATATAGGGAATCCCTTTGAATTATCATCAGTCGTATTCCATCGAAGCGAAGGTAAATTAAAATCCCCCAAAATATAAAAAAAAATCTATTTGATGCTGACAATAGATAATCGACTCCTTAATTGTGTTTATGCATAAACCGTATGTATCGTGGGGCTGCCGAGGCGGTATATAGAATCCATAAATTAGGTAATAGAAATTACGCCTATGTGACTAAATATGGGTTGTTTGGTGTAAGTGCGCTAGTTGTTCATCATCATCACCAGCCCTTTAATGTCCCTACTGCTGAGGGACAGGCCTTCCTTATGGATGGAAGAATATAGGGGACTAGCCGCTTGACTATAGTCCGACAACATCGTGCGCGATCTTGCTGCGGGATAAGAGACGTTGGGGGCTGAGGTATTGTATGCTGTGTTGCACGAGTTTTCCCTCCCCCCGGAAGCAGAATTCGAGTTAATATATTTTTAGACGTCCATCCAATCTCAGAATGACACTGCGCCATTGACCACCGCACGTTGTGCCCTGTTATAAATAGGTTTACTTCTTCTGATGCACATATTATAAACTTTGACATTTATTACTTTCTAACTAGGCTTATTATAGTAAGGAACACACTGTTTTTCTTACTATAATAAGTTTAAAAAAAAATTGTAAGAGATAGCTGTGAACAAGAGAACCCTAAATCTTATTCCGATTCTTTGAATGTTTCTGATTGATATTATTGTCGGTCCAACGGACACAGACGGTTGATTTACTTTTTATTATAATAAAACGTGTACCATTGTGAAAGTGGTCATTTGAATTTCTTATATTAAGATACAAATAAATAGATACATTGTACAATACATGTAATTGTACATACATAGGTATTAAAATAGTCAAAGCTCTTAGCATTTGTAACAAACTGAAACATTTTAAGACGTTACTAGTCAAAGATCGTTTGAAGTCTCATTCATATAATATATAATATATTCATAGACCTGACGTGTGACTCGCAAAGTGTTCAAAGTCAAAGGCTCACAAGTAGTAATATGTTGTGTAAGTTAAACCAATGCTTGAAAATATAGTTAACTAAAGTGTTCATTCTAAACGGCAGTACCTATATTAATATTCAAAACCGTAAAATACTCAGGCTTCCCTAGTAACCATTAGATGTTATTCTATGAAAACAACTTTGGAGCAACAATGATTTGGATTTATCCGGAAGTTATCCGCTGCTCTGTTTTTTTAGTGGTACCTGGGGCAACTAACTATAACTGGGGCGATTCATTGAATTGCTTTAATTTTTTGTTTTTTACTTCGAACTTACTTGTCGATTGTGAAACAGGCCCTTAATATTTATAAACAAAATATTTGTGAAATTATTTTCATCTAAGAACATATAATAAATAGTAAAATAGGTTTCCTGTATCTTATACGGTTTCAGGTCTTCTTATACTGTACAAATCAAAAATATACAAAGTACAGGAATAGTAGAAAAAGTCTAAGGGCCTGTTTTACAATCGACAAATAAGTTCTAAGTAGCTTACTTCGCAGATCATTTGACAATTGTAATATGAAATAGATGTCAATTGAACTACCAAGTAAGTTACTTCGAAAATCGACTAGTAAGTAGTCGATTGTGAAACAGGCCCTAAGAGTAAGGGAGGGTGAAATTACTTTTGAACTTAAGTTAAGCTACAAATGCGGTAGTACCTAGTTCTGAAAGCTTCGTGTCTTGAAACTTTATCAATGTAATACATTATCTACTTAGCTTAGCTTTGACGGAGTGGAATGCATTTACTTACCATATCAGCATCTAGCTAGGCGGCTGACATATGTGGGGCTCGCCGGAATACGCCACTAAACCACTCCGGTGTACCCCAAGCCCTTTGATCTACAATACCTGTTTTTTTTTGACGGTGTGGAATGCATTTACGCACCATACCAGCCGTTAGCTAGGCGACTGACGTGTGTGGGACTCGCCGGAATACGCCACTAAACCACTCCGGTGTCCCCCAAGCCCTTTGATCGACAATACCTTACTTAACCTATCCCAATTCACTTTGTCCAGGACAATGAAGTACAGCTGACACTGACGTGCTTGCAACTCGCCAATTCAAAAATCATCAAGTCTTGGAGAGACACCGACCACAAGATAACGTTCTGTTACAACGAGGCGAAGGACAATGCAAAGTTCATCCAAGCTATGGAGAAATGTTGCCATTCCCTTTACTTGGACGACCCTATCAAAATCAAAGACTCCATACTCAGCCTTCTGCAGACTGTGAGACTGATACACAGTGTGTCCCAATTTTACAATACGTCGGAAAGAATCTCATCCTTAATGGTTAAGGTAAATTGATTTATTTTCAAAAATGCATGTAAAATGGACTATAAAGGTTAAATTTTCTTTTTTAAATACAGATTTATTTTTAAATTCAATATAAACTACTGTTACATACATACATTACGTCAAGACTTTCATCCACTGGTATAGACAGAAACCACTTTTTTGGTTTCATCCAATCTCATTAATATGCATGCCCGTCGCTGTCATTTTCTTATTTTTGTTACTCTCATCTTTTACACTCATCATTTTTACGGAACCAAACAATACATCACCTCTTTCTGAATGTTTGTCATGAAGTTCTTTCAAACCCCACGTTTCACGTACGACATTATTGTAAATTCGGCCTTACCCCAGCATGCTCTTTAACCCTCTAATTTTTACTGTATTTATTCTACTCTCATGCTTCTTCTGCCAATCTCAACTCCCAATTTTCACTTCCAAACATTAATGTCGGAACCAGCACTCTATTATTAACGTCCAGCTATACGAGTTTCTGGAAACGTAATTTGTAATTTCATACATTCCAGCTGATGAGGCGTTTTTTCAAGATTTCAGAGTTTCTTCCATAATAAAAGTTGCATGTGCTAAAATCTTCAAAGGTTTTGAGTAACTCATAGCTTTAACCCTAATCGTCTGTTTATTTAATGCTCAGATTACTAACCAAATGATCGAGACATGCAAACAGTACATCACGTGTCGCTTCAAGGAGACAATCTGGACGCAAGAAAGACCTGTTGTCAGAGATAAGTTAGTCCACTGCATCAACCTGAATAAAACATACAGGTGAATTGTTTTATTTCCTTAATGATGCGAAGTAGTAGATCCCGATGGCTCAATTCCTATAATATGACGATATTGTAATAAACTATAGAAAATTGTATTTGTAAAATTATATTATTAAATTAAAATAAAACAACTTGTAACGAACATAATTTTTCAATAATGTTTTCTTATATTTGCACGAGCACTACACATTTGAAATAAAACAACTTTTACGGATAAGACTCGCGTATAATTTGGTGTTTGGCATATTAATTATTTAACCCGACGTTTCGATCACTTTACAGTGGCCGTGGTCACGGGGGGACTAAAGATGACAGGTGTCCTCACAATAAAGTAATAATTAACTACCGTCATAATATTTGATATTTTAGGTGTTCCGATTTACACAAACAGAGCTTACAGTATCATTGTTTTTGGCAGTATGAGGACGGTGTTGGGATTTAATTATTCTAATAATTGGGTCCCAAGCAGGTGGTATGTTCCAACCATTATCTCTATTGAAGTTTGGATGTTTTTTGATTTCAATAGCTTCACGAATCATTCTAGGTATATATCGTTTCTCTTTTGCTAGAATTTGCGGTTTATCAAATCTTAAATAATGGTTGGGTCCGTCTAAGGCATGTTCACATACTGCAGATTTTGTTTCGCGCCTATGTTTCACATCAGCTATGTGTTCTTTTACCCGGGTCCCTATACTTCTTTTTGTTTGGCCTATATAGGAGAGTCCACAGTCACAATCTATCTTGTAAATTCCTGCATCTTGAAGGGGGATGTTACACTTTACAGGTCTTAGAAATTGGTTTATCTTCTTCAGCGGCTTGAAATAAGTTTTAATGGAAGCACGCTTCAAGATGTTCCCAATCTTGTCAGTGACACCCTTCAAGTAAGGTAGTACAGCAGGTTGACGTTCGACTGTTGCCGGTTTCACTTGACCTCTGCGACAGGGCTTTGGTACTTGCAGTTTATTACTCCGCAGTACTTGCTTAACGTGATTTAGTTCAGATGCCAGATGTTGACTGTCACAGATGCCGTGCGCTCTCTGAAACAAAGATTTGCCCACGGTAGATAGCTGACTGGGATGGTGGTGAGAATCACCATTGAGGTACCTATCAGTATGGGTAGCTTTCCGATACACTGTGTGGCTCAAGCTATGGTCAGGATTCCTTATTATTAATATATCTAAGAAGGCTAGCTTATTATTAGCCTCCAACTCCATAGTGAATTGAATTTTGGGGTGAATGGAGTTAAGATGTGATAAAAATGCAGATATTTCATTAGTTGGCAATATTGTGAAGGTATCGTCTACATACCGCTTGTAGAACCTGGGTGTTATAGGTGATGTGCTCAAGGCCCTCTCCTCAAAGTCCTCCATAAAGATATCAGCAACTATGGGTGACACCGGGGAGCCCATTGCGACACCATCTATTTGCATGTAAAATTCCTCTCTCCACAATAAATAACCAGATGTTAAACAGTGTTCTAAGAGATCTGCATGTGCAATAGGCATGTTATTATCTACTAGTTTCCTTTTAATAATTTCTATACAATCATGGACCGGTAGGCAAGTAAATAATAACTGTATATCAAAACTAACCATAGTTTCATTGTCAGCAACATGTAGGTGTTTAATATCACTAACAAAATGGTAGGAATCCTTCACATAAGCTCTAGTGTTACCTCTAAGTGGTGAAACTATTCTAGCTACGTACTGGGCCAATCGGTAAGTTGGTGAGTCGATTTGGCTCACAATAGGACGCAGCGGAGCCTTGTCCTTGTGTATTTTCGGCAGCCCATACAGTTTTGGAGGTTTTACGCACGTAGGGACAAGATAATTGGTGTCGAGATTTAATGATTCGGTATGAGCTTTGACAAGATCACTGGTCTTTTTCAATATTTTATTAGTTGGATCGCACTTGACGTGTTTGTAGGTCTTGTCATCCGATAATATAAGACTTATTTTATCATTATAATCTGACGTGTCCATGATTACCGTAGCATTAACGTCGGGTTAAATAATTAATATGCCAAACACCAAATTATACGCGAGTCTTATCCGTAAAAGTTGTTTTATTTCAAATAATTTTTCAACTTTGAGCAAAAACATATTTTTTATATTTTAGTTAATAAGCGAATTGTTCAAGGTTTTTTGTTTGTTGTTTTTTTTTGTTTACTTATTGTTATTGTGACAGTAATGATTCCATAAAATTCCAGTGAAAAAATCAAAACCCTATTATTTCCTTTAATATTAAGAGCAACATTTTAAAATTTGTCATAAGTATAAAATATTTCAGGGAGACATACTTATTTGTAAAGAACCAACCATTTCTGCCGAATACAGAACAGTTTAGCTTCTCCGAAAACTACGTTTTCGGCAAGTTCGACACATTTTGCCGTCGCTTGAATAAGATAATTGCAATGTTCGACCTGATGGATGACTACAGTTTGCTTTTTGAGAAGAGGATGGAAGGACTACTGTTAGGGGAAGGTTCGAAATTCTATATATCGTTTTTTTTTCTTTTATGACCTGACCACTTTTCGACATTTCAAACATCCTAATAATCCATAATCATAATCCAATTATTAAGGTATTTTTTATTGACAATTCAGTGTAGTAAGACATATTTATATTTTCCTTTTGTTTCCAGATCTAGAAGAAGCTGTGCACACATTTGAAGATGCCAAGAAAGCAGTAATTAACACCCAATACGATTTCCTAGATTACAGGAACAGTGAGTTTGATAAAGATTATGAAACATTTGAAGGAAAGACCAATGCCCTGAGAGAATCAATCGGGAACACAATTGAAATGAATTTTTCTAGCGTCTGGGAGACACCACAGGGCATCAAGTTCCTAACTAGGTTTGAGAAGGTGAGGATTCTTAAGCAATATGTAATGTTTTCTAGTTTTATGATTATTTTCTAAAAATACTGTGTTTACTTAACTTTTATTCAAAAGCAATTTTATTTCACGTAATGCTTTATTTCATCAATCTAGCGGTGTTCAGACTGTAGCCAAACGTATTCTCAATTTAGAAGCGTTTGATCCGGAGTGCGTCAATTGTCAACTAGTGAAGTGTGAAACAGCCTTTTGCCTTTAATAATAATAATAATAAATAAAAATCCGACCTGGCAATCATACAATTAATAACACCGATACAATCACAGCGATGGAACCAAATGAGCTATACAAGTACTTAGGTTTTCAACAATTAAAAGGACTAGACCATTCAGCAATTAAAGAAAATATTACCACCGAATACAGAAAGAGAATTAATACTATTTGCAAAACCCAGCTTACAGGAAAAAAACTTAATTAAAGCAATAAACACTTACGCAATACCCATATTAACTTACTCATTTGGAATTATAAAATGGAGTAACACTGACATTGAACGAATAGAACGTTATACGCGTACCTCACTCACCAAACACAATAACTTACACCCCAAATCTGCAGTACAGAGACTCACCATCAAAAGATATGACGGAGGTAGAGGGCTGATAGACATACACCATTTATGGATGAATCAAATAGGGAGCTTAATTTCATTTTTCCTGAAGAAAGCCCAGACCAGTGACATGCACAAAGCCATTGTAGAAAACGACCTTGGCTTTACTCCGCTAAACCTCCACGAACCCAAAGACTTCGGAAATGTAACAAATAGTGACGTGGTGGAAGAAAAAAGTATTACATGGAAGGCACCCTCATGACTTACATCAAACACACATAGACACAAAAACCTCAAATATGTGGCTCAAGATCGGCACTTTATTCCCCGAAACCGAAGGATTTATAATATCAATACAGGATCAAGTAATACACACAAAAAACTACCAAAAATATGTAATGAAAGATCCAAAAATTATAAGCGATAAATGTAGAAGATGTCACACCCAGACACACAGACACAATCAAGTTGCTAACATTATTCACCAATCACTTGCACTCAAACACAAACTGACACATAACACAAACACTCCCTATTATAAATATACACCGCAAACTTTAATATATTAGAAAATAAATTTTATAAAATGTACTACGACCGTGCCATCCTAACAGACAAAACTATTCACTTTAATAGACCTGATATAACATTACAAGATAAAATAAATAAGACTACCTACCTTATAGACATCGCAGTTCCCAACACACATAATTTGCAGAAATCAATAACTGAGAAAATAAGTAAATACACAGAACTAAAAGAAGAAGTTGCTAGAATCTGGAAACAAGAAAAAGTTCTTAAAGTCCCCATAGTTCTCTCCACTACTGGCGTAATACCTAACCACCTCCATCATAGCCTTAAGCTAATAGATCTACCAGACAACATTTATATAAGGTTGCAGTTTAAAACCAGCATTAAAGTTGAGAAAAAAAAAGATACCAAAAATAAATAAATGATAATAATAATAAATGCCTTTTAATGACTCCTGAATTTGTGAGTTTTATTTAAATGTAATTAAATCATTTTGTTTAAACAAGGTAAGCCAAAAGATTCAGATCACTAAGCTGAGTGAAAAGTACGACCGTGTTCTGAAGTACTGTGAAAAAGAGGTGGATAAGATCACCAAAATGTTCAAGAGGCAGAGGGAGGACCCACCTTTGCCAAGGAACTACTCACCAGTTGCAGGTAGGTATATAATGCACTAGAAGGCCATCATTGGTTTTACAAAGTAAATAAGCAACAGGCTAGAATGGTAGGAAAAGAGATACTGTTCAGGTCCCAAATGAAATAGAACAAAATTACGATTATGACAAAAAATATTAAGTAATTAAGTCTTCTCGATTATTGTGTCGCTTACTGGGGCAGCTCTTAGAATCTTTTGTCGCTTACTGGAACAGGTCTTAGAAACCACAGAGGGACTGGCTATATTATCACAATTGTCGGAGCACAATAATGCTGTTAACATTATTATTATGGTGACAGATTTTGATGATACGGTGGTAGCTAGCCAGGCGGACTTAAAGAAGTCCTACCACCAACTAAACCGAGTACAAATTTGTACCTCCTTGGGGATCCAACCTCTGGATTTCCTCAGGATCTTAAGGTATCTGCATACGTAACGAGATAAAACTTCGGACGGGACCTGAATGAGACGGGGACGTGACTGCCTTGTTCTAAACGCCCCTTGAGTGCTACATTCACGTCCCCTCCATGACTCCGTGACATATGTCCTTGATGTACGTTTTTTAATTAATACATATGTCCTTGATTAACATTTTGAAAAGATATTTCTAAAACTTTCCGATCATATAAAAACCCGTCACGTATACAGAGCCCTTAAACAGCAGTAAGTAGGTATAATTTTATTTGCCTGCCCAAATTGTGTTTCAGGTCGTATTAAATGGTCCCGTTGCCTAATGCACAACATGACGGAGACAGTGGACAGCGTTTGCGCACATCCCGTGCTGCGTGGGCTGCCGGCTGCCGGTGACGTCACGCGCAAGTACTCCAACACTCGGTCCTTGGTGCGCACCTACGAGGAAACCATGCGCGCTGTGTGGATGAATCAAAATGTAAGTATGATAATGTACAACTTTATCGTGCCTTTTTTTTGAAGTGGAATGCATTTACGCGGAGTGGAATGAAATCAGCCGCTAGCTAGACGACTGGCGTGTGTGAGACTCGCCCAGCGCACGAAGCGCCTGTAATACCCACTAAACCACTCCGGTGTTCCTCCTAGCCCTTTAAGCGGGGAAAGTCTGGGATCTGCCTCACGGCAATTCACCAGTCTAACTTTATTGTGCCGACTAAATCATCAACACCCTTTAATGTGCCCTCACTTCTAGGGCACAGGCCTTCCATAAGGATAGAAGAATTGAAATGTGTCTTCCTTACTAATCACCCCAGGGGTATCGTGAATTCGAATAAGGAACTAAGGAAGATTGTCAGATGTATACCAAATAGTACTTTCGGGCACGTGGAGGATGAACCATGTACAACAGTATAACCAAAGCGTTGATTTTGAGTTCCCTGATTCTCGCTGTCGTTTTCTGTTCTTAAGTAGGCATATAAGATATCTTGCTCTAGTATTGCACTTCCAGTTTGAAATGCAGTCTATAAAAATGGACAGTGGTTTTATTGGCCTCTCACCGGAAGATTCGGAAAATAGTACGTAGGTCATTGGTTTATATGTATATTATCCTATTGCAGCTATGGGACGTCGATGACAGTTTAAACAACACGCTGTTGACGATCGACGACTCTGGCCGCATCTGCGTGAATCTAGACCACACTATACGGCTACTGCTCCGAGAGTCAGATTGCCTTGTAAAAATGGGCCTAGACCTTCCCATAGTGTGTCACTCGCTGTATGCAAAGAAGAACTATTTCACTTTGATCAATGACTCCCTACAGGTTTGATTAGATATCTATAGAAACACCAATGATATTATATTTTAAATTTAATATCATTGACAAACACAGAAACTGTACGCACTTTTGATTACAGTAGTTAATAATTTTTGGTGTTATATTTTTGTGAACAATAAAAGTAGTAATGGTTCCAGTTGTTATTAATATAATATGGATTCAGAAATCGTTGCAAGTTTAGACTGGCAACTAGTGGCAGGAATATTATATTTTACTTGTAATATTGAAAAAATAATTACCTTATAATCGTGTGAGCTAGTTTACTATTGTAGGCTACTCTCCTACATTTATTTAGTTTATCTATAATTCACACACCAAAATACCAAACTATTTTTATTTTAATAATTTGAACATTAGGTATATAAATGCTAGAAACATTAGTGCAAAGAATATTTAGGTTAGAAAATGTTCGAAAAATTATTAGTCTTGATGCGGGAAACGAACCCGCGTCCTCTGCGATCCGGGCAGATACCTGTACCACTCGGTTAAAGACTATAATTTTTCGAACATTTTCTAACCACAACATTCATTATTCTATTTAGTTTGTCGTTTGTTTCTAGTTTCTTTTGCAAGATTACATCTGCACCGTGCGTCGGGTGAAACTGGAAGTGCGCCCACTCTTTCTCCCCCAAGTGGTGCGTCTCTCTTCTCTTCTCCTCCCCGGCCTTCGCCACGTCACGTGGACTAGCGGGGATTGGAAGGAGTTCATTGACCGAGCAGATGCCGCTATTAAGTGCTTCGATGTGCTAGTTACCAGAGTACACGATATTTATATCAACAGAATCATATACGTTCTCTCTGGCATGCAAGACGTTTCCATAATTACTTTACCAGGTATTTTGAATAAATGAGAATCGGTATATTTTATATCTATAATCTATAATTATTATAAAATGTAATTTTAAAAGGAAAAAGCAGCGCTATACTTTTCTTTATCTTTTCCAGAAGAAACTGCCTGGACAGTAGATGAATTTGTAGAAAACGTAGAAACAGGATGCCGGTGAGATATGTTCACTATTATATTACAAATATTTTTGATCCAATATCTAATTCAAATTGAATCGATGGAATGGTTAATCGCGTTCGAATCCTGTTAATTGGCTGTCAAATATCGGTGCCCCTCACAACAATCGGGGAAATAGTTGTGATGAACACAGCCATTTGTTCTCGAGTCATTGTTGTGTATAAGAATATTAAAAATAATTATGCAAAATAAAAATTTCATCTAGGACCCATAACACTAAGATAAGAATAAGAACAATTGTAATAAATATTTTTATAAACAGGAACGCTTGCGTTGAACTTAACCGTAAAAGTCTGATGGTGGAAGAAGCTGTAGAAGAGGTCCTAGACCTTATCAAGAAAGCAGCTCAACAAATCAAACCAACAGAAATTAATCCAGATTTCGAATTTCTTATTGCCGAAGGTAAGTGGTTTCCAGGAAAATATCTCTATTTATTACGGGTACATTGTTAGACTTATAACAATAATTTCAATAGAATATTAGAAATGCCTTTATAGTTCGGGGCTTTTAATAAATAATTAAAAGCCCCGAACTTTTAATTGTTTACTAGTTGTTATTATACTTTACTAATGCCAATTTGAAGCAATTAAGTTCTCATGCTAGTTAAATGCTGGTTTTTATTATACCTCAAAACCTTTTTTAGAATATAATTCATTAATTTTTTTCTTGATAATATATAAATCAATTTTTCATCCCACCATCTCGGAAAAGGCGTTTTTGCTCTTCGATATCTGAGTGCAAAAGCCGTTTTTATCCTCTAGAGGATAAAGTAAATTTGAATTTAGAACATCATGTGCAATGAGTTTGTGAATTCAAAACATCATTATACCTATTTATTTCTACCTCCATGGTGCCGAAATTATCATGCAACTTATTTTAATTTGTTAAAAACTCAGACTCGGAACCTTCTTGGTGTACTTTTTTTGTAATTAGCTTTGCGCGCGCCATTTTCTTTTCACGTCATAAATTTGTTAAAACCTTGGAGTTCCGTGACCGTCAATCAGCTTGGCGTCAATCTTGCTTTAAACATTTTGGTCGTCTACAATGCTTGCTTGATGCTTGAGTCAAGCATTTAAAAGGTTAACAAATTTTAGGTTTGTTTGATTTGTTTACGCTAGCAACGGAACAAAAACATACAGAAAATCAACGTGCTTGACTCAAGCTGATTGACCGTCTCAGAACTCCATTAGGGACGGTCATTTTTATTAGGTACTTACAGGTGTGTCTGGATAAATTTTGCGGGTGTGGCTGGGTGGATGGGTGGATGTTAGAGGTGTGTCTGGGTGAATGGGTGTTTTGTGGGTGTGTCTAGGTGAATGGGTGTTTTGTGGGTGTGTCTGAATGGATGGGTGAGTATTGTGGGTGTGACTGGGTGAATGGGTGTTTTGTGTGTGTTTCTGGGTGAATGGGTGTTCTTTGGGTGTTTCTGGGTGAATTGGTGTTTTGTGGGTGTTTCTGGGTGAATGGGTGTTTTGTGGGTGTTTCTGGGTGAATGGGTGATTTGTGGGTGTTTCTAGGTGAATGGGTGTTTTTTGGGTGTTTCTGGGTAAATGGGTGTTTTGTGGGTGTTTCTGGGTGAATGGGTGTTTTGTGGGTGTTTCTAGGTGAATGGGTGTTTTGTGGGTGTTTCTGGGTGAATGGGTGTTTTTTGGGTGTGTCTGGGTGGATAGGTGTGTATTGCGGGTGTGAATGTTATGGGTGTTTATGGGTGGGTGTTGAGAGTGTGTTTGGGTTAATGGGAGGGTGTTGTGGAAGTTTCTGGGTGAAAACAGAAACTGTTGTGTGATTGTATTTTTTTTGTATTTTGCTATTTCCTCGTTGGGGGGGATGAAACGTTACGTGTTGCACTCGAGTGCAACAAATAACTATTAACATGAATTATGTTAATACATTGCATGCTTTGGTAGCAGATCATAGTAGGATCAATTTATTAATGTTACAACAATGTAACCTGTGTATCGCAATAAAGAAAATTTGAATGCTAGATGACCCACAAGCAGCAAGTGGTGCAGCATCTACTGCAAATGAGTCAACAGCGAGCGGACAACAGGACTGGTCTGCCGTGTGGGAGTGCTTCGAGAATCCTCACAAAATACTGTCCACACCAGCTGGTGGTTTATCTAAAAGCATGCAAGTAAGTATTTTTTTTTAATTTTTATTTTACACTGGAACTGGATATAATGAATGCACGTGCATTAATAAATACACATACATTACGTTACGCCTATTTGTCACTAAAGGGGTAGGCAGAGGCGAATTAACACCTACGTTTTGCCCATTGTGTTAGGTCCTATGCAATGGTTAGCCTTACTAAATATACACAAAATATACACGGTCAATCCGTCTCGCAGGAGTTCGCAAACAAACACTGTGACATGAGATTTTTATTTTTATTTGAATATTAGATTAATTAGACGAGAAAGCCATAATTTATGTATTAATCATTATTTTTTTTACTAGATAGACAGACTATTATTTATTGTTCACCGATAAATGTTCATTACATAAAGAAAACAATGTACCTGTACTTGGCAATAGCAATAGCTTACTTGGCAGATCATTTGACAATTGTAATATGAAATTTATATCATTTGGACTCCCAAGTAAGCTATTCAGAACTTACCCGTCGGTTGTGAAACAGGCCCTAAAACTAGATAGCACCAGCGTTCCTAGCGTTGCAGATACGATCGGCCACAAAAGTAGAATAACAATAATTCAGTACCACATTACAATAATTGTTTCTAAAATTCGGTAGCAAATATACTCGTGCTCTTGTTAGTATAACTAAGGGTTGTCCCGTAGCGTGTTTTATATTGTATAGATAATTAGAAATCTAATTCCAGGAAATGGTGAAGAACGCTGTAAGTGAAATGAGGCGGTATTACAGTAGAAAAGTTGTGGACGTTTTGATAAGGGTTACTCGGCGTACGCTCGACCTGATTATAAAAAGACACTGTATAGATCCAGATGCTCCGGACGATGGTAAGTTTTTAAAACACTTGCGAATACATTACGATTCTCTAACATCACAGGTTGTAAAACTAATTTTAGATTTTATTGAATCTAGAAATATGGGATTATCAATTAATCTTCTAGCGAAACTATGGTGGTATCAAAAAATCAAAATTGTGAAATTAATTTTCGAATTTTCCATACATTCTGTTTTACTGACTGAACTATTAGGTTGGAGAAAAAGTCTTTTCGCATTATAGTATGTATAAACTTGTAATAAAATCTCTTTGGCTATACTATTTGTATCTGGCTGGTTTTGGTATCATTGAAAGTCTCAGAGTAAGTCCTATTTACTCCGAGTTGAAAGTTTAAATTTTAAAGAACATAATTCCAAATTCAAATTAGGAAAATGTGTGATTTTCATTTGTTTTTCGTACCGCCAAGATGAGTGAATCTAATGAAGAAATTCGATACATTTTAAAATTTTACTACAAAAAAGGTAAAAATGCAACGCAAGCCGCGAAAAAAATTTGCGATGTTTATGGACTTAGTGCAGTGTCTGTGAGAGTAGCACAAATTTGGTTTAAGCGTTTTCAATCCGGAAATTTTGATGTCAAAGATGCACGTCGCTCTGGTCACCCTATAACAGATAAAATGGATGCCATTTTTGAAAAAGTGGAGCAAGATCGGCATGTCAGTAGTTACGACGTAGCTGAAGAACTGGGAATTGACCACAAAACAGTTTTGGCGCATTTGAAAAAAACTGGGTACACAAAAAAGCTCGACATTTGGGTACCTCACGAGCTCATTGAAAGAAACCTAATGAACCGTGTACTCATTTGTGATTCTTTATTACGACGTAATGAAACCGAACCATTTTTGAAGAAGCTGATAACTGGTGATGAAAAGTGGATCACGTACGACAAGAACGTGCGAAAAAGGTCGTGGTCAAAGGCCGGTCAGGCTTCACAGACTGTGGCGAAACCCGGGTTAACTCGCAACAAGGTGATGCTGTGTGTGTGGTGGGATTGGAAGGGCATTATTCATTATGAGCTGTTACCACCAGGCAGGACCATCGATTCTGAACTCTACTGCGAACAACTGATGAGATTAAAGCAAGAAGTTGAGAGAAAGCGGCCGGAATTAATCAACAGAAGGGGTGTGGTTTTTCATCATGATAACGCTAGACCTCACACATCTTTAGCCACTCAGCAAAAATTAAGAGAGTTTGGCTGGGAGGTGTTAATGCATCCGCCGTATAGTCCTGACCTTGCACCTTCAGATTTCCACCTGTTTCGGTCTCTTCAAAATTCTTTAGGCAGTGTCAGGTTAACATCACGAGAGGACTGCCAAAACCACTTGTCGCGGTATTTTGACCAGAAGTCCCAAAATTTCTACAGCAATGGGATCATGTCCCTACCTACAAGATGGCAAAAAGTTATCGAACAAAATGGTACCTACATACTTTAGTTAAATGTAAATAAACTATATAAAAATGTTTTGAATTTTCTTAAAAAATGCGAAGAAACTTTTTCCCCAACCTATTATTTGTATTGGGAAGATAAAAACTTGACGAATTTCATTAATTAAAATGTCCTCTCCTCTGATTTCTTATCTCTTAGTAAAATTATCTCCAGACACTACGTATTCGGGATAAGAAGACATGCGCTTTAATGACCAAACCACGTGACAATAACAGACAAGTTATTATCTGCCCTAAATCCTAAATCTTAATGTCAATTTTTGAACAGATCGAAATTCTTTTTATTACACATGCGCATTAAAACGTCTATCAAAAGGACGCGGTTTTGTACTCTTGTGCTCTAGGTTACGGTTTACTTTCCTAAAATAATGAAAGAGCATGTGCACTTAATCATTTTACTGGTTAATGAAAGTGATACCTTAGTGTTTTGCAGTAAGGTCTAATTTTCTTAAATATTCATCACCGATCAACCTCTTTTGTTTCCTTGTATCCTGGTAGCTACAACGGGACAAAATACGTGTTTTGTTCCGGACTTGCGCTTTAAGCATTGGATAAACTTGACAAATAAATAGATCATTGAATACTCTATTTTATGTAAAATAAGGTAAGTTTTCAAACGCCAGTCTGTAATGTAACTAATCTATACTCCAGCACATGCGCATTTCTCTTTGGATAATATGTCTAATTCATCCACTCTCATGTTGATCGCGACAATGCGATGACGGTTGGGAAAACATAATGACAATGCACACTTATGAAATGGGAGTATACCTTCTTCTAATACTCCTCTTCTATCCAGTACACCATACATGGGAATTCACAATTTCATGTGTGTCTAAATGTTTGCTAAACTGTGCTTAATGTACAAAAGACAAAAAGTGTTTGCTTTCGACACAATGAACATTAATTATTATGTTATTATAATGAACAAAGAGAAAACTAACTTGCTAATTTATAGGAAAGTAAGCAAATCGAACAACGGTTTTAAAAAGTAACTTAAAAACTTGGCATTATAGTGCGAATGAGTGCTCAGTAAAAGTGCCTTAATATTTTGGAATTAAAGCCTTCATTAGGTGAGTCTGCCAAGCGACGGTATTTTGCTGAGCATCCTCACCTTTTTATGCAGAATCTGAATTAATGCCTAACTTATATGCAAAAATGGACTGACTGCCGCACTCAGAGACAGATAGCGAAGGGTAAAGATAGCGATGAGTAATGGAAAGCAACATTCCTCTCATAGCACTTAGCAATATAATGCGATTTATGTGCCCGATATATGGCAATAGGCCCGCCACCTATTACATGGAACCAAAATTAATTGGCGAAAAGTGGGTGCTTAATTCACCTCTGCCTACAGCAAAAAGCTCTGAAATATTTTCCCCCCGTTTGTGCAACGTTTTTCACTGATGCTCAGCTCCTATTGATGGTAGCCTATATATAACCTTCCTCAATAAATGGACTCTTCAACACAAAAAGGATTTTTTCAATTTGATCTGATCAATTTGAATCAGCAGTTTTTTTTTTTTTTACACTCACACCTATCACCTAGTCCAAAGTAAGTAGCCTAAGCACTTGTGTTATGGATACTAGATGACGGACATATTTTTAATATAATTATGTATATAAATGTTGAAAATATACTACATAAACATATACACAACCATGACTCGGAAACAAACATTTGTGGTCATCACAAAGTTTGCCCCTACCAGGATTCGAACCCGGGACCTCTTGGCCAATACCCAGCAATCTGAGCATTCGACCAAGGCGGCCGTCAAGTTCCTGAGATTAGCACGTTAAACCAACCAACCAAACAAACCTCTCAGCTTTATAATATTTCTATAGATTCTGTCTGAGCGTATCAATTGCTCCATAAGAGATTTCTACCGTATTGGTACAAATGCACATAGCAACCAACCAAACCAATGTGCGCTGGAATACGCAGTTAGGTACACGCAAATTAATAGCAGTATTGCATTAGTAGAGTAGCATCCAGCTAAGATATCTCTCACATCACAAGACAATAAAGTATGTCTATCTGCATCGTTGGTTACGTTATTTCGTTTAAATTTCAACTGATTTATTAAAAAATATTGTTATGTTGGAATCGGGTACTGTTATTGATAGCTCAGCGGAAACAGGAAAATGGGATAGGTGGTGGGAAGAACAGTAAGCCAACTGAAAGACCATAGTGACAACAATATAATTATTTTGCAATAATTATTAATTCTATTTAAAAAAACTACTACCAACAGCCTGATTTATAACAACAGGTACTAATGGGATAGAAAGAATTAATTTCTGTTCACAAATTTATTTACGTCTATCTACCAAATTAAAGAACCTTGTGTTGACCATGGCAAGCTTCTTTTATTTTATTATACCCTGGTAGCTGAAACGATGTTGACCGAGCACGTGGAGATCGGCGGGCATGCGCTCTTACGGCCACGTGACGTTATTAATGTACTCAAATAGTTATAGATTCTAAGGTGACTCAGAATAAGGTATCTTATTGAAACAATAGTTTACTCCAATCAGCAATCTCACCATTCATTCATTTATCTCTGACGTACATGCGCAGTAGTACTATCCTAATCTACTATCTTCTTATAAAATATATAAAAATGAATTGCTGTGTGTTTGTCTCGCTAAAGCTCGAGAACAGCTAGGCCGATTTAGCTGATTTTGGTTTTAAAATGATTGTCTTGGGCTAGGCAAGGCATTATAGGTGTGAAAATATGGGGAAATTGCCAGTAAAAACAACAATTTAATTTTCCTATTTATACTACTTTCCTGTCAAACATTTGACGTACCCATGGATGGCAACCAAATCGTAATCATGGTTACGGGATAATTTGTATGGCATAACAACGTATGCCGGATCAGCTAGTGCCTTATAAAGATGCGGTTACAAACAGAGAAAAACAACGTTCGTTTTAATCATGTGTATTGTCGCAGGCACATATCGTAAACTAAGTAAAAACATGTACTCCGAATCAATCGGAAGAATATCTAGATGACGTGGCTACGGCTAATGGCTTATTGTACATACAGACATAAATCACGCCTATATCTAGGCAGAGGTGAATTTAGCACCCACTTTTCGCCAATTAAAGTGGTATGAGAGGAATGCTGCCCATTACTCATTGCTGTCTTTACCCTTAGTCGCCTTGTACGACACCCACCGTCACGGGAGATATGGGGTGACGACATTTAATTTTGTATTCTGCATTGCAGTCACCACACGGCATAGCTTAAAATATCAGTTATTTCTTATAATAATAATGAAATATTTATTAAATAATAATAATAATGTTATTTACTTAAAAAAAATTGTGTATCATAATCTGCAGGTAAAAATTTTCACTTCTCACGCTCTGAAAGTGCTTATATGTGCAGGATATAGGCTGCACAAAATCGAATTTTGTGCTCTAGAGCATTAACTTATCTACTTATAAATGTGTCTATATTAAGGCAAAGAAAATGAGCCATGCAGCCAAACACAATAAGAAATTCAGAGATAGAATTTGTTATTTTATAATATTTACTTAAATTTATTTGCCTAATGTGTTTTTTAAGACATAAAAGATATTAAAATTTTAATTCAAGTAGGTGCGGTGGTTTATTCAATTAATTTAAGAAAATTATTATTTCATAATTAATTTAATACTTGGCTGTATAGGTCTGCAGCCCAAGTCTAATATCAATGGAAAAACAATTTCCTTCAGTATTCAAAACTGTACTATTTTTTTAGCTTATGTAGTATTGTATTCTCTTTGTTTTTTAGTTTGAATTTTAAGAAATGTAATGATAAACTATTTTATTTCCTCGCAATCGAAGTGAAAAGCAGAGTTTCTAACTCGTCCACAAAACCATTTTTATCCTCGACATTACTATCAGCCCTCGCCTTCGGCTCAGGCTGCTAAAAGTCTCGGACAAAAATGATTCGTTTTGTGCACTTGATGGAAAATCTATAGTAGATTTTCCATCAAGTGCACAAAACGAACTACTACTAATACGTATCTACATATTTATAACAAGGTTATACGAAACAAGTTTTTTGGAGCGTTGTAATGTTCCAAATTCAAAAAAACACGCCGGCAATGGGATTTGATATTCTTTGTTCGTAAATTCGATACTTTGCGTGTTCTTTTTTCGAAAATAATGATATTTCCATGAATGTTTGAGAAAAATATTAACACATTGCTGAGGAGAAGGCAATGGCTGCTATTGCTTTGCTATGCTTTAAAGCACACACAATATTATGTTGCTGTTCTCAACAAAAATGTATACGTGGTATCGTGGTAATCAATTTTCATAACTTCGGTTTAAGCTCCTTATTAGTTCTTGTATCCTAGTAGCGAAACAGAAACCACCACGTGGAGTTTTTAGGCCTGCGCTTTACGCTTTTAAAACCACGTGGCTCTGTTAAAGATAAACTGATTGTAATCACTAACTGCCGCACTTAGAGACGTCAATTAACTTTAATGAGTATTTAAGGTCAAAAATTTTCTTTTACATGCGCAGATCTCAACCTTATATTCGTAGCTAATTTCAGATTAAATAAAATACCACACGTTACTAAGGATTGCTTATGAAATATGGTCTCCTGGTACAGGTGCGAATGAAATGCCCGCACGAACCTTTTGCGGCTTTTATGCGGTTGTTCGTCCGTGGTTTTCGACCCTCTTTCATGTGTACCCGGGGCTGGCAAAGAACAATGTAACCAAACGTACCCACACATTGGGACTAGTATCATTCGAAAGATCTTTAAAATTACATTAATATTTTGTAATTACAACTGCTACTCATGGGAGAAAAAATAGTATGCCGAAAACCCTTTACTCGCGCACCATTCTACGATCGAGTTTTCACAATTTTTTAAATTATTAGACCATCTTATAGATGATACCTCTTAACATAATTTCAGCTAAACGATAACCACTGTAGAGTAGAAATTATCAGCCGATACATTTTGGATTTCACATTGAGATTCAATGTGCATCTTACTTGCAATCAGTGATTGAATATAAATAGTTCTCATATATATAGCATTCAGAATCAGTGCATAGCTCTCTGTACCAAAATAGAAAGACTGATTGTGGCATTGAGTCTTTCGAATAATTATTATAATACTACATCGTCATCATCATCATCGTGCCCTGTGCCCAGTTTATCACGGTTTGGCGCCATATGTTTCCTCTTCCATTCATATCGATCAGACGTCATAACTACTCTCCGCGATAGTGATGAATGAACGTGACAAAAATTGAGACATAAATAAATGGAGAGAGTGACAATAATGACAACAATTCAATCCTGTTCAAGGTGTTACGGTCTGCCATCAACTCTCCCTCCTTGCTTTTGGTGATGTTATGCGCTCTACCATTGAGGTACCCCAAGGTGGTTTTAATGCACCCCGCACCATCTCTCTAAGTCGACTGTTATGACACCACTGATTTAAGTCGGTGATACAAAGAAAGGATAAACCAAGAATCTGGCTTTATTCAACAATAAAATTGTACATGACAAACTGACAATGTCTACATATTATAACGTAAGAACTAAACATAGCAATTGGACATTAGTTATACAAGGAGAATATTATCACATTAGCCCCTTCTAATAGACGCGTAGTCCCGTAAGTAGGCCGGAGGCCTGCAATATCTGTTTGAGCGGCGTGCTCTCCACGCTAGGGTTAGTATTTTCAGGTCGATCTTGGTTCGTGTGAATTTACGCTGGATCCGGCGGGCTTTCATCGTCCGATAGGCCATCGTCAACGACTCGTGGTAGAGGAGCTAGGGATCTAGTCGAAACCGTTGTCCCGCGACCATCTGGCAGTCGTATAAAAGAATATTCAGGGTTGCTCTGCAACAGTTCCACCTCTTCTACAGCCGGGTTATACTTCGAGCTCCTGACATTTCTTTTCATGAAGACAGGTTAAACATGCGCTCATGAGGTGTTTTATTAGTACTTGTACACAAAAGAGATCTTATAGAGTGTAGAGCCGGCAATAAAGCCCTTTCCCAGTGTGCTGTGTCTTTAAGCTAGCGTCAATTTACGAGCTTTAATTTTTTAATTTGAATGATTCCTGTTTTCCGAATCCGAAATGGGCAACAGTGACGTTTACCCGAGTGTCTACAACCAGTCTCCAATACTCTTTATAATTTCTAGTCTCCTGGTATAGGTGCGCAAAAAATACCGGACTTAAAGACCCCGAGTTAAACAAACAGTTTTCAATGACGAGTTTCCAACCATGCAAAATTTTCGATGTTTAATTTTATCTACTTGTTTGGTGGGACACTCCACAGAGGTTGACCATTGGTAAATCAAATTCTTTCTCTCTGCAACTCCTCCAGATTTTAAGAAAAGGGTACAGCATAACGTACTTAATGCTCCGACGATTGGTGATCCGCCTGTGTTATACTGAAAGAATAATTCCACCTTTGTTTTTCTGAATTAGATGCTAATAAAAGAGAATAATAAATAGTAATATGTACTTCTCTTACAAATTAAGATTAAACTATTCGATTTTAATTTTAACATTATATAAATGTTAGAAAAATTATTAGTATAAAGATTTTGGTGGTTAGAAAAAGAATTTCGAAAAATTATGGTCTTGATGCGAGAAACGAACCCGCGTCTGCTGCTATCCGGGCAGGTGCCTGACCGCTCGGCCAACCAAGACACTAATTAACTTGCCGAAATTCTTCTAACCTTTACACTTCACGTTGTAAGCCAACGGGTACCCTCGCAATGTAGAAATAAATTTCAAACATTCCAAAGCAGATATTTTTACAAATACCGTGCGTTCAGTTAAGCTTGGGTTTGCTTTATAAACTATTCGATTTTATTTTAACATAATATAAATGTTAGAAAAATTTGTACAAAGATTTTGGTGGATAGAAAAATTTCCGCATCAAGACCTATTTTTCTAAATTCTTTTTCTATCAAAATTAATAAGTAAATTAATTTTTATTCTGGCTAATATAGTTACCTCTATTATTAAAATCTAATTTAGTTAATTAATGATACTAATTACACTATTTATTTTACAAAACACAAACAAACAGTGTCTTGTCGGGTACAGACTTGAATCGCGAGCACTATGGTTAACTCCCAAGCAGAACGCTAGTGTCCTGAGTGCAGCGAGGGATTCAAGCGCACCTAAGTTAAAAGACTGCTTTTGCCGAGGAATATAGTTCCGTAAGTGCTTATCGTACCAACTGCGAGAAAATTCATCCAAAACAGGAAATTAATTATTTTTTCTTTTTTTTTCTAAGGGGAATTAGCAAAGATCTCGAGTTCATACAGCCACGTCTTATTATTGTATTTGAGAAATAAAATTTTTGTGCCTCAATATTTATTCTAATATGATGTATAAAAACGTATTAATAAAATAATAAATACATACATAAATCACGCCTATATGTCCGAAGGGGTAGGCAGAGGGGAAATGTCATTAAGTTAAAGGGGTGACAGACGGGAGAGTAAGTACGCGAACTTGTGGCTCGACGACCTTTTTCGCTGGAGTGTCACCCTAAGTACGCGTCATGGACGTAATATTAATGTATCAGGACTGAGCACTGTCAAAATTGTGTTATAGTGAAACAAAACATGTGCGTACGGCGTAAGGTTTACTTTGGAAAACAAATTATATCTGAGGAAAAACGAGCCGAGCGAGATAGCCAGACAGAGTGGATAAATCTGTGCCTTTTTCGCAATTGCCCCCTGACAAAAGTTGACATGACAATTGTCATTAGAACAGGACGAACAACCAGACTTCTATACATCTTACTGGCCCGTATTTTCGGCTCTACGTCCATGGTACGCGTACTTTATAATCGCCAAGTAAGCTCGTTGGCGATCCAACAAGTTTGATTTTTTTTTGCATCACCAGTTCGTGGACGTTGAACGCTTATAGCGTAATCTATCTACTAATATTTCTAACATTTATACAGGGTTACAGGAAAAGTCGACCTAGATCCGTTAAGGGCGTACACATCATTTCTGAATGATTTCACTATGAAACTCCCCATCCTAAACTTAACCGTTTTCGAGATATTCGTGTTTTCATTTTTTTTATAAAAATGCACAATTTTTCGGCTATTCAATTGAATATTTTGAATTTTTTTGATTCTAATGATTATTTTTTGATTGTTTTTTATATGAAGAATGAGATGGTATAATTTTGTGTTCTAGAGCATTAAAGTATATCTACTCATAAATTTGTCTATATTAAGGCAAAGAAAATGAGCCATGCAGCCAAACACAATAAGAAATTTAGAGATAGAATTTGTTATTTTATAATATTTACTTAAATTTATTTGCCTTTATAAAATAAAATAAAAAATGTTTAAATTATTAAAAATTTAATTCAAGTAGGTACGGTAGGTTATTAAATCAATTTAAGAAAATTATTATTATAAAATTAATTTGATACTAGGCTGTTGCAGCTGTCTGCAGCCCAAGCCTAATAATATCAATGGGAAAAACAATTTCCTTCAGTATTCAAAATTGTACTAATTTTAATTAGAATTTCAAGAAATGTTATGATAAACTACAATTTTTTTTCCTCGCAATCGAACTGAAAAGCAGAGTTTCTAACTTGTCCTTGAACGAGTTAGACAAATGATTCGTTTTGTGCACTTGATGGAAAATCTACTATTATTTGAACATTATTTTATAATTATAATTAAAATAACCAATAAATCACATCTTAACACATTTCGGTTGATATTTGATAAATAGTAAATTAATCGACAAAGGACTAAAACAAGCCATAATGACACGAGATGTTAAGCCGCTCGAGCAGAGCGAAGGTGGCTATAGTTCGAGCGTCGTTAGGGTTGTTTAGTTCCTCGTTAAATACTCTACTTTTCACTTTGAATGCGAGAAATAGTAGATTTTCCATCAAGTGCACAAAACGAATCATTTCTGTCCGAGACTTTTAGCAGCCCGAGCTCAAGGCGAGGGCTGATAGTAATGTCGAGGATAAAAATGGTTTTGTGGACGAGTTAGAAACTCTGCTTTTCACTTCGATTGCGAGGAAATAAAACAGTAGTTTATCATAACATTTCTTAAAATTCAAACTAAAATTAGTACAGTTTTGAATACTGAAGGAAATTGTTATTCCCATTGATATTATGCTTGGGCTATACAGCCAAGTATTCAATTAATTTTGAAATAATAATTTTCGTAAATTGATTTAATAACCTACCGTACCTACTTGAAATTTAAAATTTTAATATCTTTTATGTCTTAAAAACACATTGGGCAAATAAATTTAAGTAAATATTTTAAAAAACAAATTCTATCTCATAATTTCTTATTGTGTTTGGCTGCATGGCTCATTTTCTTTGCCTTAATATAGACACATTTATGAGTAGATACGTTAATGCTCTAGAGCACAAAATTTGATTTTGTGCAGCCTATATCCTGCACAAAAAAGCACTTTCAGAGCATGAGAAGTGAAAAAATATTAAATATTTACACAACGTACGATCAATACGAGTAAGTAATGGAAACCCATTCAAAATTCGAATAGCAAAAAAAAAATACTGCCGCGGTTTTTTATTTTTTATATAGATACGATTTTAATACTTTAATTAGCCAACAGATTCAAACTTGTAAACTAATAGGGATGAGTCACAAAGAACCACTGATATAATGATTTATAATAATAATTTAGGATAAGGAGATTCGTTAATATCGTCGTAATTCATAATTATTATTTGAAAATTAATTTAATACTTGGCTGTATAGGTCTGAGCTTGGGCTGCTCAATATCAATGGGAAAATCAATTTCCTTCAGTATTAAAAACTGTACTAATTTTAGTTTGAATTTTAAGAAATGTTATGATGAACTACTGTTTTATTTCCTCGCAATCGAATTGAAAAGCAGAGTTTCTAACTCGTCCACAAAACGATTTTTATCCTCGACATTACTATCAGCCCTCGCCTTGAGCTCGGGCTGCTAAAAGTCTCGGACAGAAATGATTCGTTTTGTGCACTTGATGGAAAATCTACTATTTCTCGCATTCAAAGTGAAAAGTAGAGTATTTAACGAGGAACTAAACAACCCTAACGACGCTCGAACTATAGCCACCTTCGCTCTGCTCGAGCGGCTTAACATCTCGTGTCATTATATCTTGTTTTAGTCCTTTGTCGATTAATTTACTATTTGTCAAATATCAATCGAAATGTGTTAAGATGTGATTTATTGGTTATTTTAATTATAATTATAAAATAATGTTCAAATAATAGTAGATTTTTCATCAAGTGCACAAAACGAATCATTTGTCTAACTCGTTCAAGGACGAGTTAGAAACTCTGCTTTCCTCGCAATCGAATTGAAAAGCAGAGTTTCTAACTCGTCCACAAAACGATTTATATCCTAACTATAAATAGTAGATTTTCCATCAAGTGCACAAAACGGATCATTTTTGTCCGAGACTTTTAGCGGCCCGAGCCGAAGGCGAGGTCTGATAGTAATGTCGAGGATAAAAATGGTTTTGTGGACGAGTTAGAAACTCTGCTTTTCACTTCGATTGCGAGGAAATAAAACAGTAATTTATCTTAACATTTCTTAAAATTCAAACTAAAATTAGTACAGTTTTGAATACTAAAGGAAATTGTTTTTCCCATTGATATTAGGCTTAGCCTGCAGACCTATACAGCCAAGTATTAAATTAATTTTGAAATAATAATTTTCTTAAATTAATTTAATACTTACCGTACCTACTTGAATTAAAATTTTAATATCTTTTATGTCTTAAAAAACACATTAGGCAAATAAATTAAGTGTTGGGGATCAGGTGCCATTATCACGGTCCTAATGATCCCACAATTTTATATTTAATTAAAATAAATGAAAATAATAAAATTCAGCACATAAAAAAGTAAATCTGTAATGCACTGAAAAAATATAATAAAAGACAAGCTGTTATTTTACAAGTTGCTTAGCAACCGTCACCTTGTTATTTTACACGGTTGCCAAGCAACCACAACATCCTCCGAGACAAGAGAAAAAAAAAATTATAATTAAAATAAGCAAACATTCTTAAAAAATAATAAAACAATCTAGGAACTTAAATCTAATTCTAAGGGGTACAAGCATTTAAGAGAACGGGTGTAAATTCCTTTAGTGGTCTTAACTTTAGCAGCTCGAAAAACACCATCGATGCCTGTAAAAATCTCAACAATTACACCTAAAGGCCAAAAAACACGCTTTTCTGGTGTTTCTACCAACACAACGTCCCCCACTTTTCCGAACTTAAAACAATACTCCCGTCCCTTATGAACTAATAAACTTAAGTATTCCTTAATAAAACGCGACTTTAGATCTTCTCTAAGGTTTTGTAAATATATTAGTCTAACATTTAAAGATTTCCCGTCCAAATGATTTAAATCGGCGACATCTGAACACGGAATAGGCTGTAAAAACATCCCTGGTGTTAAGGGTTGTGTTAAAATATCTACATTGTCGCTAATGTAAGTCAAGGGACGAGAATTAATAATAGACTCACATTCAGTTAAAAGTGTTTGGAATTCTAAAAGTGAGACTGAGGCCCTACCAAGAACGCGGCGAAGAAGTTCCTTGACCATTCGGATCATGCGCTCCCACCATCCTCCCCACCACGGACTAGCAGGTGCTATTAAGTGCCATTTGATTTTATATTGGCTTGACTTTTCCGCTATGACATCCCAATTAACTTTTAATAAATTTTTTGCCCCGACAAAGTTGGTGCCATTATCAGAGAAAATGTCGCGAACTCTCCCTCTTCGCGCAATAAAACGCCGAAGAGCTAACAAAAAATCATTTGTGGATAGACTTTCTACTACTTCCAAATGGATCGCTCTATAAACACCGCATGTAAATAGAACTAGCCATGCCTTAGTTCTGCATCTCAACACAAAAGGACCTGCCAAATCGATGCCGGTAGTTTCAAAAGGCTTGCTATCCGCTCTAGTGCGGGCGACTGGAAGAGGCGCCGGTGGCGTTTTATATGAACTTGATCTCTGTTTCTGACAAACTACGCATTTTTTGGATACCCTTTTTACAAGTAATCTGACACCAATAATCCATAAATTATCTCTTAAATTAGCTATTAATGTCTGTGTGCCTGCATGATAGAGTTGATTATGTTTTTCTATGACCAACCTTTCTACAATTGGGTGTTTTGACGGCAACAATATGGGATATTTATAGCAATGTGGAATGTGTTCTGAAAAAAGCTTTGTTTTAACCCTGATTATGCAATCACTATCTATGAAAGTACATAAATTACGATAGGTTTCGTCTTCTTTGAAGTACTCTTTTTGTATGCACAAGTACACAGCTTTCTCAGCGTTTTCAAACTCTTCTACAGTTAAGCTACAATATAAACGATTACAAACTTTTGAACGACAATTAAAACTAAATCTAAAAATCCAAGCTACCATTCTTATTATTTTAGTGTATCTCGAAAAATATAATAAAATATTCGTAAAGTTAACCGACGTAAAGTTAAATAGTATCGTATCTCCACAAGACTTTTCTGTCACGGTTAGATTATCTACGGGAAACGGCCACTCCTTCATATTTAATTTAAGCCAACCGGGGCCTTCCCACCACCGTGAGCTTAGTAAGACTTCAGCATCGCAACCACGTGATGGAAGGTCTGCTGGATTAAACGAACCTGGGAGATGATACCAGTCTTGAATTTTTGTTTCTTTTCGTATCTCCCTAACTCGATTTTTAACAAAGACATTGTAGTTTCCATTGTTTTTGATCCATGACAACACTACCATCGAGTCTGACCAAAAATAATAAGTATGTTTCACGGCAAGAGCATCTCTTGTCTGTACATATAAACGAACAGCTAAAATAGCAGATAATAACTCAAGTCTAGGTATAGAAATGTCCGACAAGTTTTTGTTTGGTGAAACTCTCGATTTAGCCGTCAAAAGTTTTATGCATACCTTACCCTGAAATTCACTACGTAAATATAATGTGGCAGCATAAGCCTCCTTACTGGCATCACAGAAAGCATGAATTGTAAGATTACAACAATCAATATCGTCTATAGTGATACGTCGCGGAATACTAACGTGACTTAACGCGCCTAGCTTATTCGCCCATCTCATAAAATTTCTACTAATTATATCTGGTACCTTTTCATCCCAAGTAAGCTTGAGTGCGTGTACTTCTTTTAAAATTATGGCGGCGACGGTCCTGTCACGGTCGCCACTTGTTGGGGATCAGGTGCCATTATCACGGTCCTAATGATCCCACAATTTTATATTTAATTAAAATAAATGAAAATAATAAAATTCAGCACATAAAAAAGTAAATCTGTAATGCACTGAAAAAATATAATAAAAGACAAGCTGTTATTTTACAAGTTGCTTAGCAACCGTCACCTTGTTATTTTACACGGTTGCCAAGCAACCACAACATCAAGTAAATATCAAAAAATAACAAATTCTATGTCTGAATTTCTTATTGAGTTTGGCTGCATAGCTCATTTTCTTTGCCTTAATATAGATACTTTTATGATTAGATACGTTAATGCTCCAGAGCACAAAATTCGATTTTGTGCAGCCTATATCCTGCACAAACAAGCACTTTCAGAGCATGAGAAGTGAAAAAGCTTTTTAGGTCTGTTTGATTTGTTTACGCTAGCAACGGAACAAAAACACACGGAAAATCAACATGCTTGACTCAAACTGATTGACCGTCTCGGAACTACTTTAGGGACGTTAATTTTTATTAGGTTCTTACAGGTGTGTCTGGATGAATGTTGCGGGTGTGGCTGGGGGATGGGTGGGTGTGTCTGGGTGAATAGGTGTTTTGTGGGTGTTTCTGGGTGAATGGGTGTTTTGTGGGTATTTCTGGGTGAATGGATGTTTTGTAGGTGTTTCTGGGTGAATGGGTGTTTTGTGGGTGTTTCTGGGTGAATGGCTGTTTTGTAGTTGTTTCTGGGTGATTGGGTGTTTTGTGGGTGTTTCTGGGTGAATGGGTGTTTTGTGGGTATTTCTGGGTGAATGGATGTTTTGTAGGTGTTTCTGGGTGAATGGGTGTTTTGTGGGTGTTTCTGGGTGAATGGCTGTTTTGTAGTTGTTTCTGGGTGATTGGGTGTTTTGTGGGTGTTTCTGGGTGAATGGGTGTTTTGTGGGTGTTTTACCTTGTGCTCTTTTGATTCCCTCGCTATTGATTCCCTCCCATCCCTAAAATTAAAAATTAGAATCCTGAGCGATAGGCTCAGGATACTAATGTTTAATTTTAATTTTAAAATCCCTCGCTAGCTCGGTCAGCAAAATTGAGCACGCGGTTAAAAAGCAACTTTGCACTCACGCACAACAAATAACTATTACAATCACACCTATCAACTAGCCCAAAGTAAATAGCCTAAGCACTTGTGTTATGGATACTAGATAACGGACATATTTTAAATATTAATTATGTATACAGTGTGGAAAGAAAGCATGGGCCCTGGAGGGAAAGTACCTTAAATCTTTAAAATAGCTCAATTTGCCGAAAGAAGCTGCTGAAGCTGAAGTTATGTATTTTTCTTAAATTAAAAGAATGTTTTTCTTTTAAGTTAAGAAAAAAACATAACTGCATTCACAATTTTCTCAAAAAGCTTACCAGAACAGGGAATCAAACCCACTAAAAAATTTAAAAAAATACCCTTGCCATTTTATTTTACTAATCGATGCAGTCTATTTTAACGATAATTTTTCCCTTAGAAACTTGGTGTTAGAAATAAAAAAAAACATAAAATCTGAACTTTATTTTACTTTTACTCTCGAATACTCATAATCTTTACGAGAATCTTATTTTTTTAGAATTGAGAGATGCTTAAACTTCTATGGAAGAAAAATATCACCTAGCAAGAGGCTACTAATGTAACTAATAAATTCCATATCGAAAATGAGATTACGGTGCTCTTGTGGCTTTCGTACTAAATGTTTTTCTAAACCTCCAACATTTACTAAGTTTTTTACCATTCGCGCCAAAAAATTTCTCGACGGTATTCGTCTATTCGGATACCTTTCATCATACCACTGAATAGCTAAATTGTAACCATTGTAGTTTGAAATGTATGGTTATATTCAATCTAATTGCTCTTGATAAGCCAATGTTTTAATAATTACTAATACGAAATAGGTACTTGATTGCAAAATGCTAATTAGCAAAACAAAACTATATCAATGAAATTTACCAAGATATTCGTTCAAATTTCAAAATTGCCTTAAAAATCTCCACTGTTAACAAATTAAATGTTCCATTTTCAAAAATTCTTTTTTTAATTCCAATTACCAACAAAAATCGCGAGTAACAATAAAAAATTAAGGATTTGATTTAATTTGATAGCATCGAGGGTAAAATAAATGTTACATATCTAATGTTTTCTCTTTCTAGGACCCTATGTTTCTTAGAGAAAGTTTATTGTTAACACCGACTGCATCGATTAGTTAGTACAATTAAATGGCGAGGGTGATTTTTTAAAATTATTTAGTTGGTTCGATTACCAGGATTCTCTCTCCTCTTGGCCAATACCCAGGAATCTGAGCATTCAACCAAGCCGGCCGTCATGTGCGAAAAATGTGTCGGGGTCATAAGTTCGCGATCTTAAAAGCCGCGTACTTTAAGTTCGTACATCACCAACCCCGTACTGAACACTTTTCCGCACATGCGCATTCCTAGTGCAGTCTATCGGGGACTTTATGTTACTCTTCGTATATTATGCTTTCCTGGTACGGCTGCGGATAAAATACCGACCCGTCCGTGAGACTAAAGGCCGCCGCAGGCCCCTTAATTATTAATCTAAAAGCAACAATAGACATGATGACTAATTTTGAAAAACTACACCACGTTGTTTTATCGCATCTATTTTATCTAAAATAATAAGATTTTGATAGAAAAAACAAATGTTTGGAATAATGCAAATTAAAATTTACGCCATAACAGCAATGGCGTCCTTGTGACGTCACTGTATGTCAGTTTCTCTAATAAAGTGATTTTGATTAGCGAATAAAATGTTAAAAAAATAGTGATGTCACCCGGCATTTGACCAAATGGCGGATGGCTAAGTTTTGTCTTTTTACTTTTATAAAATAAATCAATTCGTTGTAATTCTTCACCTCTTATTGTGAATACATCTATATGTTTTCTTTAATCCTGGTCCATTCCAAATACATTCCAAATACATGCAGAAGGCGTGCTTAAATAAATACTCTGTCAATTTAACTAAAATTATTTAACGAGCATTTCACTTTTTATTTGGAGCTTCACTCATAATACGGAACTAAAAGTTACTGTTCGTGTATTCTACTCTCCTGGTACAGTTGCGGATGAACGAACGATCCGTTCTTGAGCCGCATTCGTCAGAGACCCTACCTTTTTATTCTTTAATAGTTATTCGTTAAACCAGAGTGCAAAATTGCTTTTTAACCGCGTGCCGAATTTTACGTGATTTTAACAAGCAAGCCCAGGATTCTACAATTAAATAAGAAAGCTAAACATGAGTTGAGGGTATCAAGAGCACGAGGTAAAATATAAATAAATAAAAATATATGCTCGCTTCTCGAGTGCATGGATCTGAAGAAATCCGCAGGTCCTGATAATATTCCAGCAATTTTTATTGTGAATTGTGCACAAGCTCTGGCTTTTCCACTTACCTTATTGTTTAGACGGTCTCTGTCAGAGGGCATAGTTCCCAAAATTTGGAAGTCGGCATATATTACACCTGTGCACAAAAAGGGACCAAAAGATGCAGTGGAAAACTATAGACCTATTTCAAAACTATGTCTATTTGCAAAAGTCTTGGAAAGGGTGGTTTATAAGCAATTGTACGCTGCTCTCAGGCATGTTCTCAACTCACACCAGCATGGTTTTATGTCAGGAAGGTCTACTACCTCAAACCTTATTTTGTGCAGTGACTATCTCTCAGCGCATATGTCGGAACCGTCCCAAGTGGATGTAGTCTATACTGACTATAGTAAATGTTTTGATCGAATTGACCATTTAGTTCTACTAAAAAAGTTACAACATGTAGGCATTCGTGGTAATCTATACAGATGGTTTACATCCTATGTCGAAGGTAGGTGTCAGATAGTTGCTTTTGGTGGATACACATCCTTGGCAATGAACATTCCATCGGGAGTTCCACAGGGTTCATTATTGGGTCCTCTACTTTTTAATATTTTTATAAACGACATTTCAGCTTGCTTTTACTACTCTAAAGTACTCTTATACGCTGACGATATAAAAATTCTCTGTTCATCGAAATCTCCATCATGTGCTCAGCGTCTTCAGGAGGATCTGTATCGATTTGAACATTATTGCACTATTAATAAATTAGATCTGAATATTTCCAAATGTTTTATATGTTCTGATACACGGAAAACTAATCCTATTATATTTAATTACAATCTTAAAAACTTGGCTATAACGAGAGTTAATTCAATCCGTGACCTTGGTGTACATTTTGATAACAAATTACTTTTTGATGTGCACGTTGACAGTATAGTAAATAGAGCATCAAAAGCACTTGGTTTTGTGTTGCGCATTTCTACAGAATTTCAGACTATTAAGACTTTTAAAATTCTTTTCTGTGCTTTTGTTCGTAGTCATTTGGAATATGCATCACAAGTATGGAACCCTCGTTATTGTATTTACAATGCGCGCATTGAAAGTATCCAAAAACGATTTCTAAGATATTTACAGTATAGAACGAAGACATATACCTCCGATTACATTAAGCGTTGTCAGAAATTTCACATGCTTTCCTTGTATGAGAGAAGATGCATAACAGATCTGGCATATCTCATGAATATAGCAAACGGCATGGTTGATTGTCCCGAGATGTTGGAGAGAATCGGTCTTTGTTGTGGGTTTCGTTTATGGTGTAGGTAAATATTACGTTTATAATTATTGAAATTAGTGTTTATATAATGAAACACATTCGTTTAGTTCAATCGTATAGAAAAAAAGTGTAATTGACAAAGTAAAAGTAAATTATTTGACAATCGTATTTAGCGCGCTTACGGCGCGCGCCACAGATTATGAAAATGAATCACACGGCATACAGCTTTAACGTCAACTTCGCATTTGGAGCTATAGATGGCGTGAACATAGCCCCACCCTTGGAAGCAGCAGGCTTTCAAAATGAGCAGAATTCGATTTTCTTCCAATCACCACTCTCCTTTATAGAAATCTCTTGAGTTGGTAATTGATCTTAGATGCTGCATGTCGTATAGTTCCAGAAGCGGTCATGATATCTGCCTTTCAGGATACGTCATCTTAACATTCATACCCAGACGCCACTTTAGCGGCCGCAAATTTTCCTTTTTAAAGAATACTAAAGCGTTTAGATCGATGTCCAACTGACAGGCTATCTATTTCTGTATCGGCTTGCAGCTCATCGTCTTCATCGAGTCGTATCAGATGTTAAATTGTAGCGGATGTAAGGTTCTTGGGTAGAGAAGAAGTTAAAGTCCGACCAATAAAGAAATGGGTAGTAATTGGGGACAGGAAATCGTTCGGATCAGAGGACAACGGTGACATAGGGAGTGGAATGGCTTCTAATTCTATATCAGAACAGTGCTAAATTCCTCAAATGTCATAATTTCCTACTTTTCGTTTAATATATGGTACAATACTTCTGCCTACCTCAAGCCACCAAATGAGGTGCATAGCGAGGAATAAATGTAAAGTTTATTCCTTCACTAGACAATAGTTCGATAATATGTCTATTGTTATTGTTAATAACAGCGTCTAGTTACAAAGCGTTTTCATGCGAGTTAATAGTAGTGATAGACAAGATACTAATTCGAAATGCATAGCACGTGTAATATAGAATAAAGTAGTAAAGTAATAAAGAAATATATAACTAAGAAGGCAAAGCCCTTTATAAGTGTGGCTTCTCTACCTTTATAGTCAACGGCACAGCTCTTGCCTCTCATACGTGTAAAATTCATCCGCTTCGTCTAATCATATTAGACCGATATAAAAATATATTTAGTTCTAACAGTTTTCAAGAATCACCTTTATTTTATACTCTTATAGGTTTATCGTTTAATCAATTATTATTATACGCATACAGCAACTATTGTAGCTGTATCATACGAACTAACATCGTTACAGATGTTACACTTCATCTACAGTTAAGGCACCTAGATTATTTGTACATTACAGCGTAGATCAAGTACTTTTAATTACGCAGCATATAGGCACCACATCGTTTTTACACGCTCAAATTAATAAAGTAGGACAAAATAAATGACAGAACTTTATGACATTAAAAAGAGTACAAAAGAATATACTATTCGTAACATAAGAAAAAACTAAATTTTATTTCATTTTTTAAGTTCTAGTAAATTAGTGTATTCGTAAGTAGAATGATTGATATTAAAATCTACCTACGTCTAACGTGTAAATTAATCTATTCCATCATGTTGTAACGAATTTACTATTTTATTTTAATCGTTTATTGTATATAATCGTCGATGTACTGTGCTTCGGAAAAATCCGATGGTGTGGTATAAAGTAAAACGGTGCATTGTACTTGTCGATTTTAGGCATACCATGACCCAAACTAATGTATTCGCGTTTAAAATCAATATATATTTTTTTATAGTATAGAGACCGATTTAAATTATCCTCCGATGGTAAAAAAACGAGATTTAGCAAACTTGTATGAATTACCGAAGTAATCAGTTGATTCCCATAATGGAATACGCTCGGAAAATCTACCACTGTCAGGAATTCGTAGTGGTGAAATGGTTTTGCATTTGCGTTTATCTAAAGTACGTTTTTTATTAGTCCTAGTCACTTCCCGTTGTTCCAAAAACTTACTAAATTCGTCATCTATCGTTTGTGTAAAATTACATTGTATACTATCAACACTGCAAGGAGAATTATTACTAATGGGACCAGATATCAACCATCCTAACTTGGAGCTCTGTAGGAATGGTCCATTTGGTAGACGTATTCTTTCTTCGTTTAATAATTCCCAAAACAGATCCGCACCTAAAAGCATGTCGACTTCAGATGGTACATAAAAGGAGGGATCAGCGAGTTGTATGTGTTCAGGGATACGTAAAGTTTTATAATCAATTAATTTTGATGGTATGGCTGATGTTAGACACGGTAAAACCATACATTTAATACGTTTACTATAATCGCATGTCTTCGAATGAATTAATATGTCGCATATATTATTTACCTGTGAGATATGTTTACCCACACCAGCTATGTGTATAGTGGACTCTATAGAACATACGTTTAATCGTTTATATAGCATATTAGAAATGAAAGAATGTTGGCTCCCGTTGTCTAAGAGAGCGCGAACAGTAATTCGTTTATTATTGGCATCTACTACATCAACCAATGCAGTACAGAGTAGCACCTGTTGCATGGGTAAAAAAGATAAATTCGTATCATGCGTATTAGGTTTCATTTGGGAATGAAATGTCAAAGATGTATTTTGTGCCTGACTAGCCGGTGATGAATAATGCGCATCGCCGGCAGGAGTCGCGTTTTCGTTTGACGCGTTCTCCGTGTGTATCAAGCTGTTATGCCTACGTTGACATTGCCTACATGGACCAAACAAGCATTCTTTTTCAGTATGTCCAGCACGCAAACAATTACGACATAATTTTTTATCGTCTATTAATTGTATTCTATCCTTAATGGACAGATTTAAAAACGAAATACAAGTATAAAGTGCATGCTCGCCGCTGCACATTACACAAACGCGAGTACGTTTAACAAAGGATTTGTTATTTTTATTATTAAATTGTGTTGAGACATAGCTATGTGTTGAATGTGTATTACTAGATGAGAAAGGCTTACGTTCGGGAAGAGATTTATTAATTTGTACCTTGTAATTATTATTTGTAACTTCTAACATGTCGGCTTTATTACGTAAAAACTTTAATAAATCGTCTAGTTTTAATTTATAATTGGAGTCGTTGGACAAATTAGGAATAGTGCCTTTGTAATTTTCCCATTCTTTTTCTGTAATAGGGTCTAATTTGTTTAATATTAAATAAATTAATAGCGTGTCCCATGCGTCGACCGGCTCACCGAGAGATTGCAATGCACGTAAATTTCTTAAAATCGAGTCGATTAATTGTCGAATAAGTAAAGGTGACTCTTTCGTAACTGTAGGGGCTGAAAATAATGATCTCACATGATTGTACACAAGCAGGCGATTATTATGGAACCTATTTTCAAGAAGATCCCATGCATGTGTGTAGTTAGAGGCTGTAAACTCCAACGCAGCGATAACTTGTAGCGCACAACCAGTGAGAGACGATTTTAAATAATGTAGTTTTTGTATGGAATCAAGATCTGTGCGTTTATGTATCATACTAAGGTATGAATTTCTAAATTCAAGCCACCGATCATATGAGCCATCAAAAGAAGGAAGCTTTATCTCGGGTAATTTAATCGACAACAAGTTAGAATTATCACCATAACGAGGACGTGAGCATTTGGAATCAGTATTTTCGTTGTCGTCTATCAAACATCTCGCCGCGGCAATGTTACTATAATATTGATGTTCAATTGTTTCACGATATTCCAACTGCTGAAATAAGTCTTGTGTATCAACTAGCGTATCTATTTGCTCTTGAATATAACAATAGTTTTGTAAACAATCAGTAATGGTTTGCATCCGTAAACTTATTTCAGTAATTTGAATGTTTGTTAAAGATATTGAATTTAATTTCGTAATGAATTTTTCGAATAATGTAAATCTGCATTTAATTGTAGCCCTAAGTTTTTTAAGCTCATTGAGTTTCATTATATTATCGTCTTTATTCAATGAACACATAGAATTATTATCGACATATTCTTCATCACTCATTTTGGCGACAAGAGAAATAACAGAAATAAAGTACTTACAGTTCAGAAGTTATGATGCAATCTGAAAACCTGTATAATATTTATATTACTAAATTATTAATTCGAATTAACTAAATTAAAAGAAAGTTAGCACGAATTCTTTACAAATCTAATTAAATTAAGATAAGGGATACGTATGGAATGGCGACTTGGTCGACTTCTTGTTCTTTAATATTGTTCGTATAAACTTGCTATATTTTCCTTCGACTTGTTAATATTCATTCGTATAAATGTAATCCGGACTCGGAGGACTAATGTTGTGGGTTTCGTTTATGGTGTAGGTAAATATTACGTTTATAATTATTGAAATTAGTGTTTATATAATGAAACACATTCGTTTAGTTCAATCGTATAGAAAAAAAGTGTAATTGACAAAGTAAAAGTAAATTATTTGACAATCGTATTTAGCGCGCTTACGGCGCGCGCCACAGATTATGAAAATGAATCACACGGCATACAGCTTTAACGTCAACTTCGCATTTGGAGCTATAGATGGCGTGAACAGTCTTAAAGTTCCATATGCGGGCACGAGAAGACCTTGCTCATTGCACATCTCTCGTTCTGGGTCTAACTACAGGCAGAACTCATATTTCATAAGGGCGTGTCGGTCTTTCAATGACCTCTCCAGGGAACTGGATATAGATTTATTTTATACTTCAACCTCCCAACTTAAAAAACTACTTGCAGACAGTTTTTTTCTTAAACTTTCTTAAACAGTGTATTTATTTGCCAAATTTTGTTTTTAACCTTAAAATGTTTCTTTTTCTCTCTCTTTAAGTGTGATTTGTTAACTATATATAGTTACCTATATGTGGAAACTTGTAAATGGCCTTCAGTTTCTCTACTTAATACCTACCTATCAATATTTAAGATAGCTGTAAGTTTTCTGTAAAATATATAAAATAAAATAAAATAAAAATGGCAAATGTTTCTTGTGCCGATTTGAAGCGCCCCATCGAGCGGCATGGGTAATAAATTTGACGTTTGTTGCTCGTATTTGACATTACAAATACATCTCTTTGTTAGTTCCGTGGACGTTCACCTTCGTAAACCAGTGCCATCAGCGCCAAGATGGCGATAATCAAATTGACTTTATTTTTTGGATGACAACCTACAGTCCAGCGTACTTGTTTGATAGAGGTCAATGTATCTAATGCGCATGTCTGCACATGCGCATTAGTAATGATATCTATTGCGCAAGTCTGCACATGCGCATTTCACAGTAAGTGTAGTGCGCATGTCCAAAGACGAGCACGAATTCTAGTTTTCTACCAGGATATAATAATTTGTAAGGAGTTCTTAAACATGCGCAATAGTAATGGTATCTAATGCGCATGTCTGCACATGCGCATTAGTAATGGTATCTATTGCGCAAGTCTGCACATGCGCATTTCACAATAAGTGTAGTGCGCATGTCCAAATACGAGAACGAGTCTGGTTTGCTAGGTAGGTACCAAGGCTTAAGAAGTTGTAAGGAGTTCATAAGCATGCGCAATGGTAATGGTATCTAATGCGCATGTCTGCACATGCGCATTAGTAATGGTATCTATTGCGCAAGTCTACACATGCGCATTTCACAATAAGTGTAGTGCGCATGTCCAAATACGAGCACGAATTCTAGTTTTCTACCAGGGTATAATAATTTGTTAGGAGTTCTTAAGCATGCGCAATGGTAATGGTATCTAATGCGCATGTCTGCTCATGCGCATTAGTAATGGTATCTATTGCGCAAGTCTGCACATGCGCATTTCACAATAAGTGTAGTGCGCATGTCCAAATACGAGCACGAATTCTAGTTTTCTACCAGGGTATAATAATTTGTTAGGAGTTCTTAAGCATGCGCAATGGTAATGGTATCTAATGCGCATGTCTGCTCATGCGCATTAGTAATGGTATCTATTGCGCAAGTCTGCACATGCGCATTTCACAATAAGTGTAGTGCGCATGTCCAAATACGAGCACGAATTCTAGTTTTCTACCAGGGTATAATAATTTGTAAAGAGTTCATAATCATGCGCAATGGTAATGGTATCTAATGCGCATGTCTGCACATGCGCATGTCTGCACATGCGCATGTCTGCACATGCGCATGTCTGCTCATGCGCACGTGTAATGGTATCTATTGCGCAAGTCTGCACATGCGCATTTCACAACAAGTGTACTGCGCATGTCCAAAGACGAGCACGAATTCCAGTTTTCTACCAGGATATAATAATTTGTAAGGAGTTCTTAAGCATGCGCAATGGTAATGGTATCTAATGCGCATGTCTGCTCATGCGCATTAGTAATGGTATCTATTGCGCAAGTCTGCACATGCGCATTTCACAATAAGTGTAGTGCGCATGTCCAAATACGAGCACGAATTCTAGTTTTCTACCAGGGTATAATAATTTGTAAAGAGTTCATAATCATGCGCAATGGTAATGGTATCTAATGCGCATGTCTGCACATGCGCATGTCTGCTCATGCGCACGTGTAATGGCATCTATTGCGCAAGTCTGCACATGCGCATTTCACAATAAGTGTACTGCGCATGTCCAAAGATGAGCACGAATTCCAGTTTTCTACCAGGGTATAATAATTTGTAAAGAGTTCATAAGCATGCGCAATGGTAATGGTATCTAATGCGCATGTCTGCTCATGCGCATTAGTAATTGTATGTATTGCGCAAGTCTGCACATGCGCATTTCACAAAAAGTGTAGTGCGCATGTCCAAATACGAGCACGAATTCTAGTTTTCTACCAGGGTATAATAATTTGTAAAGAGTTCATAAGCATGCGCAATGGTAATGGTATCTAGTGCGGATGTGTGCACATGCGCATGCCTGCTCATGCGCATGTGTAATGGTATCTATTGCGCAAGTCTGCACATGCGCATTTCACAATAAGTGTAGTGCGCATGTCCAAATACGAGCACGAAGTCGGGTTTGCTAGGTAAGAACCAAGGCTTAAGAAGTTGTAAGGAGTTCATAAGCATGCGCAATGGTAATGGTATCTAATGCGCATGTCTGCACATGCGCATGTCTGCTCATGCGCATTAGTAATGATTATCTATTGCGCAAGTCTGCACATGCGCATTTCACAATAAGTGTAGTGCGTATGTCGAAAGACGACCACGAATTCTAGTTTGCTACCAGGGTATAATAATTTGTAAGGAGTTCATGAGCATGCGCATTGCTAATGGTATCTAATGCGCATGTCTTCGCGTGCGCAAATATAGTGCGTCTGTCGGAAAATCGGACGAACACGATGTCTAATTTGCTACCAGGGTATGAGGAGTTATAAGGAGTTAATTTTTATTCAACATTTGAACAGTTCAGCCCCCGTAGCACGGGATGTGGACACATCTCTTTCAGGGGACAGAAAATCTTTTCCTGTCGCTCCAACTCTTACTAAATCCCGAGACAAAATACTGTCAAGTGGTGGTGAGAGACTTGTCCACGTCCCCGTGCTATAGGCTGAGACTATGGACGTAGGTTGCATTTACTGAAAATATGCGCCCCACTACTGATCTCTTGCCCACAAACAATGTTAAAATGAGAAGGTCACTGAAAGTGATTTTTGTACTTTTCATCATTTTTTTAAAACCATGGAAAAAAAGTACATACCAAGGGCGATAAAACAAATAATGTCTCAGCCATATGAGGTCTTCTTCTTTATGGCCCAATGTAACATAGTTTTATGTCACCCCCTGACCAGGAAGTGGGATTTTTCGAACGCGTAGCGGTCGAAAATGTCCACTTTATAATTAGGTGTGACATAAACATAATTTTAAACTGTATGGTGGTTTATAAATAGCTGAATAACAAAATAGGTACATACCAGAAACGAATTAGCTATTGTAAATTGCTGTGGTCAATTGCCCTATTTTTACCTTGGTTACATTTTTCATTATTTTTTTCTATACGTTAAAAAAATTTGAATCCTGAACATTAGCCAGGGAATAAAAAAACGAGGTGAAAAATCTTAACTCTCGAGTGAAACACGAAACTTTTCATTACACCTCGGCGAGGAAATGACTAAATAAAAAAAACATTTACAATCACAAGATATTTTTATTTCAGTTTAGATATTAACTACTACATAATGATAGGTACGTATTACAGAATTATCTTTAAATTATAACACAATTATACTTAGGTATAATTATTAAGAAACATTTAAAGTAACATTGCTACAGTTGGGTAGGTACTTAAGTTGAGTGTAATATTTTTGTTGGTGATTTGTCATACTTTACACGCTCACTCATCGCGTTATGAGGTCGAACAAGCTGTGAACGCTTTGTGCGATGGGCGACTAATATGTTAACATTTCTTTGAGCATATCAGAGATAAGTATATAAAATTGCTTCTCATAAAGAGCCTAACCTAAGGGCGCAGTTAAAATAGCATGAACTTGAAAAGGCCTCAACCACACTGAGTATTAATTAATTTCGTACAGTGCGGAGTGAGGTCTAATCTGTCTCAAAAATTGTATGCACCTGCGCATCCTAGCTTTTAATGACGTGATAAGTTTCGAAACGGAAGCATGTTGCAGGCCGACGCGCACTTGTTTTTTTTCAGGTTTTCGTGGTGACAGGTGTGCTGATTATGCACTTCAAATAGGTAGTCAACGAAAGCGCTGCGTAGATTGCTACGACAAATTAAGAGTTACGTTAAATAGCAGCCAGGTTGCAAAAAAAAAAGGCAAAAAATTGTTACTTTTGTGTCCGATGCGATAAATCCTTCGGCTTCTGCTTGCTCTATTTTAATAAAAAATATTTTATTGATAATTATTAACAAAATAACTTTAATATCGTTACTGCAACTCATAATTGGCGAAACGTGGGTGCTAGTTCACCTATGCTTATAGGCGTGATTTATGTATGTATGTACTGCAACTCTCTAAATTCACATCTAGTGATCATCCGTCGCGACACTAAGGCCCGGGGCACATTGGCGGCAGGGCATGGCAAGGGATCCTTCGGCATCCCTTGCCGTGTAACTTGCACATGTAAGCGCACACTAGCGGTAACAATGCCGTGGTATCCTTAAGTCTTGTCTTGTCGCGGTACTTCTCGGTATCCCATTGCACGGTATTGTTTTAGTACCCACGTCCTTCAACATTGAACTTTCAACTTTATTTTCATAATCTTTAGTCATATTTAGTTTAGTCACATTTTATTCGTTGCGTAAAAATAGCCTGCATGCCGTGCCGCCAATGTGCGCCGGCCCTAATAGAATTTGCTTTCAGTACAATGTGAGGCAGAACTGATATCATATATTTTGTTCATTTATTTAATACCTTATGTCGTTACTGTGGGCGAAGCTTGATTTAACTTTACCAACTCTTCAGGTTAATAATAATAAAGTTTCAAGCAATTATTGAATCAATTGACCTATACTTAAGAGCCCTATTACATTTTGACTGTGATTTTTGCGATAAATGGCCAATTTGAGCGTTCTTGATCTCAGAAACAAAAATTTATTGACAATTTTGACTTAGTGAATAGTGTAGAATATCATATTGGCATATTTCGTAGTAGCCTCGGTTTTTGTAAATTTTGCTTAACTTTTTAATTAAACCCAAAAATGTAGAGAGAATTTTATAAAATGCGCGAAAGCCCTTTTTTGAACTCCCTTGAATGAACCACTGATCTACGCAAATGAAAAAAAATATATATTTTTCTGTAATAGAGTCGAATAGTTCGTAGCGCCTCGGAATTTTGAAACATCACTGATTTAATATGGAAAAAAATCTTGTTCTAAACAAAAAAACTTCGAAAATAGCTTTAAGTTAATTGTGAATATCTCCTTTCTATAATAATATTTTTAAACAAAATTTATACTAGAATAATAATTGTTACTTTATGAGGAACAAAGATTTTATAAATTATAAAATCTTTGTTCCAAAAAAGCAAGAATTTATTATCTTATCTCAATAAACAGGATAAACATAACTGCAAAATGACTACGAAATGCGATGCAACGGCCGTCTAAGTATGAGAGGATTAAGATTTGTAATAGGGTGTTTTTAAGAAACAATTTACTGAGGCTCAAAAGACCTCATTACGCACTAGCTGAAAGTCTACGAAAAATGGCTCCGCAGCGAGCGTGTTAATAATTTTACCGATTCATCGGATCCCCTTGGCGGAAATGTTGGCGAGAGAGGGCCATGGTTAGGTGTTTCGGAACGGCTCATTTTCGATGTAGAAGGGCCAGTCCAAGGATCTGACTCAGGCTCTTTCTTGATGGTTCTTTCGATGTCTTTATATATTATTGATTTATTTTGGATGGAATCCTCTATGTATACAACGGCATTCGGCTCCCAGCCTCCATGGTGCTTAAGGGACAGGAGATCAGCTCCTGAATAGGCCAAAAGTGCGGCTGAAGTTCGTCGGAAACAATGACCCGTGTACAACGAAGGTTCTGGAAGTTCAAGAAACGTTGCTATTTCTCGTGGGATACCACCAATCTTATTTGCACCCATAGGCTGTCTGACACACTTTCCGTTGCGATATTGTAGAAAAAATCGATTGTTTGGAGTGTTAGGTGGGCGTAAGGCTTGATATTTCTCAACAATTGATACGTATTCCTTGCGAATGACGAAGTTGCGGTTTCTTTTTGTCTTTGTATTAGGTAAATTAATTAATAGTAACTCATCTGAATGTTTCTCAATGTTTTTGACATTGAGCTGCGTTAGTTCATTAGTTCGACATGCTCCATTTATACCAATAATAAGAACAACCTGTAACGGAAAAAGTAATTACTATTTTGATTTTAATTTGAACATTATATAAATGTTAGAAAAATTAGCAGGTACAAAGAATATTGTGGATAGAAAAAGTTCGAAACATTATAGAACGTCTTGGTTGGCCGAGTGGTATAGGCACCTGCCCGGAACGCGGAGGACGCGGGTTCGGATTAAGACTATAAGTATTCCAGCCTTTTCTAATCACAACATTCTTTGTAGGATTGTAATAGATAAATTAATAAAATTGATGTTAAGAAGTTGATTAATATACTTTATCAACGTAGGCCATTCATAAGTAGATACAGCTGAATATGCAAGTGACTTACTTTCGCTGCCAAATATACAATGTCAGGTGCTTTGTTAAGGAAATTTTCGATTTCAAATGCTGTGAAAACCTCTGATTTTTTTGGTTGATGACCAGATGAGGCTTTTTTTATAAATGCCATTAACTTAGGATATGTGTCGATGTGTATGTCTTTTTTCATCTTTATTGTTGCCTTTAGCATTGAATACTTGCTCCACAGAGTGCTTGATTTCTTCGTCTCGGATAATTCAATAAAATATGCCAGCAAAACATTTTCTGAGAAAGTTTTGGCTCCTTTAGCTAGTCGCCACGTGTTAAACATATCGTACTGTTTCAAATACTTCTCGCGTGATTGTTGAGGGAGAAAGCTCATTTGCGCATCATACACAGTTTCAGTCAATTCTGTTGGCGTCAAATAATCTTCTTCGTCGCTAGAATCACTCATTTTAGCTTTTTCACTTGTTTTTAATTTATGATTTGAAAAGAAAATGGCGCGGGCCAAGCAAGTTATAAAGTACACTAGTACACCAACAAGGTTCCAAGGCTGAGTTTTTAACAAATTAAAAAAGGTTGCATGATATATTTGGCACCATGTAGGTAGAAGTTCAGATTTAATAATGTTTTGAATTCACAAACTTAGTCCACACGATGTAGGTATCAAAATTTATTTACTTTATCCTCTAGCGGATAAAAACGGCTTTTACGTTCAGATAGCGAAGAGCAAAAATACCCTTTCTGACATGGGGGATGAAAAGACATTTAAAGCGCATGTCCCGCCCAACTCGATCGCGTGCAAATATGTAAGTTTTGGATACCAGGAGCAAAGAAATAGACAAGGTTCTACACATTGAAATTGAATCTTAACAAGCAGCTCTGAGGTACATTTTTCGTCAACAGCTAAATTTAATGACACTGACAGTCTAAAACGCATTTATTTCTATAGTTTTAAGAAAATTAATCCTTAACTCAAAGTAATATGGTACGAAATCCTATAATGCTTGAAACGCATGTCTGGTGACATGCGCTTTACGCAGTACGCCTGTTGCGCATGTCCATGAGACGTCTATTTTTCAATACTTTCATGCGTTAGCACTGTGTATTACGGTTTTTTATTAGCCTACAAGATCCTGCAGCTGGGCAAAGGCCAGGCAATGCCAAAGGCAATTACGGTTTAATTTTCTTAAAACAATGGAAAGTGATGTGCAATGGATCCGATTTCTTGTCGATACATTTATCTGTCAACGAATAATGTGCTTTAGTATTCTTCAATTTACGGTTTAGTTTCTATTAACAAGTCCCCATATATTCTTATATCCTGGTAGCAAAACCGTACAGTTTTGCACATTGTATGGGCGGACATGCGCATTGGAAATATTACCTACCACGTGTTAATAACATTTTCAACAATTATAAATTCTGTTGCTTTTTGTATTAAATATTGGTTTGGATTGAAAGAATTGAAAGAAATAGTATTGACAAGTGTTGAGTGATTAAAGGCGACTTTTGTAGCGATGCTATCGCGCGTTCCCATCGATACAGTCGCGCGTTAACGAAACGCGCGGCAAAAAGTCGCCGTGGGGGAGGGCTCTTAATGCGCATGTCCGCCCAACACGATTACGGTCAAAACTGAACAGTGTAGCTACCTACCATAATAGGATAAGATGAATATTATTAATTATATGGGATGTTATAGGAAAATTATATTTTAACCAGCTTTAGACTGTTTGTCAACAGGTAAATTTGATAACAATCGCTAGTATCTACTGCACATGTATTTCTATGTTGCAGAAAAATAATAATTTAAGGAATCCACGAAATTAAACAAATAGTGTGATAAATTATGCGTGTGTCAGGAATGATTATGCTCTTAAGATTTAAACAGTACGCATGCTTTGGTGATTACATCGTACTTCCGTTTACGTATGTCTCATACTCTAATAAGTACTATGCATTATAGTTTACTTTTCTTAATCCATGGAAATAAAATGCGTGCATTAGCACAATTTTTATGTCGATACATTTAGCTGTCAAAGAATAATGTACCTTACTGCCGCACTCAGAGACGTCAAATACCGTTAATGAGTACTTAATGTCAAAAAATGACAATTCAAAACTAGTCGCTATGTTTGCCGGGTCTATGAACTAAATTTAAATGAGATTTTTTGACGTTAAGTACTCATTAAAGTTATTTGACGTCTCTGAGTGCGGCAGTTAGTGCTCTATATCAAGTTTTATTTTCTATACACAGAACTCCTCATATATTCTTATCTCCTGGTAGGAAAACCGCCCAGTTCTGCAGGCTTTCGAGTTGGGCGGGCGGGTAGAATGTGCAAATAATTATAGACTCTAGTGCTTTTAAAGAACATTATTGCAAAGGCCGCGAAATAGACAATTAGCATTTGTCCTTTATTAATTAATAATTTAATTTCGAAAATTTTCATTCAAATCTAGACCATAGACCTGGCAAGAATAACGACTAGTTTTGAATTGTCATTTTTTGACGTTAAGTACTCATTAACGTTATTTGACGTCTCTGAGTGCGGCAGTTAGACTGTTCGTCAGCAGGTAAATTTAATGACAATCATTAAGTATCTACTGCACATGTATTTTCTATGAAGCAGAAAAATAAGGCATAACTTAAGAAATCCATGAAATTAAACAAAATATATTAGTATGATAAATTATTCGTATATCTGAGGGATAATTTATTATTATGCTCTTTAGATTTAAACAGTAGTGCTTGCGGATATGCGCTTTACATAGTACCTCGGTTGCGTATCTCTAATACTATGCATTAAGGTTTACTTTTGTTAATCCATGGAAATAAAACACGTGCTTAGCACAATTTTTCTGTCGACATTTAGCTGTCATAGAATAATGTACCTTAGTGCTCTATATCAAGTTTTATTTTCTATACACAGAACTCCTCATATATTCTTATCTCCTGGTAGGAAAACCGCCCAGTTCTGCAGGCTTTCGAGTTGGGCGGGCGGGTAGAATGTGCAAATAATTATAGACTCTAGTGCTTTTTGTTGTGACAGTTTCTGAACGCCACTTTATTTGGCGCCTGTTGAATTGTCAAACAGCACTGTCAGTCAGTTTTTCTGTGTGAGTACTTTTGGTGGTTGTAATAAATGATTACTAATTATTCAACCTAGTTTAATTTATAGACCATATCTAAACACTTTTAAAGAACATTATTGCAAAGGCCGCGAAATAGACAATTAGCATTTGTCCTTTATTAATTAATAATTTAATTTCGAAAATTTTCATTCAAATCTAGACCATAGACCTGGCAAGAATAACGACTAGTTTTGAATTGTCATTTTTTGACGTTAAGTACTCATTAACGTTATTTGACGTCTCTGAGTGCGGCAGTTAGACTGTTCGTCAGCAGGTAAATTTAATGACAATCATTAAGTATCTACTGCACATGTATTTTCTATGAAGCAGAAAAATAAGGCATAACTTAAGAAATCCATGAAATTAAACAAAATATATTAGTATGATAAATTATTCGTATATCTGAGGGATAATTTATTATTATGCTCTTTAGATTTAAACAGTAGTGCTTGCGGATATGCGCTTTACATAGTACCTCGGTTGCGTATCTCTAATACTATGCATTAAGGTTTACTTTTGTTAATCCATGGAAATAAAACACGTGCTTAGCACAATTTTTCTGTCGACATTTAGCTGTCATAGAATAATGTACCTTACTGCCGCACTCAGAGACGTCAAATAACGTTAATGAGTTCTTTACGTCAAAAAATGACAATTCAAAACTAGTCGCCATTCTTGTCGGGTCTATGGTCTAGATTTGAATGAAAAATTTTGACATTAAATACTCATTAAAGTTAATTGACGACTCTGAGTGCGGCAGTAAGTGCTCTATATCAAGTTTTATTTTCTATACATAGAACTCCTCATATACTCTTATCTCCTGGTAGGAAAACCGCCCAGTTCTGCATGCTATCGAGTTGGGCGGGCGGGTAGAATGTGCAAATAATTAATTATAGACTCTGCTTTTAAAGAACATTATTGCAAAGGCCGCGAAATAGACAATTAGCATTTCACCTTTATTAATTATACTAAAACCATGTCTCGAAATGGAATAAATAATAATTTTAAATAAATAATTTTAATTTGAAATTAATTCAGACATTTTAATAATAACTAGCTGACCCGGTAAACTTTTTTCCTTGTCATATTAATTAAAAACGCCTTCGCATTATTTTAGAACAAAGATAAGGTACCAAAAAAAGGTTTATTAAATTTGGGTCAACCTTAAAAGATAGACCTTTCCTTGCGGTTTTTTTTAGTCCTTTTAAATAAATATATTTTCCCCCATACATATTTTTTGCGTAACTTTAACTGTTTACGCAGCGCACGCAATAAAGCTCAAAGGCTAGGCAAAGCCAAAAGCAAATACGATTTGATTTTTTTAAAACAATGGAAAGAGATGTGCTATGGATCCGATTTCTTGGCGATACATTTATCTGTCAACGAATAATGTACTTTAGTACTCTTTCTTTCCTCTCAATTTAAGGTTTAATTTCTATAAATGCAAGTCCCCATATTAAAGTATTTGTTAATAACATTTCAAGAATTATTAATTCTGTTGCATTTTGTATTAAAGATTGGTTTGGATTGAAAGACAATTGAAAGAAACAGTGTTGGGGAGGGCTCTTAATTCGCATATCCGCCCAACACGATTACGGACAAAACTGAACAGTGTAGCTACCTACCATAATAGGATAAGATGAATATTATTAATTATTATGGGATGTTATAGGAAATAGTAGATTTTCCATCAAGTGCACAAAACGAATCATTTTTGTCCGAGACTTTTAGCAGCCCAAGCCGAAGGCGAGGGCTGATAGTAATGTCGAGGATAAAAATGGTTTTGTGGACGAGTTAGAAACTCTGCTTTTCACTTCGATTGCGAGGAAATAAATCAGAATTTCTCATAACATTTCTTAAAATTCAAACTAAAATTAGTACAGTTTTGAATACTGACGGAAATTGCTTTTCCCATTGATATTGGGCTTGGGCTGCAGACATATACAGCCAAGTATTAAATTAATTTTGAAATAATAATTGTCTTAAATTAATTTAATAACCTACCGTACCTGCTTGAATTAAAATTGTAATATCTTTTATGTCTTAGAAAACACATTAGGCAAATAAATGTAATTAAATATTAAAAAATAACAAATTCTATCTGAATTTGTTATTTTTTGATATTTACTTAAATTTATTTGCCTAGTGTGTTTTTTAAGACATAAAAGATATTAAAATTTTTTATTCAAGTAGGTACGGTAAGTATTAAATTAATTTAAGAAAATTATTATTTCAAAATTAATTTAATACTTGGCTGTATAGGTCTGCAGCCCAAGCCTAATATCAATGGGAAAAACAATTTCCTTTAGTATTCAAAACTGTATTATGAGGGTGTGTTTGGCGCGTTTCGTGGTGTCAGTCAGATTTATTTTCACTAATTCAAAAATTGTTACAGAGTGGATTTTGTGCAGTAAAAGTGGTGTTATTTTGATGCACAAGCATCCGTGTTGATGTGCAATTATGCAAAATCATTGAAAATAAGTCTTGTGATGGTGTTTGATGTTGTGGTGAAAACCACGTAAAAAGTGGTTTTGCTCACTTCATCAGTCACCATCATGAACTCTGTTACCATTCAATTCGCGTCAAGCACTCCCTAGATGCGTTAAAATGTGTGACACCCATATTTTAACGTAATATTCATTTCATTCATAATTTCATCCACTCATTATTTCATAAAACTACAGATAAAATATACACTAAAGACATGGCTGTATGGGCTAGACCCTTTGCCTTCCCTAAAATATAGGGAGAATTTAACAAAAAAAAAAAATTCAAAACTGTATTAAGTTTAGTTTGAATTTTAAGAAATGTTAAGATAAATTACTGTTTATTTCCTCGCAATCGAAGTGAAAAGCAGAGTTTCTAACTCGTCCACAAAACCATTTTTATCCTCGACATTACTATCAGCCCTCGCCTTCGGCTCGGGCCGCTAAAAGTCTCGGACAAAAATGATCCGTTTTGTGCACTTGATGGAAAATCTACTATTTCATCCCACCATCTCGGAAAAAGCGTTTTTGCTCTTCGATATCTTGAGTGCAAAAGCCGTTTTTATCCTCTAGAGGTTAAAGTAAATTTGAATTTAGAACATCGTGTGCAATGAGTTTGTGAATTCAAAACATCATTATACATATTTATTTCTACCTCCATGGTGCCGAAATTGTCATGCAACCTATTTTAATTTGTTAAAAACTCAGACTCGGAACCTTCTTGGTGTACTTTTTTTTTGTAATTTGCTTTACGCGCGCCATTTTCTTTTCACGTCATAAATTTGTTAAAACCTAGGAGTTCCGTGACGGTCAATCAGCTTGGCGTCAATCTTGCTTTACACATTTTGATCGTCTATAACGCTTGCTTGATGCTTGAGTCAAGCATTTAAAAGCTTTTTAGGTCTGATTGATTTGTTTACGCTAGCAACGGAACAAAAACATACAGAAAATCAACGTGCTTAACTCAAGCTGATTGACCGTCTCGGAACTCCATTAGGGACGGTAATTTTTATTAGGTACTTACAGGTGTGTCTGGATGAATGTTGAGGGTGTGGCTGGGTGGATGGGTGGCTGTTGGAGGTGTGTCTGGGTGAATGGGTGTTTTGAGGGTGTGTCTAGGTGAATTGGTGTTTTGTGGGTGTGTCTGGGTGAATGGGTTTTTGTGGGTGTGTCTGAATGGATGGGTGACTATTGTGGGTGTTTCTGGGTGATTGGGTGTTTTTTTGGGTGTGATTAGGTGTTTTGTGGGTGTTTCTGGGTTAATCGGTGTTTTGTGGGTGTTTCTAGGTGAATGGGTGTTTTGTGGGTGTTTCTGAGTGAATGGGTGTTTCGTGGGTGTTTCTGGGTGAATGGGTGTTTTGTGGGTGTTTCTGGGTGAATGGGTGTTTTGTGGGTGTTTCTGGGTGAATGGGTGTTTTTTGTGTGTTTCTGGGTAACTGGGTGTTTTGTGGGTGTTTCTGGGTGAATGGGTGTTTTGTGGGTGTTTCTGGGTGAATGGGTGTTTTTTGGGTGTGTCTGAGTGGATGGGTGTGTATTGCGGGTGTGAATGTTGTGGGTGTTTCTGGGTGGGCGTTGAGAGTGTGTTTGGGTTAATGGGAGGGTGTTGTGGAAGTTTTTGGGTGAAAACAGAAACTGCTGTGATTGTATTTTTTTTTTGTATTTTGCAATTTCCTCGTTTGGTGTTGCACTCGAGTGCAAAGATTTTTCACCTTGTGCTCTTTTGATTCCCTCGCTATCGCTCAGGATTCTAAATTTTAGAATCCTTCGCTAGCTCGGTCATCAAATTTGAGCACGCGGTTAAAAAACAACTTTGCACTCACGTACAACAAATAACTATTTAACCAGCTTTACACTGTTTGTCAACATGTAAATTTGATAACAATTGCTAGTATCTACTGCACATGTATTTCTATGTTGCAGAAAAATAATAATTTAAGGAATCCACGAAATTTAACAAATAGTATGATAAATTATTCGTATATCTGAGGGATGATTTATATGCTCTTTAGATTACAGTAGTGCTTGGGGATATGAGCTTTACATAGTGCCTCTGTTGCGTATCTCTAATACTATGCATTAAGGTTTACTTTTGTTAATCCATGGAAATAAAACACGTGCATAGCACAATTTTTCCGTCGACATTTAGCTGTCAAAGGATAATGTACCTTAGTGCTCTATATCAAGCTTTATTTTCTATACATAGAACTTCTCATATACTTTAAGCTCCTGGTAGCAAAACCGCCCAGTTTTGCACGCTTTCGAGTTGGGCGCGCGGGCAAATAAGGCTCTGGTTGGTGCTTTGTATAGAAATTTGCAAAGGCCGCGGAATAGACGTTGCAAACATTTGTTCTTAAGCTTAAATACATATTTAAAGTATCTACTCATATAATAATCATACTAAAACCATGTCTCCATATCGAATAAATGATAATTGTAAATAATAGTAGATTTTCCATCAAGTGCACAAAACGAATGATTTTTGTCCGAGACTTTTAGCAGCCCGAGCCGAAGGCTTTTTATCCTCAGAGAGCTGATTTACTATCAGCTCGTCGAGGATAAAAATGGTTTTTTGGACGAGTTAGAAACTCTACTTTTCACTTCGATTGCGAGGAAATAAAAAAGTAGTTTATCATAACATTTCTTACAATTCAAACTAAAATTAGTACAGTTTTGAATACTGAAGGAAATTGTTTTTCCCATTGATATTAGGCTTGGGCTGCAGACCTATACAGCCAAGTCTTAAATTAATTTTAAAATAATAATTTTCTTAAATTAATTTATTAACCTACAGTACCTACTTTAATTAAAATTTTAATATCTTTTATGTCTTAAAAACACATGAGGGAAATAAATTTAAGTCAATATTATAAAATAACAAATTCTATCTCTGAATTTCTTATTGTGTTTGGCTGCATGGCTCATTTTCTTTGCCTTAATATAGACACTCACAGACGATATCTGAGTGCAAAAGCCGTTTTTATCCTCTAGAGTATAAAGTAAATTTAAATTTAGAACATCGTGTGCAATGAGTTTGTGAATTCAAAACATCATTATACCTATTTATTTCTACCTCCATGGTGCCGAAATTATCATGCAACCTATTTTAATTTGTTAAAAACTCAGTCTCGGAACCTTCTTTATGTACTTTTTTTGTAATTTGCTTTGCGCGCGCCATTTTCTTTTCACGTCATAAATTTGTTTAAAACCTTGGAGTTCCGAGACGGTCAATCAGCTTGGCGTCAATCTTGCTTTAAATATTTTGATTGTCTACAACGCTTGCTTGATGCTTGAGTCAAGCATTTAAAAATCAAATATCATTTGTTTGACCTAGCAACGGAGCGGAAGAAAAGTTGCGTGTTGCACTCGAGTGCAAAGATTTTTCACCTTGTGCTCTTTTGATTCCCTCGCTTACGTACAGGATAGGATTTTTTTTTTAGAAAACCCGTTATAATTTCATTTTAGAATTAGAATTTCATTTCATTTTAGAATCCTTCGCTAGCTCGGTCTTAAAAATTGAGCACGCGGTTAAAAAGCAACTTTGCATTTACGTATAACAAATAACTATTATTGCACACTTAATACAAATTACAGGACGATTGACACACAGGACAGGTGGCCTTATTCATTATCATCATCCCTTTAATGTCCTCACTGCTGGGACACTGGTCCATTTCAAATATTTTCTAGCCATTCCGTAGTTCTATAACAAACACTGACACGAGATTTTCTATATATTAGACTAGCTGACTCTGCAAACGTTGTTTTTCCTCTATCACCCATGGTTATAAAAAATAGCCTACGGCTACTACTATTCTCAGACCTACCAAACATACGCAAAAAAAAACGATCAAGCCGTTTCAGAGGAGTCCAAACAAACACTGTGCCACGAGATTTTTATATAATGCTATGAAGCAATATTTGGGAGAGTACAAATCACATAAAGATTTCTCCAAAATCCTTATATTATAGTTACACTTATATTTTTGTTAAAAACGGCCGGACTGCTCTTAGTTGATGTTATAATTTTTTGTTTTATAACTTATTGATAACTACTAGGTTACAGCGTAGTCTACTATTTATAGCACTCATTACTGTAAAGCCTTGTTCGGACTAGGCTAGTATTTTAGTCTAGTGGCGAGTAATTTAGTAGCTAAACTATTCGCTACTGCCTTAAAATCGTTCGCATTAAAGTCGAGTAAAGCTCACAAGTCAGTGGTACTCTGCAAGATGAACAGCCTACAGCGTGATAGACATTTTCACGTCAACTAATGAACTCGACTAAATCGACAGGTTCGGACTTGTTTAGCCGGCGGCCGAGTGAGCACGGACGCGTGGTTGGGGGTGCTACTCGCTACTAGACTACTAAAAAAATAGACTCGACTAAATTACTTACTAATCCACTCGATTAATTTTTTGGTGTTCAGACACGTTTAGCTACTATTTTATTATTATTACTCGCCACTAGACTAAACTACTAGCCTAGTCCGAACAAGGCTTAAGTTCTACAAGTCAGCAGCCAGCCATTTTAGGATTCTAAATTTTTCATTAGATACCGAGAAATTTTAATAATAACTAGATGACCCGGCTAACTTTGTTATGTCATATTAATTATTAAAGCTTATAGAATGATATCATGTTTGCAAAAACACCTTCGCATTATTTTAGAACAAAAAAAAGGTATATTATAGTGGGGCAACCTTAAAAGATAGACATAATAATATGCTATCGCGGACTTTTTAGACCTTTTAAATGATCATATTTCCCCCATACATAATTTTTGCGTTACTTTATCTGTTTACGCAGTGCACGCAACGAAAGCTCAAAAAAATTCTTTCCGTTTTTGCAACGTTTTTAATTGATGCTAAGCTCCTATTGATCGTAGAGTGATGTTAGCCTTTAACGATTTTTATCGACGTAGCTTAAAGCCTACATCGATAAATGGACTATCCATTACAAAAAATCTCAATTAGAGTCTGTAGTTCCTGAGATTAGCGCGTTCAACCAAACAAACAAATAAACTATTCAGCATTATAATATTAATATAGTAGCATAGACGCTTTTGATTAATGCACTCCACAATTTGTTCTCTATTGATGATTTTTTCACACATGTGTATTTTCAATAAACTTCATTCATCTGAAGCACAATACAGTATTAAGCATATTTGCTCTTAACGTTTTCTAGTCTCCTGGTACTGATGCGGATAGTAGCGGGCTACTCGCAACTTGACTGACATACAATTTATTCTGTAAGAGAAGCCTGTAAAAGAAAGATACTAGAAACTAATGAAAAACAAATTCGAAATAAATAATTAGAGAAAAATGTCTAAGGCGAGTTCACCAACACGTTAAACAACTGAATATAAGATAATTTTTGACAATTCTTCCATTTGATAAAATGTCAAAAACCGACGGTTAAATAATAATAGCCTGTGCGTAGGTGCACTCGAACCTAAAAATTACTGTTTTCATGCGATTAGTCTCCATTATTTTAGTTACAGATGTTTATTTAAATAAATGTTCATAAAACTTGAAATGAAATATTGTAGAATTTATAAATAAACAATAAATATTTGATATCAATTAAACCTATATAACCTTGATAAATTGTAATAAGGATTATATTACTTTTTTTTTCTATTTTATTATGTTATGTAATTTTTATTTATAAAGTTGTTTCCTTATCAAATAAATAGAAGTTTCTGCGTCTCTCTGCGGTGTTGCCGTTCAGCATCGGATCTGCCTTTTATCCGCATGTATACTAGGAGATCAGAAGTCAAAAAGAGTTATCGTCCGGTAGCTCAGCCTTCGGCACTATTGCGCATGCCGGTGAACGCCTGAAGTTAGTTCTCCCATATAAAGGCTAGGGGGAAAAATATAGACGAATTGTGAACCTCCTCATTTTGTGAAGTCGGTTAAAACGTAACGTTCTTCCAACGGATTTTTTTTCCGGAATTCACCGGCAAATTGAGATTATTGGAGCTTACTCCTATATTTTAATTTATCGTAAAAGTTTGGTTTAATAAGGTATTCTCTTACTCTAGTTCCAAACAAAGCTCATTTTAGTATAGTTATTTTGGTATAAGATGAGCTTTGCATTTGTGTAAGTGCACACGGATAGTGTAAAGTGAGATGTGGCCAGCCACCGTAGCACGAGACGTGTACAAAATCTCCTTGGTGAAAAGAAAATATTTTCCTCTCGCTCTTCGTCCTCTTCGTCCCATGTAATAGGTGGCGAGTCTATTGCCATTTATCGGGCACAAAAGTCGCAGTACATTGCTAGGTGGTATAAGAGGAACGCTGCAACCCATACCTCGTATATATAGATAATTCGCACTCTTAAGAAAGCCGACCTTAGCCAACGAATTATCCTAAGGAAATTTTGCCAAAAAGAGTTATAATACCGACCTAAAAGATGAAGCTCTACAACTTTGGTTACGGAACAAGGTTAAACAATGATTTAAAAAATTATTTGAGAAGAATATAGACTATATTCTTCTCCATGTGCGCGCGAGGTAACTCAGTCAAAAATAGTTTTTCGTCGATTCCCAAAATTTTGCGATTTTGGATTCGGTTGTTGTTTTATTAAGAGTGATTATATTGACCTTACTAGGTGATAGGGAAAAAAATTGTTATTTGTTATATAATACGTGAGTGCAAAGTTGCTTTTTCACCGCGTGCTCAATTTTGATGACCGAGCTAGCAAAGGATTCAAAATTAGAATCCTGAGCGTTAGCGAGGGAATCAAAAGAGCACAAGGTGAAAAATCTTTGCACTCGAGTGCAACACGTAACTTTTCATCCCTCCTCAGCGAGGAAATGGCAAAATGCAAAAAAAATTACAATCACATTATTAAAAGTTTCAGTCAATTCTATTTACACCCTGACACTTCCACACCATCAACATCCACCCAGACGCACCCACAACATCCACCCTGACGCGCACGTGCAAAGCAAATTAATAAAAAAAAGTACACCAAGAAAGTTCCGAATCTGAATTTTTAACAGATTAAAAAGGTTGCTTTATAAATTCGACACCATAGATGTCCAATGGGTTTAATAATGTTTTTCAAAGTTGATTTTGTGCAGACTGTGCAGTGAAAGTGGTGTTGTTTTGATGCACAAGCATCTGGGATGGTGTGAAATTATGTAGAATCATTGAAAATAAGTCTTGTGATGTGTTTGATGTTGAGAATTTTGAAGTGGTTATCATTACCTCATCAGTCGCCATCATGATTTCTGGTATCATTTAATTCGCGCCAACATACATACATACATAAATCACGCCTATATCCCCGAAGGGGTAGGCAGAGGTGAACTAGCACCCTCGTTTCGCCAATTATGTTAGCTCCCATGTAATAGCTGGCGAGCCTATTGCCATTTATCAGGCACAAAAGTCGCAGTACATTGCTATGTTATATAAGAGGAACGCCGCTGCCCATTCCTCCTCACTGATTTATCCTTAGTCGCCTTGTACGACACCCACGGAAGAGATTTGGCGTTGTGACTACTCCCTAAATGCGATAAAATGTGTGACCCACCCATACTTTAATGTAAAATTAATTTCATACATTCATTTCACTCACTCATTTATTCATATTAATATGAAATAAATATACTAAAGACATGGCTGTATGGGCTAGACCCTTTGCCTTCCCTAAAAAAACAGGGAGAATTAAAAACAAATAAAAAAATTATGTATCGTATTCACAAACAGAATGCACTTGCACGCGATGTTCTAAATTCAAATTTACTTTATCCTCTAGAGAATAAAAACGGCTTTTGCACTCAGATATCGAAGAGCAAAAACGCTTTTTCCGAGATGGTGGGATGAAAATAAAATTTAATAAAGTAATGCCGATGTCTCTTTATTAAATTGAATGGATGAAATAGGGACAAGTTACAGCAACTACACGTGAATGTGACCCAATAATGCCAATAAAGTTAAAAGTAAAAAATCTTCAAGTACCTACCGGTCTTCTATGGCTCGGAATGATGGACTGTGAAAGAGACGGATGAAAGAAAATTGCACGCGGCAGAGACGAAATGCGAAGAGTGCGAAGTGACAAAAATAAAAAAGATAAGGAATGTGTACATAATAAGAGGAGGCGCTCGCTAGCGCAGTGGCATGGCGCTAAAACTAAGCAATCTTCGCTAAGGCCGGTCATTTTATGGGTGACAATAAATGTATTATCTCGAGTTCCTTCGTGCTTCGGAAGGCTCGTTAAGCCGTTGGTCCCAGCTGCTTATGGTTGACAGTACCATGATGCTGTTTTGTGTTTAAAATCATTATACCTACTCGTCTGCTGTACTAGGCAGTGTGGTGACGGCTGAGTAGAATACTATTGTCACCACCCCAAATCTCTCCCGTGGGTGACGTACAAGGCGTCTAAGGATAAATCAGTGATGAGGAATGGGCAGCAGCGTTCCTCTTATAGCAGCTAGCGATGTACTGCGACTTTTGTGCTCGATAAATGGCAATAGGCTCGCCACCTATTACATGGGACCTAACATAATTGGCGAAACGTGGGTGCTAGTTCACCTCTGCTTATCCCTTCGGGGATATAGGCGTGATTATGTATGTATGTATGTCTCCTGTACTATGGATGTAGTTGCCAATGTCTCATTCTCTGCCTTTACATTTGTACCTACCAATAACTGTAATATAAAAATAATCAATGTTATCAATTCTAGTCTTTCTAAAGTTATTTGCTAATTCCATGAACATCTCACAATTCGAAACACCACTTACTGTAATTTAAAGACGGCAGAGCAGAATACAATTGTCACCACCCCGAAACTTACCCGCGGGTGTCGTACAAGGCGACTAAGGCCCGAATTCACCAACACATAAACAGGCGATTATTATTTAACCGTCTGTTTTTGACATTTTATCGTATCAAAGAATTGTCAAAAACTGGCGGTTATCTTTTAATCGCTTGATTTACGTGTTGGTGAACTCGGGCCTAACGGTTAAGACAGCGATGAGTAATGGGCAGCAGAATTACTTTTGTACCACCAGCAATGTACTGGGATTTACGTGCCTATCTATCGGATTCGCCACCTATTACATGGGACCGAACATAATTGGCGAAAGGTTGTTAAATCACCACTGCCTTAAGCGATATTATGACTTATGTATGTGTGTATGTACAAAGGTGCTATTTTCTACCGCAGGGTCTTCGAAAAAGCCGATTTTCCTGCTGCAAGCGACTCTCATGATCCCAAATGTCTCCGTGAAACCTACTTTGGAGGAGATACAAGAGGCTCTGGTGGTAGCTGGGAAGCACATCTCTGGGCTGTCTAAAGGAGTAGCACAGTGGTCTGGAGGAAGGGTCAGCCGGGTATGGCAACTTAAATCAGACCAATGAAAGAATAGGAAAACAACTATACAGAGCTTTAGTAGGTTCTCAGTATTACTTAGTTATACTGTCATTAGTCACCAAAAATTATTCTGCCGGATATTAAATAATTCGAATTTTTGTCCCGAAAAACATAGTTCCAAGAAGGGAGTATGACTTGAAACTATGGATACAATCCATAAATATAAAAGAAAGAAACCACATAACTTTACATAACAGATAACAACTTCATGAAATATCTCAAACGACTGGTATTAGATAATATTATATAAATATGCAGTTTTGGGATCATTAACAATATGTAACTAGCGTAGACTATTTAGAAATTCGTACGTTTTAATCAGTATTATGTTTTATAGTGAAGGTAAAAAAAGGTAGGTACGACCTTTTATTACCGTTACTATAAACAATAATGCTGTCAATATAAAACACATTTTTAAACTGTTTCATTTTCAAATATTTTTCTAAAGAGCATTTTACTTGTCTTAATTGTATTATGGCTGTCTTTTTTTATATTAAACCACCTGTTGTACCATTTACACTTCTCTGTACATATGAGCTATTTAACCATGATTATGAGATGCACCGTTTTACCTGTCACTGATATCCTGTATTTGTTGTACAATCGCCTCACATAATAAAGCATGTTAAATAAGACAGATGCTACACGAATCTCTATTTGACTACATTCCGATGTCTTATAAAAATTAAAATATGTATTGTGTTTGTGTCAAGATCTTGTGGAAGTCCTCTTTCGGGAAAAAATTGCAGTATTTGAAATTTTAATTAGCCTTTAGCATTTTAGACGAGAGATGCCCGCTGTTGGGCATTGGGACTTCCCCGAAGGAAAACCGGACCTTACACTGCCTGCATCCATCGACTTTTCGTGACTTTTACCAGATCATCCACCTTGCGGGGAGTGTACCACCCCTGCGTCTCTTCAGTGAAAGGTCCTCAGTGACCGTCAGTGCTCTTTCCAATGTGCTCTTTCCTCTGCCAGCTAAGGTCCGCAATTCTGCGGGCCATGTCGGTGACCTTAGACTTTTAGACCTTTCTCCTTGCCCTCGGAAGATGCAAAATCAGTTTTACTGTTGGCCTGGTTTTTCTTATATTATGTACACCAGATGGCGTAGTTACTCTACTCTATGCTTTTTGTCGTCGTGCATTTTGTTTGTAAGGAATTATGCGTAGGCAGGCCCACCTTCTATTCTCATAAAATTACGAGTTTTTTGCTACGCCGTAGTGCTACAGCGTAACGCCCTACGATGTAGCATAGCAGCTAGTGAACAGACCGTACCGAGATAATTTGCTCATGATAGAGGTGAAAATAGAGATGCAACTCAAATTTATGATATTAAAGACATATTGCAACGAATGCTACTTCTTGTCATGGATAAAATAATCCCGATTAATTAGTTAGGGTGAAAATTTTGGTTGGAATTTCAGAGAGCATAATTCATCAGATTGTTACTAAAAAAAATAATTGGAACCATTTCCACATGATCATGTTGCAACTTAGTCTGTTATTGCCCATTTTACTGTGCCGTCCTAATGAAAATTCCGGTAACAATTTTTAAGGATTTTTTAGATAGCATGTCAGCTAAATATAGTTTAGGCGTGCATTGGGCCACCTTCTCCAAAATATTCCAAACTAGCATACTAAGCATGCAATAATTTCAAATATAATTTAGGGTAAACAGGAGCCAAATTCTGCTCGTTTTTAATTTTTATGGCAGCACCAGTTTTCACAGTATTAAAATAGAAATACCAATTAATTATATATGCACCATATCATATTGTAAAAAGATGCACCGCTCAGCACTAATAATTTTGATACTTTTAGTCAATTTTATATTATTGAGATTACTCCTGTACTGTTATTAGGATTGGGACCCATACCATGAAATAATAAAGCGCATCAACTACGTTCATAAAGTGAAAGGTCACTATATGGATTGTAACGCGGCATCCCACTTTAGAGGGAGGAGTTGGGATCACGTACAATTTCTTGGTAAGGGTCCAGCTAAAACTGTGGCGAACGAACTCTTGCAGTATCTGCTATCCTAGTACTTGTGCGGCTATTTCAGAACACCCGCAACAGTTTTGGTTATGCGGCATTGGATGTTTTTCTGGACTTTTGGATATGCGCTGAGCTGAGGCTTTTAGATATAAGGCCGCCATTTTTGCCACTATTGTAATATAAATAATGTTATACTTATTTTATTTTGTTCAAATTCAAATAACAGTAATAAAGCTAGGTTTAGCGTGGGTTTACCACAAGCTTAACCGAATGCACGGTATTTGTTATATACCTGCTTTGAATATTAGTAATTCATTTCTACAGTGCGATGCGTTGGTAGAGTGCGTTTCATCTTATAGTTCCTATGCCGTCATGGTGGTAGTATTGCAAGAAAATGATACCATGTCAACTTTATTGTCTTACCTTTAATACAGGGAGATTTTTTTTCATTACCTACATAAACAATTATGCATCTATCTTATTTTGTTACTTATAACTACTAGCGGTACTAAGCAGTAGTTACATATTAGTTTTTTTTATGAAAGTCTTATAAACTAACTCGTGAAAATTTGCGAGAACAGTTAGTTCATGATATTATTAGTATGATAGAAATTAAATAGATAAATATGAATTGTAGTGACGTAACAAGGATAGACTCATTAAGTAAAAAAAGGTTAAATCATACTAAAATATTATATTTATTATAATTAACAATAATTGTGTTCATCTAACATGTCTACATTTGACATTTCCTCACACTTATTAGTCGTTAAATCGATAATAGTAGTATTTTTTTACAGTTAAAAAACTAAAATAATTATAATTTGTTTATTTATCAAACACTTAATAAAACTGATACTGGTAACCCAATATAAAGGCGGCAATACGAACTTGTACACACTAATATGGATTATGCGGGACCTCCTTACGTTTTTCACGTTCACAAAAGACCTTAGCTTTTAAAACTATTAATCTTTCATCACTTCAATCAATGTTTTGGACATGATTTTCTCAAAGATTTTCTATAAAACATAAAAAAACCTGCAAATATGACTTACGTGTTGATTCTAATGCCAGACAGGGCAGCCACCACCACGGCATAGGAACTATAAGATGAAACGCACTATAGTCGTTGGCTTACAACGTGAAGTTGAATGTTTAGAAAAAAATCAGCAAGTCGATCTTGCCTGGCGAGACGTGTGGTATAGGAAGCCGACCGGATTGCAGGGAACGCGGGTTCTATTCACGCATCAGGACATTAATTATTCTAAATGTTTTAACCTCTTTTTTCTTACATATATAAATCACGCCTATATCCCCAATGGGGTAGGCAGAGGTAAGTTAACACCCTCGTTTCGCCAGTTAGCTTAAGTCCCATGTGGTGGCGAGCCTATTGCCATTCATCGGGCACTAAAATCGCAGTACATTGCCAGGTGGTCTAGGAGGAACGCTGCTGCCCATTACTCATTACTGTTTTAACCCTAAGTCGCCTTGTACGACATCCGCGGCAGAGATGGTGATAGTGCCAATTGTATTCTGCTCAGACATGCCTGTATATTTCTTGAACCACACGGCATGCTGTATATTTCTTTTTCTTTGTATCAGTAATAATGTTATGAAGTGAATGTAAATACTAATATGAATGTGTCTTTTTTCCACCTTCCCTTGTGATGTTAATTGTATTGTGCCTGTCCACCACTTTGTGTTTGACTGGTGTTTCTGTCTGCAAACTGCTTTCGTGCCCTCCCCTTCCCTCCTCGCCGAACACTCGATGTGCTTCTACACTCTGTTCTCCTGGTGCTTGCTGCTTCTGCGTACCCTCAAACCAGGTTAACTGGAAGAAGATCGCTGGCCGCCAGTCGAATCAGCTTCTTGGAGTAGTTACGAAGCTTGACGAACAGGTACAATCCACGACAGCAACCAACGCCGGCGCCTCTCAAAGACCTATGAAGATGCTTGAAGCAGCTAAAATGAGGAAGAAGAAGCACTACAGATTGGAGTCGGAGGAGAAGCCCTCCTTTCCATTCCAGCAGAAAAATTTTTACAATCACGTCATGGAGAATAAGGAAGTCGTAAAAACTCTATCACTTCTGTCTTCTTGTACGCAGAACATTAAAGTGGTATGATATATTAATAATAATCTTTCAAACTTCCGCATGATTATTTAATATATGTGGCAGGCAGATTGTTGGATTGGGCGTTTCAAGAGCGTAAAATATAACATTTTCTAGTTTTGTTACTTTCGTGATTTTGTTACTTTCGTGATAACATGATAACAAATCTTCAAACCATATTTTTTCGCTATATGGATAATATAATGTATTTCAATAAAATTGAAAATGATTGTGCAATATTAGGTAACAAAATTTTATAAAGTTTCTAGATGACCCGGCAAACATTATTTTGTGATATAAATTATTTCTATAAAAGTTATTAATATTAGTTTACAGTTGTCCATACTATTCAAGGATATAATTTAGGGTTTGGATGGGTAATGAATTAAAGATAAAGGAATAATTTGGTTTGTATTATGTAGGAATTGAATAATTTGGTAAAACGCTGGAGACCATACCATTACCTGTGGAAATGTGAAAAAACTCTCCGTCAGCTATTGGCATGGAATTTAAATGATTTTGAGTTGTCCCTGAAAAGGCACAGTGACTTAGAATCTAAACTAGCGATTGAACCTGATGTATACGTCATTGGCAGCTGCCTCGCGATATCTACTGAAAAACTTAAGCTGGGCTTGACGACCGAGTTAAAAAGTAAGTATAGTCATAACTTATGTCGAAACATTACAGAAGTAACTACTGGTGTGTTTATCTAATCAAAACCCACAATTAAAATTAGCATTACTAATTCAATGCACTAGTACTGGATATGGTAGTGAGCAATAAGACAGTATTGCCCGGCGCTCTATTCCCATTAGTACACATAGAAAGCTGCAATCTGCTTTCGTGCGCCCTCCTAAACTAAAGCATAATAATATGTTACATACTACATTAACTACAGACTACATCCTATTAACAACCAGTCAACTTATATTCAGTTCAATGCCAGAACCATTATGACATACCTATACATTTCTTGAATCATAAAATATTGTTTAATTTCACAAAAAAAAAAATTTCAGGCGGTACATACCGCATAAGTCAAGCTATGCGTAAGAAATACAAACGTGAAATGGATTACGTATACGCAATCATGAATGATCTCGAGCGGAAGCTAGAGCGGCCAATACGTGACTTAGATGACGTGCGCATGATCATGGAAACCCTCAAGAAGATCAGAGAGCAAGAGGTCGACATGGATCTCAGAATAGATCCGGTGGAGGTAAACGCTATATTTAGTTGTAGGATCGTGACTGCACGTTACAATCACAAGAAAAGATTTTACAAAAAAAAATTAAGTTAAAGTAAATTTTATTTTATTTATGTCGCTAATGCGTAATAGACTAACTGTCGCACACAGAGACGACAATTAACTTTAATGAGTATTTAATGCCAAACATTTTCATTCAAATCTAGACCATAGACCCGGCAAGAATAGCGACTAGTTTTGAATTGTTTTTTTTGACGTTAAGTACTCATTAACGTTATTTGACGTCTCTGAGTGCGACAGTTAGGGCCTATTTCACAATCGACAAGTAAGTTCTAAGTAGCTTACTTCGCAGATCATTTGACAGTTGTAATATGAAATATATGTCAATTGAACTGCAAAGTAAGCTATTCAGAACTTACTCGTCGATTGTGAAACAGGCCCTTAATAATGTAAAACTTAATTTGCGATAAGCGTCTGCGACCCTAGTACCTACGCAGTGGCGCAGTACTTTTGTTAAAGTAATCCACAATTTAATTAATTTGATCGTTTGCTATTTCTAAATATTTGGCAATGACATTTCGCCCCCTGTCTGCTATAGGTAGTATTTAATTTTAAAATTTCATTTCGTTAAACTTTTTTCGAAACAGGAAGCGTTTAATATAATCACTCGGTACGAGCTTCCGGTCAGCAAGGAAGACTTGGAGCAGGTGGACAACTTGAGGTACACGTGGCAACAGCTACAAGCGCGGGCGCTAGCGGCCCACGTGCAACTGCTGAGAATGCAGCCCTCGTTCGAGTTTGACCTGAACTCGAACCTGGACAGATTCAGGGAAGACAATACGGAGTACTGTTACGAATACCGAAACGCGGGGCCCATGCAGCCCGGTCTCACTCCTCGGGAAGCATCGGATAGACTTATATTATTCCAGGTAGGTTTCTATTTTGTGTGTCCACTGACTTACAACTGACTTACTTAGACCAGATGAGCACTGCCATGTTGCATTTACATTGACTTACGAAGGATCATATTCACTAAACCATGTACGTAAGAAATCAAATGTATTCTGTCTAATTGCAGTAGTTACCACACCAATGTTCCACCATTCAACAACATTTTCGCGCTCTGTCCAAATTTCGTGTGACAGGAAGATAAATATCTTAAAGATTTGAACAAGCAGTATGTTGATAAGTTGGTGAATATCTGCCGCACTCAGAGTCGTCAAATAACGTTAGTGAGTACTTAACGTAAAAAAAATGACAATTCGAAACTAGTCTCTATACTTGCCGGGTCTATGGACTAGATTTGAATGAAAAATTTTGACATTAAATACTCATTAAAGTTAATTGACTCTCTGAGTGCGGCAGTTAGATAGGCGGTATTAATGCAGTGACTGCCAGCTGGTGGATGCCAGTAACTTGCCTTATCATCAATAATAAGAACTACACGGCTTTCTGAACAGCTATTCATTTGTACATTGATTTAAAGAGTGAATTAAAATAAGAAAAAAAATAGTAATTTTTCATTTCATGGTTTTCCAGAACCGCTTCGATGGTATGTGGCGGAAACTACAAACGTACCAAAGTGGCGAAGAGCTTTTTGGGCTACCTCTTACAGAGTACCCTGAGCTGGCACAAATTAGAAAGGAGCTCAACTTGCTCCAAAAGCTATACAAATTATACAATGACGTCATTGACAGAGTCAGCAGCTATTACGATATACCCTGGGCTGAGGTCAATATTGAAGAAATCAACAATGAGCTTATGGAGTTTCAGAACCGATGTCGCAAATTGCCAAAAGGGTAAGGGACGGTTTTCTTTTAAGATATAGAAAGTATGTAGTATGCTGATAAAAAAAATATTGAAACCGGTTATTTGGATAAAACATATTTTATGAGATTCCGTTGTTGTCGTGTTGTGGGAAAAACTGGAAGTATCGTAGCTAAAATAAGTTTGATTGTGTAGGTCGATCCGGTTTCCAATATGTTGATTGATTCAGACAGTGAATTACTTCCAAATATTTTTAAGCATTCCATTTACTTGACGTAATTGACAACATTACATTTTTTGTAAAGCATTTTTTTAATTATATGGATAGAAAAGAGACATTATAAGACTCGATTCTTTTTTTATAATTTTCTTTAATTTCGATTTTAAGGCTGTTGTTCACCAACACATAAACAGACGATTAATAGCTAACCGCCGTCGGTTAGTTATTTTTTTGACATTTTATCGTATGGAAGAACTGTCAGAAACTGACGGTTATTTTTTAATCGCTTGATTAACGTGTTGCTGAATAGAATAGAACTCGGATTAACGTGTTGCTGAATAGAATAGAACTCATACATACATAAATCACGCCTCGCCAGAATAGAACTCGGGCCTAAGTATTTATATTTTAAACTTTAAAACTTACTCATTCTAAAACGACGTAGGTGCAATTGTATGATTTTTATGGGTTGAAATCATAGGCCCTCTACAAATTATCTTTAATTAATCTTTGAAGTTACGTCAAATCTTGTACACTCCGTCCATTCGTTATAAAAAGTTAAAATGGACACGAGGATCACCTGTGACTATTAAACTTTAACAAGGTTTTGTTAGTAAAATAATTTTTCACTTCTCATGCTCTGAAAGTGCTTGTTTGTGCAGGATATAGGCTGCACAAAATCGAATTTTGTGCTCTAGAGCATTAACGTATCTACTCATAAATGTATCTATATTAAGGCAAAGAAAATGAGCTATGCAGCCAAACTCAATAAGAAGTTCAGAGATAGAATTTGTCATTTTATAATATTTACTTTAATTTATTTGCCTATTGTGTTTTTTAAGACATAAAAGATTTTACAATTTTAATTCAAGTAGGTACGGTAGGTTATTAAATTAATTTACGAAAATTATTATTTCAAAATTAATTTAATACTTGGCTGTATAGGTCTGCAGCCCAAACCTAATATCAATGGGAAAAACTTTTCCTTCGGTATCCAAAACTGTACTATAGTGCGTTTCATCTTATAGTTCCTATGCCGTCATGGTGGTAGTATTGCAAGAAAATTATACCATATTCACTTTATTGTCTTACCTTTAATCCAGGGACATTTTTAAATTCATGATATAAACAATTATGCATCTATATTATTTTGTTACTTATAACTACTAGCGGTACTAAGTAGTAGTTACATATTAGTTTTTTTTATGAAAGTCTTTTGACAAAGCTCGTGAAAATTTGCGAGAACAGTGGGTTCATGATATTATTAATATTATAGAAATTAGCTCTACATAAATATAAATTGTAGTGGCGTAAGAAGGATGGACTCATTCAGCAAAAAAGGTTAAATTAAAATAAAATATTATATTTATTATGAATAACAATAATTGTGTTCATCTAACATGTCTACATTTGACATTTCCTTACTCTTGTCAATCGTTATTAGTACTATTTTATTTACGGTTCTAAAACTAAAATAAATATATTTAATTTATTTATCAAACACTTAAAACTTAATAAAACTGGTAACCCAATTCAATGGCTGCAATCCGAACTTGTACACATTATTAAGGATAATGCGCGACCTTCTTACGTTTTTCACGTTCACAAAACCCCTTAGCTTTTAGAAACGCTACTCAAATTTAGGGGACTGCTTAAAAAGTTAAGTGGACACTACCTGTCAGAATTTATATGGAAAAACGTCAATTTTGACAATACTTAAATGTTAAGCGGGACTCAAACTTTGAATAGCGTTTCTGTATTCGGGGTATAATCTTTCATCACTTTTCTATGTTTTGGATATGATTTTTTCAAAGATTGTCATTTCAAACATAAAAAAACCTGCAAAGATGACTTACGTATTGACATTGTTGACAGACAGTGCAGCATAGGAACTTTATGATGAAACGCACTATAATTTTAGTTTGAATTTTAAGAAATGTTATGATAAACTACTGTTTTATTTCCTCGCAATCGAAGTGAAAAGCAGAGTTTCTAACTCGTCCACAAAACCATTTTAATCCACGACATTACTATCAGCCCTCGCTCGGCTCGGGCTGCTAAAAGTCTCGGACAAAAATCATTCGTTTTGTGCACTTGTTGGAAAATCTACTATTTCATCCCACCATCTCGGAAAAAGCGTTTTTGCTCTTCGATATCTGAGTGCAAAAGCTGTTTTTATCCTCTAGAGATAAAGTAAATTTTAATTTAGAACATCGTGTGCAATGAGTTTGTGAATTCAAAACATCATTATACCTATTTATTTCTACCTCCATGGTGCCGAAATTATCATGCAACCTATTTTAATTTATTAAAAACTCAGACTCTGAACCTTCTTGGTGTACTTTTTTTGTAATTTGCTTTGCGCGCGCCATTTTCTTTTCACGTCATAAATTTGTTAAAACCGTGGAGTTCCGTGACGGTCAATCAGCTTGGCGTCAATCTTGCTTTAAACATTTTGATCGTCTACAATGCTTGCTTGATGCTTGAGTCAAGCATTTAAAAGCTTTTTTTTTAAGCATTTTTTTTAGGTTTGTTTGATTTGTTTACACGCTAGCAACGGAACAAAAACATTCAGAAAATCAACGTGCTTGACTCTAGCTGATTGACCGTCTCGGAACTCCAATAAGGACGGTAATTTTTATTAGGTGTGTCTGGATAAATTTTGCGGGAGTGTCTGGGTGAATGGGTGTTTTGTGGGTGTGTCTAGGTGAATGGGTGTTTTGTGGGTGTGTCTGGGTGAATGAGTGTTTTGTGGGTGTCTGAATGGATGGGTGAGTATTGAGGGTGTGACTGGATAGAAGTTGTGGGTGTCTGATTGGATGTTGTGGGTGTGTCTGGGTGATTCGATATATTGCGGGTGTTTCTGGGTGAATGGGTGTTTTGTGGGTGTTTCTGGGTGAATGGGTGTTTTTTGGGTGTGTCTGAGAGGATGGGTGTGTATTGCGGGTGTATATGTTGTGGGTGAGTGTTTGTTGAGTTTGGGTTGATGGGAGGGTGTTGTGGATGTTTCTGGGTGAAAACAAAACTGTTGTGATTGTATTTTTTTTTGTATTTTGCAATTTCCTCGTTGGGGGGGATGAAAAGTTACGTGTTGCACTCGAGTGCAAAGATTTTTTACCTTGTGCTCTTTTGATTACCTCGCTATCGCTCAGGATTCTAATTTTTGAATCCTTCGCTAGCTCGGTCATCAAAATTGAGCACGCGGTTAAAAAACAACTTTGCACTCACGTACAACAAATAACTCACATGTAGTAATATTAATTTGGTACCATAATAAAAAAAAGTTTCAGGGAGATACAAGATTCGTCGAATAATAATTTGGATTTTTATATGAATTTCCAGTTTGCCGCATCTTTTTTATGAAATACTCAGATGCATTACTATGTGTAAAAACATTCTTTTACTCACCGAAATAAAATTTCATTTTCAGCCTGAAGGAATGGCCTGCATTCTTCGCTCTCAAAAAGACCATAGACGACTTTAATGACATGTGCCCACTGCTCGAATTGATGGCTAACAAGGCAATGAAATCGCGCCATTGGCAACGCATCATGGAAGTGACCAAGTACAACTTTGAACTCGAAAATGAAGATTTTTGTCTAAAGAATATCTTGGAAGCTCCACTCATGGAAAATAAAGAAGATATCGAGGTATTTATTTCATGTACAGCTTGGTTTTCATATCAAAGGATTTGACTACAAAAAATTTAACAAATCGAAACTTTTATTTTCTCTATTTTTCATTGCTTAAAATGGCTTTTATACATAAGAATATACCAGCCCCATCGTAACTATAATTAAATTATATACTTAGGTGATATCTAAAAATAAAAATTTGTATACTAGTTTAAATAAAACTAAAATTCAGTAGGGAACTAAAACTTTAAATTCGATGTAGTAAGAACGGGAGAGCTACGGAGTCAATTTTACTAAGTGAATGGAGAACTGCCGGTATATTAATCATTTTGCATCCCTGTTTTTCATACCTCTCTAGAAAAGGGTAAACGATTTCACAGACTAATAGCTGTTCCTCTTGTATTCTGTTGGCCTAGTACACCGCCGGTCGCGTAGTTCACGTGGATATGACGCAGTTGGCGCTTGCCGACCGGCACTAATGATAAGTTACTTCACTCATTTGGCATTGTTTGAATATTTTGAGACCACGACTCCACGTTTGTTAACCGACGAAAAACCGGAGGAGGTTACTCAATTCGTAACGTATGTTTTTTTATGTAAAAAGAAGTGAGAACGACAGATATTTATTTCATAATACACCCAGATGGTAAAAACATAAGTTAGGTATATTTAGAAAATAATAAACTAGGTTAATAAAAAAATAACATTAATTTAATGTTAAAATGTATTCTTAAATAATAATACATTATTGCAAAGGCCGCGAAATAGGTAATTTCAGGTCGAGTAAGAGTTTGAAGGCCGAGCCGTGGGCGAGTACTCCACTAATATGTAATCATTTCAGTGGAGGCATACAGTTTTTCTCAAAAGAATGCAGGGAAATAAATAGTAGATTTTTCAGCAAGTGCACAAAAAGAATCATTTTTATCCGAGATTTTTAGCAGCCCGAGCGAGGGCTGATAGTAATGTCGAGGATAAAAATGGTTTTGTGGACGAGTTATAAACTCTGCTTTTCACTTCGATTGCGAGGAAATAAAACAGTAGTTTATCATAACATTTCTTAAAATTCAAACTAAAATTAGTATAGTTTTAAATACTGAAGGAAATTATTTTTCCCATTGATATTATGCTTGGGCTACAGAGATACAGCCAAGTATTAAATTCATTTTGTAATAATAAGTTTCTTAAATTAATTTAATAACTTACTGTACCTACTTGAATTAAAAGGAGATAGGACGAGGAGAGAGACCATTTTTGTATGGACTTTGGACCAAGTGCCGCTCAACATTGAATCATAGTACATAATATTCCATAAACTAATACTTTTCTTTAACCCAAGGCGCTTCAGGATCTATCCGAGGAGTATGGAGAAAATAATCTATTTTATAGATTTTACATTGACGAAAATCATAACCAACAATTTGTTTTTAAATAAAAGACGGTATATTATAGACAATGGAATAAATAATCAATCAATGTGTGTGTTAAAAGGGGTTGTTAATTCACCTTTGCCTACCGCTTCGGGGATATATTCGGTGATTCATGTATGTATGAAATCATTAATTGTTCGTTATATATGTAGGCCTCATGATACATGAAGCACGAATGTAAACCATTATTATGAGGATGACGACTGACTTTAATTATCATTAAACGTCATCCTCATCGTCGTCCCAGCTTGTTGGTGCCTCGCCCACCCCAAACACCAAACTAGACAAACAACGTGGGCACAAATGTCGATAGTTCTTTGCGCAGTAAAATATGAACAGCAATAATGTTGCACGGATTCGAGCCTATGATTGTTCTCGTCAATGAAAATTTACCAGTGACACAGAAAGGTGTCTGTTTTTTGAATTGAACATCGCGACAGCCCTATACAAAGCCGTCAGTCAGTCATTGAGTCATTTTCGTACAGAGTTTACAAAAAACTTGCTTCGAATGAGACTAGCGAGGTCGAAACCAGACAGAAGGTAAAATAAGTAAAATAATAATAATATTATTTGATGTAAACGTCAAAAAATATATACATATATCAAAAGTTGAAGCACTAAAAGAAAAAGTAAAGTTTTTAGAGTAACCCGCTTATGTTTATTTTTAATTTTTTTTTTAATATATCTTTATGTGCGGAACAAAATAAAAGTATTCCCATATCTGGGCATCATTTGGTCCAATTTGGTCAATCTCCTTTATGTCTTAAAAACACATTAGGCAAATACATACATACATACGTCACGCCCTCCTCTCACGGGGGTAGGCAGAGATCACTTCCGTCCACTTGCTACGATCCTTACATACTTCTTTCGCTTCATCCAATCTCATCAATCTCTTCATGCATGCCCGTCGGTTTCGGGTACTCTTGACCTGGCCCTTTTTCAAAAGACTTTCAATTTGATTATGAAAGATCCGCGTAGGCCTTCCCCTTCCCATTTCTCCATTCACTTTCGCCATGTAAATCCTTTTTGTCATTCTCCTTTCATCCATTATTTCGACGTGACCAAACCATGCGAGCATCCCTTTCTCAATCCTTGTCATTACACCTCCTTAAAACCACACCTTTCTCTTATCACACTGTTATACAATCGGTCACTCAGCCTTACTCCTTAGGCAAATAAATTTAAGTAAATATTATAAAATAACAAATTATAACTGTGAATTTCTTATTGTTTGGCTGCATGGCTCATTTTATTTGCCTTAATATAGACACATTTATATGTAGATACGTTAATGCTTTAGAGCACAAAATTCGATTTTGTGCAGCCTATATTCTGCACAAATAAGCACTTTCAGAGCATGAGAAGTGAAAACATACTTAATATTGAATTGAATGAATATGGATGACGCCATCGTGGGCGGGCAGCGCGTGTCACAGAGCGCGGCCGCGGCCGTGATGCGCCGCGCCGCAGCAGTTGACGCCCAACACAATAAAGCGAGTCACACACAGCGAATATAATATATGTTTATTATAGCGTCTGTTTATATTAGACGCTATAATATATACTATATTCGCTGTGTGTGACTCGCTTAACTCCACCACACCGTTCACCATACATCGATCGGTCGAGGTCAGGAAGAGGTCGATCGGATAAGACCAAACTGAGTCAGTTCAGCCTGAACGGATGCAAATCCTTATCGTGTGTATGTAATTTGTCATACCCCGACCCGTTCAGTTCTTCCGGTCAGGCCCATGTGAACGAATTGTTTCAGTCCATCCGGCCGACGACGAGAGCTTTCCTTCAGACCAGATTACGCACACACGATACGGATTTGCATCCGGTCAGGTAGAACTGAAGATAAAACAGTCCGTGTATGAGGCACTTAACATAACTGGAGCGCAGTATGTTCTGTATTCAAAAAACGCTCCAGCAATTGATTTCATTTTCTATGTTCGTTATCTATGTCGAAATTACCCGTATTCTTTTTTCGAAATAATGACAACATTAAAGGGCGACAACATTGCTGGAGTGTTCACCGCTGCCTCTCTCGCGGTTGTGAGTTTTAATATAACGAGGAATGAGAACAGTGAAAACAGCAGCATAAATAAAATTAATACTATTCCCGGTAATACGATTAAGTAATATTCCCGGTGAATAGTAATAGGCGCGCCTATTACAAGGGACCTGACATACATAAGCGAAATAAAGTATTTTAAACCTCTATCTCAGGGTGAAGATGCTATGTATGTATTATCCATCAGTCACGTACTACACAATCCATACCGTAGAAATCATTTGGTAGGTCTCTTATTACCTACTTCAAAAAGTATATGACATGGGGCCTATTTTTCCCCGAAGAAATCGAGCAAATTTTACTGCGCTATGCCGCCGCGCTAGCGAGCTCCTCGATGGTATAATAATGCTGCTCATTTACTCATCGGTATATAGCCTGCTACGGCACCCGTAAGATTAGGGGTGGTAGTGAAAATTGACAACATTTATTTTTAGAAAAAGAATTTCGAAAAATTATGATCTTGAGGCGGGAATCGAACCCGCGTCCGCTGCTCGATTCCCGCCTCAAGAATAATTTTTCGAAATTCTTTTTCTAACCTCCAAAATCTTTGTACTAATTTTTCTAACATTTATATAATGTTATTAAATTAGAAAATGAAGACACCCATATTTTTTATTTTTTTTAATACCATCGCGTTCATACTAAATAATAATGATTAAAATTCCGGTCATTCTAAACAGACGTAAGCGCCATATGACGTCACAACGACGTAGGAGTAGCATAATCAATTTTGCCTCGTTCTGACGCGAAAAATATTAGATGACACGAAAAATATTACTTGTCAATATTGACAATCTGGCGTTTCCGGCGTCAAAAATAAAAACAATTTATTTGAAATAAATTTTCAAGTAAAATACGTTTGAAATTAGTTATAATTAAAGTCTTGGAAGGATTTCTTTTTTATTATTTTTTATTTTAATTTTATTAGTTATAATTTCGACGATGACAAATAATAAATATTAGATTTGATTCAGGACTGATGATTTTTTTTGTTCTCGAATGTAGGAAGGCAAACTTATTAATTTATGCCTCCGTTGTTGTGATGTCATCGCATGAATTATACATTTTATTTTTGTCTTAACTATGTAATTAAAAAACATTTTCGAAGTCAGGATTAGAAAATAACAAAACAGTATTTTTAATTCGGGGGTTAAAATTTTTTAAATGTTGTCAATTGTATTTTGCTCTGCTGTCACAACACGACATCGAAATAATAATGAAATGTAACTAGCTAATTCCCGGGTGAAAAGAACACGTAGGTGGCTTGAAGATCGGGACGACCAAGGCATCATAATTCTAAAGATATCTCATACCACCATAATTATCAGATCTTATTGTTGTCTCGTATCAACCGTATTGTAATAAGACCCTACCGAAATGTGTGGGCTGGATTTACAGCCGAAATACTAGGACAACATAAACTTAATGCAAGTAAATTGTTTGATCAGATGTTAATACTTTTTGTGTGCGTTATTCAAAATTACTTTTTGATTCCCCCATCTCGGAAAGCGTATTTTTTCTCTTCGATATCAGAGCGCATACGCCGTGTTTAACCGCTAGCTAGAGGATAAAGTAAATTTGAATTTAGAAATATACTACAATACTTTTTTTTTTATTCTCACTATAGTTTAGGGAAGGAAAAAGGTCTAGCCCATACAGCCAAGTCTTTAGTGTATATTTTATCTGTAGTCTTATGAAATAATAAGTGGGTGAAATGTATGAATGAAATGAATTTTACGTTAAAATATGGGTGTCACATATTTTAACGCATCTAGGGAGTGCTTGGCGCGAATTGAATGGTAACAGAGTTCATGATGGTGACTGATGAGGTGGACAAAACCACAATTTACAGTGGTTTTTACCACAACATCAAACACATCTCAAGACTCATTTTCAATGATTCTACATAATTGCACATCAACACGGATGCTTGTGCATCAAAATAACACCACTTTCCCTGCACAAAATCCACTCTGTAACAATTTTTGAATTAGTGAAAATAAATCTGACTGACAACACGAAACGCTCCAAACACTCTCCGTGTGCAATACGTTTGTGGATTCTTTTTTTTTATTGGCTGTACGTTCCTGAAAACAAGTCCTTTAGGAACTTTCTTTGTATACTTTCGTTTACTTTTCTTAATTTTGAATGATAAAAGAATGAATTAAAATAATGTGTGATGAGAATGAATGATTTTAATGGATGAAATGAATTCTACATTAAAATATGGGAGAAACACATTTTAACGCATCTAGGGAGTGCTTGGCGCGGGTCGAATGGTAACAGAGTTCATGACGGTGACCGATGAGGTGGTGAAAACCACTATAAAACTCTTAACGTCAAACACTTTTATTTCAATATAAAAATTTGACTGACGCCATGAAAGCCCGCCAAGCAATCTCTTTGTGAATTCAAAACATGATTACACTTCTACTTCTACCTCCATGGTGCCAAATTTATCTTGGTGTAGTACTTTTTAAAAAAAAAATTATTTTGCTTTTGTGCGCTTTTTTCATTTCGGGTCATATTATTGGTAATACCGCACGGTAATACTATCTATCAGTATTGTAACTTCATCAACGGACGGTGTGTTGTTCTTTAAACAGTAAGCGCGATTAAGTATTGTACCTGTAACAGATACTATTTCATATGGCAAGTAGAATATAACTGTGGAAGTATATATAGCGGTGGAAGTGTCTGGATGTGTGTTGTAGGTGTGACTGGGTGGATGTAGTGAGTGTGTCTGGGTGGATCTTGTGGGTGTGGATGGGTGGGTGTTGTGTGTGTGTGGGAAGATCGGTGGGTGTGGAAGTGTCAGGATGAAAACAGAATTGACTGAAACTGTAATAATGTGATTGTATTTGTTTTTTTGCATTTAGCTATTTCCCCACTGAATTGGGATGAAAAGTTACGTGTTGCACTCGAGTGCAAAGATTTTTCACCTCGTGCTCTTTGATTCCCTCGCTAACGTTCAGGGTTCTAATTTTAGAATCATTCGCTTGCTCGGTCATCTAAAAGGGGTTAACATCATCATTCAGCTAAATAAGCCGAGGTACTGATTGAAAGATTCATTCGTCTGTGAGTCTGTCAATCACTAAATAATATTTTAATCCACTGCGTGACTACTTACAGTACTAAATCATATCGATGCCTATAAAATTTATGAAGTTCCATCCTATTTTATCCTTCATCCATCCATCAGAATTTTATAATCATCATTAGCTAAAATAAGTACCTCGGCTTATTTTAGCTAAATTATGATGATCATAGTAAATTATATACCAAGGGAATAAAGCAGTGTCTCATATCACGTCACGGGTGCAGACTTGAATCGCGAGCCAATAGGGCTACTCATAAGCATTATTTTTTCCTAAATAACCTAGCATATTAAATGAAACTAAGATCATAAAATTTTTCATTTTATTAAAAAAAATAACCCTTTCAAACGCTATTATAAAATACAAGTAATTTTTCTATCACATTTGGCGTGTTCGATTCCCGGTCGAGGTAGGCGATTTTAAAAAAATCTGTGAATGCAGTTCTACTTATTATTAAAAATAAAACGATGTCTTCTTATAGTAAAATATCGTACGTTCAATATTTAATAAACTTTCCCTCCGTGTGGCATGGCCATGGGACGCCCTGTATTTTGATATATATTCAGTTCAGTCTTCAGTAAGTTTACACGAATACAAATGCGTGGGCCCGAACGAAGCTGAAGCTACCAGGTATTCATAAAAACAAAGAGATTTTAACAGTATATAGATGACTTTCTCCATACCAAGGAAATCCATTACATCTAAATTCCCTATGTTAAAATGGGAGATCGGTATAGTGGCATCTTGCTTTACCTGTTGCGATCGCATAGAGTTGAGAGTTAATGGTAAAAGTTTGGAATATTGTATGTATATAATTTTGTAGATTATTATATTAATTAAGTTTTACTTGAGGATATCACTAGCGCAGTGGCACAGCGCACTTGGCCTGCGATTGCGTAAACTAGGCAATTTCGCTAAGGCCGGTCATTGGATGGGTGACCAAAAGTTTATTATCTCGAGCTCCTCCGTGCTTCGGAAGACACGTTAAGCCGTTGGTCTCGGCATCTGCAGTCGTTAGTACCCACCAACCCGCACTGAGCCAACGTGGTGGGTTATGGCTCAAACTCCCTATATTTTTCCATCCATAGGGAAGGCCCGTGCCCCAGCAGTGGGGACATTAAAGGGCTGGTGATGATGATGATGAAGTTTTACTGGTAGTGATGTTGATTTTGAGTTATCAGGAATATTATGTAGGTATTAACTACAGGTACAGTCAATAACACTTAATTGATTATAGTTGAACTCCCTCTTTAATAATAATGAATACCAAGTGTTTTAATATAATGCAATATATTAGTTCTAAAAGTCGTCTCTGTTTGCATGCATATTTTTTCAAGTTAACTCAAATTCAACTTAACAACAATATGTAACTGCTGTTTTGATTAAACGCAATCTTCATACGTAGGTACATACATAAACTACCCTTATTTTTCCCCGAATAGGCAGAGATATATTCATATTAATAACACCAATATTACACAAAATTTACTTTTATTGTTATACCAATTATACCAAAGCGGAGATTTTAAATAAAAGACAATTTCCCTTTTAAGCAAATTGCGTGGGCAATATTTACAACTGACTCTACCAGAGCAACATGATGTTACAGAAGCTCAAACTAATAAAACACACCCCCAATAGACGTTACAAGCATATATCTTAACATAACACTTCATTCAATACAGAGCCACACACACTGATGTAACGTCTGATAACCCGGCCCACCTCCACCAAAACCGGTGCAAACCATCCGACAACTGGGGCTTATATTATATTATTTGCATAGAGTTATTTTTTTAAATATATTTTTACACTCACATCAATCATCTAGCCCAAAGTAAGCAGTCTAAGTACTTGTGTTACGGTATATTCTATATACAGAGTAATAGATTATGGTTTCTTTGTAGTGCCGTGTGGTGACGGCAGAGCAGAATACAATTGTTACCACTCCCATCTCTCCAGTGGGTGTCGCACAAGATGACTAAGGGTAAAGACAGCGATAAGTAATAGGCAGCAGCATTCCTCTTATACCACCTAGCAATATACTGCGATTTAATGTGCTCGAAAGATGGCAATAGGCTGTATCAAGGTGGCTACATGGGACGGAACCTAAGTGGGTGTTTAATTCACCTCTGCCTATCCCTTTCGGGATATAGGCGTGTTTTATGTATGTATGTATGTAGGAAGAACATTCTACGATGATCTCTGGAGTTTTATACTTTGAGATTAAATTAAATAACGATATTCAAATATCAAACTATTAAAAATTTTGATGAACATACTGCATTATTAACCTAATTTACAGTTAGACATTTTAAATCATGCACTAGGCAAAATAGTGGCACACAATAATATTATTAGAACTGTCAGTTCAATGCTGTTGAGTAAAACAATAATTCTACATTATACAACAATACTGCCTCCAATGGAACTGACATCTACTTATAACATGTCGGGTCTGAAAGTGTAAAGAAGCTTCAATGGAAACTACGTAGGACACGATAGTACCTATAGACAGCTAGCGAGCCGGTAACTAAACTGTAGAAGTGATAAACACCATCTATCTCTGTCAGGCTGCTGAAATTTCCATGTAGCTATCAACACGCTTCTCTTTTTAATAATCAGAATTAATTATTTATTCTTATCCGTATCCAAACCTTTTAAAAATGTGAAATAACAAACTGTCACAGTAATAAACTTTAGTATTGCCTTTAAATTAAAGGGTTCCTTACCTGTTAATTTAAAGTCTCATTCCTCATTTACGTTATTTGACCTCTCTGACGGACGTATGAGTTCTTTAATATGGGCGTTAGTTTGACGACTTTAATAATACAGAAGATTAGTTGTAAATGGAATTAGTTGCCAAAATGTATTGGAACCTTAGCTCGATGGTTCGTTCTGTTGCTATTCACCGGTTGCATTACTAGGTGCTGAACGAAGGAAGCTGAAGAATGTATTTACTTCCAGTGAACCATCTCATTGGTGTCTGATAATGGACATGGGTTTTTTTAAAAATTCAAATAGAACGGAGTCTTGAAGATCAACACAACTACCGGCCACGCTTTCAACACCTTATGATTCTGACAACTATTTCAGGACATTTGTATATCAGCAATGAAGGAGAAGGATATAGAAGGAAAACTGAGACAAGTGACCAACGAGTGGTCAGTACAAGAGCTGACCTTCCAGACTTTCAACAATCGGGGAGAATTGCTTCTCAGAGGAGACACTACGGCGGAATCAATAGGAGCACTTGAAGACAGTCTCATGATATTAGGCTCCCTGTTGTCTAACCGGTAAAGGAAGCTAATCTTTTTAATTAATCTATGCTTCCAAAAATTATATTTCAATCTCCACTCTGTGTCGCCATCGGCTTTTTTCTGAAATTGTTATATCTGATACTAATTGTAGACTAATTACTAATATGATTATCTTTTCAGCTATAATGCACCATTTCGAAAGCAGATTCAACAGTGGCTTTACGATTTACAAAGCACCAACGAGATTCTCGAGCGATGGCTCCTTGTGCAAAACATGTGGGTTTACTTAGAAGCGGTATTCGTTGGTGGCGACATCGCCAAACAACTGCCTAAAGAGGCCAAGAGATTCTCTAAAATAGACAAATCCTGGCAGAAGATCATGCAAAGGGCTCATGAGACGCCTGGAGTTGTCTCCTGCTGTGTCGGCGACGATCTCCTTCGACAACTTCTGCCTCATCTTCAAGAGCAGTTGGAGCTCTGTCAAAAGAGTCTCAGTGGGTATTTGGAGAAGAAAAGGACTATGTTCCCGAGATTTTTCTTCGTTTCGGATCCGGCTCTGTTAGAAATACTTGGTCAAGCGTCGGACTCACACACTATACAGAATCATTTGTTATCAATATTTGATAACATACGCTACGTAAAGTTTCATGACATTGGTTAGTATCCTGCGAATCTATACACCACCCGAATGCAAAGTGAAAATGCAATACATTTTCACTTTGCATTCGGGTTGGAGACTTTTCATTTTGGCCTAATTACTAATTATCAATATTAAATTATTTTACAGTATTATGTTCTGTTCCCATAACTGTTGCTCACTCTTTTATCATACTACTTAGTATTTAACAAATCAAGTACTTCCATACTTAAAGTTGTTCCTACAATATGATGAGGAAGTAAAATTAATAATGAGAATAAAAAATATATATTAGATTCCCACCTACCATATAGCCCGAAGTAATGCACTTGAGATACTTGATGTCGGTCAAAGAAATTATACATAATAATTTTAATTATGTGTGATATAAATATTGAAATTAGACCACATACACAATTAAATACACATGACACGAAAACAAATGTCTATGTTCGTGACAATAATGTAGTACCTACTACCTAATGTCTTCAATTAGGTATATCGCGTTTCAGAATACAACAAGATGATAGCCATCGTTTCTTCTGAAGGTGAAGAGATTAAGCTGGAACGGCCTGTGCGAGCTGAAGGTTCTGTAGAGACATGGCTGACGTCACTGCTGCAATCGGCGCAGAGCAGTCTCCACTCTATTATAAGAAATGCAGCCTCTTTCCTGAATGATCCCACTTTTAACTTGCTCATGTTTTTAGACAAAATGCCTGCTCAGGTATTTCCAATATTTTGTAAGGTTTACATTTTTTCTAAATTCGATTGAATAACAAAATGAATAAATTATGAACTATGTATTAAAACATGGTATTAGAATGTGATACGGAATTTTATACAGATTGTGGTATTGCCAAAATCCATAAAGATTTTTTTAAAACTATTTATTGAAACAGAATTAAATATAACCTACTGCATATATTATTTTTACAACTATGTTAATCTATGACGTTCCTCCCAGATTGGTCTGTTAGGCATCCAAATAATTTGGACTCGAGACGGAGAGCTAGCACTGCAGCAAGCGAGGCAGGATAAAAAGATTATGATGGAAACAAATAACAAGTTCCTGGAATTACTAAACACACTAATAGATCAGACTACAAGGGACTTACTGAAGATTGAAAGAATTAAGTTCGAAACTCTGATCACTATACATGTGCATCAAAGAGATATATTCGATATGTTGGTACGTGAAAAATCATCTAAAAATGTATGTGACTTAAGCGCTATAGTTAATAGTAATAGAATAACAAGAAATAAGAAGAGTAATAATAGGATTGTTCAATTATTTCTAAGAGCTCGCTCACCGTTAAGTACTACCTCGATATTAATAGTACCTATTAATTCTTCGATCAGTGTCGGCTAAACGTTCGACTGCCTAATGACTTCGAGTGGTTGAAACAGTGCCGGTTCTACTTCAAAGAAGACGCTGACAAAACCTGGATCTCTGTAACTGATGTCACGTTCACATACCAGAATGAATATCTTGGCTGCACAGAACGACTTGTCATCACACCTCTCACTGATAGGTAAGTCCAGTTCCCATTCGACTTATATGATTGTATATAATTCAGTTACTAGTCACAACTTTACATTATTGGTTAATAAAACAATTCATATATTATTATTTGCTTTCGAAATTATTTAAGCCACCCATAGATTATCAAAGCCATATGTCGCTCTGTAGGTACTTACTGCGTGTTTACTAATACTTCGATAATTACAACTTAGTCACTTTTAAAATCAATAATTTATTTAATTTAAACTGGAGGGTGCAGGCACAATTTTTTCCTTTTCTTTTTTGGACTTATTATTTTAACGCATTAACATATACACCTTGAATGACTTGATAGCAAATAGTAACAGAGTAAATTTAATACATTGTTTTTGCCTTTAACTATGAAATGTTAGACATAGCCATTAAAAATGGTTCATTGTGCTTAGATGCTACATCACTCTCGCCCAAGCGCTGGCTATGAGCATGGGCGGTGCGCCATGTGGCCCCGCTGGCACGGGCAAGACTGAAACTGTGAAAGACATGGGCAAGACGCTTGCCAAGTACGTCGTCGTCTTCAACTGTTCCGACCAAATGGATTACAGGTGAATATCCAAAAATTCTGTCTTCCTCACTTATCGCGTTATCGTTTAGATCTGCTAGCTCTTCAAATACTAAAATTTTATTTATATAATAGTAGACCGGTTAATATACGATTTCTAAAAAGTTCTGACATTGTTAGTTACGTCGTTGTATTTTTGACTGATAAGACTGTAAAGTGTTTGTGTCTTCTATGCTGGCATGGGAGCGAACAAATAACGTAGAATAGGCCAGCCCCCGACTCATTACATGGGTGTCGTAAAAGTCGACTAAGGGAGATTGCCCGGTGTAAACCAATAAGCACCTCGGGGACCCCGAATGGTGGAGGGCAAACCACCAACAACATCATACCCAAAGAGGGTTAGTGTCAGGCAGGCGGCCGGCAAAACCTAAGCCAAAACTTTGAGCAGTATGGATTGGAATGTTGTCATTCCAATCATTCTCTCCGTTCATCGGTCTCTCGACATGGTCCGTTCCGTCTCTTTTCTATACATTCATTCATCGATAATATGAATGGATGATATGAATCAAAAGGGAGTAGATGGCTTGATCACGTCTGACCGATATAAATGGAAGAGGAAACATACTGCGCCGACCCCAGATAGACTGGGAACAGGGCAGGGAGAAGAAGAAGACTGTAAAGTGTTACAAAAAGGAAGTACGCCCAAAATGCCGCGATCTACTACAAAAGTCTACTATAACAGCTATAGTGTCTATTCGGTTAACTCGGAATAAAATAATCCCTCATCAATATTAGGCATTCAGATGAAATTCGTAAATTGCTCTTAATCTTCAATCTTGAAAACTTTCAGAGGTCTCGGTCGGATCTACAAGGGCCTAGCTCAATCTGGCTCATGGGGATGTTTTGACGAGTTCAACCGAATAGAGCTTCCCGTGTTATCCGTGGCAGCCCAACAGGTGGCCGTTGTTCTTGCCGCAAAGAAGGAAAAGAAGAAATCTTTTATCTTCACCGACGGCGACGTCACCGAAATGTGTCCAGAATTTGGTATATTCATCACAATGGTCGGTTTCACACTGTCATAAATATATTCAATTTCTGTGATCAATGGTGATAGGATTAAATATCATCTGAGTGATGATATTTTATATCTATCATCATTTCCATTTTTTTATAGCGACCAAAACTTTTCCACAGAATCCTGGCTACGCTGGGCGGAAAGAGCTACCAGAAAACCTCAAGATTCAATTCAGAATCGTAGCAATGATGGTGCCCGATCGACAGATCATCATCAGGGTGAAATTAGCGTCATGCGGTTTCTTAGAGAACATTACGTTAGCTCGCAAATTTTACACGCTCTACAAGCTTTGTGAAGAACAGCTAACTAAGCAGGTTATATGATAGGATGCTACATATTACTTTGTTTTAATAAACACCCAGGAAAATCAGATAATTCGATTACATTATAATATCTTACTGTAATAGTGGTTACCTTTGTTTTGTGGTTAATATTAAGCCATTATTTTAGGTGCATTACGATTTCGGTCTCCGAAACATTCTTTCTGTTCTACGAACCCTTGGCGCAGTCAAAAGGGTTAATTTTAAAGACACTGAAAGCACAATTGTTATGAGAGTCCTTAGAGATATGAATCTCTCGAAATTGATTGATGAAGACGAACCACTCTTCATATCACTTGTAGCTGATTTATTTCCTAACCAAGCGCTAGAGAAAACCACATATGACAGCCTTGAAGAAGCTATCAAGAAACAAGTAGAAGCAACAGGTCTTATCTATCACCCCCCTTGGGTACTAAAAATTATACAGGTAATTATTATTAAAATCGTCTAAGCATAATCGAGTACCATAAAATTGTTAAATAATAAGAGATTTTTATGTATAACCAAACAATTATTCTTATAAGCAATTTCTAAATATATTGATTTTAATAGCCGTGTGGCGACGGCAGAGAAGAATACAACCGTCACCACCCCAAATCTCTCCCGCGGGTGTCGTACAAGGCGACTAAGAATAAATCAGTGATGAGGAATGGGCAGCAGCGTTCCTCTTATACCACCTAGCAATGTACTGCGACTTTTGTGCCCGATAAATGGCAATAGGCTCGCCACCTATTACATGGGACCTAGCATAATTGGCGAATCGTGGGTGCTAGTTCACCTCTGCTTACCCCTTCAGGGATATAGGCGTGATTTATGTATGTATGTATGTTGATTTTAATATTTAAGATGTGTCTGTAACCAAATTAACTATTAATTACTCACATTATTATAACTACAAACTGAAACTAAATAAAGTTACGATTTACAATTCCTGTTTACAGTTGTACGAAACTCAAAGAGTACGTCATGGAATAATGACACTGGGACCACCTGGAGCTGGTAAAACGGCCTGTATTCATACACTGATGAATGCATTAACAGACACTGAAGCAGCTCACAGGTAATACTACAATAATTAAGTTTAACAATTTGTTTAATTAATTTGTAAAACAATTATAATTGTAATTAATTTGTAAATCACTACCAAATTTTCTTCAATATTTCAAAGAATTAAATATAAATTAATGATTGCTGCTGATAGTGTGATACCAAAAATTTACTGAAATTCAACGTATACTAAACCTGAAATATTTTTAAGGTAACCACGTTTATTATATACTTTGATTGACAGATAATAAAATAAATGTGTGTTTTTATATCAACTGTTTTCTTAATATATCCGGGAACAAGACATGATTTTCGTTGATTTAAAATAATGCTACGGAAACAAGTTGGTAAGAAAGTTATTCAAATTTATTTTTGCAGAGAAATGCGTATGAATCCGAAAGCAATTACTGCAGCACAAATGTTCGGACGACTCGATGTGGCGACTAACGATTGGACTGACGGTATATTTTCTGCTCTTTGGAGAAAAACATTGAAGATCAAAACAGGCGAACATATTTGGTTGGTCCTGGATGGTCCGGTTGACAGTATATGGATAGAAAATCTCAATTCTGTACTAGATGACAACAAGACACTAACTTTGGCTAATGGTGATCGATTGACGATGGCGCCGACCTCCAAGATTATTTTTGAACCCGAAAATATAGATAACGCCTCTCCTGCAACTGTGTCTAGAAATGGCATGGTTTACATGAGTTCCTCTGGTTTAGACTGGGATCCAGGTACGTTAAATACTTTGTTTAATTTATATTTCAACATTATACACATGTTAGAAAAATTATCATAGTTTAATCTTCAGATTCATTGAAAGACATTTTGGAAATAAATGTGCGTTTTTTTCGAAAATTTTCTTACCTCCTTTCTTTTACTACTAAGTTCATTAATTACAGTTAAATACTTATTAAAAAATATACGATGGTACAATGTAACTGTAGTAAACCGCAAACAACTACCGAATGTTGTGCACTGTGCATCTCACTCGTCTTTTGATAATAACTTTTTAAGTTATCAAATGACTTACCCTTTTTCAGTTTTACGTGGATGGCTAAAATCACGTTCTCCTGGTGAAGTTGAAGTATTTAGTGTCCTATTTGAGGATACTTTTCCAGTTATCTACGTTTGGTGTATTCAGAACTTGTCATTTTGCATGAGAGTATTGCAAAGTAATATAATATTACAAATGTTAAATCTACTGGAAGGCCTGGTTCCCCAACAGACAGTTGAAAGTGAGGAACCATCCGCAAGTAAATCTGTTAATGGAGATGCAGATGACGAAGAGGATAAAGAAAAAGTAGAAGAAATAGTCCAATTCACAAGCGAACACCTCCACAAAATATATGTCTTTGTGATGGTATGGGGTTTTGGTGCTCTGTTGGAAACAAAGGATAGACTACGTTTTGATACTTACATCAAAGAAAAATTTTCAAGTATTTTAGATATACCAAAGCACCCTAACAATAAGCCTTCCACCCTATTTGATTTTTATGTTAAACACCCTGGTAAATGGGAACTCTGGGACGACTTGATAACGAATTATCAATACCCAGATACTGCTACCCCAGACTACGCGAGTATTTTGGTACCCATTGTAGACAACGTCAGAATTAATTATTTGATTCACAGTATAGCAAAACAAGGCAAAGCAGTATTGCTTTTGGGTGAACAAGGAACTGCAAAAACTGTCATGATGAAAGCTTACATGAAGAATGTAAATCCCGAGCAGTTCTTGGGACGTTCTTTTAACTTTTCGTCGGCAACCAGCCCATACCAATTTCAGAAAACTATAGAAAGCTATGTTGAAAAACGTAGTGGTATGACGTTTGGACCCCCAGGGGGAAAGAAAATGTTAGTCTTCATAGACGACATAAACTTGCCTCAGATAAATGAATGGGGCGATCAAATTACTAATGAAATAGTAAGACAAATAATGAGTATGGGTGGGTTCTACAGCTTAGAGAAGCCTGGTGATTTTACAACAATCATAGATATTCAGTTTTTGGGAGCTATGGGTCAGCCAGGTAATGATAAAATGCAGCACCTCAACAACACATACCTTTATACCATTGATATTATCACGATTATAAATAAATTATTAATGATTATAAATAAATAAGGTTGTGATTTAAATTCTATCATCAAAAAAATTAGTAAACTAAAATATAAAATTAGAAACATTGACAGTCGATTGTCAGTTTATTTTTATTTAAATGTGATCTAATATCTCACATCTAATATCTCTATGAGGAGCTCGTAGCGTAGTGGCATATCGCCCTCAGCCTGTGATTGCATAAACTAAGCAATGTTCGCTAAGGCCTGTCATTGGATGGGTGACCAAAAATTTACTATACCGAGTTCCTCCGTGCTTCGGAAGGCACGCTTAGCCGTTGGTCCCGGCTTCTCCCTATATTCTTCCATCCATATGGAAATCCTGTGCCGCAACAGTTTGGTGATGATCACATGATCTATGTTTTAGGTGGTGGTAAAAATGATATTCCATCTCGTCTAAAACGGCAATTTTCAATATTCAACTGTCCTCTTCCAAATAATGATTCAATAGACAAAATTTTCAAAGTGATCGGTGAAGGGCATTACAACGCTAGACGTGGTTTTAACGTTGATGTTCGTTCCCTAATTAAAAGGGTAATACCACTGACTAGAGAACTTTGGATGAGAACAAGAAAACATTTACTGCCTACGCCAGCTAAGTTTCACTATGTTTTCTCTTTAAGAGATTTATCTAGAGTGTGGCAAGGAATGGTTGGAACATTGCCTACTGTTATTGATTCTGAGAGATGTCTAATGCTGCTGTGGAGGCATGAATTTTCACGAGTATTTTCTGACCGCTTTACTCACCAAAACGACAAAGATTGGTTTAACAAAGCTTTATACGATATTACGGAAGAGGTTTTAGGAGTGGAGTATAAAAAAATGATGGATAAGGATCCAGTTTTTGTCGATTTTATGAGGTATGTTTTCTTTTTATTTTGGTTGAATTTAGTACCTGTCCTGTTTGACATAAATACAACTAACAATGACATATTATTTTAAGGGATGCACCTGAGCCCACAGGAGAAGAAGGTGAAGATGCTGATGCAGAATTACCTAAAGTGTATGAACCGGTTTTCGATTACAATGAACTAAGAGAACGCTTGGATATGTTCTTAGCACAATTTAATGAAATGGTTCGCGGTTCCGGAATGGATTTAGTGTTTTTCCCTGATGCCATATTGCACTTGATCAAAATATCCAGGGTCATTCGGCATCCACGAGGAAACGTTATGCTTGTAGGAGTAGGTGGTTCAGGAAAACAGTCATTGACCAAATTATCCACATTCATAGCAGGATATAGATCATTTCAAATTGCCTTAACTAGATCTTATAATGTGGGTAATTTCCTTGAGGATCTTAAACTGCTTTATAGATCATGTGGTGTCCAAGGAAAAGGAACTACATTTGTTTTCACTGATTTAGATATAAAAGAGGAAGGGTTCCTGGAATATCTAAATAACATCCTGTCATCTGGCGTAATATCAAATCTGTTCACTAAGGACGAACAACAAGAAATTATTTCAGAGTTAACACCCATTATGAAACGCGAAAATCAAAAACGAACACTTAACAATGAGCTCATTATGGAATTCTTTTTAAACAGGACTTGTCAGAATCTGCATGTAGTATTATGCTTTTCACCAGTAAGTATTGAAAACATATACTAGGAAAATACTTAAACAGAGAGCTGTTGAATCAGAAACAATTATACAATTAACGGATAGCAGCGGACGCGGGTTCGATTCCCGCCTCAAGATCATATTTTTTCGAAATTCTTTTTCTAACCCCAAAATCTTTGTAACAATTATATTTAAAATAAAATTATTATGACCTTTTCGTGTTAGACAATTACTGAAGAACACAAAATATGTTAATTATTTGTAATAATGTCTCAAACATTTAGTCTACTGAAATGCCCATATAATAAAATAATTTAGAATTGTACTACTGTATTGATGTTTGTAATTAATTCAATGGTCAATAATAAATAAATATTATATTATTGTTTGTTGACGTCGTTGGTAGGTATTTAGTATATTAATATATATTTTTAGGTCAGTGAAGCTTTCAGAAACCGTGCTATGCGATTTCCTGCTCTTATATCTGGATGCATTATTGATTGGTTCCAACCTTGGCCTAAAGCTGCTTTAGTTCAAGTAGCTGATCATTTCCTTAACGAATTCGAAATAGAATGTACAAAAGAAGTGAAAAAAGAACTCTTTACTGTATTAGGTACAATACAAGATGTCGTTGCTAAGGTCTCAACAGAATATTTCCAAAGGTTTCGTCGATCTTCTCATGTTACTCCTAAATCTTATCTTAATTTTATTGGAGGTTATAAAACAATTTATCAAATGAAGCAAAAAGAATTGGGAGATGGGGCAGTGCGAATGGACACGGGTTTGGAAAAATTAAGAGAAGCCTCTATTTCAGTAGAAGTTCTAAAAAAGGACTTAGCAGTGATGGAGCAAGATTTAGCTTTAGCTTCGGAAAAAGCAGATAGAGTCTTGACAGAAGTGACTGAAAGAGCAATGCAGGCTGAGATAGTTAAAAATCAAGTACAAATAGTAAAAGAAAAAGCAGAAGCATTGGTAGCTTACATAGCAGAAGAAAAAGAAAAAGCAGAAATTAAATTAGAAGCAGCCAAGCCTGCTTTAGAAGAGGCAGAAGCTGCTTTAAATACCATTAAACCAGCTCATATAGCCACAGTAAGAAAACTTGGTAGGCCACCGCACCTTATAATGAGAATTATGGACTGTGTGCTGATATTGTTTCAAAGAAGATTACATCCGCTTATTCCTGATACTGCCGCTCCATGTCCAAAGCCTTCGTGGGCTGAATCTCTTAAGGTATTTCTTTTGTCTAAAATATTACAACAATTGTTTAATTTTAATATAATAATATAAACACATCGGAATTTTTTACTCCTGTTATCAGATGATGGCAAGCACTACGTTTTTGCTACAACTTCAAAATTACCCTAAGGATATAATAAATAATGAAATGGTCGAGCATCTCTTTCCATACTTTGAGATGGAAGACTATAATATGGACACAGCAAAACGAGTGTGTGGTGATGTCGCCGGCCTTCTATCTTGGACCAAAGCTATGGCCTTCTTCCATAGCGTCAACAAAGAAGTTTTACCCTTGAAGGCCAATCTACTACTACAAGAGGCGAGGCTTAAGGTATGCTACGAGCAAAATAGTAATAAAGAAAAAGAAAACCACAAAAATTTCAAAATAATATTTGCTGTGATATTTATTTTTTATTGTGATAATTTTTTCTAACGTACTTATTTAAAGTATTGTAATAAATATCATGTAATGAAAATACTGTTATTGAAATGAGTGAAACTAGAGTTTTTTCACTGTCTGATTCTGTTAGGCAATTACATAAGAATAAATTTATAAAAAAAATGTGGGTTGGTTACAGGTAGCCATGGATGATTTATCATCAGCAGAAAGACAACTGGAAGAACGTGAAATGTCGCTCCGTAAGGTGAAAGAACAATATGAGTCGGCTGTTTCAGAAAAACAACAATTGACTGACGCTGCAAATGTTTGTTTGAGAAAAATGACAGCTGCTACTGCACTTATAAATGGCCTTGGAGGAGAAAAAATTAGGTGGACGCAACAGAGTAAGGATTTTAAAGAGCAGCTAGGCAGATTGGTTGGAGACGTCGTATTAGCAACAGGATTTCTCTCATATTGTGGACCGTACAATCAGGAATTTAGGAATAGTCTATTTGAAACGTGGATGGGAATTCTCAAGAAAAAACAAATACCAGTTACCGATAACCTTAATATAACTAATATGCTTGTAGAAAATGCAACAATATCAGAATGGACACTGCAAGGTCTACCCAACGATGAATTATCAGTACAAAATGCTTTGATTGTCACAAAATCTAGTTCTTATCCCTTATTAGTCGATCCACAAAGTCAAGGCAAAAATTGGATCAAAAATAAAGAAAGCTGTAATGAATTGCAAATTACATCATTAAATCATAAATATTTTCGAACCCATTTAGAGGACAGCCTTTCACTGGGAAGACCGTTACTAATTGAAGACGTAGCTGTTGAATTAGACCCAGTCATTGATAATGTTCTAGAAAAGAATTTTATAAAATCTGGTTCAATCGAAAAAGTAATGGTAGGAGACAAGGAATGTGATGTAATGCCGGGCTTCATGTTATATATTACAACTAAATTACCTAATCCTGCTTATTCACCAGAAATCAGTGCCAAGACATCAATAATAGACTTTACAGTAACTATGCAAGGTTTAGAAGATCAGTTACTGGGTAGAGTAATTTTGATGGAAAAATCTGATTTAGAAGAGGAGCGGGTCGCATTGTTTGAGTCAGTGATGAGAAATCAAAGGAGTATGAAAGAATTAGAGAGTAACCTGCTATGCCGTCTAACATCATCAGAAGGTTCATTAGTAGATGACGAAGCACTAATACAAGTTTTGCAAATCACGAAAACCACAGCTGAAGAAGTAAATGAGAAACTGAAAGTAGCTGAAGTAACGGAGAAAAAAATTATAAAAGCTAGAGAAGAGTTTAGGGCTGTGGCCGGTAGAGGTTCTATACTGTATTTTTTAATAGTTGAAATGAGCAATGTTAATATTATGTATCAGAATTCGTTAAAGCAATTCCTTAACATATTCGATAGCTCAATAACAAAATCCACCAAGAGTAATGTTACTGAAGAGAGAATTAATATCATTTTAAAGTACTTGACTCGTGAGGTTTGGGCGTTTACATTGCGTAGCTTATACGAAAGGCACAAAGCTTTGTTTACATTAATGTTAGCTACAAAAATCGACTTACATAGGGGAGTTATGTCTCATGATGAATTCATGGCTTTTGTAAAGGGTGGGGCCTCATTGGATTTAAACGCTGTAACTCCGAAGCCGTTTAGGTGGATATTAGACATAACTTGGTTGAATTTAGTTGAAATTAGCAAACTTGCCATTTTTAATGACGTGCTAACTAGGGTAAGTACCTACTGACAGTATTATAATCGAATTTTTTAATAATCCTGTAACATGATTTGACAAATTTTGATTTAAGATATCATCTAATGAGAAGGAATGGAGGGTCTGGTACGAAAAAGCTAAACCTGAAGAAGAAACAATTCCCAGCGGCTACAACGAGAAATTGGACGTGTTCCGAAAGCTGCTACTTGTTAGGTCATGGAGCCCTGACCGCACTCTATCACAAGCTCGTAAATACATTGTTGGTCAGTAAATATATTTAGTTAAACAAAGATATTTTTGAAATACTTACTCGATTTAATTGTTTTATGATGAAGCCAGCCGCCACCGCCTCCTATTATAGGAATGTTAGCGTATTACTACTATAATAATTACTGAATCTGCCTTATTTGCTTTTGTATTACTAGATTCTCTGGGACCTGAATACGGAGAAGGGTGTATTTTAAATTTAGAAGCAACTTGGGAGGAATCCGAACCACGCACTCCGCTCATATGTATATTATCGATTGGATCGGATCCCTCTGCTCAGATTGCTGCGCTATCAAAATCAAAGGAAATAGGTAATGCATATTTATGTAAAACAATATATTATTTTTATTGGGACTATTCTCCAAGTAATAGTTTCTGTCTAATAATGTCTGTACTTCGACAAAGCATTCACGAGGAGGCACTAGGTCTCTTTCGATTAGCAAATTATCTAATGAATATATTTTTTGTTAGTATAACGATGAAATTAATATTTTTATTAAAATTTTTTGCAGTTCTTAAAGCGGTATCAATGGGTCAGGGTCAAGAAATAGTAGCACGTAAGATGATATCAGAATCAATGAGTGAAGGTGGTTGGGTACTTTTGCAGAATATTCACTTATCCCTTCCATTCTGCGTAGAAGCGATGGATGCCCTTATTGAAACAGAACATATTCAAGAATCTTTTAGACTCTGGCTGACTACTGAAGTTCACTCCGATTTTCCGATTGGACTCCTGCAGATGGCCATAAAATTTACCAACGAACCTCCACAAGGTATCAGAGCAAGTATGAAAAGAACATACCAGAATATAACTCAAGATACTCTAGATTATTCTTCTTTAGCACAGTGGCCGCCTCTTTTATACGCTGTTGTATTCTTTCATACAATAGTACAAGAACGGAGAAAGTTTGGACCATTGGGTTGGAATATTCCTTATGAATTTAATCAGTCGGATTCTGCAGCTTGTGTGCAGTTCATTCAAAATCATCTCGATGAAATAGATCCGAAAAAAGGTATCTCGTGGCCGACTATTTGCTATATGCTTGGAGAGGTCATGTACGGTGGACGAGTAACAGATGATTTCGATAAACGTTTGCTAACTACTTTTACTAGTGTCTGGTTCTGTGATGTCCTACTCAGGCCTGGTTTTGAGTTTTATAAAGGTTATAAAGTACCTCAGACAAGAAACCTACAAGGCTATGTCGATTATATTAATCAATTACCTTTGACGGATACACCAGAAGTGTTTGGGTTACACAGCAATGCAGATATCACATATCAAATCAACAGCGCCAAAGATATTCTCGATACTATATTGAGTGTACAACCAAAGGAAGGTGGAAGTCAAGGAGGGGAGACTAGAGAAAGTATTGTTTACCGTTTAGCTAATGATATGTTAGATAAACTACCAAAGCAATACATTAGTTTCGAAGTAAAGGAAGCTCTGAATAAGATGGGATCATTTCTGCCGATGAATATATTTTTGAGGTAGCTATATCTAGAGCTGATAAATAAACTTGTTATTATCAACTTAAGATTTAATCAGAATATTTATTACAGGCAAGAAATAGACAGAATACAGAAAGTTATAAAGACAGTGAGTTCTACTTTATGCGACTTAAAATTGGCAATAGATGGCACAATTGTCATGAGTCAAGGATTAAGAGAGTCCTTAGACGCTATGTACGATGCGAGAATCCCCCAAAAATGGCTTAAGGTAACGAATGTCTTACAAGAATTCTATATCAAATTTGTAAATTAATTTTCTATTGAATTTACAGGTATCCTGGGAGTCGGCGACGCTAGGGTTCTGGTACACCGAGCTTTTGGAACGGGAACAGCAGTATCGTGTATGGCTCAAGAACGGCCGGCCTACTGCGTTTTGGATGACAGGATTCTTCAATCCACAGGGATTCCTTACTGCTATGAGACAGGTTCTTAATGTTTTTTTAATAAATAATTGATATTATTTTATAACTTTGCACCGCGGGTGTCATACAAGACGATTAACCTGCCCGCTAGATCGCAATAGGCTCGCTTCTTATTAAATGTGTCCTAAAAAACAAAATACTACTACTAAAAACAAACAGCGTGATTTATGTATGTGTATAACCACTGCCAGCAATATAGTCATATGGGATTATGTCACAGTATTAAATGTCATCTAAAACGTTCGATTTTACTGTTTTGACTAAATTTTTAATAATAATAACATTATTTATCATTAATAATATCATTATAAATATTATTATTCTGAATGATGTCGTAAAAACTACTGCTATAATAAATTTAAGATATGACCATTCATTGCATTCTTTTTTGTGGTCGATATTAAATTCTAAAGACCCACCAAGTTTTTGCCAATTTTTATAGCCAAATATCCTTTGACGGCGCATTGCTTTAACTTTCGCCTAAAACTTTCAGGAGGTGACGCGCAGCCACAAAGGCTGGGCGTTGGACTCGGTGGTGCTGCAAAACCACATCACGAAGCTGAACCGAGAGGACGTCCACGAGGGGCCCGCTGAGGGGGTTTATGTCCACGGCCTTTTTCTCGAAGGTAATAATTTTGGATTCTAAAGGTGATTTTTCACCTGAGCGGCGAGATGAGAAGAGGCGAGAAGAGAATTGAAATCGGACTGACCCTTTTCCGCTAGAAATAGCTATCGCGAGCTCGCGGTATTCTCAGGTACTTATTACACGCTAATAAGTAGCAAGGACAACAATAAACCTATCGCGAGAAGCGTGTTTCTGTTGCAGAGTTAATTTATACTCTATATCAGAAGCCATATGGTTCATTTTTACACAAACAAATATATATTTCAATTCACGCCTCACATATTCTCATCAATCCACACTGTTTCCACCAAAGATGCGCTAGGAGAGGATTGAAAATTTGCCATACTTATTCTCTTCTCGCCTCGTCTCGTCTCGCCACTCTGGTGAAAAATTACCTTATGGAGGTCGATGGTGCAGTGGCGGACGCATTTGCTCTGAGATTGCATAACCATAGAACTTACATATTGTATTGTCTACTACTACATAAAGTTCGCAAGGGCGGGAACTTTGAGTAGACTCAAACTGCCTCACCTTAATTTCCTACGTGCTTTGGAAGGCACGTTAAAACGTTTTTTATGCTGTATAGGCGATAGTTACTGTCCATAACGAACTGGATTCACGTGGTGACTCACAATGGACCATTTTTCCTATGTTGGTGTCAGACCATAATAACGACATAGTCATCTTCTACTTCTTGTACATTCATTTTATGTGAAATCCGTTCTAAACGAAAGCAGTTTAGTTTAATTTAAAATATTCTTTTTTACATTAATGGCCTGTTTCACAATCGACGAGTAAGTTCTGGATTTGACATTTGTAATATGAAATATATTATATTATTATATGTCAATTGAACTGCCAAGTAAGCTGTCCAGAACTTACCCGTCGATTGTGAAACAGGCCCTTAACCTTCAGATTAAGCCATAGAGTTTACCTTATTAATATTATTACAATGCATGTAACCATCAAACTAGAATCGCGTGGGCCGCACAGGAGAGATTGATACCAAGACAACATAAAAGCAAAGTGTAATTTTACACGGCCATCGACTTTATATCCGTAGAAAGTACCTATATATATTATTATAGTATCGTTATCTCAGTCTAAAACAATGAGTGGGCAGGTAGGCGGGGCGGTATACCAGGGCTGCATAAAAAGAGAAAATAAAACTCAAACCGTCTTCACCGCCACACTAGCGCCGCAACATTGAAAACTTTGTTATAAACTTGGTTAAACAAAGATTGTTTTGCGAGCTCTTCCATACTATAACATGCGTATTATTCATATAAATCTTGCAGGTATTTAGAATTATTGACTATCTATCGATCCACGAGTTCGCAATCCATCATTCATGAGTTTCGTCAAACTAAATTAAACGGTCTTAACGCATAACGTTACCTTGTCATATTTTTTCATAATTATTAGGATGTAATTTCGTACGTCACATCGCCATACACCATTTTCGGAGAACGATTTTTCATCTAACATGTAGGTAATTGGTTGAATTATTATATTTATGCTGATTACGTCACTTTCGCAAACCGCCATTTTCCCAGGATGTCAACTAGTTAATTTTTTTCTTGGTAGAGATCCTAATGTCGTTATGCGAAAGTGACATTGTGTGAAAATGACGTTCTGCTAAAGTTGCAATAAGCGAAAGTGTAAAAAATATTAACGGTGACATTTTGCGAAAGTGGCGTTCTGCGTCCAGACCAAATAAACTTTTGGCAGACCCTACGGTGGCTCAAGTCCCGCCCCTTCCAACATGAAACCTACAGGCTCATGTGTTTACTACGATCTCTCACTAGTGCAAATTGCGTGGGCCTATTGTTACGTGAAAACACCAAGCCAACATAACGCCAAAGCGAGTAAACGCAATACATATTTCATAATAGTAATGCTACGAGTATGCTACGTTGGTTATTACATACGAGGCATTATTGCAAGCGCGAGCCGCAGGCGAGCGCGGTAAGGAAGCTGAGTATGTAATGATCAATGCATACGAGTTGCAAATGACGTTTTTCAACACAATTGCGAGGAAAAAACAAACTTGTATTGTTATTAACTATACCAAATAATTACGGAAAATGGCGCCTACAATTTTTTTTTAATTCTCCCTATATTTTAGGGAAGGCAAAGGGCCCATACAGCCAAGTCTTTAGAGTATATTTTATCTGTAGTCTTATGAAATAATGAGTGGGTGAAAAGTATGAATAAAATGAATTATACGTTAAAATATGGGTGCCACATATTTTAACGCATCTAGGGAGTGCTTGGCGCGAATTGAATAGTAACAGAGTTCATGATGGTGCTTGATGAAATAGATAAAACCACTTTTTATAGTGATCTTCACCACAACATCAAACACATCATGAGACTTATTTTCGATGATTCTGCATAATTGCACATCAACACGGATGCTTGTGCATCAAAATAACATCACTTTCACTGCACAAAATCCACTCTGTAACAATTTGTGAATTAGTGAAAATTTATCTGACTAGTTGGTTTTTTTGGTTGGACAAGTTTGGTTTTTGTTCTTTTTTAATTCTCCTTATTACTAGGGACGGCAAGGGAACCAGCACATACAGCCTCATCTGATGTAGTCTACTTTCTTCAGCATTAATCGCATTAAAACGCGGATGTATCACGTTTTAATGCATTTTGGGAGAGTTTGCCGGCAAATTTACACTAACAGCCTATTGATGGAGACTGACGAGGTAGATCGACCACGAAAATGCTCATCGCCTTTCTCATCGAATGCACTTTTGTTTCACTAAATCTTTATATTGTTCATCGCCGTAGACACATTTTACACAAAACTGCACATTTTTTTAAACAGTAAACATCACTCTGACACAATATTAATTGATTAAAACAAATATGGTGACTTTCAAAAGACACAGAAACACTGGCTGTGCATCCGAAGCAGCAGCAAAATAAAAAATAAAATAAATAGTGTTTCTAAATACGATAGTTAATTTGTGTTTATAAACATGGAATAAAATGTTTATTTATCATCTTAACTCTAAAATAATTTAGTTTTCGTAAAAATATTCAATGTCCATAGACAAATTCAATAAGCATAAATCCATAAACTTTGGAGTGTTTGGCGCGTTTCAATGGTGACAGTCAGATTTATTTTAATTAATTCAAAAATTGTTTCAGTGTGGATTTTGTGCAATTTTCATGCTTAAGGATCTGTGTTGACGTTCAATTATGAGGAATTATTGAAAAAAAGCCTCGTTTTTTTTGTTGAGAATTTTATAGTGGTTTTCACCACTTGATCAGTCGCCATTATGAACTCTGTTACCATTAAATTCGCGCCAAGCACTCTCTAGATGTGTTAAAATGTGTGACATACCTCTTTTAACGTATAAATTAATTTCATTTTTATTCATTTCACACACATGAATACAGACATGAAATATACTAAAGACATGGCTGTATGCGCTAGACCCTATGGTTCCCTAAAATATAGGGAGAATTGAACAAAAAAAAGAATTAAAAAATATACGATTACGCACTAATACGTAATATATTATGCACGAGTGCATAATATACTGCATTATGGACCTTAAAACGGTGTAATTAAGAGTCAATTTACGAGCAATTGTGTTGAAAATAAAATTACATCTTCCCCGCTACGAGTTTTTCATGTATTCAATCTGCACTGATTATAAATATATAATAGTTTATAAATAATATTTGATAATAAATTGTCTCATCGAGTTATCAGATCGGTGAAGGTCGATCTTCCACGGCTCTAGACTATAAGGTAACATTGTTTACAGGTGCGTCGTTGGATAGGAAGTCGGGCAAGTTAATCGAGTCTAAAGCCAAAGTGTTATATGAGCAGATGCCAGTGATCTACATCTTCGCTATCAACACGACAGCGGGCAAAGACCCCCGTCTCTACGAATGCCCTATATATAGGAAACCGCAGCGGACTGACGCTAAGTACATCGGCTCTATCGACTTCGAGACAGACAGCAACCCTCGCCACTGGACTCTACGAGGTGTAGCGCTCTTATGCGATATCAAATAAAATGGATCTAAAACAGTGCAACTGTATTTTGGCACACCATATAAAAAAAACGAGTAAAAGCTAACACGATAATATTTGCTAAGTTTCATTGTTAATTGTTTCCCAACCAACAAGAGAAAATGCCATCGCATATGTAAATAGAACGCCCTTCATTCTATAAAGAGTTAAATTGTATAAATGATACAAAGATTTTGGTGGTTAGAAATAGAATTTCGAAATATTATGGTCTTGATGCGGGAATCGAACCGACGTCCGCTGCTATCCGGGCAGGTGCCTGACCGCTCGGCCAACCAAGACACTAAAATTAACTTGCCGAAATTCTTCTAACCTTTACACTTCACGTTGTAAGCCAACGTATACCCTCGCAATGTAGAAATAAATTTCAAACATTCCAAAGCCGTCAAACATTCGAAAGTACACTTACAATTAAATAAAAAGGTGTAACATGTACCCTTGGTACACCTCTACAAGGACAGTAAATTTTAATTATGTAACTTCCCGCAATATGAAGAAAAAAGAAAAAATTATTTGATTTCATTTTGTTGATCACATACGTAGTTCCCATAAAACAAGGAAACATGGAATACTTTGAACAAATTAAAATGTTCCATCAATAGATCATCCTAGTAATTTCAGCTGTAAATTGCAACTTTTATTAAAGTTATATAAAAAATAAGAATTTGTCAGCAATTCTTCTATAAGCCGAACAAATTATAAAGGCTACTTAAAAACGACCGCATCATGCATACGGGTGAACTTCGCAAAATAGCAGCATAGTGTCTGATGTTTTGTACAGTCACGCAGAACATCTTAGTAGTGCGGCTGATTTTTAAATATTTCTAGAAGTTTTTTATTTTTTAGATTGCAATCATGTTAATCAACAGTGGTAGGTATTAAATATTTTAAGGGTTTATAAATAATCAAAACAAAGTAACATTAAAAAGATAATTATCTCAGTAATTTTTGGTATAAGTAATATAAAAAAATACAAGATTTTACTAGGTGGTAAACCCGTAAATAGAGTCGTCTGGGTTAGTACTACGCTTTTTTTATTTCTGCCGTGAAGCAGTTCGCTGTGTTTTGGATTGAAGGGAAAGGTAGCCAGTGTAATTACTGGGCATGGAAGGCATATCATTAGTTGACTTTTAATGTTGCAAGTGTCTATAGGCGACGGTAACCACTTAACACCAGGTGGGCCAGAAGCTTATTTGTCATCTCCTAGTATAAAAAAATTGCAAAAAAATTGCCAAAAAAAAAACAATTGAATTGAAACAATTTGGTCGGTTTTATAGAAGAATTGCTGACAAATTCTTAATTTTATATAACTTTTATAAAAGTTGCAATATAAAGCTGAAATTACCAGGATGGTCTATTGATAGAACATTTTAATTTGTTCAAAGTGTATTCCATGTTTCCTTGTTTTATGGGAACTCCGTATTTGATCAACAAAATGAAACCAAATTATTATTTTTTTATCTTCATATTGCGGAAAGTTACAAAATCAAAATTTACTGTCCTTGTAGAGGTGTACCAAGGGTACATGTTACAGCTTTTTATTTGATTGTAAGTGTACTGGTTTACTTCTCAATTCGTTTTTTCTGATTTTCGAAACCATTTAATTACACTGGTGTTTGTCAAACAAATAAAAAACTAATGCGTGAACAAATTTGAACAAATTAAGGTCTATTAATGTAATTTTTTTCAAACTTCTGTGTTGCGCCGTTTTCGAGATCTGAAAAATCGTAAAACCTTACCCCAGCAAAATCTTAAATAACATAATAACCACAACATGAACAAATTTTGCTAATAATGCAACAAACGCTATAGAACCGTATAATTGGTTCCGGGCCAAATCGATTTTTGAAAAAAAAATTTGCTGGGGTAATGTTTCAAACATTACTCCAGCAAAATCTGTTTTTCCTGAATAACTTTAAAACTACAATCTGAACAAATTTTGCTATTAGTTAACAAATTTCTCCTTATGATGGACTAATTATCTATTGTACTCTCATCTTTCTAAAGCACTGCATTTTGCTGGGGTAATGCACACGTGATTTTGAGGACTTTTTACGTCACATAAATTTGTGACGGGCATCGAGCTAAAAGTGTAAAAGTAAAAATGCGCTTCCAAAAGCGAGCGCGCGTATAAAACGCTAATCTAAAACCGCCTTTAAACCCGCGTCCTCCCATTAGCTACCGATACCTACTGCTCAGATTGCGGAGGACACAGGTTCAATTCCAGCATCAGAACAATTTTTCGAATTGTTTCTAACCTCTATTTCTTTATGCCCTTAATAGGAATATTACGCAACAAATCAAACACACATTAGCCATTACAAAATTTAATAATAACGCCACGATCAATCACAATAAGTTTTTGATTTCATCATAGAGGATAAGCACGAAAGCACCCCCGGTGCCTCGGAGGACGTTGGAGAAAGCGCCCTTGAAGAATGCACCGGGTCCTTCGGTACGGAGGATAGTGAACCAGCAATGGATAGTGTTCTTGTACAGGCGCTCGTTGGCCGGGCGGCCAGACTGCATCATCATGCGCCGCCGCACCGTGTCTAGGGGGTATGACGTGATGCCTGCCACTGTAGTCACGGTCTGCGTGAAGAAAGTTTTCAAAGCTGTACAACGGACCAGTCTAGCGTCATTAGCATAGGTACTATCGCGGACTCGGACGCTTGATCAGGCTTAAGGCGAAATTCGTTTGAATACCCGCGGGGACGCGCGTGCGTGCGCGTGAGACGACATCTCGCAATTTGGACAAGTCGGACGGTCACTGAATTCTGCATTTTAATTTGAACAAAATCTAGGGCGTAGTAAACTTACTATAACCAATCAGTGCCGTGTCCCTTCCGAGTGAGTTTTACAGGGCAGAGAAATCTTTTCGAAAACTGATCAAGCATCGGAGTCCGCGATTAGTACAATTTCAAAACCTTACTATATTCTAGTAGTCAAAACTATTTTAAGAAAATCTTCGAAGATAAAACGGTATAGGACAGGATTGGCAATTAAAGAACGAAATCCCTGTTTCTAGAAGAGTGAATAAAGACGCTGATGATGGTAGAGCATGTAGAGCGATATGAAAGTAATGGTAGCGAATGAAGAGATAACGAGTAACAAGAAAGGATAGAAGAAAAGGACAAAACCATATTCTAAATTGACAGGATCTTTGGATGCCAAAACTAATAAAATAGCTCTAAGCTATAAAAAAAACTTGGTCACCATTGGCAGATTAACAATACATGGGACCTAACATAATTTCCGGCCGTGAAGCCGTGTGCCGGCCGTGTGGTGACGGCAGAGCGGAATACAATTGTCACCACCCCCATCTCTCCCGTGGGTGTCGTACAAGGCGACTAAGGGTAAAGACAGCAATGAGTAATGGGCAGCAGCATTTCTCTCATACCACCTAGCAATATAAATTTGTACTGCGATTTATGTGCTCGATATATGGCAATAGGCTCGCCACCTGTTACATAGGACCGAACATAATTGGCGAAACGTAGGTGTCAATTCACCACAGCTCACTTTTTCGGGGATACCTACATAGGCGCGATTTATTGTATAGTATGCACGTTTATATAATTATCTCACCTGTGCAATAAGCCACGTGATAAACAACGAAGTGTTCTTGGGGTCTGGTAGCATGCCTCGCGCTGTGTCGTAGAAGCCGAAGTACGTGGCGCGATAGATGATAATACCTTGCACGGACACCACGAACCCTCGATATAGACCAATAGGGCCATCCGACTTCATAGTTTTCATCAGGCAGTCTACTAAACCGTTGAATTCCTTGGCTTTGCCCTTGCCCACGTCAGCTGCTAACCTGTAAAAGGTAATTTAAAATTATAACCCTAGTAATTAGGACATTGTGGCGAGTGAGATCTTTTAGGCTTCCTATTAATGTGACAACTACTTTCTAGATAAAAAGGCGTAATTTATGTACTTATATAAGATTGTAAACTGTCGAAAAATTTGATCGGTAATACATAGGTACCGGTGACAATGTAACGCATTATTTTTTGATGACCACCGAAACACGATATGATAAAGACATTTATCGCTTATAACTGTAAGGATCCATTGTTTTTTAGAAATGGCTTTATCATATCGTGTTTCGGTGGTCATGCTAGTCGGGATGATTTATAATTATAAAAATGTAGTATGAATATAATATACAGAAAATCTAGCAGAATAAAGAACCTTGTCCTGGCGAAATCCAAAGGGTACACGAAACACAACGAAGTGGCCCCAGCTGCCCCGCCAGATGCCAGATTTCCAGCAAAGTAGCGCCAGAAATTTGTGTTCTTGTCCACTCCCTTTAGAAACATTCCCTTGTAGACGTCTTTGAAGGCGAAATTCAGTGCTTGCGTCGGGAAATAGCGTATAACGTTCGCGAGGTTGCCTCGCCAGAACGACGACAGACCCTGTTCTTTTGGTATTCGAATGAATGCATCCACGATACCTGTATGGGAACAGTAAGTACCTTAATGTTAACATAAAGGTAAGATTCCACCAGTGTGCTGAACTGTGCGGCACAGCGAAAGACTAAACAATTACGCTGTACCGCACAGTTCAGCACACTGGTAATCCCGCCTTAACATTAGCAGAACCAGGCTGTGCCAGATAATATAAGGAGAATTGGCCATAACCCATCAAACTGGCTAAGTGCGGATTAGTGAGTCAACACTATGTGGTATCTTATGGAACTCTCCATTTGACACCACCGACTATTAAGTAGTGATGTTAGGTAATGTATTAAGTTCGAAGAAATTTCACGCAAACTATCTCGTACCTACCTTTTTATATACATCTTCGATTCTTAACTTAAAATCAGTAATTAGAGATTAGACACATTAATGAGTTCGACTGTAATGAAGTGACAACCCATGCAACTTATTCTCAAAATATCTTAAGCATAGCGTTGGCACCTACAAAAATTGCATAGGTACGTATATATAGTATATTATTGTGTTGTTAAAACGAAGAGATAACCTTTATACCGCTTATCCTTTGGTATCTGCTTAGATACATGTTGCACCTGCAGAATCAACTTCACCCGTTCAATAGGCGCGACCGCCGTCTTCGACACCGCGGCGGATACACCGCCAGCTATGAAGTCTTTCAGAAAAGCATTTGTGCCCTTCTCTTCTTTCACTTTCTTCTTGTCTTTGTCGGACATGTCGTTAAACTAATCAACTTTATGCGACACTGGAAATCTGTAAAATACTATGTCTTACAATCTAACCGAGTTAGCCGTGCGGTGACGGCAGAGTAGAATACAATTGTCACCACCCCAAATCTCTCCCGTGGGTGTCGTACAAGGCGACTAAGGATAAATCAGTGATGAGGAATGGGCAGCAGCGTTCCTCTTATACCACCACTTATCCACCTAGCAATATACTGCGACTTTTGAGCCCGATAAATGGCAATAGGCTCGCCACCTATTACATGGGACCTGACATTATTGGCGAAACGTGGGTGCTAGTTCACCTCTGCCTACCCCTTCGGGGATATAGGCGTGATTTATGTATGTATGTATGTTTCAATCTAAACTTTATTCTTGTAACGTCGGCGTCAGAGTAGGGTAGAGTTGTGTCATTGCAAGAACTGTGGTCATGTAGCGACACTGCCAAGCCAAAACCTTGAGCAGCATTATGTATTGGATTAAAGTTAGGTAATTGATCAGTCTCGACATCATCACCCTCGAAATCACTTTTCGTTAGATTCATACATCACCAGCACCTTTTCGGTGGAATGGATGATGGATGAGAAAACATCGCACCGACCACAAAAATACTGGGAACAGAACAGGAAGATGGTGGTCGTGACAATGTCGTTTTGATTAAATACTCTGTTATTTATCGTTATCAGGTATCACTTACGTAGTTCTACTTAGAAGGCCTCGAGGGAGCTACCTAAGCTTGCTCTTTAGTTATATGGCCAGTTAAAACCTATCTCTACCTGCCCGGCTAGTATGACCACCGAAACACGATATAATATAGCCATTTATCGCGTTAAACTTACAAAAATCATTGGATTTTCGACAGTTGTTAAAATCCAATGATTTTTGTAAGTTCAACGCGAGAAATGCCTATATCATATCGTGTTTCAGTGGTCATGCTAGGGGCTGCCTACCTAATCTCCAGATTACTCTCTGACAATTCGCATCCATCATTATAATTTCGAATTCTCTAAAATCAGTTTATTGTTCAACATAATTTTGGGTCCCTCATTGCCCACCTTGTGATTTTCGCGGTTATCTGTGCATAATGACATTATTAAAAACTACTAGCACTGTTATAAAGGTAGGTACTTCCTGAATTATAATTTGTGTAATGAATCTACCACTTTATCTCAGCTGCATAGCTTGTTCGTGTAGCATGTTATTAATGAATACTGTGGAGAGCAAATAACTGGTTACGGCACGACTAAACACAGGTTTCCCGTTTGCCTTTTCACATGTGGTGACCAATCATAAAAGGCCGTAAATATTGGACATTATTGGTAGTCAACTTACGCGACAAAGTCTAACTACTGCAATTTTCTACTCCTGATGCACATTTCTTAATCACATTAGATCTAAAACACCCTTTCAAGTATGGGAAATTACACATAAATATTAGACATGACACTTGTCTTGAGATGAAAAAGAATTACGTAGGTACAGCCGTTCAAATTTAGAATAAGCATAGAAGATTGACAGGTTGGCAGAAAAAAATTAGGATTTACTTGAACTGAAAAAGGTCTATGGTATTTTTGATGTCCACTCCTTGAAGCCATTTGAACAGCACACTATGTACACTATAATTTGCATGATCAATCGCAAGATCGCAACTGCTGTTCAAGATACAGAAAGTAGGACGTCGTTAACATCATATACCTACCTACCTACCAATTCTAACTTAACGCTAGTCTGTCGTAAAACGAATAAACGCGTAGCTTTAAGTGATCGCATAGGTAATCAAAAGACGGGAACCCGTAAAGAATCGAATTGAGCAATCACTTGTAAAGTGATTGCTCAATTCCGGGTCTCCTGCGCCGTGTTTTCTAACACGATATCAGTGTTTGGTAAGGCGCTGTCTCCACGAGTAAGAGAATAACTACGAGTCCCCGCTTCTATCGTCTAAAAATGTCCACAAACGAACGATTATTCCGCCAACGTATCGTCACGACTCGTGACGGAATCACAACGTGTCATCGTGATAATTTTCTTTACGTCGCGTTGAGCTATTACTATTGTTGAGTGTTAATAATGCTGTTAAATCATTGTTAAACATCTTCTTCCTGCCCTTATCCCACTCTAGGCGGGGTCGGCACAACATGTTTTCTTCTTCCACTCCTCTCTATCCTTCACTAATTTCTCATCCACCCCTCTCGCTATCATATCCTCCTTTACACAATCCATCCATCTTTTCTTTGGTCTTCCTCTCCTTCTACGTCCTCCTACTTTCACACTTAACATTTTTCTGCCAACATAGCTTTCATCTCTTCGCATGACATCATCATCTACCACTTTAGTATTGACAGGGGCCTGTACCAATACTTTATGCCGGTCGTTTTCTTCGTTCATCAACTTTCTTAAGTATTTCTTCCAGCGATCTTTTATCCTTTCATCATTCGTCAAAACCATTCCTCTCTCATCTTTTATACATTTTACATACACAATATCCCTTTTATTCTTTTCTCTTGCTCTCGCTATCTTAAATATGTCATTCTTCCCCTGGGGGCTCTCCAGCGACTTGTACCTCGCCCCTTGCTTTAGCAACCGCCCGCTTAGCGTTCCTTTTATACTCCACATATACTGCCCTTTTATTCTCTTTTTCCACTCTATCTCGATCATCTACAGTCTTCCACTCCTTAAACGCTTTCTTTTTTTCTTTCAAACTTTTTTTCACTTCTTCATTCCACCACCATGTATCCTTATCCATTCTCCCTTTCCCTTTTGTTTCTCCAAATACTCTTCTCGCCACACTTCGCATGCACGTCGCCATTTCCATCCAACATTCATTCACCGTTTTCTCTGTCAAGTCTTTTATTTCAATCATTTTATCAACCACTCTTTTCCTAAATTCTTCAGCCAAATCCTTCTTTTCTAGCTTATTCCATTTAATCTTTGCCGGAGGTTTAAGTTTTTTCGGTACCAGATTATATTTCATTTTTACCTCTAATAGCAACAACCGGTGTTCGGTGAGACCAAGGGCTCTCCTGGTATTACTTTACAGTCTTTTACTGCCCAGATTTTGCATCTTCTGATAAGGAAAAAGTCTATTTGTGTTTTATGGTTTCCACTATGGTAAGTTATGAGATGTTGATCTTGTTTTTGATAAAATGTGTTTGCTATTGCGAGGTCAAAAGCTACGGCAGCCTGTAACAAACATTCGCCTTCCTGGTTTCTGTTTCTGAAACCAAAACCTCCGTGCACCCTCTCATAGCCTACTTCATTCTTCCCACATGTCTCCACTCACTCGCTTAACATCCGTCACAAATTTTTTCAGCTCACTATCCAATACAATGCCTACACCATTCTTCCTGTCATCCTTTCCGCAATAGAAAAATTTAAAACTCGCTCCAATTTCTCTAGCTTTAGTACCGTGTTTGCAAGAAACGAAGTGGAAACTTCGTTTCTTGCAAACAAGCCACATTTATCCTTCTTCTTTCTAAAATGTCCGCTAATTCCCTTCCTCTTCCAGTCAGAGTTCCTACATTCCAGCTTATCATCCTCATTCTTACTTCCCGGACTTACTTCTTATATCGCACCCGTCCCTGATGCGACAACCCTTGTCCACTCACTGGTGCCGTGTGCTACACCTGCGCGTGGCCTCGGGGGTACGCCCTAACACTACATCGCGAATTACATTCAGGCTGATGTTGTACATTGGGTTTGGCATAATACTTTTACGACCGGCCGCCCGCCTGACGTCAACCCTCCTTGGGAATCCCATGTTTATAGGAAAGGTAAGGAGTAGTATGTGTTAAGAGGGAAAGGAGTAAAAGTAAGGAACAAAATGGTAGGGGGTGTAGGATCTGTTTGCCACGGATTGAGTTGTTGGGTTATGGCAAAAACACCGTTGAAACATTGTTAAATATAGATAAATTACTTGTTGAAAGAGTTCCGCTCACTGCGAGAGCGCATCGTTCCGCTGCGAGCTCGCGGCGTGAGCGCCGCGAGTAGCAACGATACCGCGGCGATACGAGACGTTAGCGCGAACATTACCACTCGTCGCATCGTCGCGATAAAATCGCCGTGTGGAGACGCGCTGAAGGCGACGTCCCCAAAACACGAAATAAATGGTGCACGAGACCCGGGCTTAACTTGTATTGCTGTTTTTCATTATTTTCAATCATTTAGGCGGCCGCCTTGGTCGAATGCTCAGATTGCTGGGTATTGGCCAAGAGGTCCCGGGTTCGTTCGGAATCCTGGTAGGGGCAAACTTTGTGATGACCACAAATGTTTGTTCCCGAGTCATGGTTGTAGTATATTTCCAACATTTATATGAAAAATATGTCCGTAATCTAGTATCGGTGTATCAATACTACACGACTGCTGACGGCAGTCAATGGATGCATCATCCATTTCTTTGCGTGTATAGGGGTCATTTAAATCAGTTTACGTTGTATACGGAGAAGCTCACTAGTGCAGTGGCCATAGCGCGCTTGGCCTGCGGTTGCGTAAACTAAGCAATGTCGCTATGGTTGTTAATTGGATGGGTGACAAAAAATTTATTATCTCGTGTTCGTCCGTGCTTCGAAAAGCACGTTAAACCGTTGGTCCAGGATGCATCTGCAGTCGTTACACCTACCAACCCGCACTGGGCCAGCGTGGTGCTTTATGACATTGTACTCTTTGGTTATGACCTAGCCCAATCTCCCTATATTCTTCCATCCATAGGGAAGGCCCGTGCCACAGCAGTGGGGACGTTTAAGGCTCCTGCCCCCGTAGCACGGGACGTGGACACGTCTCTTTCGGGGGACAAAAAACTTTTTCGTCTCGCTCTAACTCGTACTAAATCTCGAGACAAAACACTGTCAAGTGGTAGAGAGAGACTTGTCCACGTCCCCGTGCTAGGCCCGCTGCACACCAAACGCAGGTCAGTATTCTTCTTACATTTTGCATTTGCCTAACCCGTCATACTAAACGCGGTCCAGCGTTGCAATTGCTTGTAAACTGCCGCTGCGTTCAGTGTGCCGACTCCCGCGCTGCTACTGACCTGCGTTTGGCGTGCAGGAGCCTTAAAAGGGTTGGTGACGATGATAATTTTGAGTAAAATCGAAATTTGTCGTGTGTAGAGTTCCACTCCTGAACATTATTTGTGGAGTCGTTCGCCATAAATCGATATTCCTCGTATTCGGTTCTGGGTCAAATAAAACTCAATATTATTGTGGAATCGCCATGTTTATTGATAAAAATGTTGCCTCCATCGGACGCATCAAGTCAATGGAGAAATTTAGTGACAATCCCACTGAATACAAAATCCTAATACAATTATTGCATGATCATTGGAGACAAATTTTTAACAAATGAATCGGGAGTTGGGGACCAAATCGTAGGTGGTTGGTACAAAATTACAATAGGCAAACATCATATCTTGTTTTTCGCCTAACTTAGCAAAAAAATAGCATCCCAATATTAGTTATATAAATAAGCTAAAGTATGCACATGCAGTAGAAATACACATAAAATAAGGTCGTCACTTTACGCTTTAACATTTTAGTTGCATATCTACAGCTTATATGAGGCTAAATGAAGCTTTCGATATGTGATCAGGCCTACAAATTCAAATAACCTTATTGTGACGATTCTATTAGTGTTTTCCTAAACAAAATCGTTGCATCTTCTTCCGTCCAAGTTAGAACACCTTCATAGTAGGTGTACCAAACATTACCACCAGACAGGTATAATATATATTCTATTGTAAGGGAGACTTCTTCTATGGTCGATGTTTGTAACCGTCATAATCAAATTACTACTTACGATTTGCGTTATGCAATTAAATATATATATCCCAGTTCTTATAATGCATTCATTGGAAATAATAAAATTGTCTAAATTTAGTTTATCCGTATAATATAACATAACATATAAGAGATATTTCATAATGATTATCTGAACACCGACGAGTAGTGGTTTCGGTTAGCATCAGAATAGTATGTGAATAATGCCTTATCTGTAAGAATATATAAAAATAAACTATAACGTGTTAATTTATTTACAGTGGTGAACAGTATTGGTTCTTACCCAGTAAGCTTTGCCATGGTAAGTACCTACGAGTGAGTTTGATTTTACTTTTTAGAATACAATAATAACGTATTAACCACGGTACGATATTTAACAAACAACCAATCAATAGTAACATTAAAAACAATGTTACGTCACAACTACTCATGAACAATTATACCATTATTATTATAACGCTAAGTAATACCTTCAGTACACATGTTATAAACAATTATAGCACAGTTATGATATTGTGCTATGAAAATGAAGAAATGACATTAACGATAAGTTCAAATGGATTCACGGAACCAAATTATGAATAATATCAATGGTTACTATGGATAGGTCCAAAGGCACTATATAAGGACTTGAAAAATAATATTTTAATATTCAAATGAAAATATAATATATAAAAATCTGATTGTAAATAACAATGTCAATGTTTATTTTACGTGGAATTTATGTTGATTATTCATGCAATCTTCAACCTCAAAGGTATATTGTTACACACATTGTGTTACGAGATTATAAAAGTGTTTGTATACTTATTTAAAAACAGGGTTGAGAGATTTGCAACTATTTTATTAATGGGGATCTGTATGTATTACTTTTGTGCTATATTGTCGAAATAATAAAACAATATGTGTAAGAACGAGATTAAAACAAAAGTACTACTACAAAATATACATACAATAAATATTGTACATAAAGCGAGACTGTGACCATGATAACTATATAAATTATGTATGATAACAATATAAATGAAAAATACAATATAATTACGCTAACTATATTAGCTGGGAATAATTTGTCTAGTTCCTTAACAGGATTAAATTACAATTCAAATCAGTTTATTGAATGTCAATTGTGTAAGGTCTCCCTAAATTTGGAGATACATAGGTAATAATTACGACCAAAAATGTCAACATATCAAAATACAATTGGCTAAATTATAAATGATAATATATTAAGGGCCTGTTTCACAATCGACGGGTAAGTTCTGAATAGCTTACTTGGCAGTTGTAATATGAAATATAATATGTATGTCAATTGAACTGCCAAGTAAGCTATTCAGAACTTACCCTTCGATTGTGAAACAGGCTAAAAGAGTCTTAATAAAAATTATACTAATTTAATTGGGATACTTTTAGCAGATTCTCAACATTTATAATGACATTAAAACCATAACATGAAATTATATTTCGCTGTCACTCAAATTTTCTTTGTGAATTATGTTACAACTTATAAAACAATAACCCAAGAACAAAATGAAACATTTAACAACCTTAACGTGCTACGTTCTCGGTACAAATGGCAATATTACAAGCAGTGTTTGTTAGTTTACAGGAGCGTCAAATTTGGTGGTGACGACAGAGCATACAATTGTAGCGATGAGTAGTAATGGACAGGAACATTTCTCTTATACCACTATACCACCCGATAGATGGCAATAGGCCCCTATTGTATCTATTGGCGAAACGTGGGTGTTAATTCTCCTCCCTACGGGGATTAATAGGTATGCTTTATGTATGCATGTAAAAATGTTATTTATTACGAGAACCTTGAATAGCAATTATCTATTTAGCATCTTGATTTTTGCTGTTATGGACAAAAAGGAGCTGATGTAATGATTAAAAAAGTTGAAAGTCTAAACAACCACTAATATGATAATCCAATTTAATAGGCTGTCCATCATTTCTTTCTAATTGATATAGATAATATAAATATAAATGGTATGGTCATAGTAATTAAAAAGTAGTTAAAATAGCAATAGGTCAAAGTAAATAAAATGGGTTTGTAAACTACATAAAAACAAAAGCACACACATTATTTCGGACGAGATGTTAAATAGTTTGTGTTAATAAGATGCGATTTTAGTGGCTGCAATTTCTGAGATGAGTCTACCTAATTTTTTTGTTGCAAACAAATTGTAAAGACATAAATGGTTTTAAGTGGTACAGTAACTGAGCTATTGTTAACTCCATAGTTGTCGACTCGAGCAGTCATTATCTACATGATGTCCATATAGCACAAATGTTAAGAGGTAAAATTTTAAAGTAAAATATCTATTAATCCAGTAAATGTTAAACAACAACAGTGTACAACAACAGTGTACATGACATTGAATTAAGAGCACTGACAATTAGAAAAAACGTCATAAACTAGAAGAAAAAACACTTTTCAAGCATTTCAAACATCCAATATTAGTGTTGCAGTAATGATTTTATATAAAGCCATCTTGTAAGCGCGAATCGCTAGTAGTTCAATAAGATAAATAGTGACACCTGTCACTATATAGTTGGGCTTTTAAAGTTATTCTTTTCAAGTGATTGCTATTACATAAAGTACTTACTACGAGCTGATCGAGGTCTTTCCTTTCTACGATTTACTTCCTCAACAATTAAGAAATCATTTTCAACACTAATCAGTTTCATTACTTTGACCGTAATATACACAAAGAAAAATGGTAAGCAAAAATATTAATTTCCTATGCTACTAATTAACTATAAGTGCACTTCTATCAGAGATCTTGGCGTGTAAACGCGATACATCGGGCTTGGATAATGCTGGCACAGCTGGTCCAAGATCTCTCCACACCTCGTAACAATAACTTAAGACTCGTTTTTGTCTAGACATAATCAAAAACGATATCAAATGCCAGTATCACTAGTTGCTAAAGGCACCTACGATTGGTACCGGACTATTTGCCTGCCTGCAGGTTAACTAGTTTAACGGTCTTATGCCACTATTACCCGGAACTGAACCCTCGGTATAAAACCGGCGCCGATGCGACAGCGCTATTATTAGGTTTGTAATTATTATTGTTTCCAAAACTTTCGATGAAGGTCTTATTTACAGACTGATCCTTTAAAATACAATTTTTCTAAAGCACTTGTCGGTTTTTGTCCTAATATTTTTTTCCACCAAGTGTCAGCCGATATTGTATTATTATATAAATATACCAGTTACAAAAATATTACAGCAAACAAATTTTATAAACAGATAGTAATAGTGAGGTTAAATTTGAAACTGTCTGATCTACGGCACTATTAATACTTTGCTAAACTAGTATGCATAGGTCATTATTTGAAGCATAGGTCATTATTTGTATATCACGCATTGTGGCTGTAAGCTATCGATACCTTTGCTTAGTGAAAATTTTGACATTACATATTTGAAAATTATTAATATTACAACACTATTTACAGGTCTAAACTGATTTTACAGTTCAGTAAGCGGTCCAGAAAGGTATGGACAAAGTTTTCAATTTTCTATGGACTTATTACGATAGCCATTTAGCCAAAACCTTGACCAATATGGATTGGAATGTTGTCATCCCAGTCACTCTCTCAGTTGATCTCCTCCCGACATGGTCCTTTTCTACACATTCATTTATCACTAGCACCTTTCCGGTGTGATGAATGATAATATGAATCAAAAAGGAGTGGAAGGCTCGATGACGTCTGACCGATTATACTGGCGCCCACCCCAGATAAACTGGGAACAGGGCAGGCCGAAAAAGATTAAGGATCCATGGTCCTGTAATTTATCAATAATGTTGCTCCTCTAGAATGCTAAAAAATTTACAAACATTTTGATAATGCTTCGATTTTAAAGATTCTTGAAATCAAACTACAAAAAATCTGGACAGCTTTTCCTAATGTCACATAGTTTACAACAATAGTCAAATAAGTATATCTAATTTACTCAAACTAACCAAAAGATGCAACAAGTATAATATGTTTAAGATTCAAATGAATAAACGTTCGTTGCTAGACAGCCACATGCGTGATTCAATATAATGCCAGTGCGACAGTAGTCAACGGGTGCAGCAACGGAGATGGGCGGCCCGGCATTAGGCCTCTTGTACACACACGGTTTTTCACCGTAAAAACCTACGGTTCATTCGCCGTGTGTAGGCACGGCCGTTAGTGTTGTATGGATCACTATCGAAGCTTGTAGACGTGCACGGCGGCGTCACGGCACGGCGCCCGCAAAAACACCTCATATATAAGCTCTTTCGGCAGTTCAACCGTACGGTTAACACGCCGTACGATTGAAGCACCGTGTGTGTACAAGAGGCCTGAAGGTTGAAGCTAGGCCTCATTAACTATTTGCGTATCTTTGCCGCGTTATCTGCGTTGTCTTTCAGAATCTTGGATTTGAGGTGGTCTTTGTACTTGAGGATGCCGCCTTCCCACTTTGTGACAGCACCATTTTCACAGATCCAAATCTCCTCGGCAACCTGGAAACATTGGGGTTTTAATAAAGTGGTCAATGTACAATATTTATGTGATAAATATATTATATTCTCCTCTTTTGTGAATTTAATATTTATAAATAAGTATTAAAAATTAAATAAAAAGGCCTATTTTACAATAGACAAGTAAGTTCGAAGAAGCTTACTTTGCAGTTCAATTGACATATATTTCATATTACAACTGTCAAATGATCTGCGAAATAAGCTACTTCTTACTTGTCGATTGTGAAACAGGCCCTAAATCTTGTTTACAGGACGAATAGAAAAGCCTGTACAAAACAAAATAATAAAAAACCTCATTTACGGGTTATGGTCGTTTATAGGTGATAAGTATTATTGAAGATAGGAATACCGATAAGGTACCGTGTGGTGACGGCAGAGTAGAATACAATTGTCACCACCCCAAATCTCTCCCGTGGGTGTCGTACAAGGCGACTAAGGATTAATCAGTGATGAGGAATGGGCAGCAGCGTTCCTCTTATACCTACAACCTAGCAAAGTACTGCGACTTTTGTGCCCGATAAATGGCAATAGGCTCGCCACCTATTACATGGGTCCTAACATAATTGGCGAAACGTGGGTGCTAGTTCACCTCTGCCTACCCCTTCGGGGACATAGGCGTGATTTATGTATGTATGTAAGAATACAATACCTGATTGATCAGTCTAAAGTCGTGGCTGACGAGCACCATACCACCATCGAAGTCATTGATGGCATCGGCAAGCGCGTCAATAGTCTCCATATCCAAGTGATTGGTAGGCTCGTCCATCAGCAGGAGATGAGGGGTCTGCCACGCAAGCCACGCGAACACCACCCTGCAGCGTTGCCCGTCTGACAATTGCCTCATGGGGCAAACCTGGGAGAAAGGAACAAATAAAAACATTATGGAGTGTTTGGCGCGTTTCGTGGTGTCAGTCAGATTTTTTTTGATAATTCTAAAATTGGTTCAGAGCGGGTTTTGTGCAGTGTTGGTGTTATTTTGATGCACAAGCATCCGTGTTGATGTGCAATTATACAGAATCATTGAAAAAAGGTCTTGTGTTTTGATTGATGTTGTGGTGAAAACCACTTGAAAAGTGGTTTTGCCCACTTCATCAGTCTCCATCATGACGTCTGTTACCATTCAATTCGCGCCAATCACTCTCTAGATGCGTTAAAATATGTGACACCCATATTTTAACGTAAAGTTCATTTCATTCATACATTTCACTCACTCATTATTTCATTTGACTACAGATAAAATATACACTAAAGACATGGCTGTATGGGCTAGACCCTTTGCCGTCCCTAAAATATAGGGAGAATTTAACCCAATAAAATAAAAACATTATATCAGTGACTAGTGGTCGACCGCGGCTTGCCTCGCGTTAATGTCGGTTATTATTATAGCCTATAGCCTTCCTCAATAGATGGACTATCTCACACAAAAAGAATTTTCGAATTTGTAATAACTTAAGTTGTTAAACCTAGATTTAAGTTTGTAATAATCACTGTTAGGACCTGTTTCACAATCGACAAGTAAGTGCGAAGTAGCTTACTTTGAAGTTCAATTGACATAATATATTTCATATTACAACTGTCAAATCATCTGCGAAATATTGACAGAGGCCATTCCTACAAAAAGATAGATAGATAGCTACTATTAGAACTTACTTGTCGATTGTGACAGTAAATTAAAAAAAAAGTTGTTGTTAACTCACCTGCTGCCGGCCAGTGAGACCGTATCTGCCGATGATTTTACGCATTTCCTCGCGCTCGCGCACCTCCGGGAACATTTTCATCATGTAGTCGAGCGGCGACAGGTCCAAGTCGAGCAACTCGTGTAAATGCTGGTGGTAGCGGCCGATGCGCAAGTGAGAATTCTTGCGGATCATCCCCGTCGAAGGCACCAGCTGTACCAGGAAAACACAATAAAGTCATTTTCAGAAACCATCAATAAAAAAATACCCATATCCGCCATGATTAATCCATCCCACAGCACACTAATCTTCATTTAAACGGCATGTTAATTGTCCCCATCTCTCCCGTGAGTGTGCATGCAAAGCGACAAAAATAAACTTATCAAAAATTGTATTAACTTTATTGAAACTTTGTAATGTTTACTCAACTGTAAATATTATTTTATCAATGAAATACACTGTTATCGAAATTATATTAGCCGTGTGGTGACGGCAGAGTAGAATACAATTGTCACAAATCAGTGATGGGGTATGGGCAGCAGCGTTCCTCTTATACCGCCTAGCACTGTACTGCGACTTTTGTGCCCGAAAAATGGCAATAGGCTCGCCACCTATTACATGGGACGTAACATAATTGGCGAATCGTGGGTGCTAGTTCACCTCTGCCTACCCCTTCGGGGATATAGGCGTGATTGTATGTATGTATGTATTACTTATACAAATGAGGACACCTCTGCGTTGTATAACCTATTACATGGGACGTAACATAATTGGCGAATCGTAGGTGCTAGTTCACCTCTGCCTACCCCTTCGGAGATATAGGCGTGATTGTATGTATGTATGTATTACTTATACAAATGAGGACACCTCTGCGTTGTATAGAGATAGCTTACTAGTCACATGTTGTTGTAATGTATTTTGTTCAAGTAAATATATAAAGTGTTCTGATAAAGAAAATGGATTTTATACTAAATAAAATAAAAATTAGGAAATTCGCATTTTACTAACATATTGCTGAGCGCAAAAAATGAGTGACTATAAATCCTGAATTAAGTGTACAAAAAAAAATACCCGACAACATCTTCATAATTATGATATATGAGATAACGATACTCAAGATTTAAAATGTATTATAAGTACTCACATCACCATAAAGTAGTTTGAGCAGTGTAGACTTTCCCGCTCCATTAGGTCCCACGAGAGCCAGCCGAGTATCAAGATCAATGCCAAATTCTAAATTCTTGTAGATCCAAGGACCGTTGTCGGAGTACCGGAACGCCACATTCTAGACGATATAAAACAACTTCTTTTATTATATGATTACCAACTACAATATAACTAAATACACATAGAGATCATGCCCATAATTTTTTTGTCACATTCATGGCATGTCATCTCATGAGTGTTCTCGATGTATAATCTTCTTGCAAATTCATTGATGTTAATTATTATTATATATTAATAAATTATATTAAAATTTGTTCATGCGTTCCTCTTATACTTTCTAGCTATGTACCTAGTGCGACTTTTGTGTCCGATAAATGGCAATAGGCTCGCCACCTATTACATGGGACCTAACATAACTGGCAAAACGTGGGTGCTAGTTCACCTCTGCCTACCCCTTCGGGGATATAGGCGTGACTTATGTATGTATGTATGTAAAATTTGTTCAAGAGCCTACAATTTACTTATGATTTATACAAAGGTGAATACAATTTTAGAAATACACGTTGTAAAAATCCATTATCATCTGCTCACCTGCACCATGATGACTGGCGGAGGTACCTTCCCACAGGACGGGAAATAGAAGTTGAGCGTTTTGTCGTCGATGACTTTCTCAGTGAGCCCCTGAGCTACCATCTTGGCTAAGGTCTTCTCCTTCGACTGCGCCTGCCGTGCGAGCTTGGCCGATCCGTGACCAAACCGAGCAATGTAATTCTGCATAAAAACACAAAAATTACTACATTACAGTGTATCCTTGTTAATATTTACATGGTTTAAAAAGTTGGGACTTCAAGAAGCCGAAACAATTTCTTCATAGAAGTTTTGACCAACACTATACTGACAACTCGCACGGGCCTATCACACATGGTAATAAATTTGAACCTATTATATTCCATCCGCAAAAATAATATTGTCACTCGTCAATAACAGATGTCTGGTTGAGGTTTGTTAGTATTTATTGCCATAAATCTTACCTTGGGTCGGATGTTGGCGTTGGTTGGTTGAGGATTTCCTTCATCGTTTATTTCTTACTTGTTCGCAATATGAACCAAGAAGGTAAATGGTGTAATAGTACGACGTCAGAGGGTGCCTCAGTCCAAACCAATAAGTACATCATATAAAATTTTGAATTTTATACAACGCCAATCAAATTATAATGTAATGTCTCATACCCTTTGACGTTTGGATTACTGAATTGATTCAGTAATCCTAATATAAAATTCAAAATTTTATATGATGTACTTATTGGTTTGGACTGAGGCACCCTCTGACGTCGTACTATTACACCATTTACCTTCTTGGTTCAATTGAAAGCAATGTGATTATTTAAAACTCAATTTTAGAAAAAATATAATTTCCACACTCTGTTGAAATTATTGACAATAGTACCGTAATTTAACCAAGAAAATAATAGGAAATGTAATCACCAATTACCTAGCATAAGAATTATCATCATCTTCCTACTCATTATACGTCATATAGCTATTTAATCCATAAAATATATTTACGTAGTGTAATAATTACGAGAATAATTAATGAATTGTTGTCAGTCAATTGATAACTATAAATTTTGTGAAACCTAACTTGTCACCCTGACAGCTGACATGGCTGCAGGGGAAGGAGGGAATGGGATAAACGTGGCTGGCTTTGCGATGAACTACTAAATTAGTGTACACGGGAGTCCTTAATAGGATTATTTTATAGAAGTAGAAGACATTGACTACAAAAATATGTACTGTACACCACACTCCTTTTTAAAATACCCTATCTATACACAAAATAAAAATATACTACCACTTACTACTATTATAATTCTAGGGTCACATATACTTAATCACAAACTCTTCTTATTGTATTATTCTAGATCAGAAAATGCTAAATTGTGTTTCTGCCTAAATTGTAAGCTTACTCTTCTTATTGTATTATTCTAGATCAGAAAATGCTAAATTGTGTTTCTGCCTAAATTGTAAGCTTTTTAAATTTCATATACTTATGAATATCTTTGTTATATAGACAATTTCTAACTGCCACACTCAGAGACGTCAAATAACGTTAATGAGTACTTAACGTCAAAAAATGACAATTCAAAACTAGTCGCTATTCTAGCCGGGTCTATGGTCTAGATTTGAATGATAATTTTTGACAATAAATACTCATTAAAGTTAATTGACGTCTCTGAGTGCGGCAGTTAATCTTTATTCTTTAATTAATAATCTACTACAAATCTCTTAGAAATATAGTGGAGTGCCAGTACAAGTTGTTTGTATTTGTGGGGATGATCATATTAAATTTCCTCACAACCAAGCATGTTCATAATAATAATTCTTTACCTTATTAAATATTACATTATCATTTTTATACATCACCATAAACATTATTAGAAATATACAATGAAAATAGTAAATATTCGCATTATGCAATAAAAAAGCAGGAGCATGCAAAAGTTACTGCTGGAAGCAGCCATGTCAACAGCAGGTCTAATGTGTGCATGTATTATAATTATAACATAATACATAAATATGCAACTAGATACTATGTATTAATAATGTTTAGCATTCTACATGAGAATTAGTACAGGATAATGAACAGTACCAAATATTTTGAGTGGGTAAGTAATTATGCCGTGTGGTGACGGCAGAGTAGAATACAATTGTCACCGCCCCAAATCTCTCCCGTGGGTGTCGTACAAGGCGACTAAGGGTAAATCAGTGATGAGGAATGGGCAGCAGCGTTCCTCTTATACCTACAACCTAGCAAAGTACTGCGACTTTTGTGCCCGATAAATGGCAAAAGGCTCGCCACCTATTACATGGGACCTAGCATAATTGGCGAAGCGTGGGTGCTAGTTCACCTATGCTTACCCCTTCGGGGATATAGGCGTGAATTATGTATGTTTGTGTATGTAAATAATTAGTGTTGCGTTGATCTAGTTACACTTGTATGTATTAGGTATGCAATTATGTACATGACCCTGTTAATGGATTCATATTAGTTCTATTTCTAATACAACCATAATCATTATTTACATAAAAAGTAAATTGAGTAGTGTATTAATGAGAAAATGTGTTTATAAAAAAAGATACTAGCTGAAATCTGTACAAAAAACGCACACCAAATGTTAGCCATGAATCAAAGGTAGCATTGTCGCAGTATTGTACAAAAACCCATAACGCTAAAAGGTTGCTTTTTTAATTTAGATTGATCAATCACACAATTGGATTAAAAGAAATACCTACATAATTAAAATTTTACTACAGATTTCAAATCAAATCAAATGATAACATTTTTGACCTTAAGTAATCAAACAATTTTGATAATTTAACATTTTTATATAATTTGACATAGAATGAACAATGTTGGCAATAAAAATTTGGTCAACCGACGAGTCTAAAATCAGATTATTCCGAGAGAACTGAATGATGCACTGATTGAGCATCACCTTTTTTTAGTAACAAAACTTATGATTTTTTTTATGTATTTGTCTAAAAACACATCCATTAGTATAAGATATGGTTTGCTTCTGAATAACGATCATAACATTGTTTTAACAAATCATTATCATTCCGTAAATGCTCTTAAACTTGTGGCAATATGCTAAATGATATTAAACAACTACCATCCACGCAAGTCCTAGTTACAAATATTATTTATTACCTTATCTTATGAAGAGTAACATTACTAATTTAATTTTGTAATATTATCACTCCATAAGACCTACTTAAGTAATTGGGTAAAATTACATTTCGATTATTTTAATGACTCCATAATTATGGAGTCATTAAAATAATTATGTGATTAGGTAAGGGGAAAGCGTAATTACAGACGACCACACAACGACCACTTAGAATTTTATGTACAAATTAACCACACTAAACTTGTAGTTTTCAGTTTATGTAATGTATTAAAACTTTAGTTACAGTTGACTCTATGAATATATGTATATATTTTAATAAGTAATGTTAAAATACGAGCACAATGGAATGACTGTGTTATATGTATATGATTTGATCTGCATAATATAATTATTTCAAGATTATAATAATATTATATAAATAAAAGTAAATAAAAAGGGGTAAAAATTATAATAAATTTGTTTAGTTAGAACAATAAAGTACATTTTAATATTATATTATTTATAGAACTCAATATAAATTTGTTATAATACAATAAAAAGCTTTATATTTTATATTATACATCTTTATTATGTCATAAGCTATATGTTAATAATGGCAACACTATCAAAATGATTGTTAGGGTAGTAGTTTCAAAGCGTTTTCATCTAAGTTAGTCTAATATTTTGAAGAACTGACCTTCATGTGGGAGATTTGATCTTGCTCCCAGTTGTACTGCTTCATTTGATTTTCGAGCAGTTCCATGCGTGTGCGCACGAAAGCCTCGTAATTGCCCGTGTAGTACTTGAGCCGCCGCTTGCTCATGTGGATGATGTTTGTGCACACGCCATTGAGGAAATCTTGCGAATGCGATATGAGGACCAGAATACGCTTGTAACTGCAATCACAGAGACGTAAACTCTTAGCGTTCCATGGATTCACTGTGCGTGTGCCGGATCCATAGTGAGGTCGAGAGGGAGTGTGGGAAGTACTAAATTTAGATTTTGCGTAAATAATGTAGGTTTACGACGGGGCCCCTCCACAATGTCAACACTTACCTTCGTCACCGTTAACTCTCTCTGGCCAGCCATATTTAGAAAGATTCTGTGAGAACCGCCGTAGACACACTTTTTAGCATAGAACTTACGAAAGTTCTATACAAGCCAAGGCGGTCAGTGATGTATACAGCGATTTAACTGGTATTTATAACCCTATCTCCCCTCTCAAACAAAACAACAATGTAGCCATTTTTTGTTTGTTGTTGTTTTAAGCCAAAGCACTCTTTGGTATTCATAGTGTGGTCTGCTAGTTTTATTCGTGATTAGTTCGTAATAATGGTCTTCACATATTTATTGCACTAATTCGTTTACATTTTTGTATTAAGAAACAAAATTAACGCGTTATAGAAACCAATGTTGCCAGTTTGAAATTTAACTTTCCGCTTTATTTTAAGTAATGAATAATTTACAAATACTGACTGTTTTAGCTCCTCTTCCAGCCATACACAGGCATCCAGATCAAGATGGTTGGTCGGTTCATCGAGCAGTAGCAAGTGGGGCTTCACGTAGAGAGCACGCGCAAGGGCGATGCGCATGCGCCAACCTAAATACAATAAATTGGTCGTAGGAAATTAAAAATGAAATGGGTAATTGAATTAGTCATTATGAATTAGTATTTAATGTATACGTATATTTTGCAGATGCGATTATACTTTACATCAATCTTTCTCAAAGTGGGCGATAACGCCCCCTTGTGGGCATTGGAGACATAGAGGGGGGGCGTTAAGGGACCCAGAAAAAATGGGGGGCGTAGGCGTGGTGTAGGTGGACGATGATTTGTACTTAATATTTTAAATATCACTAAAATTAAAACCTAATTAATTACTCAATATCTGTGACTATTTTTGAGTAAAATCGAACCTGATATCCACAAACTTGTTAAAAATCGTCAAATTCATCCATCTCATTAGATTAGTTTTAAAACTAAAATTAATTACCTAATGTGTATTGTTTCTTCTAATTTCTTTAATTAAAACATATTCTTAATATTATAAAGTTACGTTTTAATTGCATCAAAAGTCAGAACCGACTATTTAAAGCACTATAACTAAATTAATCAAAGTAATTTTATTATGATTTTTAGGTTTTAGGAGTGATAAAAAATTGGGGGTAGTAAAGAAATAACTTTGATAATCTCTGCTTTACATTATTATACTATACATCTGTCAGAATATTGTTAAAACAATTTATCAATAACCTAGATGGACTGTACATTATGGAATAGAAATTTAACTATTGTGATGCCAGTAACACGTTTAGATTAAATTTACTGTTAAGTAATACACACTTTCTAATGGGCTATAAAGTTTTTATAATTAAGAATAATTGCGAGGAGAAAGTGAAAATTATTGTTGTCAAGTAATAACTGCAAAATCAATTTGCCTGGAACTATATCCTAGATTTAATAAATTACATTACCTCCAGAGAAATCCTTGGTGGCCTGTTGTTGCATCAACTTTGTGAAGCCTAGACCATGAAGGATGTGTGCAGCCCGTGCCTCAGCAGTGTCCGCGCTCAGATCATCCAGCCGATCGTAAACATCCATCAGCTGTTCCTGGGACTCTATTAAAAGGAATATAATTGAAATAATTAATTTATACACAACAAGAGTTCTTAAATTAACTGGCATTAAAATTTGCCACGTAAATATTTATGAAATTGCAATAATTTTGTTTGTTGTTGTTTATTCCATTGATTTTTTAAACATTACATTAAACTAGTGGCCGCCCTCGGCTTCGCTCGCGTTAATGTTGGTTGTTATTATAAATGTCTCCTTATAAATGTGTCCTTCCTCAATAAATGGACTATCCAACACAAAAATATTTTTTCAATTTGAACCAACCAATTAAACAAACAAACAAACTCTTCAGCTTTATTATATTAGTATAGTAGATAGGTACAGAGAAACAGTCTGTAGAAAAATCGTAGAGCCTCACCGTCATCTTCACAGTGCGCCAGTTCCTCGGCGAGTTTCTCTAGTTGTACCCTCTCCTCGTCCACCTCCATGACACACTGCAGTGCGGTCTTATCGGAGGCAGGCATTTCGCGAGTGAGATGGAAAATATCGATGTGCGCCGGAATGGGAACTTCACGGCGACCCAACACGGAGAGCAAAGAAGATTTCCCTAGAAAGATAACACACCAATTTTGATTTTTTTAATAGCACACACAATATTTAATATAAAACAGAGATATGAATTGATAATTCCAAGTACGTATAATACACAAGCATTTACAAATTAAATATAAATTCGTGTGTGCCTTAACACTTAGCACAACTTTTGTATATTACGACTCAATAGAAGGGATACAGAAGAGCTATTAACTATTGCTAGGTAGGTATTAAATCATTCCTATAGCCCTGGTGTCAAATAGTTCTAGTCTCTGTGTGCCCAATTGAATAATTTTTCCTGGTACAGAAAGAACACTGGCTGGCATAATGGGCAAGTTGTACAACTTGATTGTAATTCTATTATCCTTAGGGCCTGCTTCACAATCGACAAGTAAGTTCTGAGTAGGTTACTTGGCAGTTCAAATGACATATATTTTATATTACAACTGTCGAAACAGGCCCTTAGTAAAATAAAACATTATAGGCATCAGGTATTTCATCAAATCCAATATATATAATCAACTTTCGCTCAGATTTCGTAGAGCAGCTAGAATAATATTCATTCGCAATGCATTATTTAACCAACTTTGTATTTAAATTTCGCAATAACCATTGTAGCATGATTATGTTTACAAGCAAGACGCAAACATAGTTGCAAGCAGACCTGACCAATAAATGTAATAAATATAATTATGTCATCATTTCAGTCAACCTTAATGTGTTGTGGTATATACAGAAGTGTTGTGTAATACCTGTTGTGTATATGTCGCAGTAAGATAGATAAAGCCGTAACATAGTTATATCCCTAGGGATATAATTATATACCGTAACATAGTTATACGAAAGCGATTCATTACTATCTCACTAGGAATATAGTTATAAAACGGTCCAAGTTTAGTGACATATTTATATTACTGCACAAGTTACTGGCACTCGCCGGCCGCTGCCGCGGCACGCTCGCTTCGCTCGCTCGGCTCGTGCTGTTCGTTGGTTCATGTACGAACCTAACCTAACCAACTTATTAACAAACTCATTTCGACCTATCGTATAACTATGTTACGGTATATAATTATATCCCTAGGGATATAACTATGTTACGGCTTTATCTATCTTACTGCGACATATATACAGAAATCCATTTAGGATATCACCGCATCAAATTGTGGAAAAACAGCTAGTACCAAACAACGGTATTTACGTGGCATCTGTACCACGAAATTTTTGTCAGTCCTCCCAAAAGCGGCGCTTGCAAAAAGAACCTATCACGGCTTCAACAATGTGAAAAATTCATAAGACTCCTCATCTTTTTAGCTGGTGTATACCAATTGCTCCTTTCTAATAAATTTAAATTTTATTGAGCCTAATTTTGCTATAAATATAGATGTGCACTGGAGAACATCGGGTAAAAATATATCGGCTGTCGATCTAAATTGGTAATAACAACGTTAACTAATCCTGTTTCGGAATATATTTTAAAGTTGAGTGAAGTTATAGTAAGTTGAAAATGCGCATCATATTCATAATACATCAGCAACAGAAAGCAAAGAGTTGGAGAGAGGGGGAGAGGGAGAGAGGGAGAGGGAGAGAGAGAGAGAGAGAGAGAGAGAGAGAGAGAGCTCTAATAAAACGAGACGCATAATTATTTACTAATGATGATCAGGGCCAATATGGAGAATGAGCCACGCGCCTGAGAGCATTCGCCACTGCGCAATCGCAACATGATGTGTAGTAGGTACTAATTAGTCATACTTGAAATTTTAGCACAGGAAGAAGACTTATATCGACATTAGAACGTAACGACGCTTTATGCATAACGTAAGAAACTTAGTGTAGATAGATACCATGATACAAGTGTTATAATAGTTCCTATACCCTGATGCTAACTCAATGAATAGTTTAATAAATTTAAAATAGCACATAATCAATATTATTGTTAATAGCAGTTAAGTTTAGAGTACCTACCTACGATAGCAGGGGATTAATAATGCATTCGTCTTTCATTTCCCTGAGTAGTTGAAAGTGGGTTAATCCATTCTATAATAGCCACTAACAACCCATGAATAGAATATACTGCCAATATTATTTTCCTTGTGGAGGTAAACAATTGAAATGTTGCGGAAGAAGTTGCAAACATTGCATTGGAAGCAGCACAAATTGTTTTGCAAAGAATAAAAAACGAAGTCGGCCGCCACAAGCAAAAAATTGTATTACGAGAGAGTTTCTGTTTCGTAAGCAACAAAAAAAAGGTTTGCTTGGACGTAACTCAGATCGAAGCAGACTTGGCTAAACGAAAGTTCACTACCATAAAATGAATTAGGCAAATGATTAGTGGTTACATTAAACCACATTAATGTTTAATGATGATACTTATAATTATTTTACTTTATAAGAATATCTCTATTCTAACTTAATAAAAAAAGCCCATAATTAATAGTCCCTATCTGATGTGTAGCTAGGTCAGACCTACCCCATTTAAAATTACTATTATGTCAACAATTTATTTAAGCAAGTTATATTTCTACTTCCAAAAACAAGTTGACCAATCAACAATCTAGTTCACAATAAATTAAATGATTTGAGTCTTTAGAATTACTCTAAATAAAATGATGATATGCAAGAGATTTATTAAATATATTTTAGACCAACTGCTTTAAAGTATTTCTATAATTAATCTCGCTAAACACCAGAACGACAATTATTGGTCTAAAACACATAGTATAGCAACACTAGCTGAATTGGCAAACTTTGGTTTTGTTTACCTTACCATCTATGTAGTGGTACAAAAAAATACCTACCTAAAAAATTTCATAAAATTTGGTCCAGCCATTTCAAAGGAGTGATGACAAACACACAAGACATAAGATTTTTATATATAATATTCTATTAACATATTGGACCTTCCATGTTTCATTCACGACTTATTTAGTGCTATAGTAGACACTGTGAATGACAGGTTGAGTTTATAAGTTATTATAATTATATTGAAGAAAAATCACGTAATTTACATTTATGGAGATTACAAAATTTATCACATTAAACTTTTTTTAAATTTCTTTTTTCAACATGTTATTTGCAAAAAATTTCATATGCATAACCTATACCCATACTACATACATATGAAACTATCAGACAACAATAAAATTATATGGTTCCTTCAATGTTGTTATATCTGGTTTCAACTGTATGTATTCCTCTTTTCTTAAATGTAAGGAAAGAGGGATGACTATTTAGGAAAAGGAATAGAGAAAATTTGGTTCACCTTCATATCATGAAAAATTTAAATCTTCCAGAGATATTTTATTGCTCACAAAGAAATGTTAGTAATTGCTTTAAACAATATTTTGTTAAGGATAAAAATTGTAATATGTGACTTACCACATCCATTAAGTCCAACAAGGCCATATCTACGGCCACAATTGAGCTCAAGAAGAGTATCCTGAAGAAGTTCACTTCCATAGAAAGTAATTGAAAAGTTATCAATCTTGATGTCACGGGAACGAGGGTGCATAGCAAGAGATCCTGTGCAGGATCTTGCTTCTGAGTTCATTTTAGCTTCTGCTTCCAATTTAAGACACAATGCCTCTGAAATGAAGACAATCACTTTAAGAATAACTTCCAAACATTCTCTGTGCGTGTATAATGTAACATTCAACAATTACAAATTTTAAGCTCAATAGTTTCAATATTTTCAAGACATACATAGATCCCCAAAGGGGTATTACATTTCATCAATTATGTTTGGTCCCTTGTAATATTTGGACTGCTTATAGGGTGTTCTCAGTATATTCCTAAGAGGTAGAAGACAAATTATGATGCTGCCTAATACTCATCACTGTCCTTACCTTTAGTCAACTAGTATGACAACCACGGGAGGGATATTGACAATTGTATTTTGTTCTGCTGCCACCACCATTATTAATTAAACCCCATTACAAACCCATACCCAAAGAGGGTGGGTTGGAGTCAGGTAGGCGGCCAGCTGTAAAACCTAATCCAAAACCTTGAGCAGTATGGATTGGAATTGTTCAGTCTCTTTTGTATACATTCATTCATCACTAGCACCTTTATGGTATGATGGATGATATGAATAAAAATTAAGGGAGTGGATGGCTTGATGATGTCTGACCGATATGAATGGAAGAGGAAACATACTGCACCAACCCCAGATAGACTGGGAATAGGGCAGGGAGAAGATGATGATTCATAGCTATGTGAATATGTGTAAGCTTAATAAGATAGTGATGGAAGATTTGAAGGCAAAATTTATACAATCAATATCAACTGTTTTTATGTAGGAAGGCCAATGTGTTTTTCATTCAATACCTATAATTAAAGTAATCATATCTGTCAAACTGTTTAACTCTTGAAACTAAGACATAAAAAAATAAATGTAAAAAAGAGTAAATTACACATTGATATTTTTAATTCAGACTTTATAAAAAAATGGCACCTTCAGGTAGAGCTCTATAAAACATGTGTGATTATTTTCAACTTCAAAAAATCACACATGTTATATAATAATCAAGAAATTAAAATGATTTTAATAAATTCATCCATATGGCTAAAAGAACAATTTACATTTGCTTGCATTTTGCATTTGCAAGTTAAAAATATAATTCTAATAAATAATACATTTTGGAACATTATATCTTAGTCTATGTTTCTATCAAGAATATTAGGGCAAAGGTGCAACTTAGGTTAGAATATTTTATGAAGAATATACAACGAATTGGATACTACCTTCAGCGGTAAGAGCTCGTTCTTCTTTAGTTCCGTTAGTGTCGGATCCATTCTCATCATTAGTCACTCTTGCCACGGGTTTTTTATTCCTGTTACTCGCTTGTTCTTTTTTCTTCTGCTGAGCTCGCTTTTTGGCGTCCGACGGCATTTTGAATAACTTGTCTAAAAAGGAACAGAAATAATCACTGCACTAATTTAGATTGCCTAGGCCGCACTAAAAATCGATGCACTGAAATCAATGCACTTCAGTGCACTATTTTATACATTTATGCACACGCACTATAAGTTAGTCCCGATACTTGTATAAATACTTAAGATGTTACTAAGACTCTGTGAAAAAAACCCCTATTCCAAATAAAATAATTGATTTTCACCTAATTTACTATTGCGATGATAAACCAGCCGTCCGCGTCTACACGTGCTGCTTTGAAAAGAAAGACTTTTTTCGTTTCGCGATTTGCCAATATTTGCAAGAGAGACAAAAAATTCTTCTTGTAATTTGCCGAGTTATGGGTAGGCAAATGGATCTACGGCTCCTACAGCCATGACTGTCAGTTATGGTTTTTGACTTAATATTAAAATAGTTCAATCTATAAAAATTTATATCTTAATTAAATTGTAACTTTTTGGCCCAATAAAAACATTATAGAGTCTAGCCAGCGGAAGATGATCCCGGCGGATTTTTTACAGGTTTTAGGACATCATAGATAAGAAGGTATGTAGCTAGGTATTATACTGATTTTCTAATTACATTTTACATACATTTTTTTATACTTAATCTAACCCAATCGCCATATGATTGTTATGAGAAGGGAAGAAAATTAAATATCCTTAACCTAGGTAGTAGGCCAGTAGGTACCTACTACCTAGATAGGTAGATGCCTATACCTACATTCTACGGGCAATTTAATTAACTATACGGACGTGCCCACCGGACACAGTTAGTGCGCTAGTTAAATTCCCCGCTATAATCTTCGGTCGGGTTCTAGATGGACTCAATTATATTATCAGGACTGGGTTGAGTACTAGACCCAAGAACACGAGCCGAGTGAGATACATAGAATAGAGGCAGTTCGTCCTCTTCTAATAGGGTGACCATGTATTTTATACATAGGAACATAGTGAAGAAATTAAATTAGTATTAAAAAACGTTTCATTTAATTTCTTTACCATAATTTAGTCTTGGATTGAATAGGACTCAGGACTAGGTAGTTTGATCATCTAGCTATATATTATTGACAGATTAACAATGAAATTCATTAATTCTGAGATAAGGTTTATTTAAATATCAACAGGCAAATATATTAGGTATAACGAAATTTAATAATATCTATACCTACCTACTCAACAAATTATTTGTTTTTATTATTAACTGTATGAGCCTACAAATACAAAAAATAATATCCATTTTAATCAATTTGTAAGGCATCGTAGTCTGAACATAGCTATTAAACGCTATTGCACGGATTATTTAATTATAATAATACAATTTTAAAAGGCAGGCAACAATTAAGCGAATAGTAATGAAATATATTTAGTAACAATAAAAAATTATGGTATGTACTTAAAGTAGTTTCTTATGATAGGTACAATTTTTGTATTTCTTTTAATATAGGTAGGTTGTTTGTTAAAAGTACAAGAGTAAAATTGACATAGTTTACTGCAGGAAAAAATTACTAACTACAAAATGCGATTTCGTACTTTTATAAGATTGAAAAGATACATAAATACCTATCACCTGCATTTCATGTGCCTATTATACACTTAACTGTAGGTATTTGCTTGCGCGTTAACGCATCAATGTTGCTGTGCAATATTTTCGTTGAATACGTCATGTTTCGCACGTGGTATTTTCCGGTCTAACTATCTGCTGGAAAAATTGTAAGAGCCACAATTTCGCATGGCATTTCAGATAAATTTTCTTCTATGATTTACATACCTACATACAAGTGTAGTTTCATGCCATTTTTATTTTTTCTGGACCTGTTATTATGGCAGTACGGTAGTAGGTATTTGTGATGTCGGTAGTTGGAATACAGTCTTCACCACCACTTTGCTTGTGGGATTTTCTGAAACTGTCATAATTACCATCGCATTCGTGGTTCCTTGTGCAGGGGTTTATTCGGTGGTGCCTTATACAATGGCCTCTGTTGGGCTGGATGGTGTAAGTCAGGCGGCTGGTCCCCTATATTCTTCTATCCATAGGGACGACCTATGCCTCAGAGGTGGGGACATTAAAGGACTGGTGATAATAGGCCGCCGGCCATAAAAACCATGTCTAATCCTAGAGAGAGGTATGACAAGAGTCAAACTGAACATACAAAAACGAAGATCCAAAAACGACTCCAACGAATTTCATGAGTGCATCAAATAATCAATCTCACGAAGTCTTTTTGGCTATGAATATTGTAAAGTAGATTGTGGGAGCGTTCAGTCTCGGCCGCAACGCAAAAATATAGGTACATAACTATAGTTCGACAAGTACGTGCGCGACTCTCCTGCGGTACGAGACGGTGGCAGGGACGGGGCACCCTAGATGCTGGCGGGGGCGGGCGATGCGGTGAGGAGCGAGTTTTCCCTCCTCCCCGCATCACCCGCCCCCGCTAACATCCAGTGCGCCCCGTCCCCGCCACCGCCTCTCATACCGCAGTAGGGTCGCGCATGAAGTTGTCGGACTTTATTCGCTACACTATCACTAGACTGCGCGCCAAATAAGTATGCGCGCGATGGGTAGCGCTGCTCGGTCACTTTATCACCCACTGAATTTTACTTCCTTATTTGACCACGCGCAGATTTTCACTGGCGAGCACTCTACTAACGACCGGAGCCAACGGATTAAAAAATTCCACCAATATTTAGTCAGCTGGTGGTGTTGCTAGTAGTGAACAAAGAGTGTAATAGAAATGTCAAAATCTCTGCGTAACCTGTAGTTCTAATTTTCACCATATGACAAAATAAATTGGTGGCACTGTAGATTATTGGTAAGATGGTACCTACCTATGTCGTAACTTAACGAACTGCTGCCTAGGTATGGTTTTTTTTTTAATAGTAGTTTAATACTCCAGTTAGTAGAGTGCGGTCCAGATAAGTCCGCGCGTGGTCAAAATGGGAACTAAAATTTCGTCTGCTATTTTGTTTGTCTAGGAGTGTCAATGTTAGCGAGCAGCGCCACCCCTCGCGCGCAGACTTATCTGGATGGAATGCAGATGGCAGGAGGGGCCTTTGCTTTGCAGCTACCTACCTACTTGAGCTTTGTATTCCGGCTTTGTATAGAGATTCACAGGGTGCTTGGAATCGTAGCGGGTCGCACTCAGTCACACTATTATTTTATAACCGACATAGCGTTTAAAATAATAGTGGCCATCATTTTATTAATAATTATTGTGACAGGGTACTAAAGCATGATCTACGAGGCTGACGCGACACCCCTTTAATTAATTCTCAATTTAAAGTCAAATGGATTGTGCAATTATTTTTACAGTAGGTAACCTAGGTACCTACTTAGCTCCATATTATTATTTAATATCATTCTCTCATTAAACATCCAAATAAAAGGAATGAAATACCTCTTGAACAATAATTAAGTACCTGTCTACCTATAAGTATTAATGTGTTGTCATTAATTTTTTCATCTACCTAATGAGACTAAAATATTATTATTTATGATACAAGTACAATTATTTAATATATTTTCAATAGCTCCTTAATTAAAGATGTATAATATAGTATAGGACTGCATTTTCATTATACAACAGGCACAATTATTTTCTTGACATATTATTGCTTGATTTTTCCATCATAAGAACCTTATTTTAAATTTATTTGGTAGAATCCTTATATCCTACCGTGTTACGTTCTCCCTGGCTATTATAAGAAATAAGGATTAACAAAAATTTAAGTAAATATTTTCACAAATTGACCTGAATAAAATTGTTAGCAGTAGAACGTAATAGAACTTTATATGAGATACCTAAAAACAATCTTAAGTAAGTACATCAATTTGTCTTAAAGATAAAAATAAATGCTAATAAGGCAATGTGATATATTGGAAAGTCGTAGGTAAACAATCCAACCTAATACTAAAGGCAACTTATTATGTGTATCTACCAGAATTTCGCGGCTAGGCAAATAAAAACGTATGATAATTTTGTTTTGTGTGTCTATAGGTATTTCTAAAATCTTTGCTCTAATAATTTAATATAATCCTTGGGGCTAATTGCTGTATTTGGCTTGGTATTTCATTAACTTCTGGCTGCGGAAAAAAAACAGGTAGGCGTGATTTATATGTCTGTATTAAAGGTATATATTAAGCAAGTTTATTAAAATGAAACAGTGCCACTTTATGAGAATAGATTTGTAGGGTATACAAAATTACTGTTGGCGAATGACCATTTAGTATCAACGCATTTTACATATAGAAGTGAAACTGATGACACTGCTTAATACGTCTAACTGTATCTAACTTCCTAATTTTGAGAAACGTACGTAATTTGCTTAACATAGATAACTATATGACAAACATTATTATCATAATACTTACATATTTTTTAACTACTTAATTAGTAAGAACACTGAGGCAAGCAAACGGCAGTAGATAAGTTTATTTTAAAGATAATTATAAAGGTACTTATAACTATTAATATCGAGGAACCACAGAACAGTGAAAGACGTAACACCATAGTGTCACTGAACTATCAAACCAAAATTACAAAAATACAGGCACACGGTCGACTCATCTGCGACAGTTACCTAGCCAGTTATTTCAATCCAAATCAAGTTAGACTGCAGTATACTTGATAACTTAGTGTAGTTATCTCATTATCTGCATTAAATTACTGTAGGCAAGAGTCGTGTATGACGTCAGGTCACCAGATCAATTAATATGTATGAACATTCGGATGCTGGATGTATTATTTTTTTCTTAGCCGATGTCTTACCACCTGAGTAAATAAACGGAACAGAGTGAAAGCCTGTCCACTGGCTGTGCGAGCAGGACCGGTTTTTTCCAGTCTCGCCTAGCAGCCAGTTGACAACCTTTTTTTATTGATGTGAACAAAATGTAACAATTATTCAACCATGTAGGTACAGATCGCTATTGCTTTAGGTCACTCGTCTGTCTCATATGACATTTTGGTATTATTCTTTACAGCGACGGGTAGAGGAAAGCAATAGCAATTAGCTTACTTAATAATAATATGTTTAGGGTCTGTTTCACAATCGAAAAGTACGTTTGAAGTAGCTTACTTGGCAGTTCAATTGACATATATTTCATATAACAGCTGTCAAATGATCTGCGAAGTAAGCTACTTAGAACTTACTTGTCGATTCTGAAACAGGCCCTTAATATTATTAAGTATCCCCGCTGCACTCAGGTGCCAGGTAGCCACGAACTCTCAAATTTCTCCGATCTGTTGGGCACTACGTCAAACACGATATGGTTGAAAGTTTGTGGTAAGCTGATGTGCTGTTGACTGTACTTCAATTTTTAATGCTGTTTTATTATTATGTGAACTACTTTTTTCTGTCTATTGCGGAATGAAACTAGCCTGTTACTACATAGGTCATGCATAGAATTTTGACGTTTTCTTCGACTCTGATATTTAAACGATGTGCACTTAAGAATTCTTCTCACATTGGGTTTTGAAGGTGCTTTATGCCTAGACAATACTTTATGGTTAATAGTTTATAAACAATTTATTTATTTAGCGTATGTACTAAGTTAGAAGACAAATTCTAAAACTAGGTATGTATTGTGTACCTACTAACTTTTATAAAGGCAGAATTTTAAAAGGCTAACTATCTATCTAAAATTAATAATGAGAAATTGGTTACATATTACAAATTTATGTAATTTCTAACTAATTTTGTAGGTTTATACATAACTATACTTTCATATTTTTAAATAAGTACAGTCAACGGCACTTGACACAGACTGCCCAAAACTGCCAAATTTCTTCAATCGATTGTCAAATTTAACTTGTTGGTAGTAAAGCACAAAGTCGATTGAGGAAATTTGACATATTGTGGTAGTCTGGCGTGCTGTTGACTGTACATGTTTTATGCGAATATTGTCTATTTATGATATTAAAATTAAAGTTTTTCGTAATCTATCTACAATAATCAGGTGTATTTCATCATTGGAGGGGTTAGTTTCCGAATTAAGTAGGTACTTATCTGTAATTATTTAAGTAGGAAGACTTTAAGCGGATATCACAAAGACTAAAGAAATCTAGATTATTTGTAATCTAGTCTATGTTACCCAGTTAATCTAGGTACATATTATATTCAAATTGACCTATAACATATTTATTGCAAAATGCACTTTATGAAAAATGAATAAAATTGTTTGTATAGTCGGAACAATCGACTCCGCGAAGGTATGTTTAGAAAAGCTGAAATCAGTGAAACTCACATTAAAACGGAATAATATAATGACAAAAGTTATTTCTCTGTTTCCCTTCAGTGTGCCATGATAAAAAGAATACTCTCCGTCATAGCTTTTAGCTATAATGACTACAGCCTTATTAAACTAGTGATTTGGATATAAAATAACAAATGCATTGTTATTATAATAGAGTATTCCATTACATATAAATAAAATATATGAATGGTACTACGGACTTGTGAACTTGTTAATCCCTATTACCCAGTCTGGGAGTTGCTTGGAGTATCTGATGTAAGTATTTGGTATCTGTGTCAGATTGTAGGGAGTCTAACAATTTTATCACAGCCTAAATACACATTATCACTTTTCAAGTAAAAATACTTTTTAGTCTAGCCCAGGGGTCGGCAACCTGCGGCTCGCGAGCCACATGCGGCTCTTTGGATGTGAAGCTGCGGATCTTTAGTTCCATACGCAAATATTATTTATGTTATAAGAAAAAAACAATTAAAAACTTTTAAATGTTTTTTCTTATAACTTTTCACCGCACCCGCGCCGTCTTTTTGTCGTCACAAAGTTTCTGCAAGTACCTACTATTTATTGTTTGCAAAAAAACTTTTTGTGGCTCTATAAAAACTCGGAAATGTTGTAAATTTTAATTTTTGACTCTTCCGACCCGGCCCCTGGTCTAGCTAAGTCAGACCGGCATCTCTTACCATCAGGGTGATCCAGATGCACATTGAACATGCCAATCGACTTGACACAGTAAGCACGTATACCCTATATGTAGGCATCTCAAGCTTTCTTTAAATTGAATAGTAAGTAGCTATCAGAATGTATACATTTGGCTGTTATACAGTGTGAATATTTTTTTGTAGAGCAGTGTTGGTTTATAGAGAATTATTCAAATATTACCAGTATAATAAAGTGTTTCAATTATATTTATCAGCTAAACGACTAAGGCTACTTTAAAAACCCATTGTAAAAGTTTGCATATTTTTAAAAATAATTTAACTATTGGTGTTGTCCAATAACACTTGAACATGTTATCCTAAATTACTGAAGCACCTTTAATTTTATATTGCCTATTTATTATGTTGCACGTAACATATTAATTATTCGAATTGCAACCTTCTGTAAATACATGAAAAGTATATTTCTCCACTCTGTGCCTCTATCCACATTCTTCATAGTACCTAATCCACATTCAACGTGTTTTGAGATTGTAGGTCTGTATTTGGGTTATTATTTAGGTTTGGTTAGCTCATTCGATCAAACTGCACGAGTATCTAATGTTTCTGTGTAATATTTACTTTTCTACTAAATTTATAAGACACTTGTCACAAAGCACTTACAGGTTATTGTACTTTTATATGTTATTCGAAATCCTGATAAATACTTATAACTATAGTACGGTATATTATTGCATTGCAGTAGTATCTTGTATGATTACATGATCATCTCTGTAGATGTATAACAATCAAATGATTTCAGTTGTGTAATGGACGTAAGACAGTTGCTGTAGTATACCTAAAAGCACATAATAATATTTATCAAAATGCAAAAGAAGATTTGAGGTTCACAGCCGGATGACAATAATTTGGATATCTGCAAAAACCTCCATAGACAGCAACTTCATATAATATGAATATTTACCATCACTTTATTGTATAACATTGTATTATAATCGTGTAAAATAAATTATAATAATAAAATAGCTATAATAGATATTCTAATGTAATGTTCAGCCAGTATGTCAAATATAATATGAACATAAAAACCCCAAAAGGAAATCAAATAAAAAAAAAAGAAAATAAAAATGTTACATAATTTATTTTAATCACAGATGGTAGCCACACAAAGTGGCATGTCACGATACGGACAACATTTAGTTTCACATACAGTTCAAATAATAATTTTTCAACAAATGCAATCATCGGTACACATAACGAACACGAAAACTTAATAAATAGGGGACACTATTGCAAAATGGAATAATCACGAATAAATAGTGCTTAACGAGAGCTATGTACAATCAAATGCAGATTTGCTAAGAGCTATTTTCCACCAAGTCGCAGGCGGCCCGCGCGCACCAATCGATCACTGAATTCGCACATACAGTATGATTTACAAAACACGACACCAGTCGCACATTGATAATAAAAAAACGGTAGCCGGTCTGTATACAACCTCCGCTGCAGTCGTATGCGACTAGTCGCAAGTGGAAAATAGATCTAAGATAGAATGTGATGTCAGTGTGAGTGGAGATGCGAGATCACGTCATGTTAACGCCTAGAGAACGGCTGGCGTACTCATAGACGACGTACGAGATGGAGACGGCCGGGATGACCTTGATGAAGTTGGGGGTGATTCCGCGGTAGAGCCCTCGAAACCCTTCGCGCTGCACGATGTCGCGAAAAGCGCCCCGCATTGTGCCCTCCGACACCTTGGCTGCTTTTTCTGAAAAACAGAAAGAACGTTGGTTGAAATTTCGCCTTCATATTTCTCAAGGCTCGCCTCTTATACATGAGATCTGACATAATTGGCGAAACGTGGGGGTTGATTCACCTCTGCCTTAATAATAAATAAATAGGCGTGATTTTGGTATGTGTATGTAAAAAAACAAAGAAAAAGTGATCAATTCGAACCTGTTTCGACTATGTCTCTAGACTATTAAAAAAAAAGTATTGCAATTGACGTGTACTCTATGCCCAGTTTTTATTATTAGGAGCGCCTTATGTGTGAAAGTTTTAAAAGAGCACCATCATGTTCGATAAATTATTGTCATTAAAGCGTCAAAAGTTATCCTCGCAAAATCGATCGGCACGTAGATAACAGAAGCCTGTCATAATGCAAACGGCTACAGATAACAGTGCAATTACCTTGAGCTTGGAGCCTCGTCCGGACCAGCGCCAGCGGGTACGAGCACACCTGCCCGAGCGTGCACGACGCACTCCCACACGCGAGCAACAACAGTATACCCGGCTGTTCGTTGTTCGCCTGGTATTTGCTAATGTATTTCTTCTTCAACGTCTCGTACACGGCCAGGTCGATCCCCGCGTACGGCACTATACCTAATATATTCGGAATGTAGCCCTTGTAGAAGCACTTCAGGCCCTCCCGAGCGTAAATCTTCTTCGCCGCGTCCACAATTCCACTATACTGACCAGTTTTTCTTAAAGCTAATCTTGTCTTTAGCACCTCCAGTGGGTAGATCACAGTTTGGCTCACGGCCCCTGCGGTCGCGCCCGCTATGAACCGCTCGTGGATTTCGAGCGGCTGATTCTTCCTCTCCCCCTTGATGAGTCTTTTCACTTGTTCGTACGCGGCGAACTTCAGCGCGGACTCTGGGGCTATTTTGATGACATTGATGCCGTTGCCTCGCCAGAGGCCACCGATGCCACCTTCGTTTATCATTTTCGCTAAACACCGGCTCATGTTCTCTCGGGTTGGATTCACCTGGAAACCAAGAAGGTGGGTCAGAAGGTGATGAGATTTTAAATGTTGATTTTTTGAATACCATCCTCGCATTCCGATAAGTTTATTAATTTATTTAGGGAGATTATTTATTATAATTAGTCCCATACCTATTCCTACACCAGCTACGAGTCTTGATAATATTTTTTTACTGGCGCATAAATGTCTTACATTCACATCATTGTGGGCAGCAAATCAGGGTGTCAGTTTAATTAAAAAGGGACCTATACCGAATGGATAAAGTGAGGAATGAGTATATAAGAGGAAGTTTCATAAATCACCATTCACAGACATGATAGAAGGGTCGTTTGGCCGGTTCTGGGCATGTTATGAGAATCAAATGAAATTATGTGATGAACATGAGTGTTGATTGTGGATTGCATGTGACGACACTAATGCGAGTGGATTCATTGAGGAGATGATAACTAACAAGAGTGAAAGAAAACAATAATGAAAAAAGAGCGAGAGGATTATGTGAACGATGAGAAAGAGACATTAATGAGCAATTCAAAGTCAATGTAATGAATAAGCATTTATCTAGCATATCTATATTGTCTGGTGAGTCAATCGTATTTATCACACTTTTTGCGACTCATTCACATTTAGCTAGAGTTTATCTAGTATGTCAGAATTAATAGACCCCCCTGGTAGTTTACGAAAGGATTGTGTAGCTTATCTCATTACATAATATATTTGAAATCTTTTAAATTTGACTCGCTCCAATGTCTCTGTTTCATGATTGTATATACTGGTGGTTATATAAATATTTTAATTTGTATTTAAACAGGATAGTTTAATTGAGCGTAATTTTGCGTAAGTCTGATTGTTGATCTGCAATGCCAAGTGCGTGGTGCCAAAAGTATTTTGTGGCCGCTCGTGTGATTTCTATTATAAGATGCAATAAAAACAAGAACTTTCAGAACGCGTAGTTGGTAACAAGTGTACTTATTATAGCTTTCAGCCCTAAGTACTTACGAGGAACTTTAAAGAGAAAGCATTTTGTATAGGTACCTATTAGAACATAAAAGATATACAAAATATCCAACCATGTATCATATCGGACGACAATATCTAGATAGGCATATTACGTAGGTAAATTACCAGTCGATAGTAAACTTATTAATGTAGACAGGCAGGTATGATGAGCATGACGCTGCGATATTCCAAGAATGTTGCATGATAATACCGACAAGACAGGTAAGATTATACTATTCTAGAATCTAATAATATAACAAAGAGCTCTCTACAATTTTCTAAATTGCTTAATTATATTTAAACTTCTCATCGAAACATTTGTTTTTGCGGACGTTTAGATAATTATGGTGGACGGTAATGCAAAGATGATAATTACAAATAATAAAAATGACTGTCCATCACTGCACAGATGAACTATTACCACAAATCATCAATCAGCCTTGAATATGTCAATCATATCAATTACCATTTTCAAGGCAAAAAAAATCATTTACCTTTACAGACATTTCGTCAATCTCTTTTCAATCTTTAAAGATTTTTATTTGGGTAGCGGTAAAGACTGTCTTTTCTTTTAGTTTTCTTCTTCTTCTCCCTGCTCTGTTACCAGTCTATCTGGGGTCAGCGTAGTATATTTCCTCTTCCATTCATATCGGTCAGACGTCATCAAGCCATCCACTCTCTTTTGATTTATAATATCATCCATCATACAGTAAAGGTACTAGTGATGAATGAATGTATAGAAAAGAGACGGAAAGGACCATTTCGAGAGGCCGATGAACGGGGAGAGTGATTGGGATAACATCATGCTAATCCATACTGCTCAAGGTTTTGGCTTAGGTTTTACAGCCGGCCGCCTGCCTGACACCAACACTCTTTGGGTATGCTCTTGTTGGTGGTTTGCCCTCCACCATTAGGGTGCATAAGGTGTTTATTGGTATACACCGGGCAATCTCCCTTTGTCGACTTTTACGACACCCACGGGATGAGTCGGGGTTGGCCATTCCATGTTATTTTTTCGCTCCCATGGGATCCCTAGGGTAGATAGTCGACTTTTACGACATCCACGGAATGAGTCGGGGCTGGCACATTCTATGTTATTTTTTCGCTCCTTAGGTTAGGTATCCTGCAAGTGTGGTACGTCATACGTATTGTTAGTCTGTAGTATTTACCTGTAGGAACACTTTGAGCCTATCGAGCGGCGCTGTGCACGTCCTGCTGACAGCGCCCGCAATCCCGCCCGCGAGCAGATGCCTCCACCACTTGCCAGTTTGTAACTCGTTCTGGGTGAAGTCATCCGGGACATTCATGTCCTCCCCGATGTCCAGGTACTGTCGACAAACAAAGGTTTATTTATAATACAATTAATTGCGACAATTTTCCTTCAATACGTGTAACACAAAGGAGGAGCTCGATGGGCATAGCTTACCGCGCCTGCGATTGCGTACAGAACTAAAGTTCACTAGCTTTAGTGGTCAATGGATGCGTGGCCAAAATATATTATCTCGAGTTCCTCCGTGCTTCGAAAGGCACGTTAACTCGTTGTACTGGCTGCCGTTAATATCCACCAAAGCGCACTGGGCTAGCATGGTGAATTATGGCGCATTCTTCCTTTTCTTGCATCCACAGGGAAGTCCTGTGCCCCAGCAGTGCTGATGATGACGACATATAAAAATAACAAACAACTGACTAGCAGTTGGGAAATCGGTTAAATAATATTAATGGCGTCACTGTGTGTAGATTCTGCCGCACCAATGTACTAATAGCCAGCAATTAGTACTATTCCCGCATAATTACGTTTACCGAAACGTGTAATCTATTTAAGTATTGAGCATTTTATTTTACTGATCTAAATTACTCATCACTATCTATTAAAGTTTATTGTTATATTTTTAAGTACATACATACATACACGAAGGGACAGTCAGAGGTGAACTAGCACCCACGCTTCGCCAATTATGTTAGGTCCCATGTAACGGGTGGCGAACCTATTGCCATTTATCGGGCACAAAAGTCGCAGTACATTAGTATTAGTACTAGGTGGTATAGGAACTGCTGCCCATTCCCCATCACTGTTTTATCCTTAGTCGCCTTGTACGACACCCACGGGAGAGATTTGGGGTGGTGACAATTGTATTCTACTCTGCCGTCACCACACGGATTCATATATTTTTAAGTATCATGACATATACTCATGAATCGCCAAAGAATTAAAATTATAACGTGTGTGTCAAAGTCAGCTTAGCTAAGCTTTAAATGACTGAATGAAAAAACGAAGACGCATAAATAAGTAGGTAATAAACATTGTTTAGAGGTACTTTGTTCATCTCATATGTTTTGACTTTACCATTTCTATACTATCGTAAATACAATCTAGTAATGTCAACAAAAGAAATTCTTATTACTGTAATACGAAACTTACATTTAAAGGGAATAAAAAAAAACACATCTAGGTCGGTCCTCATGGATGAAGAAAAAAAATAAAGTTAAGAATCGGGAAACATGTGTTGCTGTGCTAATCGCTAAGGTTGGGGATTTATTTTAGGTACCTACTTGTAAAGCTACTCCATCCGTTAATAAGCTACTAAGAGGTCTTATACTAACACATAGAAGACAATGGCTATAGTAGACAGCTCTACATACGATATAGGTACTAAAATTAAGTCACGGTATTACACAGTCCCACACAAGTCGTTGTCTCCGCAGGAGCTGGCATTGGGTAGATTCTTTTTTTTAAATTTCAACGCCCATACCCTTGGATTTAGTGCGAAATGCTTGGCCTGTCAGCGGAAAACAACTATTAGATAAAAAAAAATATTAAGATACGGTATCGTTTTTAAATATTTAATACATACATAAATCACACCTATATCCCCGAAGGGGTAGGCAGAGGTGAACTAGCACCCACGTCTCGCCAACTATAATAATATATTGCTATGTTCATTATATGACTATTTTAATAATAAATAAAGTGTGTGTCAGTATAGAAATAGAGAGAACGGTCATTATAGACTGATGATGAAGATAATTATATTTAGGGCCTGTTTCACAATCGACAAGTAAGTTCTAAGTAGCTTACTTCGCAGATCATTTGACAGTTGTAATATGAAATACCTGTCAATTGAACTGCAAAGTAAGCTACTTCGAACTTACTTATCGATTGTGAAACAGGCCCTTAACCATATTTTAATTACCAATAACTGTAATTAATAATGATATACAAATTAGCAGGAGGGGAATTTACCGTAGTGTCGAAATGGCATAGGATCTTGATGTCCAAGTTCAAAGATAACACAAGGAAAGCAACATAGTATTTCCAGTGCATCTTATTTTTCTTAAACAGACCTGTGCAAACGAGAAATTTGATCATCACATGTGCAGCCCTCAACATTTCAACACAATAAAATTAAACATTTGTTTGATTTTATTGCAAGTTTGAAAAGTGGGACATTTGGAAAACTACGGTCTGACCGACAGCTGGTTGCCGTCAGACAGAAGACGTTAGTCAAACGTCATTGTAACTTATTTTTCACAATGCTGATTTTTGCTTAAAGGTTGATAGCGGATCATCCGCTGGTTTAGTAAAAAAATCTCAAAGCAAGACAAACATCACAGTTATGCAGGATGTAATGTAAAATTAGATTAAGGGAATTTGCTCTGTATAGACCAATAAGGTCTACCAATAAGGACCAATAAGGTCTATACTTGGGAGAAGAGAATAATAGCAGGCAAACCATCAATAACAGCGCCCAATGAGGATGTTAGGCAGGTGATCGGTTGTAAAACCATAAGCAATATAAATGAAAGAGGAAACATACCGCGCATGCTCCCGGATAAACTGGGAACAAGTTAGAAAGATGATGATAAATGATATCTGATACCCTATTTTGAAATAGATCTTCTTCTTGAAGAATCCACTTTCTCTAAACTTATTACAATCGACCGACGGCAGATTATCTCACTACTACCCATATAATTCAAACTATAATGTGCCTCCTAACTAAATTATTCTAATTGTAAAATAATTAAAAAATAGTTTACTGAATTGGTGTCAAGGTGAGCTCTAATATACAATGCGTGCAGTTGATGGATGATAAGAATACGCGAGGCTATTTAAATTTGACTGTTTGCAGTAAGTTTGCTAAATGGTTTATCGAAAAAATTGTCGTCAGACTATTGCATATTAAAAGTGGTAGGTCAACGTAAAATTGAAATCGTGTCTAGCGTGATGTGATTATCAGTGTGTTTAAGATCTATATATAATAGTCGGAAGATTTAAAATTTAAGGACTAATCCTTAACCCCCGAATACAGAAACGCTATTCAAAGTTTGAGTCCCGCTTAACATTTAAGTATTGTCAAAATTGACGTTTTTCCATACAAATTCTGACAGGTAGTGTCCACTTAACTTTTTAAGCAGTCCCCTAAATTTAAGTAGCGTTTCTGTATTCGGGGGTGTAAAAAGTTATTTTGTAAACGCGTCCTTTCTAAATTCAAAGGCAAACCGTAACTCTCTGACGACAAAATCGAATCTTTTTATTGCTAAGCACGATCTTTTCAACTGTGGTCTTGGTTGCGTAACTAAAGGCATGCAAGGTCTATTTGACCTTTTAAGAAGTTGCATTGAGTCATTGGTCCTCAATGAAACAAACGGACAGACTGTCTACAAAACTCGATGGATGGCGATGTCTTAGCAGACATCGCCAAATTAGTCTCAAATACGGCGGCTGGACAGTACTTATTTTATTTAGCTGATGATGAAAGTGATGTTTAAACTTGCATAATGGCATTTCTAACTGCATACATTTGTACGATTGTCATATCGCCATTGCCTTTTTCTACAAATATGTGGCTGAGCTGGCAAAGGTGATGAGGGAATGGGAATAGATAATATAAAATATTAGATTAAACCATGGTTTAATTTTATTTTTCCAACAACTTAACAACTTCTTTTTTCAGCTCAAGTGTCTCAAATTAATTTTCAGTTTTAGTTCAACATGCCCAGTTTAATATTTATCAATTCCATAATTCGATATTTTATCTAAATTTGTTTTGACAACGGAAGATTTTAACTAATGAGGCGGCGATATTATCTGGTGTATTAGGTTTTTATTATTCAATTATTATTGATCACTCATAATGATTCATACTGCCGCACTCAGAGACATCAATTAACTTTAATGAGTATTTAATGGCATTTTTTTTTCATTTCAATCTAGAACATAGACCCGGCAGAATAGCGACTGGTTTTGAATTGTCATTTTTTGACGTTAAGTACTCATTAAAGTTATTTGACGCCTCTGAGTGCGGCAGATAGACATTGATTATGAATAAATGATTGTTTACAAATTATAAAAGTTTCCTACGCACGGTAATAGATGGTCTGAACTCCAAATGACAAATAACTGTATTTGCCATACGAATCCAATAGTATTATTTCTAATAACTGGGCGAGCTGAGCCGAAAACCAATCAAACAAAAAATACAATTAAATTAGATAAGTAATAGGTATCAAGTAATCACACTACCGTAAGTGACATGATCATAACTTTCATGACGAACAGATACAGATTGTTTTTTATTATGTACTTTAAAATATACAGTTCATTTATTCGAGTTCCTAAATAATTTAAGTGTTTTTAAAGTATTTTCTATTTTCTCATTAATAGGTAAGTAGTAATGTTTAACTAAACACTATAACAAATGCCTATTAAATTCTATGGCCACCCTTCGCTTCTGCTTCGCCTTTACCAACATAGTTCAGTACAGCACATCCAGTTATGCATAGGTTGCAACTTGCAGTTTTAGGCTAACGCGGTCAATATTACATAAAACTAAAATACTATTTAAAATAGACCATTTTACATTATAATGAAGTTCTGGACCTATAATTTTTTTAGTGTTATACAATTATAAGACTAACCCCCGAATACAGAAACGCTATTCAAAGTTTGAGTCCCGCTTAACATTTAGGTATTGTCAAAATTGACGTTTTTCCATACAAATTCTGACAGGTAGTGTCGACTTAACTAGACAATAAAGTCCATGACAAATTAAGTTCATTCAATATAATGTTATTAGCATTTTTTAAATGTAAGAAAGCGGGATTTATACCACGTACCTTTGTTTTTTTGGTTTATCCGATATTTCGGCACAGTTACTTGCGCCATGATCACGGTCATAAAACAAAGGTACGTGGTATAAATCCCGCTTTCTTTCATTTTAAAAATGTTAGTGACCACGTTAGTTTAAAACAATACATGTTATTAGCATTTGGAAAATTTTATAAAGTCTAACGGTCTAATGTCGGTAACTCTTCATTATTTAGTAGAGATTGCGAAAAATAAATAAGTATTTGCAAGCAAAGCAAAAGTTTACATGGTCGCTTTGGTTTTTAAATAGATACAAGATCTGCACGAGCGAGACAACGGCCACAGAATAGCTGATTTTATAATGTCGTATGTATGGATGTTAGTTTAATATCGTAATGCCATATTTACTCAGCGATACCGAACGACCTACATCGGTAGGTACTAACAGAGGAAAGTGCATTCATCAATATTTAACAGTTATATTAAAAAAAACTATTCATAAGCTTCATCGACATGGATAACCGAGAACATTCCTTTTACTTTAGTATTTCTTAGTATTTTCATCAGCTTGTAAAGAAACCGACTTAAGATAATTTTATTGCCATTATCCTATTATGAAAATCTTTTTGTTACTTTATACAGATTATACATACATACATACATAAATCACGCCTATATCTCCGAAGGGGTAGGCAGAGGTGAACTAGCACCCACGTCTCGCCAATTATGTTAGGTCCCATGTAATAGGTGGCGAGCCTATTGCCATTTATCGGGCACAAAAGTCGCAGTAGGTATATAGCTAGGTGGTATAAGAGGAACGCTGCTGCCTAATCCTCATCACTAATTTATCCTTAGTCGCCTTGTACGACACCCACGGGAGAGATTTGGGGTGGTGACAATTGTATTCTACTCTGCCGTCACCACACGGCATCATACAGATTATGGATTGCAAAATTAGTAATTATAAATATTATAAAAAGAAGTACCAGTTATAAGATTAGTCATTATCTGTACACGACGAATCTCTCAAAAATAATTAAAAATATTTCTATAATTTATTATGGACTAAAAACGTATACATACATATTATTTTGTTACAATTGTAACAGTATTGTTAACACGTATTGACAACAATTAAATAAATTCTTACCCATTTATTTTACTATCGGTCAATCCTATTCCGTGTCAAAATTTCCTGTTTAAAATGTAGGTTTGAGTTTTTCCCCCCACAAAATAAGAAACGTTGTTTTCTTTGTTGAATAAATAACAACTACGACTTTCGTAACGATGTAGTAGAAATCATATTCTAAAGAACAATAAATTATATTATTATTTACTAAACTTCTTCGGGAAAATGATGCTTAGAATTGAAATTATATATGTTATTTGGTTGTGTCGTGTCGTGTATTATTTTTATTGTAAATCCTTGTGCTGGGCGTGTTTTTTCCTAAGGATTCTAAGAATAAATAGCCTAAAAATCTAAAATATGACACCAAACCTGCACCACGATTTTCTTAACATTTGTTGAGAAATCAATGTTTATGATACAAAAAAAAAACGCCCGTTGAAATCCGTGTTACGTCATAATGGAATATACCGAGAAATTCTCTTTCTGAAATTACACGGTCTCTCTGAGGATGAACAGGGGGCTTACCGCCTAACTCGATTGCTGATGATAGCTTTATAGCAATGCACTGCTTACGGCTATAGCAGACATCCTGAATTTTTAGGCGGTACAGATTTTGTGTCAATTTCATACAAAATCATTCGGTGATCATTCGTTCAAATCTATCGCTAATAGTTTAGGTACATTTGGTGCTAAATGACAGCATGACGTCATAAACTATAGCTTTTACTTTAGCAATCGAGTTAGGCGGTAGGCCCCCAGGACCACGAAATAATTTACATTAATAGCTTTACAGAAATCCCGAGTGATAACAAATGCAAGACGTAACTGAATGCGCAGGCGTCACGCATAACACGTACGTAACTCATTAGGTACCTACGGTAGATTAACCTTTTAGTATCTTGTCATACTCAGCTAGGGCCTGTTTCACAATCGACGGTTAAGTTCTGGACAAGCTTACTTGGCTGATCATTTGACAGTTGTAATATGAAATATGTATGGGTCAATTGAAATGCCAAGTAAGCTATCCAGAACTTACCCGTCGATTGTGAAACAGGTCCTAAGCGTCGTTGTCGAGCGCTTGTGCAGTAGGTAATATAATAATAAATCATAGTTGCCTCCATATTACTGTCGTATTATGATATTTTATAAATGAATATAGGTTTTACATTATTTTTATTAAATTTAATATTATTTCAAACACAATTTCTAATTGAGTAGGCTTTGATGGTCGAATGTGAAAAAGCATTTACTAAGCACTAGAAACTAATCTGCAGATGATGCTGATTTACAAACAAATATTGAAATAGAATGTGAAGGGATGTTATCTATAGAGGTACTGTTTAGAGTATGTTACACCTTTACTACTACCTATTTGTAGAAATACGATAACACCAAGTCCTCAATCAACTCAATAGTTAGTAACAATGAATCAATTTTTGTTCCCAGAAGTGTTTATAGCTTCAATGTCATAAAATAGATTGTCGATTCCTAGAAAGTCGAACGGTACTTTTTTAAATAATAGTACCTATAGTCGACCAAGACGATAAGAAAGATTAACGACAGTGTCATTATAAACATTGTGATGAGTTCGATGTCATTTAAGTTTCAAAGATTTTGGGGGTTAGAAAAAGAATTCCCGCATCAAGACCATAATTTTTCGAAATTATTTTTCTAACCACCAAAATCTTTGTACTAATTTTTCTAATATTTATTAATGTTGAAATTAAAATCGAATAGTCATTAAGTTTGGTGTAAAAATTCATGGTTTTCAAATTTAACCGTGTGCGGCTCGTGTATTATTCAACCATAAATTTACAGTAAAATAAATTAGTCAATAAATTTAAATACAAAATTGTTAAAGTTTTATGAATGCTTTTAATAAAGTAGTTGTCAGATACTTATCAGGAAAATAATGAATATTTTAAGTTCAGTCACGGTATGATACTAGTGATTTGACAGTTGCCGTATTTTGGCTCAGTAGGTATTATTGTCAAATAATATGTCAACTAAGACTTTATCGTTTAGTCTCACACAGTGACGCTCTATAAACGCAGGGTCATGACTCTTGAGCACTGAACCGGATGAGACAGCCTTGCCAAATTGATATTGGTTTGGCTACTGTCTGCATATACAAAGCTCTTTTCATTGTGGTAACCATCTTTCCATGCTCGATATCTAGCAGTGTTATAGTTGGATAATTATCATTACCCTTCTCATTAACAATAAAATTCCTCTCACAATTGTAATAGTTGTAATGATTCCTCTAATAGTTGTATTTATTAGAAGGGCTTGTACTTAACTGATCACCATACCAACCCAATCAACATAAAATATTTATCTGTAATAACTTTCTGGGTATCACTGCCATAAAACAAGGATAAACGAATTCTTTGAAATTTGAAGTTAAAATAATAACAATCGTAGTACCTAGTCAATTAATTAAATTATGACTCATTTGTCAATGGGTAAACCGCGATGTAAATGAGCATTTAAAATTAAACTACGGAGAATCCCAACAGTGATTCGAGTAAGATCCCTCACAATACTTAGAAAAGCATTGATTAGTTAAAATTACACTAAAGTAACATACGATATTACAAAACCTACTTCGACAGAAATAATGCACACGCAATTCGCAAAATAGCAAAAATTAGCAAAAATTAGCACACGAAATTTCTAAATATAGTAAGTGCCTAGAAATAAATGTAAGGGGTTTGAAGATGGCGTCTGACATACTGTGCTGACCACATAAACTTGGAACAGGGCAGGAAAATGATGATGATGATGATACTTTTACATAATTATTTTGTCCTCAATAATCTTTAAGTCTACGCAATAAGCTTTTTGTTGCATTCGCTCTTATCATTACCCATTGCTGTCACAATATATGCCTCTCATCCAGTCTTCCTATAGCTTACCCTCCACTAAGTACTGTCTAGTGTGAAGTTAGTAGTGTGTTAGTGTAAATGTGTTTTTGAGGTGACAATCATAGTACTATGATTTAATGAGCTTACTCAATGGATCATAATAATATGAAATGTTAAAAACTTTTGTGAAAATTAACGAAATAATATGCAAACAGTAAACAAAAATCACATCGAAAGTATAGTCACAACAGTTTTTTAAGTATTTGAAAGTGTGTGTAATGATGATGTATCTTTTAATGATATAACACCTAGTAAAACTAATGGATAGAAAGCAAAAAATTATGAAACAAATGAAAGTCACATTCGCTTAGCAGAACAAAAGCCTAATCGGGTATTTATAGTGTTGATTGTGCATGTAGAAGTGTTTATTGCAAAATTTATTAATTATTTTTAGGAGACCGTATTATAAAAAGTTGAAGAATTCTAACTAAATGTATACTGTGATAAAATAATACAGGCATAGCTATAAATATTATTTAATTTTTTCAATGCTTGGCCTATTTGTATTAAACTCAAGTCAATTTTAATTCCTAAACGTAGTTTAGTGATGTATCGGGACGAGACTCACGACTTTATTCACAAGCATTACGTTTGGTAAACTAGAACATTCTGCTGGCATTCGCTTTGCTGACACGCGGAGCCATTCCCCTATTGAAACAAAATGTAAATTTTTTAAAATAATTTATTCAATTTTTTCTGTTGGAAATTAATGTATAATTGATATTAATATTTTTTTAATGCTCATAAACATTGAAAACATTTGTTTTGTTTTCATAGTTTGTATATGGATTAATGATAATAATATCTGTAAGTGTGTGTTGTGTATTTCAAAATTAAATAAGTAAAAAATAAACAATGATTATAATTTAAAATTTATCCTATCATAACCTTATACGTCAGTAGTACATCCCTGTGGCAAAACCGTGTATCCATTAAAGACTTCTGAGAAGATACAGAATTTCAAACGTTCCCTTAGCAACAGCGTGTACCACGTGGTGAGAGGTGAAGTTCGACGGGTCTAACAGCTGACTAAGCTTTACATTCAATATTTTTCGCAAATTAAAAAAGGACGGCTATAGTTAAGTTGGAACCATTGGTTAGTTAGTGAAAAGGCGGGACAAATAAAAGTTTTTAATAGGGTAGGTACTTGATTGATAAAGTAGTTTATCTATTTTGTTAACAAATTTAGTTTCCAAGTATTTAAACAAGACCAAACAATTACTAGACAGCTGGCTCATTATGTAATTGATAAATATGAAATACCTTTAAAATCCATTCCCAGACATCAACGTCTGAGTCCATGTCCATGTCTGTCGTTGATATAGTCCTACAATCACCAGTAGCGTTTCAGGCGCATCCTATTTATTACTGAGCAGACCCGAGCCATCGTCTAGCCAGGCTAACACTAATTTAGAATGCATTTACCTTTGCCAAACATCGTCGAAATACAATCAGGAAATCTTCAAACACATCGCCGGTCGCTCCCGCAAAGTCTTCCAATTCCAGAGACATTTTAACTTATTTTTAACGTAAATTTAAAAAATTAATTAAAGCAAAATATTATATATAATCACAGATAAATCTTTGGAACTATACTATCAGATCGCATAATACTAAATCGAGTGTGCGCGTACAGAAGCGCAACAAGACCACGTTGTGACGCACCGAAGCGTAATCTCACACTGAGCACGACACTTCGCTGACTGACGCTGACTCGCCAGGCCTTTACTATTTCGTCATGATAACAAGTTTGGAAAACCGCGTAGCTCTGGTTATATGTAGCTACGAATGACTGAACTCCCCCTGTACCAAAGTCCGTTTCTACACACGACGATTAATAATCGGGTTCGTTTGGAAGTTGAATCGTACGGCTTGTGGTACGTTGGATCATGTATGACGTGAATATCGCTAAGCAGAAAAATCATGGTAGAGGTAATGACAACTGATAAACGCACAAACGGGTCAGAACACAAGTTCATTGGGGGCTCGGCCCATACGTTACGAATCATGATATAGTTACTTAGCAACAGCCACGCCATGCCGCGTGTTGGTATGCAATTGAATGTGATCGAAGGTGAAAGCAAACGCATCACGTGAATACATAATATCTGGAACGTAATAATTAATTAAAATTTATTTACAGATAAATTCGAAACTGGATAAAATTGTCTTTAGCAATTTGTTTTGAAACCAAAAAAAAGTTAATGAAAACTTTTTCATTAATGTCAAAAGTACAAATTATGTATGGTTAACGGCACCACAGAATACCCAAAATTATTTGTCGACCTTTGATTGATTGTCAACCTTAAATTGTTGTATACAAATATTAAAAAATAATATTTTAGAGATAATGCACTAACTGTTGTTTAAAATCTGCTTAATTTATATTTAAACTACTTTGAATTTCTTTAAAAAACCACTGTTAATGGTAAATAAGACAGTAATTATTTTCTCAGTTTAGATTGAGAAAAATTATATTTTATATAAACAATACAACGTCATCTGGGGCGAATTGAAAAATAAAAATTATAAACTTATTTAAGTTTTAAAGCATACAACGAGTTTATTAATTATTACAGCTGTCATTAACTAGACAATAACTGATAATTAATCCTAAAAATTTTAGAACTGTTATTGTTGTTGTTATTTGTTTGTTAATTGTCAAATATCTGGGCTTCCTTTAATTTTAGTATTTGCTAATTTTTACCGATCACAAAAGAACCACGGCATTTACAGAGTTCATTAGAGAACAAACGGTGTTTTATCAAACATATTTATTATAAAATTGGGCATGAGTGTAGGTAATGGGCGGTTAGCCATCTCACAGTAACCTTTCATCGGCCACTATAATAGCAATAATAAAGATAACAAAAAAAAAGAAGGATTGCCTTTGTGTTTCGATTTTAGTTTCTACAAAACAACCACCCACGATGATAATAATTAGTACATGTAGGTATATCATTTACGTAAAAAGTTTTTTCTGCAAATTGCAAGTTCAAATATATTCTCCTGTCTTTAAAATTTTGGCATATAAAAACTGCAATGAAGGATTTATTAGTTGTTCTAGTAGAATAGAGTGGTAAAAATATTTTTAAACATTACAATAATTAGCGCCAAAAGTATAGGGACTGGCTGGAAATAACGCTTCAGTAAGGATTTTATTTAACGATTTGTAAAAGAACATAATTTTACGATATTTATAAAAGAAAGATTTAGTGCGTGCAGTTGTTTTAATTCGTTTGATGAACGTAGGTATGCTCAGCATAAAAACACGTTGTACGAGAAATGAAAGTAGAGTAAACGTTAAATGTTTGCAGTTTTGAACGTGTTACTGAACAGGGCATTTAATTTTTTTTAACAAAAACATGTAAAAAGATTTAAAGATAATTGTAAATTATATTTATTTTGATAAATTAATTCCTTTAATCAAACAATGCGGTGGTATTTTAAATTACACTTTATAATAATACATTATATTGTGATATGAAATCACTACATTATATTATTATGAATGAAACACTTAAAAAGCTCCGTACATGTGTCATTGGCGTAGCTTTAAATTATGACCGCAAAGTAAATAAACTCTATTTATCTACATTATCATAGAATCAAGAATATAATCATATAATCAAGAAAATGGATCCGGAATCATCCGGAAATTGTTCAAGTACACAAACGGTAAGGCAAACGTGACTATGACATACATACATTGTAAAAAAACGAAATATATTTTACACGCTTTTTATTTGCACTTTGCGGGATCATTGCAAGCATAATTATTGTGATGCAGGTGGATTGGATACCGCATAAAGGAAATAATTTATACTCCATATAAACGGGCTTATCACACTGCCAGTGCCCACCCATGTAGTGAAACAGATTGGGGTTGTTGTACGGAACCAGCGGGACTTGTTTTGAGTCGAAACAAGACACCAATAACTATCGGTCTAAAATTATTTATATTATTATTAAATATAGTAAGTCGACACAATAATAGAATGTGTCATAAAAAGTAATTAATTTTAATCTCATATCACATTCAGTGTTAATAGCAGAATTCCTTTCACTCGACAACTTTGTATCTAGGAACTATGTAAGTATATTATAAAAACAAAATGATTGGCAATCGTATATTATTTTTTGTGGTATGGTTGGAGTAAAAGGCATTCGTTGGCATTTAAAATCAGCTGCAGTACTTCCTGGAAGGCGGTCTTATTAAAAAAAAAACTAAAGTGGACGTTGAATGGAGCCAGACACTAAACAGGATTTTGAGTACTAGGTAAAGCATTTATGACAATAATATAACACGATTTTTAAGACTAGAAATCTTCGGCGTTTAATAATAGCATTAGCATTGCAGACCGTCGAGTGGCGAATCTTCTATAGTTTGTAAAATGTTTGTTTGGTTGGTTAAACGCGTTAATCTCAGAAACTACTAGTTCAAATAGAAAAAATATTTATGTGTCCATTTATTGAGGAAGGCTACTACTACTATTTGCTGATTAACAAGAGATTAAAAAGGTTACATTTCAAAATAAGAAACTTTGTGACATTTTGTTTCCAACTATTTTTCATTTGTTTTTCTTTCTGTTAAACAAAATAAGCGAATCTAAAAGAAGAAATTTATGCAGTTTATGGATCTTATGCGGTTTCAGTAAGAGTAGTAGGTAAAAAGTTGGTTACACAGGGAAGCTCTTGCCCTTCATCTCACCTGATGGTAAGTGACGATAAGGGCTGAAGATGGAATCGAGCTTAACCTGGAGCCCTCAACCCCAGAGGGGCTGGCTATCATATCACAATCACACATTGTCGGAACTTCGGAACACAATAATGCTGATAACATTATTATTTTTATTACATTTAAAATACATACATAATCATATTTCTAAACATTACATTTTTACAATATAAAACATTAAAAAATATAACATTTAAAAATACAAAAATGCAGTTCCCCTCCCTGATAACATTACTATTATGGCGACAGATTTTTGATAAGATGGTGGTAGCTAGCCAGGCGGACATCAAAGAAGTCCTACCACTAACCAAACCGCGCACAAATGTGTACCTCCCTGGGGATCGAACCCGGGACCTCTGGTTCTTCTTCAGGTGGGCGAACCACTAGACCACGGAGGCGGTTAAATTTATAAAATAAAGTTATTGGTGCCACAGGCTGTGTACTCATTAGCGATTCTTTATTGAGACGTAATGAAACCGGACCGTTTTTGAAGACATTGATAACTGGTGATAAAAATTATTGCTGCTTTCTGCGTTAATTTTATGCGACAATCTTAAGGTATGAAGTATAATGGGTCATGAAGTTAATTTCAAGCCATTAGTGTGATTACCGATTCGTCCAAGAACACATTCGAGGGGTTATTGACGACAATGTCCAACAACAGCCGAGTTTCGAACCTTAACAAACCGAGTTAATGATTGAATGAATATTGAAATTTCAACAGAGCTAGTAATTAGTCCCGCTTTATTTAGATAAAGAAATCACATCGGCCAATTGATTTGCAGTTTTAACAATTCATTTTTAAACGTTAAATTGCATTAAGAAGCATTAAGTCCCACGGGCTGGCTGGCATCGACTCAAGGGAACTGCGATGTTCGATATTGTCGCCTACATACATGGAGGCAGGCTTCCCTCTACCTTGTGCCCAGCCCCAGTATAGAAAGGCGGAAAGTATAATACGGCTTTCGGTTCGAACAAGTCATCCAACAAGTATGACGTTCGGTAACCTACAGCGAGAGGTCATCATCTACTTATACCATGTATTTTACCCGAGAAAGCGATATTCGATAGGGAGGTATTCAGTTGGGAAGATGATATTGGTGCGATGATGATGTTAGTGAGCGGAGGTGTCATCACAGCATGGTGTATACACGATGGTGTACAATTTAAGATCTTTTGATGTATGTGCACCAATATGTGCCACAGGCCAATTTTTTCAAATACATAATTGCTTGTTACTACGGAGTTTCGAACCAATATTCGCTTATCGGTCATTCATTATGTTACGTCTCATACAGGAAGACTAGAAAATTTGGCAACGTACGTAGGTATTCTGTCGGACAAGGTTGACCTAACTACACCATTGTGTGACGTCTTGGTTTCGTAATAAGATGAATCACTATTGCGCACAAAAGATATCTTGGGTTATTTGATGCGTCTTTCTAGTTAATTTTTTTTTACAATTACAATACTTAATATTTAGGAAGCTTAAGCACTTTCGTTGTGGATACTTTATGATATGGCAGATTTATTAAAAATATGTACGTAATATGTACAATGTATATTGTTGGAAATATACTACATTATTAAAATCATGACGATTTTTTTATTGTTAAAAGAATAATAATATGTATAATATCTTACGGTTACATCGCACATGGATATGAGTCCTTACAAAGATTTTATCCCTGGTTAAAACTAAATTGCATCTACTATTAACAATAAATTATTCGGAACAACTACCAATAATCTAGACTATAAAAAAAACAAATAAGCCCACAATGAAATAATCCATAATGTACAGTTAAGTTCTCAAAATTCTTGTTGTTCTTGCCGGTAGGTAATAATTTATAAACAAACTGTACGTATTTGATCACACAGCAACGATCAGGGGATAATGTATACCGGGAACCGATAACAACGGTTCCCCGAGACAGCGACCATTCGTGAATTTCGAGAAACGGACCATGCGGTTCCGTTATAGTTCTCTGCTACTTTTAAACAATGGATCATTATAATCCTATTTTGGTAAACGGGAGGAATAATATTGGCCATTGTAAAAGACTAGACTTTAGACCGTTTATTTTGAATTTGCAATATACGTTTTCTTCTGTCTATACTATCGTTATTTATTACACATAATTTCAAAAGTAATCACTGTCAGTAATACACAATAATAAATTAATAAAGTAGCCATAATGGGAGATGCAGTGTTAAAAAATGATTGAATTGAACACTCAAATACCAATCACAATCACCGAGAGTGTAACATACCATTCACTATGATATCAACTGACCGCTAATGGCACCTTATGCCCCCGCCCGTAAAATGCGATAGTTTGCCTTGGCCATGTCCAATGCATGTCTCATATAAAAGTGAAAATAATGGCCATACAAATGTTTCAAACGCCATTTGCAGCTGCTCCAGCTGTGCCGAAATTATAAATTACGATTGTGAATTATATCCCATTATAAAAAAAATAAATGACACAAACTTTCTTACCTAAATTTTCCTAAGATTTTGGAAAATATATTTTTTCAACATCTGTTCCTAATTTAATTAATCAGTAAATACAAGCTACCATTCACCAATATTATTTGACTATCTCAAGTATTACGATAGCAGAAGAATAAAGAACATACATAAATCACGCCTATATCACCGAAGCGGAAGGGTTAGGGAATTAAAACCTACTTTTGGCCATGGTCCCGTGTAAAGGTGGCGAGCCTATTGCCATATATCGGCCACATAAATCGCAGTATATTGCTAGTTTGTATGAGAGAAATGCTGATGCTGCCCTTTACTCATTGCGGTCTTTACTCGCTTGACGACACCACACCCACGGGAGAGACGGGGGTGGTATTCTACTCTGCCGTCACCACACGGTAAGAATAAAGAAGATTACAATAAATCTATAAAATACTCATCCTGTAGACTGAAAATTACGTTCTCTAAACTTAACTTGTCAGGTGTACTCGTACTAGTAAAAAATATTAGAAGCACCGCAAGGAAACTGTTCTAGACAATGACCCTGACGGAGTCACCCAAACAAATAAGAGATAATTTCAAAATAAGATCATGTGAGTTTACATATAAAATGTGCGTGTGACATGATTGTTATAAATTCATTTAAATACTGTGTTAAACTATTTAAAAATATTAAAACAAATGCAAGTAAAGAACACCTTTCACATTAACAAATATAAAAAAGAAAACTTCACTTCATGACGTCACACACACAGTTGCAGACCTGTATGACTGTACCTACTTCCTCATTTCCAGAATTCCAAAGTAGGTACACTTAAGTTCGCCGTTGAAGGCCATAATGATCCAACGAATGCAATCTAAATATCCAATTTCATGCTTGGCTTAAGGGTCTTGACAAACGATTCCTAGATAATGGGTTCAAAATCAATTCGTATGGCAAAAAGTAGGTTAAAAACTTGCGATTCTCAATTGCTGGCTGTACGAGTGACCTAGCAACAGAGATTCCGTCATCGTTAACACTTGAATAAACAAAAGTTTATGATGCCCTGCTATGCTACGTAATTGGATTGAAACTTGTAGATCTTATGACTCTATTACGTATTCGGTGTTAAGTAGAATATCATGTTGTGTAGTGGTACATGGTAGTTTGTGTTTATAAAAAAAATTGTATTAGAGAATCGGAAGCGCAGTAGACTGCAGATGCAGATATATTTTAGTATCGGCTATTTTACTCTTGGTGACCAAACATTTATTATCTCTCGAGTTCCTCCGTGCTTCGGAAGGCACGTTAAGCCGTTGGTCCCGGCTGCATCTGGAGTCGTTAATACCCGTCAACCCGCACTGGGCCAGCGTGGTGGGTAATGGCCCAATCTATCTATATTCTTCCATCCATAGGGAAGGCCCGTGCCCCAGCAGTGGGGACATTAAAAGGGCTGGTGATGATATCCGAAAATCTATTACAAACACAAACTATACAGCACTAACAGCTCATCAACCATGATGTCAGATTAAGTGACAAATTGGCGGCATACCAATTTCTTAAATTGAGTTCTTATGGAATTATATGACTAGAGCAGCTAATTATACGTACAACACTACCTATACCTATATTATGTTCACTATTGTCGTGTATCTTCTTTAGCAATAAAATCACGTGATGGGCTTCATCCAAAAATTCCCTGCCCAGCAGAATTCTACAATCTCTCTGTCTACAAATCTGAACATCGCTGCACAGTTATTTCTAAACTAAAGGTCTACACATAATTATAAATTATGTTTTTTTGTTTAAATAGCTTGTTTTACATTATTTAAATGATGAATTTGACTGTGATTTTTTTCACAGTCAAATTCATCATTTAAAAAATGTTTGACTGCAAGCGATTTTTAAATTACCTTATCTTGACTTTGTACCTATTAAGTATTACTATTTTGTATTATGCAGATAGAAAACAATACTATCCAATCAGTTCAGTCACTCGAGTGTGCACGTGCTGCAAGACAATCAGTAAAGAGCAAACTTTTCCCCCGACTTCAATTTACGCAGAGGAGTGGAAAGATACAACCTCAAGCCGTTCAACGCAGTCAGAAAATTCCTATGCGACCTACTTGACTTTGATTGCCTTCGATTAAAAATAACAACAAGGAGAATAACTCCTAGGGGAAAATAAATTATTTCCCTCTCGCTCTAACTCCCACTAAACGCCGAAACAAAACTCTGTCAAGCGGTGGAGAGAGATTTAGTCCCCGTCCTGTGCTAAGCCTACAGATATTATTCCCGGGATCAACGCGTTAACGTGATTTCCAAAACACGGGCGAACTCGAGACAGTATAATATTGGTCAGCTATTCAGTGATCAGTCTTTGCAAACATTGCTTAATCTACACGAGAGCGCTACACACACACTAAAGTAATAAATGTAGAGGTCTCCCAGGACTGTGGTTAAGAAACTATAATTCAGTACACACAAAGGACATTATCAACTCAATTTCAAGTTATCGGTACTTAACCTTTACCTATTAGTGAACGGAATTTGCAATTGCATACTTATCAGTTCATATCGCGCTTTGGAAATCCCTCAGCCAATAGGAATAGCCGATTGCGCTACACCCACCGCGACCGGTTTAGCGGGCAAAGTACAACGACTAAGGTTGAAAAGTACCAACTAACACCAATAAAGCATATCACTCATGAATTTCGATATCTCTTATAACAATGTACTAAGGTTAAGTATCGCACCGTGACTTATTTAGTACCTTCACCTACATACTACCGACCTAGTCATATATCTTTAATAGGGCGTCTATTAAAAACTAAAACGTTTCAATGACTATATTTAAAGCTGTGATTTTAACTGATCTAGAGGAAGGCTTGGCAACCGTGATGATTAGGTTAATTATGTGATGTTAATACATTTGCTAATCTCTCACCAATTAATGCACTAGTTCTATTTCTAAACTTAACACGGATTCTTGTAATCCTTTGATATTATATAAATTCTACTAATATAATAAATACATGATCTAGTTAGAAGATAAACTCGAGTGAGTTCAGTTGAGTATCGAATAGAATTTTGTGCAATTTAATGATATGTGGTAAAAAGAACAGGTAACATCGTAACGATAATGAAATAGCATTCGAAAACAACAAACATTTATAAAAAGGATCGAAACGAAACGAACAAAATAAAAATTAAATAAAAAAAGAGTAAAAGTCAATTAGGAAACAAGAAATGTAATATGTGTCACTATATTTTCAATGGCAGAATAAAACCGAACGCCGATAAGCGAACGGTGCTTGAAAACCATAATGATCCATTCGGTCGGGTCTCCACAATTTGTTATTTAACTCAACACAATTACTGTGATGTGAACTGATCTGAACCTTGAAATTTCTTTTGTTGTGACGGAGCTGTTTACGTCTTTGAAGACAATTTGGGTAGACGTCACGTTGTCGACGCCAGCATAACAACACTTCTAAAGGCGATAGCGAGAAATAGAAATAAATAAAAAAATATGTAAGTTTAAAGCCCTGTGGTGAAGTTGAAATTGCGTCATCACTTGGGTGTTCATGATGTGTGCAAGGCAATTAATCAGGCAGCTATTAATAAAATTATCAGTTTTCGTAGCAAAGAAACACTAATTAGTAGAAAAATACGATTATAACTGCCGCACTCAGAGACGTCAATTAACTTTAACGAGTATTTAATGTCAAAAATATTCATTCAAATCTAGACCATAGACCCGGCAAGAATAGCGACTAGTTTTGAATCGTCATTTTTTGACGTTAAGTACTCAATAACATTATTTGACGTCTCTGAGTGCGGCAGTAAGTCCGACAACTTCGTGCGCGACGCTCCTGCGGTATGGGGGGCGTTGGCGGGGACGGGGCGCTCTTGATGTTAGCGGTGGCGGGTGATGCCGGAAGGAGGAAAAACTCGCTTCTCCCGCATCATCCGCCCCCGCTAGCATCTAGCTAGAGTGCCCCGTCCCCGCCACCGTCTCGTACCGCAGGAGGGTCGCGCACGAAGTTGTCGGATTATAGCTACCGCGTATAGGTAGGAAAACAGTCATTCGTCCATTTTTATCAATTTGAAACATCATTAAAGTCCTTAAACTATTAGACATATATTGGGATCCCCGTAGTAGGTACGTTTCTTTTTGTTTTGCTCTATATTCTTGATCAATATTTCCGAAAATTATTCACACTTTCGACTCTTTTTCTCCACCACATAAACTCTAGTTGAGTATCAGTTTGGTGTAGTGATGAAACCCTCTTCAAATGAAACTAAATAATCATCTGGCTTGTAAAGTTCCCTGTATTGCTGGCTAGCGCATGGACCCATCTTGCTATGGAGTACAATGGCTCCCTTACTCCACACGTGTCTTCCCAATTTAGCATTTTATAGCCAAGATTTTTTATTTTTTATTATACATTCATTCGATGACATGCGTTAGCAAACGTGCTTATCTGCGTGTGCCCATTGGACCTCATTAAGAGTGTCCATTCTACCTCCTATCAAGTACATGGTGCCCATTGTACCTTCTTTTCTTATGGAACAGTCACGCAGAAAAGTATTAAACTATTTTTCAACACAATTGCTCATGAAATTACTCTTATTATACCTTTTTAAGGTTCATAATGCAGCATTTATACACTCGTGCATAATATATTACGTATTAGTGCATAATGGTGTATTTTTAATGCTTTTTTTTTGTTAAATTGTCTCTATATTTTTAGGGAAGCATAGGGTCTAGCCCATACAGCCATGTCTTTAATATCTTTAGTCTGTATTCATATGTGTTTAATTAATAATAATGAAATTAATTTTACGTTAAAAGTGGGATGACACACATTTTAACACATCTAGGGAGTGATTGGTGCGAATTTAATGGTAAAAAAATGCTTACAGTAGGTAAGGTCTAATTATGGAGGTCCAATGGGAGGAGCTCGCTAGCGCAGTGGCACAGCGCGCTTGGCCTGCGATTGCGTAAATTAAGCAATTTCGCTAAGGCCGGTCATTGGATGGGTGACCAAAAATTTATTATCTCGAGTTCCTCCGTGCTTCGGAAGGCACGTTAAGCCGTTGGTCCCGGCTGCATCTGCAGTCGTTAATACACACCAACCCGCACTGGGCCAGCGTGGTGGGTTATGGCCCAATCTCCCTATATTCTTCCATCCATAGGGAAGGCCCGTGCCCCAGCAGTGGGGACATTAAAGGGCTGGTGATGATGATGATGAATGGGCACCAAACCAAATGATCCAGACGAAGCGTGGGACACTAATTATACGCATGGCAATAAATAACGTATTAAAATAAATAATATATCAAGTACTTAGACGAAAAAACGCCGTGACAACTTGTACACAGCCTACGTCACTTGTTAGGCCAATAATATAAAGCGGCGCTAAATGATAGTAAATAAAATATTATAATAGCATTCCCTCACTCGTTGAACTAAATGTTTATTTGTTTAACGCATTATGTTAAGTTAACACTTAATTTAAAGAAATGTGTTTATTGGTTATTTGAGCTAATGACATTACCAGCCTCTTAACATTCAGGTTATACACACTGTTCGTCATAAGAATATTCTTTTACATATATACACACATACATAAGTCACGCCTATATCCCTGAAGGGGTAGGCAGAGGTGAACTAGCACCCACGTTTCGCCAAATATGTTAGGTCCCATGTAACAGGTGGCGAGCCTATTGCCATTTATCGGGCACAAAAGTCGCAGTACATTGCTAGGTGGTACAAGTGGAACGCTGCTGCCCATTCCTCTTCACTGATTTATCCTTAGTCGCCTTGTACGACACCCACGGGAGAGATTTGGGGTGGTGACAATTGTATTCTACTCAGCCGTCCGTCACCACGCATCATTTTTTAACAAGATGACATTATGCGAAAGTGACGTTCTGCGTCCTTTTTATGTTAACTTAAGATAAAAGTGGTTTTATTAAGAATGTTATATATTGAAGTCGGTATTAAAACAAATCTAATTGTATTCAGAAACAGTAACTCTAAGTTGTACGCGAATTTGACAAAATATCTAAAACTTGATTTTAGTCAGTACTAGCTAGTTTAGTCTCAATACAAAATTAGAACCCTTACGTAACATTGATGGATTGCATGTTTATCTTGAACAGTCGACATTGTAAATGATTTATGTATGGGCATAAAGACATAATATCTTATATTATTATTTAAAACATTTTAATGTCAAGCAAATCTTGTGAATTTATAAAATATATCAATAAACATGTAGCGCCGCGCCCTAAATAAATTATTTTTCTAGAAACAATGAAACAATGCTTAGCCTCGAGTCTTAGAGATCGGGTAGACAAAATAAATCTTACTGCCACTCAGAGACGTCAATTAACTTAATGAGTACATAAAAAAAAGTTAATCAAAACTAGATCATAGACCCGTCAAGAAAAGCGACTAGTTATTAATTGACATTTGTTGTATTATTATTAGGAACCTGTTATAAAGTTATGTAAATTTTTTTGTAATACATTTCAATGATATACTTATTGATTGACACACTTATGACACTATTGTTACTGGATATACAATATTTCCTAAATGAATTTCCTGACAACAAACTATTTACCAATCGATAACAAAGTTGCATTACAAATTCACAGCCAATGATGAAATAACATAACGTTAGAGATCCACGACTCTGCAAATGGCATTCAGACTGGTTTAATAAATATCAATAAAATCCAAATAATAAAAACAATGTTTAAATGAAAGTAAATGTCAATATATTCGGGACTATATCTATCCATTTTGTAACTCGAGATTTTCTTATACAATTCGATTTCCCGCATCAAGACCATAATTTTTCGAAATTCTTTTTCTAACCACCAAAATCTTTTCATAAACTCTTCTCCCTGCCGTGTTCCCAGTCTATCTGGGGTCGGCGCAATATATTTCCTCTTCCATTCTTTATCGGTCAGACGTCATCAAGCTATCCACTCCCTTTTGATTCATATCATCCATCACACCGTAAAGGTGCTAGTGATGATGAATGTATAGAAAAGAGATGGAACTGACCATGTCCAGAGACCGATGACCGTCAACATTTCAATCAATACTGCTCAAAGTTTTGGCTTAGGTTTTACAGCCAGCCACCTGCCTGACACTAACCTTCTTTGGGTATGCTGTTGGTGGTGGTTTATTTACTAGCACTATATGAGAGAATATGAATCGAACGTCAGTGGTTCGCAATAAGATGTCTGACCGAACAGAACCCCTAGCGCCGACCCCCCTATATGGGAATTGGGTAGGAAATAATTGTGATAAGCTTGGTTGTCAAGACATATTTCTAAGCAGTCCTATAGGGACCATTTTTCTTATCGGAGGCAGGATCCGGCAGGAGCCAAGGCACCTTACTATGCAAATCACCACCATCAATATTGATGCATTTTGCATTTTAGGTATCTACCATATTCTCGCAAGACAGAATGACTATTCGACAATTTGCGTATACAAAGTATAGGTTAAATACTTTTATTGTAAGTTGACTAGACGGCTTGTTACAACTTCAACCAATTTAAAATTCAATGGTCATTGTTGTTAAGGAGTAATTGAACGTGATACAAAAACAATATTTTAAAGAGATTGCAAATGAAGGTCAATATGAATTTTTCAGACGTTGCTGAATTGACATGTAGTAAAAATAAATGCCTAATACCAAATATGGTTTAAATTTTGGTAAAAAAAAATTTAATCCATTTGTATGTATGTAGAATTGATTTATTAATTAATACCTACAATTCCAGGATTAATAAGCACCTTGTTTGAAATACCTCTAATTATCACAATGTCTATTACTAATTATAAGATACAGACATAAATTGCCCGGAGGCCGTGTGGTGACGGCAGAGTAGAATACAATTGTCACCACCCCAAATCTCTCCCGTGGGTGTCGTACAAGGCGACTAAGGATAAATCAGTGATGAGGAATGGGCAGCAGCGTTCCTCTTATACCACCTAGCAATAAACTGCGACTTTTGTGCCCGATAAATGGCAATAGGCTCGCCACCTATTACATGGGACGTAACATAATTGGCAAATCGTTAGCTAGTTCACCTCTGCCTACCCCTTCGGGGATATATATAGGCGTGATTGTATGTATGTAGACATAAATTACGGACGTTCATCTCCGAAGAAGTATTTTTATTTATTTTATGTCTCATGAAATAGGGGAATGCCTATATACAGGGCGTCCCACGGCCATGCCACACGGAGGGAAAGTATATTAAATATTGAACGTAGGATATTTTACTAAAAGAAGACATCGTTTTATTTTTAATAATAAGTAGAACTGCATTCACAGATTTTTTAAAAATCGCCTACCTCAACCGGGAATCGAACCCGCCAAATGTGATAGAAAAATTACTTGTATTTTATAATAGCGTTTGAAAGGGCTACTCATAAGCATTATTTTTTCCTAATTAACCTAGCATATTAAATAAAACTAAGATCATAAAATTTTTCATTTTATTTAAAATTTTGTTCAGGGAAATTTCCTCTGACTTGGCCATGCTTCCAACAATTAACATTATCATTTCAAAGACCTACCCACTTGAGATACGAGATTTCCGAGGTGTAAGTAGGTACATGATAATAATAAAGCGATACATGAAGTGTAGTAGGTACTTGTATGCATTTCTTCATGAGCTCACAATTACCATGCAACTGGCTGATATTAGTAAAAATAAGTAAATAATGATCTTAGTTTCATTTAATATGCTAGGTTATTTAGGAAAAAATAATGCTTATGAGTAGCCCTTTCAAACGCTGTTATAAAATACAAGTAATTTTTCTATCACATTTGGCGGGTTCGATTCCCGGTTGAGGTAGGCGATTTAAAAAAATCTGTGAATGCAGTTCTACTTATTATTTAAAATAAAACGATGTTTTCTTTTAGTAAAATATCCTACGTTCAATATTTAATATACTTTCCCTCCGGGTGGCATGGCCGTGGGACGCCCTCTATAATTCAAATTCAAATAATTTATTGCCTAAACATGTAGCAACAAAGTTTTTGATAGCAACCTATGGGGAGCGTTATTCGCAATAGTGTTAGGTGGTGTACCAGGAACGCTGATGCTCATAATATTTAAATTCCTCAGCCACCTAGCATTGAGTGGAGAGTATTGTATTGTGCCATATTCTCAATGGGTATGCTGTTGTTGGTGGTTTGAGCATCTCCCTTAGTAGATTTTTAGAGATTCGAAGCTAGCACATTCTTCATAAATATTTTCCTCCCAGACCAGCTTGGAAGATATACATTTTATAAGCCAAGCACATTATGCCATCCGAGACTTTCCAGATTTTTCTACATTCAGTTTCTTTGTTCAATCAACAGTCAACACGGCTCTAGTGCGCGATCACACGACGAACATATTGCGCGTGACGTATGACCACATGACGGGTCCACAGTCATTGGCCGCGCCCGCCTTTCGGTCGTATCGGATGATGGATAGTTCAATTGCTTTAGGGCTGTTACTTGCATTGTCGATGTTGGACTGGACATGCTTTGTAATTTTATCGATATTTGCAAACAAGTTTATATCGGTGTACATATACTGAGAAATTTGTATAAATAGTATTCACCAGACAAATAGAACAAATATTTCATCAAGATGTGCCGTAATTCACATTGAATTTAATGTCGCACTCTAACTGCTTACCATTTAAATGCTATTTTTAATGCTGATTTTGAATTTGACAGAAAATCTGGTCATGTAGGACAGTAACTGTGAAATAACTCTTTACCCAAGTCACATCCCTCGCTTCCAGACGTTACGTAGCAAACAAAACATCACAGTAGTACAACGGCTATGACCAATTGTACCTCTATATCCATTGAATAGAGGCCAAATTCATATAGACACAGTGAACATAGCACTGCTGAGTATCGTCATAGAGGCAGTCTGGCAATATTGGTATTGCGTATTTGCCACACCTCTTCTGACATTAAGGTCAAGAACCAATTTGAAATTTAAGCCTCTTTCTTAGGATATGCGCATTGGGATACGAAATTGACGGAAATCTCATGACGCGTTAAATATTGTCGCTGTTGACAGGAATCAACAATAGTCTTTAATGTGGGTACGCATACGACGTACTCAGAAGTTATCTGCTAGGACCAACATTTCTTTAAAATGTTTTAATAGTTTATTTTGTTAATTTGGAATGCTTAACATATAACAATGCGTGTTTAAATTGTTATTTATATAATAAAAACAGTATGCCATAATATGAAATCACAATTTTCAATACTAATTGTATATTAGATTAGTACCTACATATATGCTGCCGTCCGTTGAAGTTTACCGTTTTTTTTTCAAGCGGGATGAGTTGACTAAAGAAAAATAATAAAAATATACTGTGGACAACTTATCCCGCGAGATAAGTTTTGAGCGGGATCAGTTGACCAAAGCCTCAACAACACGCAACAATTTTTGGTCTTACGAACAAACGTAACTATTTCATGTCTAGTTTTGTTTTGCTTTCTTTATAGACACCACTTTTGATGCCACCTAAATATTTTCCATACATTACCATCACCCCAGCAACCAAAAATGACTTCGCAATAAACAGACTGACGAAATAATTACAATACTTTAATTACATTATGAAGAAATTGCTCATTATCATTTGTGATAAGCGCATAAGTATCGTTATTCAGACAGTTATTTTATTCATATTGTGTTGGTGCCAAAATATAATATGTATTTACAGATCACCAACCTGCTAAGAAAATCATTGTAATGTAGGTATTCAAAAACCCGTTAAAAGCAGCAATTGTAATCGCCTAAATATTTATGAACATTTATTTTTTAGAAACCTACAATAAATAGCCGTGGTGAAGGCAGATGAGAATACAATTATCACCACCCCCATCTCTTCCGCAGTTATCATAGTATCAGTAATGGGCAGCAGATTCCTCTTGGCAATAGGCTCGCCACCTATTACATGGGACCTAATCTTATTGGCGAAACGTGGGTGTATTTCACCTCTGCCTATTCCTTCGGGAATAGAGGCGTGATTTATGTACATATGTATGTAAAAATACCCTGTCTTTTTAAAGAACAATAATAAGCTATTTCTGTTGGCAACTCAACGTCAACATAACCATTTCAGAAATAGCTGTTTGTTGTTGAGATGTTTGAGCTCTTGTTTTATTCTTATGAACCGGAGCAGGATAAAGATTTTATTTTTAATTTGAAGTGTTGTTGTTGGCTTAGTCGAAAATCGGACCCTATCGCTTGGCCGGGAAAGCGCCAAGATGAAGAAGAAGAAGAAGTGTTGTTAATTATTAATAGGATATATCCTGCCCTTAACGTGCCATAGGGTGGAGTGGGGTTATTGTATGCTTAGTTACGACCTCGCCGTCTAGAATGATCAAGGTCATGGTCAACAATAACCAGGTACCATATAACAATACATACATAAATCACGCCTATATCCCCGATGGGATAGGCAGAGGTGAACTAGCACCCACGTTTCGTCCATTATGTTAGGTCCCATGTAATAGGTGGCGAGCCTATTGCTATTTATCGGGTTTAAAAGTCGCAGTAAATTGCTAGGCGGTATAAGAGGAACGCTGTTGCCCATTCCTTATCTCATCACTCATTTATCCTTAGTCGCCTTGTACGACACCCACGGGAGAAATTTGGGGTGGTGACAATTGTATTCTACTCTGTCGTCACCACACGGCCACAATATAAGCCTGTGAATAAAGGAGGCCGATCACTGAGTGAAACCGAGAGACCTGTGAGGAATTGACCATAGCCATAAGCCGGTTTTGATTAACCAGCCAAGGTATTGTTTAGATATATGTAAAACAATAAGTATTAGTCCCATGCTAGCCTGGGAGAGAAAAAATAATGTACAATGTGTCAGCCTCGACTCACCCCACTCAAAGGAGATTGCCTAAGCATGGAATGGTGGAGAGGCAGGCGGCCGGATGTAATTGGAATCTTGTCATCTCATTCACGTTTCTCGGTCTCTCGACATGGTCCGTTCCGTCACCCTAGCTAGCAGTGGCGTGGCGTGAAAAAACAAGTTAGGCAAGCCACAACTATATGAAGCCTCTTATGGTTTAAGCATTAACTTTTAACACCGCCTGCTAGGACACGGCTACAACTGTTCAACGCCATCTAGTGACGAAGCGGAGAACTACGTTGCCACTTTTGCGTGCTTGTGCTTTGTTTTATACAGCCAGAAAGAGAGATCATTATACAAACAAAAGCCGTGTTAATAAGGGAAGGACGATTCAACCCGGTCCGGAGCGGCTTGCAGGAGCGGCGCACGACCGCGATATTGAGTGCAGTTCACAAAAGAAATTCCGCTTTTATGGCTATTGCAATAAGATCTAAAATATTTACTTTTGACGGAACTTGTTTTCGTGGGAGTTTATTACTAATGTGTGCGTGTGTCGTAGTGTATCGATGCATAAGCGCGTAGGCTGCCGAAATGCCGGCTTGATGCCGGCTTGTAGGCAAACTTTAGGTACTATTTCGCGTTGCGTGCGCCAGACAAGACTACGCTTGTCTGTGTGCGTGCAGGCGCTGTATAGCAGGCGTCCATAACTCGATATTTAGCGAGTTAGTTGAAGGAATCTAGAGAGCGGGAGCGAATTGTATGTACCTGTGTTGCATATTGTTTCGCGGGCGTTTAATACTGTTATGATAAGATTATATTGATGGATTTTTTTTATTTGCTTATAAAATGGTATTGTACTTGAATTATGGTAATGATTTTTTTATGCTCGCTCGTTTGGTACGGCTGTTGGGAATCGGGTTATATGGACGCTCCGCCACTGCTAGCTAGCACCTTTCCAGTGTAATGATGAATAGAGAGGTAGTGGATTATAATAGCTAGTTAATTTATTTATTTATATTTATACTCGGTATTAATAGCATAGGTTCTTGTTATACACGACTTACGTAACCGAACAATACTGTTTCTTAATTGACCCTAGGTTTGGTTTAATATAACGAAGAGTATTATACCTATCTATATTACTTTAAAAAACAAGTACCGAATATGTCGTTATTTTGATAAAATTTTCGTCACGCAATTATATAGTTTATTAGAGCCGTCAGCCATCTTGAGTGTAGGTATATGAACTTAACCTTTGACGTAATGTGAACTAGTACAGAGCTCGACGGCACCGTATTAATCAACCGAACCGAATGTAAAACCCACACACAGATTATTGTTTAATAATAGTCGGGTACTCTACAAGTCTTCAGTCGTTTGGAAGCTAATTTAAATGGACAAATGAATATAATTAACCTCGTTATTGTAAAACATTAACAAATCAAATCAAAATTCGTTTATTCATATCTGGTATGATTACAATACACTCATGAATCGTCAAGACAAGAAATTTACGCCATCCGTTCGCAAACTACCAGGAGGCCCTGTCCTGAGAAGAACGGGCAAGAAACTCAGTCAGGTTTTTTCCTCCCTTTACATAAAAGTAATTTCAATTAATTAATAATTGGAAATTGAAAGATGTCAATAACTTACAACGTCAAGTAATAGTATGTCAATAAAGATACAAATTCTGACGTTATCAACATCCTTCATTACAACAAACACAATATCTATTTTAAATAAAGAACACTCAAAGGCAATCGTTTAATCATACTGGATAAAGATATTTAGTATTTATATATTATGTATGTAAAAGTTATTGATTCCAAGCATCTTTGTCATCTAAAGTCCTGAATTTTATAGTACCCTTTTTTCAGGAGTATATTTTTTATATAGGGCTTAAATTTGTGTAAAGGCAGTTCAGTCACAGAATCTGGAATCCTATTATAAAAAAGTATACATTTACCTACAAAAGTATTAGCTACTTTGTGTAATCTTAGTCTAGGATAGGAAAGCTTGTTTTTATTTCTAGTATTGCATTTATAAATATCACTAATTTTTGCAAATGTGTTTAGATATTTGTAGACGTATAGAATGCAATCGTATATGTACTGTGAAGCAAGAGTTAGGATATTAATGTCTTTAAATAGATTTTTTAGTGAGTCGCGAGGTTTTAATTGATAGATAGCACGTATAGCTCTTTTTTGTAAAATAAATATATCCTGAATATCAGCAGCTGTGCCCCAAAGCAGTAAACTATACGACATAACACTATGAAAGTAACTGAAATATACAAGTCTGGCTGTTTGAACATCAGTTAATAGCCGTATTTTTTTTACGGCGTATACTGCTGAACTTCTCTCGGATAGAGTTGAAATATGGGGATACCATTGCAATCTTGAGTCTAACCTTATTCCTAGGAACACTGTAGAATTGACACATTCAATTGTTTCATTATTAATTGCAATCTGACTACTAGCTTGCCTTACATTTGGTAAAGAGAATTTAATACATTTGGTCTTTTTAGAATTGAGTAGCAAGTTGTTATTTGTAAACCAATCTAGGACCTGGGAAATTGCTATATTGATGTCATCATAATTATGTTTACCTCTGTTGATTTTGAAAATTAATGATGTATCATCTGCAAATAGCACCGTGTCACATAGAGATTCTGTATAGAAGGGAAGGTCATTTATATATATTATGAATAGTAATGGTCCTAGTATTGATCCTTGAGGAACACCCATTCGCATTGGTGAACCCGAGGACTCGGCTTTATTAATCACTACCTTTTGAGTCCTGTCACTCAGGTATGACTTTACCAGTTTCAATGAGGTAGTAGATACACCGTAATGTTGTAATTTAGCTAATAATGTTTGATGTGAAACACAATCAAATGCCTTTGACAGAACACAAAAAATACAAAAAAAAAGTTCAAAGGCATTTGCAACTGCATCATCGGATTCTAGTCTAAAGCTATAGTCTAACTAAAGCTATAGCCATGTTTTAAAATTGATGCTAACTCTGTCTTTCATTCAGCAAATAAAAGTCACAGCATCAGTTTTAAACTATGACTAAATTTAGTCCATGTTTTATAATAAGGCGATAGGTGTTTGCTAGTCAGTACGTACCTATCATAGATTCCCTACCGATTAGATAGATTATTACGATAGATTACCTACCGATTTACTACAAAATATTGCTTAAGCTGGCAAAGTGTAATTTTTAGAAATTAGTTCAATATTCCTACTTGGTCTTCTATACTGGCCTAGGAGCGAAAAAAGGATGTAGATTTGGCCAGTTCCGACTCACCCCATGGGTGTCGTAAAAGTCGACTAAGGGAGATTGCCCGGTGTAGACCAATAAGCACCTTGGGGCACCCGAATGGTGGAGGGCATAAACCACCAACAACAGCATACCCAAAGAGGGTTGGTGTCAGGCAGGCGGCCGGCTCTAAAACCTAAGCCAAAACCTTGAGCGGTATGGATTGGAATGTTGTCATTTCAATCACTTTCTCCGTTCATCGGTCTCGACGAAACGTGGGTGTCAATTCACCTTAATCCTTTCGGGAATGAATATAAGTGATTTATGTACGTATACAAAAAATATAATTTTGTCGCTATAGGTACCTAATTTTAAACAAAAATAAGCACTCTTTAACCCGAAGATGAAGATTTCATAGAAATCGTAGTAATGCTTTCAAGCGAACGTTGAAGGACGTGTAATAAATAACATTGACACTGAGACGTTTACTGCTCTTGAACGAAGTCTTACTAGTATTAACTGTTCCTATAATTTTTACTCAACATAAAAATCTGTCTTTATAATACGATAGGTATAAAGTAATACACTAATCACAATTCAGTTACATTAAAATGTCAATAGCAAAAACCACATACAAATAGGATCAAATTTTTTTTAGAACAGGTATTGCCTATATCCATCACTAAAATTTGAGAGTCAAATGAGCCTATTAAAGGTTTTGTAAGGCATTGAAAAAATAGATGCTAGCTATATTTAACATTATTTATTTGCAAGCCGTGTGGGGACGGCAGAGCAGACTACAATTGTACACCCCATCTCTCCCGTGGGTGTCGGGACAAGGCGGTAGTGGGTAGGCGACTAAGGATAAAGACAGCGAAGAGTTTAATGGAGCATTCCTCGTATACCACCTAGCAAATCTAGCAATATACTGCAATTTTATGTGCCCGATAGATGGCAATAGGCTGGCCACCTATAACATAGGACCTAACTTAATTGGAGAAGGGTTAGGCTGACTAGTCCCTACAATTATAGTGTTTAATATTTATTTAATTTTATAAAAAATTATTAGCCTGTGTTACTATTAACATTTCTATTTGAATTGAATTAGATAATTATGTGTCTCCGAGTTTTGTTTTCTTAAAAGATATAGATATAGTAGGTACTACAGGTGGAGTTACTTTTCAAAAAATACAATATCAGATATCTTGCCGTGTGGTGACGGCAGAGTAGAATACAATTGTCACCACCCCAAATCTTTCCCGTGGGTGTCGTACAAGGCGACTAAGGATAAATCAGTGATGAGGAATGCGCAGCAGCGTTCCTCTTATACCACCTAGCCATAGTACTGCGACTTTTGTGCCCGATAAATGGCCATAGGCTCGCCACATATTACATGGGATCTAACATAATTGGCGAAATGTGGGTGCTAGTTCACCTCTGCCTACCCCTTCGGGAATATAGGCGTGATTTATGTATGTATGCAATATCAGATGCAAAATATATTCCGTGTACAAATCAGAGGAAATTAACTGTATACTTTAGTGCCTTCCGCAGCAGGTAGAAATTGAATTTATCCAATAACCAAGGTATGGGAAAGTTGTTTAACCTTAGCAACTAAATGGTTTACGTCATTTGCGCCATAAACTTCCTCAACTGTAGGTACGTAAAAATATGTAACGCCATTTTCGCCATCGAGTTCCTCAACTGTCCGCAATAGTAACCTCACTAGAGTGCGCGCCAGATAGGTCTGCGCGCGAAGGGTGGCGCTGCTCGCTCACATTGACACTCCTAGCCAAACAAAATAGTAGGCGGAGTTTTAGTTCCAATTCTGACCACGCGCAGACTTATCTGGCGTGCACTCTAAATATAAAAAGAATGATGTACTTACGGTGGAATGCCTCCAGAAAAGGATGAGGGCATGGATGTCCGTGGAAGGCGCCAGCAGCAGGTAATCTCGCCACTCATCGTAGCTGATATTCAGACTGCCGTCCTGGTCCATCCTGCGGACAATCCCGCACGACTGAGTAAGAAGAGTAATGAGCTAATTCTGAACACTGTGGAACACAGGGCCTCTTTAAGGACACTAAGTACTCATGATGTGAAGCCTCGATAAAGTAGGTATAATAAACAAAATACACAAGCTTACATTTCTAAATACTAACAGATGAAAATCAAAATTGCTTCCGGAATCAATACAAGAGGCAGATTATCGATGATTTGGTATAATTAATGGAAATTAGAATCCATTTTAGGATGCCTAGCAGGCCATATTTTTATCCATAGAAAAAAAAATCTAAAAAGAACAACACCATAAGAGATATACCAATACATATAAAATTAAATCATTAGTATATTAAGGCTTACATAATATTTTGCCGAACTGGCCACATTGATCACACATATCTCGACGTTTGGTTAGGAATTCCAAATTCAATTTAGGCTTGTTATTTGCGTTTCCAAATTAGCGATTCATTTGTTTTCCCGCCATTCAATTTTCTTTGACATCATACTCTTCACAAAATGGAATAATTTAAACGGTAGTATATCGCGTTATCTACTGATACGATTCCGCCGTGGCACCAGCGCTGCAGAAACAGCTCGGAGGCCTAATGACGCGTATGGGGAAGCTATATAACTGTAAAAGAAAACACGGCACGAGTTTAGTTTTCACGATTTCGTTCGGTAAATTTTGACCTGGACAATAGACTACGACGACGGCCAGATTTCTTGGTTGACAATAAAGAATTAAATGTCATCGCAGAAGCTTTGTAAACACGTTTTAATGATTTTTACACCCTACTCAAAAAACTGGAAAAATGTGTACAGTACCTACAGTATACTTTTACTTTTTCCGTTTATATAACGTCAACTTCACATGCAAGTATGTCCTTTTTGTAAGAACAATGTCTAGGTGTAGGCACAGAAATACCATTAGGTATGCGGAAGCAGAGTATATGTAAGTATATTATTGAACTACTTTTATAAAAGTAGAATTTAGTAACGTTGTAAGCAAACGGGTACCAACTAACCCTCGCAGTGAAGAATAAATTTCTAACATCCAAAGCTGGTATTTTTGCATATACTGTGCACTCGGTCAGCCGAAAAAGCAATCAATTCTCAATTTGAAAGTGGCGGCGGAAAACATGAGGTCATTAATTATATTATACCTGTAGCCTTCGTTTAGAACGGATGTAACACAACATATGCCGAATAACTAATATGGAAAATGGATGAAAGAGGAGAATACAATGAACGAGAAATTAAATCTAGCTCCAAAATGTGTGAATAGAGGTTTTTGATTTTTAAGTACTCCACTTTAGCTATTACAAAGTACAATCAACTCTATAATTACTATTACTGTCTATAATTACTATTACATAAAAAAATGTAAGTGGGCATTAAGTATAGTCAGTGTCGTATATAAAGTGACATTTAAGAACATATACGGAACTTAATAATATTGAAACAATAAAAGTAGTAGCCAGGTACTTTAAAAAGCAGCACTAAAATATTGAGTCATTTACAACCGAAATAAGACAAAGTGCCTTATTATTAAGTAATGTAACAAAGTAGAACTTTAAAAGTGCAGATATTGTTAATTACTTAATGTGTTCCTAAATGTTTGTGAACCTGGGTGTCACTGGGTTTATGATGCTGACTATACATTGGGTGTTTAGCAGTGGAAGTCTGTTACTCCACTTACCACCAGAATTTAGGCCAGCCGCCTTTTCTGAAACATTGTATTACACTGCCTATGATTAAAAATAATAATTCGTTTATATCCTAGATAGCAACTAAATAATGCAATATAACTAACAAATAAATTCACCATTATTTCATACTAAGCAAAAGTATAATCCTAAAATTATGTTTTATTTGTATGATAAGCTGTGTTTTAGTAAGTCATTCGGTGAAAATAAGCAACAGGACACTATAATTACGCCTTTAATTGTAATAAAATTAAAGCCATTGGTACGAAAACAGGGTTGAAATTGTGGGACGTTTAAAATTATTTAAAAATCTACTACAAATACTATCATCCCAAAACAATTGTTAAAATATAAATAATATACATGGCCAGTGTTACACTCTACACTCGAGATACAATTGAGTCAACCTAAAAAAAAACTCAAAATGAATAACTTCAAAAATAAAAATAAAAAACAAAATAATAATAATTTTGTGTCAGAATTTTTTAATTCCACATTACAAAAAACCCTTTTTGTGTTCATTTCATGCATATTTTATGAGTGCGTATTTCATTTCATGGTAGGTATTCCTCTGGTAGACTGAATAATGCGTTTTAAGAATAATGAGAAGATTCTGATTATTTTGTACCTCGAAATCACAATTTTAATCCTAGAAAGTAAGTAGTTAGTTAGTATGAATTTTTATTTATAATTTATGTAGATTATACGACAGTATATCAGACAAAACAGTAGTTGTATTCCGACTGTTCTGTAGTAACCGAACCATCATAGCTTTTCATTCAACTATAGTTTTATTTTATTTGATCCACCGTGAATAATTTTACTAAAAAAAAATATATTACACACACTTGAAACAATCGTTCTAGTGTTGTATAGAACTGACAAAAACAAGAACCAACGGTTTTTTTACAAACAAGAAACTTTGAAGCTTATTCACGTGGTTCCACAAGTTCGAGTTTGATGCATAAACAGTAATCCAGGGTTTAAATAAATAAATAATAATAAATATTTTTACACTCAGACCTATCATCTAGCCCAAAGTAAGTAGCATAAGCACTTGTGTTATGGATACTACATGACGGACATATTTTTAATATAATTATGTATATATATGTTGAAAATATACATAAACATATACACAACCGTGACTCTGGAACAAACATTTGTGGTCATCACAAAGTTTGCCCTTATCAGGATTCGAACCCGAGACCTCTTGGCCAATACCCAGCAATCTGAGCATTCGACCAAGGCGGACGTCAAAACGTTTGAAATTATCAAGATAAATATGCTCTTTGATAATTATCAAACAGATATAAACCTAGCAATTAGAGATGTGCCAACTATGACTTTGGCCGACCAGCGGTTTAGTCGGCTGTAAGAAGACCGACTAGTCGGCCACGCCGATCATGGTTATTGGGAATATGTATTCAGAAATTTGCGAATTGGATTACGAACGGTTTCGATGACCTTCGTGATGTTTGACAGCAACAGTTTACAAACTTTATTTATTCTACGCAAGTTTCTCGCAAAAAAATTTTCGTGTCAAAACTTTCGCATTCCAAACATTATTTTATTTTCGTCATCCATTTAAGTTTATTATTTTTCTTTTAAAATAATTTAATACAATGACATATTAAGTATAAAGTTAATATTAATGTTTAATATTAATTCAATATAATTTCCTGAGACACACACGTGTCCAATGTTCGACGCATTTATTTGATGATTCATGGGTGTATGTAATGATACCTTATAATATAAATAAACCATTTTTTAAGAAATGTTAATAAAATCCAGGTTTATGATTTATATTTAGATTTTTGTTTTGTTTTAATGAGCAATTTCTAACGAATATTAAAATTCATAGAACAATTGTTTATGATGTTAACTATCTATTCCTGCGATATTGCTGGTGTTTTACAACTAACTCTGTATATATTTTATTGAGAAATACATAGAAAGTACGAAGCCGGATAGTCGGCGCTTTTTGCCGATTAGTCGCCGATTAGTCGCCGACTATTCGCCGACTACATAAATGGCCGATTAGTCGGCTTTACCGACTAGTCGGAACATCTCTACTAGATAATCCTATTTTGGCTGATATTACATATCAACATTTACGTTAGAAGCAAGTGGTTTAGAATTAAAAAACCAACTTCAATTTCTTTCTTTGTTTCGGCCACACACAAAACAAAGAAAATAAGGAATAACTAACAGTTTAGACGTTAAGTCATAGTCGATTCCGACATATAACATGTGGCAAATATTTTCGATTTACTTATCAAGATACCTAACTATCACTTCAAACCCTGGCTAGATATCAATTCGCGTTTAGAGAAATGAATCTTACACAGTAAGCATAGTTTTTATTTGTGATTCCGACTACATTTACAAATAAACCAATATAATATAAAATATTATAATATGTTCAACATGTTAGGTATTAGAAAAAGTTAAAAACACATTGTTGTTAGTTATCTCAGTGATATAGCTCATTGTTTTAATACGAGTAGGTATAAAGAAGAGTAGCTGAGTTTAAAAACTTAGCCATAGTTCTTTCAGACCTTTTATCACATTCGGTAATTGTAAATTCCACTTTGAACAATTCGTATGGCATAGGACACAGTAACCTATTATAGATAGTGACTTAATTACCGTTTCAATAGATTTGTGGCTTCGTTTCGGCCTACTGCTACACCCAGGTCAGCGAAGGCAGATATAAGTTCCTCCAGATCAACCTTTCCTGAAAAAAAAAAAACAATGAGGTAATATTTTAAAAAAATGATACGAATATCATCATTTGGTTGTGCCATCTGTTAACTATACAGGATAAGACTTTGTATTACAGTAGAAAAAACATTATTAATAAAAACCCCCAATAAATAAATGCTACGAAACTAGCTTTATGTTAATGCACGCATTTTTATTTTATTTTTGTGCATTTTAATTAGGGCCTGTTTGACAATCGACAAGTAAATACTAAGTAGTTTACGTGGTAGATCATTAAATTTTGACAGTTGTAATATAAAATAAATGTCAATTGAACTGCAAAGTAAGCTACTCAGAACTTACTTGTCGATTGTGAAACAGAACAGGGCCTTAGTATCATAGAAAGCTTATTTGTAACACAGTACTTGTTCATGAATATGGCTCTACGAAAATCACGATTCTGTGCCTAAGTGTTTACGCAACTTGTATACGCCCATCTAGTACATTCGGATTTACAGTATCGTAAGGGTGTATCTCGTCCTAGATACAGCCTTACATCATTGTTAGAGGCGTCAATTACGTAACAAGGACTCACTCGATCATCAATAGATATGAGTCAGTCACGCCATTATTGTTCGTATTGTTTTTATATTGTGCGATGACATAAACAATTTAGCGACTTCTGTTGTGAACTGTAGTGGATTGGAATTAGTTATGTAATTTTTTTCTTTACATAAATTGTTATTCTTGGTAGCCCTCTCTCGCGGATATTGACTCGTTAGAAAATAGTATGTCTCATATGTGTTGCCGCGTGCTGATGGCAGAGTAGATTAGGTATTATAGTCATTCAAGTCTAATCAAAATAGGTACGTTTACAATTCAATACAATACACTCATGAATCTTCAAGACGTTTGTTAAGAGGAGAATAGGGAAAATCAACAGGATACTGTTACCACCTCTCTCCCGTGGGTGCTATGCAAGGCAACAAGGGTTATAAATATAACAGGAATAGGCAGCAGAATTCCTACACCACCTAGCAATACTGCGAATAACATACCCTAAAAATGGCATTAGGCTACATAGGATAGATTTTAAAACACCTTTGCCCATCCAAAGTCTTATTTAGTTTAAAATTGTAGTTTAATATTAGCGCTAAAGAACACTATTATGCTCGTATTAGTGAAAACAAATACTAACTACACACCGCATCAAATACACATCTTCCAATGAACGACACCCAATAACAAGATCAAATACATGTGGGAAGGTTCAACGAAGCCGTAAAACATCGAGACGATAGTTCAACGAGATTCATCCATCACATTGACATTATTAATTTCCATTCAGAATAATAAAGTTTAACCTTGACACTTTGAAAGGTAAACACATTATCATTGATATAAATAAAGGATCGGTATTTAAAAAAATATAGCTAATTACGTATCCAAATGTGTATGTCCAAAAAAATCTATTGAAATATTTTTATGCATCGATCAACAATTCTGCAGCATGTAATAAATGTCATCATAAATTTTCATAATTTTTCAGACTTTAAAGTTTCTCAATTTCGTTTTACATATTCGGGGTTGAATGATATATAAAAAAAATATACAACCGTAACGAATTCACGTGAGATATTTCCAGTAGATATCAATAAGCCGATAGATAAGATTCTCTGAGACATACGTCTAATCAAAAAGGATAACATACTATTAAAAAATCACAAATGCTTACATATTTAGTTTGCATGTCTTACAGCCGTACTCAGAGACGTTAATGAGTACTTAATACAAAAGAAGTCTATTCTAATTCTAAAGTTAATTGACGTCTCTGAGTGCAGCAGTAAGTCATTCATCAATTCGGTGCTCACCGTCTTTATTTCTGTCCAGATGAGAGAATTGTAGTCTGAGGTTCTTCTCGTGTTCTCTGACGTAGTGAATGAACTCGGAGAGAGTGACATCACTGGCACCCTTCCCTCCCGACTTAGCCAGGAATTTCTGTAACGATTAAGAGTTCCACTAGAGAAATTATGCCATTCGATCGATCTCCTTTTAAATAAGCATTTTATGTAAATTATTAGTAAAAATAGGCAAGGTGCAGGATTTCCGGTTTTCAAAAAAAACAATAGTGTGCCTGGCGGTTCAGTACGAGGTATGGGAACAGTAATAAGCATGGCTCCTTTGTTTGTGGCACAGTATATATTATCATGCCTCTATGATGAGTAAATATAAACCATACACATAACTTTGGGCAGACCATATAAGATGATCATCATTACAAAAGAGATACGCCATATTAGACGATCTCAGAAATACCTATTATGAAACTGACCAGGAAATTGGATATGACTGAAGATATTGTGTACTATAATATTCTTAGCTAGGGATCTCGAAATAATAGTAATAAATTCATATACATATAGGTATAACAGAACTGTAGCTATTAACAACACAGCTATTTAGTTTCGCATTGCGGAACAGTGCTGTCAGGAAACACTAATTGAATACTTAATGGAGTATGAACTTGCATCATCAACATAATATCAAAGTGGACAATGAAATGTATTCAGTTGTGTACATACAGACACTTTAATTTCAGTTGCTGTCTTGAAATTAAATATTATAATAGTTGATATCAATATATCTTTCTATTAGATATACATAATACATACTTGAAAATAAATATCAGTCAAAGGTTAGGTGCAGTGCAAGCCCCGACAAGGGCTACACAATATAAAAGATATTGTTGAATAGTTATCTTTACACAGATTGTTATCTATTGTTAGACATATCTATTGACATTGAAAGGCAGTAAAATTTTTAAATTCATATTTTCAATTGTTGTCTGTTCTAAATAAATATTGAATTCTAGAGTGAAAGACATAAACATAAATATTTCAAACAATGGTTTACCACCCAACTAAAATAAAACTGAAAATGCATTTAGATCCTACACAAATGATCTCTATCTAGTTTAATACACAAAAAATGTACTAAATTTTGGCCTAAATAAGGACATGAATAATGTAACTAATTTGTAATACGGGTTTATTTACAATTCAATAAAGAACAATTAACTAAATTGTGGTTATAATGAATTGGTGGTTATTGAATTTATTTATAATTCATCAAGTGTGTCATACACATCTAATAACAAATCATGACTGTAAGTCATAATTTTTTCTTAAAATATTTACTAAAGAGTTATTATTTACGCCCTAAACTTAATTAATCCTTAAAAACCATTTAAACTTGTATAATCTTTCTGTCAATTCTGTGTTGAAACAAGAATATACCATTGATTTAGTATAAATAGAGTTTTGAAACTGAATTAGTTTATATGACAGGCTTTTAATAAAATGATGTAGCGTAGAAATTTGTGGTTAGAAAAAGTTGCTACTCAGCCAACCAGTCTTGGTTGACGGATTGGTATAGGTATCGGCTGCTTGGAATGCAGAGGATGCGGATTCGATTTCAGAAATAGGCTTACAAGAAACATAATTTTAGCCTAGCAATTATTCAATGTTCATGTCAGGCAGGCGGCCGGCAGTAAAACCTAAGCCAAAACATTGAGCAGTATGGATTGCAATGTTGTCATTCCAATCACTCTCTCCGTTCATTGGTCTCTTGTCATGGTCCGTTCCATCTCTTTTCTATACATTCATACTTTCATACATCACTAGCACCTTTGCGGTGTGATGGATGATATGCTATATGCTTGATGACGTCTGACCGCTATAAATGGAAGAGGAAACATACAGCGCCCACCCCAGAGAGACTGGGAATAGTGCAGAGAGATGAAAACTCAAAATATTTATGTAGCTTATTTGTAAATATTTTATTAAGGAGTAGTTTTATTATTCAGAAATAAACTGCTGCTCTTGTAGTAGAGGGACATCAATACAAAGCAGGTATGCAGCCAACAAACCTTATTTACATCTGTAATCTTTGATGTATGGAAACAATTACACATACAAGCGGTAACTTTTGATTACTATTCCTTAAAGGTTGTGTGATTTGTTCGATAAATTACACCATACTTATTTAATACACATACTTTGGGTGAGATCTAATTGAATATAGTTTTCATCAATTGTAGAGAAATACTTGATCGACTACAATTACATTATTAAACTAGTGGTTGCCCGTGGCATCGTTCATGTTAATGTCGTGTTATATATAGCCTGTAGCTTTCCTCAATAAATGGACTATCCAACACAAAAATAATTTTTCAATTTGAACCAGTAGTTTCTGAGATAAGCGCATTTAACAAACCAACTAAACTAACAGACAAATGAACTCTTCAGATTTATAATATTAGTATAGATTATTTGTACAGCTAGAAGTTATATTTGGGTTAATGCCAAAATCTAAAAGAATTTGTTATGTACGACTCTGATGTTTAAAATAGGGCATGGGGTCAATGATCTCATAAAATACTTGAACTTAACAGAGACCAATTGAATGCCTTCATAGCCTTTAAAGAAATCAATATAATACATAATACACTAGAAACAGTAAGAAATCTAGGGCATATGGTTATGTAGTTAGATACATTTCAGCAGAAAATCCAATATATTATTAGATTTTATACTAAGTGCATATTTTGACCCTATTCTTATCAACAAAATAAGGAAATAACAATTAATCAATAATTTTGAACTAATAAAACATTTTTTTTTTATTTGTATTTTAAATTTTATATTTATATTAAATTTGTTAAACTGTCTCACTCAATTACCTATGAAGAGACAGATTGGCCCTTGATATAATATTTTATTGAAAAGATATTTTTGTACACATCATTATAAATGAATATATAGTTTTTCATGCTTTCACTGTCTGTGTCTATTAAATCTTTAGAAGATTTTTAGGTCAAACTGGCATTCAATTCTTGATAAAATTCTATATGGGTCAGGTAAACACAATAATCTTTGACTTGTAACCAACATGCTAGGCATTTCTCAAAGTTATATAATATTCTTGGAAGTGTTTTTAATTTTTTTAGTGTTATTTTATTACAAGTTTAAATTTAGTAAATTATTAATAATTAACTAGTAGTGTCAAAGCAGCTTAAAACAAACAAATATTTAAATCATAGAATTTATTGTTCAATATTTAAATACAAATGATTATTGGTTAATTGTGGAGTAGGTGTAATAAAAAGATCTAAAATAGCGTTTTGTTATACAAAGTCGTAAACTGAATGAGAAGTATGGTGTCATAAAGTCGATAAACTATAAAAGTAAAACAGTGCTGAGTTAGTGAACAGAAATTATTAGGGCATGTAGAGAAAAACTTTCTAAATGTCAACTGGTCTGCAGGCGTCAATTATGATACGTATTGCAGATGAATCACTACACACGTGTCGGAATTCTAATGATAGAAAATACACCGTTAGCTTATTATGGGGCTTTGTTCTAACCTCTGCATAACTTCTGTTAATGTGTGGAGCCAGCTCCTTGAGGGCCACAGACAGGTCGTGGATGTCGATCTTCCCATTTCCATCTGCATCTAATTTAGAAAAAAGAGTTTCTAATCTTTCTTCGTCTTCTTTTGGTATTTCCTCTAGCTCCAACGGCGGATGACACTGCATCATGGTGTCTTTCGTCAGCATAAGTACTACTAGTTAAACAAGATATAGTATCTTCATACAAATATGTTGTATAGGCATACATAACTCCAGTCTAACAAATTTATGTTTTAAAAATCATTTTTGATATACGACCACTCGCTCTTGCTTCTAACCCCAAGACTTTTGACAACTGCACTTTCCGCAATACGCACAGTCAAGCACTGACTGACACAGACAGAACACTATTTGCTGACTGATGATGGATGATGGCCACCCATCCACAGATTCCGAATTTGTTACTTTTCAAACGGTTTAACGTTCTTGGCAACATGTCTTTTAGGAACTTTCTTCATTTTCATTTATTTGAATATTTTGAATGAATGGTAAAATGAATAAATTATATTATTGCATGAAATGAATTTGACATTAAAATATGGGTGACCCACAATATTCTACATAATACAGATAACATAATTCATAATTGGATCATGGCAACATTTGCAAGTTAGTGCAAATAAATATATTTTATAACGAGATTGAGTAACCAATAACTTGAATAAATTAAATACTTTGTTTCCGCAAATTAGATAAAAGCTACAAAGAGACATGCTCATTACTAGCACGAAAGCATGCAACTAATCAAATGGGCAATTGTCACTTTGTGCCAGCCAGCCATGTGTGTCTAGTCGTTGCTAGTAATGAGCATGCTAGAAATAAGCACTTCTAAAATGCTGAAAAATCAACAGTCGTTTGATTTTTTTGAGCATGTTAGGTAGAGTGCGGGCCAGTTAAGTCCGCGCGCGAAGTGTGCCGCAAAGAGTATATAATACACTACGTTTAAGAGTCGGGACTTCAAACAAGCTTTTTGACAATTTTGACTCGCAGTTTAGGCTAAGATCTCGTACCAACCAACAGAGACAGATAAAAAAGTAATGCCAACATACTACAAAAGCAAAATAAGGATGTGGTGTACGCTACAGAATGTGTCGATATCGATAAAAACGAATGGGTACCCCCCCCTGCCTTGCAGAACTTGCAGACAGGTTTTTTACTTAATCCTACAAAAGCAAAATAAAAAGCTTTGTTCGTTTGAAAATATTGAGTATTATTCAATTACGTGTAATTATTTAATACAATTTATTTAACAACAAAAAATAAAAGTTATGTTTACAATGTGGAAATTAAATTGTTGGTAATTTTCTGATCTCATATTCTAGGCGGAGTCTTCAGATGTTAGCTGATCGATCAACACACGTTTTGCAATGTTGTGTAAGCAAGTAAGCAGGACATTTAGATCTGAAATAATAAATAGAGATTAGTAAATATATCGCTTGAGTTTACGCTGGTCATCATCAATTCAATTTATTGTTCACCACTTACCATAGCGGACTATGTGTAACGCGCCCGAAGGTCTAGTTCTGTCCAATCAATGAAATCTGGTTCTGAAATAAAACACTCATTAGCTTCAGGAATTGAGCTATCAAACCATATCGGAAAGATAGGTTAAGTAACTTACCAATAGAGGCGCTTATGCGGTTGTAGGCAACGATCACACCCGACGGGCATCGTGTAGCAAGGCGGCAGTCACGCTGTCTTCTTCTTCTAGTGCCTCTTTAATTCGGAAGATAAGCCGTCAGCTTTTTATATTCATCTGTCAGTCGCAAACCGAAACAGCTTTTCAACGGGGTTAATGCCGATCCACTCTCATATGCTTTGCAGCCGTGACTCTCATCGCCTTTCAACAAGTCACGCTGTGATCTGAAAAATAAGTGGAGTTGAACACAGAAGAACTTTTGATGATGATAATGAGATGAGAATGAACACATGCGAATAATTTTGCGCAATGTTCTGCATTATATTAAAACTCATACAACAAACTTTGTTGTTAATGATGTTAGCTATCTAGTCATGGGAGGTTTTTGTTGTTTTATAAATAACCCTGTATATGATATACTATATTATAATATATTGCAATAGACAATATTTATATGTATTAAACTAATAAAACATCTCAAGTACATTTGATACTCAAATTTACGAAAATAGATTTTTTATCGATAATTTTGTAAGTAGTAAGGACATCGCTACGGCGCATATGATTTTTGATTAAAGTGACCAGAACTTATTTCTAATTACTTAGCTTTATATAATAACATGGAAAACTACTTACCGCTTCTCATCTAGTGGGAATTGGCCATGAAAACCCTCTTTTGGTTTAATTTCCTACCAGATTTTAGTCAACATATTTCACACCTTTTGTGAAACATTTCGCTGTTATGCACATAAATAAATGACACAAACTGTAGATATACACTAATGATAAGTCACTGAAGACAATAAATAGGCACAAGATGGAAAACTAAACTAAAACAACGCTTTAATTTATATATTCAAAACGGCATAGTGACTTAATGACATTAGTGACACAACTGACACACTCCGGCAGCGCGAGACAAGGAAGGTTAGATCGGAAGTAAGAGACAAAACAAGTCGCCATTAAAAATTGCCTAAACTCCATACATTTTTTCTGCAGTATGGAGTTTCGCCAGGCTGGTGTGCCGCTGGTCGCTAACATTGACACTCCTAGACAAACAAAATAGGAGACGAAATTTTAGATCCAATTTTGACCACGCGCGGACTTATCTGGCCCGCACTCTACCTGAGGCGCGGGTGGAAGGGGGTGTTGCGGTTGACATCTCACTGGCATGCTTAGATAGACAGTGTGAATAGCTACTAGTATTAAGCACGCTTATAAGCATGCTAAATATAAGTATGACTGTCTTTCCCTACCTTGGTTTACGAATAAATTAACGATGGCGAGTGCTTGGTGGGCTTTGAATGGTGTCAGTACAATTTTTGATTCAATCATTCATAAATTGTTTCAGAGTGGACTTTGTGCTGTGATAGTGGTGTTATTTTGATGCTTAAGAACCCGCGTTGATGTTCAATTATGAGAAATCATTGAAATAAAAGTGTTGTGACATGTTTGATGTTGAGAATTTTATAGTGGTTTTCACCACCTCATCAGTCACCGTCATGAACTTTGTTATACCATTCGATTCGTGCCAAGCACTCCTTAGATGCGTTAAAATGTGTTTCGCCCATATTTTAATGTAAAATTCATTTCATTCATTAATTTCATGCATAACTTTCATTCATTCATTTTATAATTTTTTCTAAATTGAGAATTATTGGTTAATTGTGGAGTAGGTGTAATAAAAAGATCTAAAATAGCGTTTTGATAAACAAAGTCGTAAACTGAATGAGAAGTATGGTGTCATAAATCCGATAAACTATAAAGTAAAACAGTGCTGAGTTAGTGAACAGAAATTATTAAGGCATGTAGAGAAAAACTTTCTAAATGTCAACTTGTCTGCAGGCGTCAATTATGATACGTATTGCAGATGAATCACTACACACGTGTCGAAATTCTAATGATAGAAAATAAACCGTTAGTTTATTATGGGGCTTTGTTCTAACCTCTCCATAACTTCTGTTAATGTGTGGAGCCAGCTCCTTGAGGGCCACAGACAGGTCGTGGATGTCGATCTTCCCATTTCCATCTGCATCTAATTTAGAAAAAAGAGTTTCTAATCTTTCTTCGTCTTCTTTTGGTATTTCCTCTAGCTCCAACGGCGGATGACACTGCATCATGGTGTCTTTCGTCAGCATAAGTACAACTAGTTAAACAAGCATAACTTTCATTCATTCATTTTATCATTTTTTCAAAATTGAGAAAAAAAAATGCAAATGAATTGAAGGAAGTTCCAAAAAGACTTGTTTCCAGGAACGTAAATATAATAATTTAAAAAAATAACGATGGCTTGCTTCCTTGATGCAAATGCGATAGGAAATACAGAACTTAGTATCTAAGATCAATACTAGGTGGCGTTGTACACAAAATGATATTAGACCTGCCCCCGTAGCACGGGACGTGAACACATTCTCTTTCGGGGGACAGAAAATATTTTCCTCTCGCTCTAACTCGCACTAAATCCTGAGACAAAACACTGTCAAGTGGTGGAGAGAGACTTGTCCACGTCCCCGTGCTAGGCCCGCAGGTAGTTAAGTCTACCTAGGTAGGTAGGTAGGTAGGCTTAAAGGGTTAGGAGGAACACTGGAGTGGTTTAGTGGATATTGCTGACGCTTCGTGCGCTGAGCGAGTCCCACACACGCCAGTAGGTAGGTAGGTAGGTACCTACCTTACGCCAGTAGGTAAGGTAGGTACCTACCTACCTACTTTTTTAGTCGTAGTGGAATGCATTTACGCACCTTACCAGCCGCTAGCTAGGCGGCTGACGTGTGTGGATATCGTCCGACTTTTTACAGTCGAAAATACGCCACTAAACCACTCCGGTGTCCCCTAGCCCTTTGTCTGGGGTTCGCCACGAGGCAATTCACCAGTCTCCCCCTAGGAACAGGTAGGTAGGTACCTACCTATAATTTCACTCAAAACAAAAAAGCGCAACTCAAAAATGTTTAATAAGAAATAAATAATAAATAAATCTATTGGTACCATTAAGTTATAGACTTATAAGGTAAGTAATAGTAGGTAGTTCATGACTGGTACACTTCTTGTTTCAGAAGACCTATCATCATCATCATCCGGGTCATCCGCCAGATGGCGGGTTGCGGGCATCGAGCGGTAGCTCATGGCCCGGGCATGAACTCAGGCGACATCAGTCCCCCGGTGGTCTGGGCCGCCGTCTAAGACGGCGGGGCTCCCTTCCCCCCTGTGCTCGACCCCGGTCTGGTGGCGAGGCCCTCGGCCCGGTCTAATGTTGGTTAAAATCATAAGGTTCTAATTTATTTTAATTAGCAGGATATTTTGTTTTGTCCTCATTAAATGGCAATTATTTAAAATTATTTGTTTGAATTAATCGATTATTTGTAATTATTAAGTATTCTCTATAAGATGTGTGAAATGTGAGTTCAACAATATAAATAATTAAACGATAAAAAATCGTAATGTACAGTCGACCAAATTGAATCATGACATGACCCACCTTAAGATTATTTTCCTACAGTCACTCTATACAAAGTAGGTTGAAATTCGCTTGAACATACATTTCTTAGGTAACGAACCTGTTATCAATTTAATAGACACTGACAATTACAATTATTTTATTCAATTCGGCCTCCGTAGCACGGGACGTGGACAAAATCTCCAATCAATATTTTCATCAATCAATATTTTCATCTCGCTCAACTCCCACTAAATCCTGAGACTAAACACTGCCATGTGGTGGAGCCCTTTTTTTTTGCGGAGAGGTAAAATGCAATGTTTACGCATCATCCCTGCAGTATGGTTCAATTACAGAGGTATACGTGGGACTCGGGGTAGAGGCGTTCCCCCACTACACCACTAAACATCCTCTCCGGGCTCCTAGACAAAGCACACTAAGGCAGCCATCCAGGGTCATCCGTTAGGATATGTCACCGGACAGCCACCTGCGCCCGCCCTTTCGGGTTCATTCTGTGCACCGTTTCCCCAGTCCAATGTCCAACACAGCGTACTGCGCCGGACAAAGGACCCGCTAGTCCTGACCAAGTCTCGTCCGAAGAGGAATCTTTCCAAGACAGGCTCCCATACGACCGGAACCGGCGCTCCTACAGCCCCAGAGGGAGCTAGAGGGCGCAGGCTCCCTCACCCTGCACATTATATTTTTAAAATTATATTAGCTTTTCACAGTAGTGAAAAAAGTTTAGATTATGAACGACATCTTATTTAAAATTCCAATTGAGACTTTAGTCCAGTGATAACAAAGATTTAATTTGCTTAAATCTCTGACCCGTAATGACGCCTTTTTATTCATATTTAAAACGTACAAAGTGCAAAATGCATGAAGATCAATTTGTAAACAACACTGCATTTGCTATGAGTGATTGCTCATACTAATTATTTATATAGAAAAAATAAAACACAATTAATAAACTTATCGGGTCTAATAATTAGTCTTGATATTTTAAGTAACAATTATAAACTATTGGAAATGTAAATTCAAACTACCCTCTAACTGCTCATTAAGATAAAAATAAATGTCTTGCGCACTTTTTTAAGTTTCCAACATTTTGACCTAAGCGGGTAGTTCAGTGCCTTATCTATCATATGAAAAAACTCGTAACGACGTAACGATAAGGTCTCACATTACACCCAATAAGTCTATTGTGTTTTATTTTTTCTATATAAATAATTAGTATGAGCAATCACTCACAGGAAATGAGTGCTGTTTACAAATTAATTTATTCCATTATTTAGAAGTAAAATAAAAGTAAAAAGCTTTTAGCTTTTACGAACAATCGAGCAATAGTTGGTCGGCAATTATTCATTCGACAAATCGCTCATCGACCATGTGTATTTCGCACAATCGTTGCGGACCCCAATAATGTAACATTTTTTTGTGTTTATAGAGTTTTCTAAACCAACGGCAGTTTTAAACACTTAGGTTAGTTGGTCTCGGTGTTTGAAGTCCCTATTTATAGTGATTATGTATTAAAAGATGAAGAATCCAAAAAGACGTCTGCGGCGACTGCTGTTATGAATAAAAGAGAGAATCGTCCATAATCCAACTTGCCATAAACAAATGGAAAACTTGTCATACTTATTACTATTGATGCCAGCTGAAATTTATCATACGCAGAGCCTTTCGGTTTGGCCAAATCAAAATCTTGAGCAGTATGGATTGTAATGTTGTTCTTGCATCACTCTCTCCGTTCATCAGTCATTCGACATGGTCCTTTCCATCATTTTTACTACCTATAAAGGTAGGATAAACGAATATAAATTAGTAGGTAAGGATAAATGAATATAAATTCATTTATCACTATGCCAATGGATGGATGATATAAATCAAAAGCAGTAGATGGCTCGATGATGTCCGCCTATATTAATTGAAAAAAACTGCGCCGACCCCAGATAAACTGGGAAGCAGGATGATAATCGACATCAATAAAATTACCGTTGACCATCCAATGTATCAGTCCGCGCATAGAAGATGTTTTTTCATTGAAAGTGATGTTTATCTGGGTTATAGGCATCAGTAAAGAATTGCCGCACGGCTGTTTCAGTTAAAAATACATAATTGTTTTTATATTAAATTAACAATGTCAGATGAGATTTTGGTTGGATTTTATTATTTCATCTTATGGGCCTCCGAGACGGTCAAGCGGCTTCGCGTCAAACTCGTAGATTTTCTGTTGTGCTTGATAAACAGTGTGATTGAAACGCCTTTCAAAAGTCTTGACTACAGACTTTACATATCGCCTCCGATACCCATTAGTTGTCATGTCTGATTTCATTGACAATATAATTTTGTATGTATTTTTTGTTCTAAGATTATTTTGTTAAATAAGTTAGTTCTCCAATTAGTACAAACAACATTGTTCACTAATTGGATACACTCCAATTTAAAAATCTACAAGTTCAAGTCAACCTTTATCCGACGGATAAAGGCTACCATCACTATCACATTTGAGTTCACTTTCACAACTATTCACAGTGACGATGTGATGAGTGAGGTGATTATTCCTCTGTGATGTTCCTCGGACACATTTGTTTTTTGTTTTATAGCTACTTAATTCTTGTTTGACTGCGGTTAAGGTGATCACAGTTACGTCTGTGAAACATCTAACATATGTTCTATGCCTTTATATTCTGGATTATAAAAATTGAGTAAGTACCTAATCGTTGAAGTGCTACCACGTAGTACCTACCTAAATGTTTCATAAATTAATATGTTTTTACGACATTATTGGTGAATAATAAGTCAATTGACTTCTCAATTGAATTCTCTCTATCATCTACGTTGATCGATGTCTGGAGAGAACGTTAGGTAACTCTAAATGCAAGAATTGGTTATCAGTGTAATAACACTATCTGCCGCACTCAGAGACGTCAATTAACTTTAATGAGTATTTATTGTGAAAAATTTTATTTCAAATCTAGACCATAGACCCGGCAAGAATAGAGACTAGTTTTGAATTGTCAGTTTTTGACGTTAAGTACTAATTAACGTTATTTGACGTCTCTGAGTGCGGCAGTATACACTACATAACTATAGCTATAATTACACCCGCTTCGCAAGAAGCCGGGTGGAGCGGGATCGATCGGTTTGGTGATCCTTGGAAGAGGGCTATGGCCAATATAGGTTTAAAGAATCTTTATTTCTCATAAAAACTTACAGTTTGCTTAAAATGAGATACAACAAAATTAAAATTTAGGCATTACGGTGGTCGCTGGAGTATAATAATTATAATCCAAAGGCCGTATTACTTCAACGAGGCTACAAATTTCATTAGCTTATTTTTAAATGTAGTCTTATTAGGACATGATAATATATCATGAGGCAAGTTGTTAAACAGCAGCACTCTTTCAAATAAAACTTTTTTTTTTCCGTAATTAGTTCGGACCTTAGGAAGCTTAATTTTAATTTTATTTCTTAAATTATAAGTATTCACTTTAAATTCTAATTTAGTGCTGGACTTAATGGAACCCGTAATAATGTTTTTAATAAGAATGCATGTATGGTATTTATAAAGTTGTTCTAGGTCAAAAAATGAAGTTTTTTTATATAATTCTTTGGTAGGGGTTAGATAGTGATACTGAAATAGTACCTTAATAATTTTATTTTGAGTTCTTTGTAAAGCATTGAGATATGTTTTGGGAGCTGAGCCCCACACCTGTACTAGATATTCAAGATGAGATTTAACTAAAGAGTTATATATAATTTTACGGACTTTATGTGGAATACAATGCGCAGTCCTACGTAATGCGCCCAGTACCTGGAATAATTTCGTTCTAATGTGCTCAATGTGAGTTGTCCATGTTAATTTGTCGTCTATCCAGAGGCCCAAGTATTTCTCATTTGTCGATTGTTTTATGATAGTATTGTCTATTAAGAGTGGCGGAAAATCAGGGATAACTTTATTTTTAGCTTTGAGGATCATGAAGGAAGTTTTTGAGATATTAATAGTCAGAAGATTACATTTCAGCCATTCATTAAGTATAGTAAGATCTTTCTGGGCTTTATTTACTAGACTGTGGATTGAATTACCAAAGTAAAACAAGCACGTATCATCAGCATATAAGGTTAGGTGTCCTTCGAGACCTATATTAATTATATTATTAACATAAATGAGAAATAGCAGTGTTCCAACTATCGAGCCTTGTGGAATACCGTATGCAATTTGTTGTGTGGAGCTGGTGTAGTTGTCTATCGTAACTACTTGTTGCCTATTTTGTAAATATGACGTAAATAGTTTAAGGGCTGCGTCTGTGATACCTATGTTACCTAATTTTTGAATTAGCTTTTGGTGGCTAACAGTATCAAATGCTTTTTTCAGGTCGATAAAAATCCCTAGAGCTATATTTTTATTATCTATATTAATTTTTATGTTTGTTATTAAATCTATAGTAGCTATAAGTGTACTTGATTTTGGTCGGAATCCGTACTGCTGGCTAATTAAAAAGTCTTTTTCAGTGAGATAGGTATATAATCTGTCATATAAAACCCTTTCATATATTTTAGAAATAATTGGCAAGACTGATATCGGCCTATAATTACTTGGATCTGATTTACTCCCGGATTTGTATATAGGACTCACCTTGGCCAGTTTCAATGAATCAGGGAAAACACCACTCAGTAGACATGCATTTATGCAGTTAGTTAGGCTCTCGACAATTATATTTTTAAGGCATTTTATGGTTTTAGTGGTAATACCGTCCGGCCCTGATGCAGTATTGTTTTTTAGATTGTCAATAATTTTAGATATTTCGTCAACATTACACGGGGTGAGTTTATGCAAAGTTATGTCATGAGTGTAGTTAGTATCATACATAAATACATTATGTGTATCTGAGTGATATGAGCTGGGTATTTTATTAGCCAATGCAGCCCCGACAGATGAAAAGAACCTATTAAACAATTCACATATTTGGGTACCATCTTTAACAATTTCTGTGTTCAATATTAATTTTGAAGGAGTGTTGCTAGTCTTTATTTTATTGAGCGTTAGATTATTTATGAGCTCCCACATTTTCTTTGTGTCATTAATGTTATTATTAAATAGCTTATAAAAATAATTTTCTTTTCGTGATCTAATCATACATTTTACATTTTCTCTCGCCTCCTTGAACTTCCGATGCAGATTATTATCATTTGGACATTTTTTCGTCTGTTCCCATAGATTATTTCGTAAGTTGATTAAATCTAGTATATCTCTACTTATCCAGTCCTTTTTTATGGGGTTTAAGACTTTAACTTTAGCCACTGTATTCTTATATGTTTGTTCCAAAATAAAGTTCTGTAAATATTCGTAGTCGTTTGCCTCATTGTAATAGTATGCTTCTTGGCAATTCTTAAATAAATTTTCATAATTTAAAGCTTTGTAGCGTAATCTTTTGTTTGGTTGTGTTACCAAGTTACTAATTTCTAGGAATAGTTGTCTATGGTCAGATAGAGATGACTCAATTATCGACATGCCAAATGAATGGTTATTTATATTTGTGCATATGTGATCTAAAATCGTTCCCGTGGTGCTGGTTACTCTAGTACAATAAGCTTTGTCTATTCTGTTTAGAATGTCATATCCGGTCTCTTGAACTTCGTCTAAGTATTGAGTAGAATTGTTGTCCTTAGATAATAAATCGATGTTGAAGTCGCCAATGACAATAGATCTCCTTCGTTGCTCCAGCTGTACAGAATATTTCTCCATAAAAGTTTTTACATTAGTGTCCCCAGGCTTATACACTGCACCAGTGGCGTGGCGTGAAAGAACAAGTTAGGCAAGCCACAACTATATGAAGCCTCTTATGGTTTAAGCATTAACTTTTAACACCGCCTGCTAGGACACGGCTACAACTGTTCAACGCCATCTAGTGACGAAGCGGAGAACTACGTTGCCACTTTTGCGTGCTTGTGCTTTGTTTTATACAGCCAGAAAGACGATTCAACCCGGTCCGGAGCGGCTTGCAGGAGCGGCGCACGACCGCGATATTGAGTGCAGTTCACAAAAGAAATTCCGCTTTTATGGCTATTGCAATAAGATCTAAAATATTTACTTTTGACGGAACTTGTTTTCGTGGGAGTTTATTACTAATGTGTGCGTGTGTCGTAGTGTATCGATGCATAAGCGCGTAGGCTGCCGAAATGCCGGCTTGATGCCGGCTTGTAGCCAAACTTTAGGTACCATTTCGCGTTGCGTGCGCCTGACAAGACTACGCTTGTCTGTGTGCGTGCAGGCGCTGTATAGCAGGCGTCCATAACTCGATGTTTAGCGAGTTAGTTGAAGGAATCTAGAGAGCGGGAGCGAATTGTATGTACCTGTGTTGCATATTGTTTCGCGCGCGTTTAATACTGTTATGATAAGATTATATTGATGGATTTTTTTTATTTGCTTATAAAATGGTATTGTACTTGAATTATGGTAATGATTTTTTTATGCTCGCTCGTTTGGTACGGCTGTTGGGAATCGGGTTATATGGACGCTCCGCCACTGCACTGCACCAATATTTAACGACAATTTGTCTATAGATATCCATAGGTAGTGGTTTCCTTCATCACAAATGTTTTCAGTTACCGTGTATTTTAAACTATCGTGAACATAAATGGAGACGCCTCCTCCCCGGGAGTCACTTCTATAGTTATAAATGTGATTATACTGCGGTAAAATGTATAGTCCAGCATCACTCTCCGAGGTTATCCATGTCTCAGTAAAAATCAATATATGAATCACCTTAGGTACTGCTTTTAATATGCATTTTATTTCATCAAACTTGCCAACCTTTCGTATACTACGCAGATTAGCGTAAAAAAATCTTAAAGACGATGGATGTAGTGGTAGGTCGTCATATTTTTTTACTAAGTAATGACTAATTCTACTATAATTATCTGTATTATCTTTTTTTGGTATCGGGGACATCACATGTTTTTTTGGTTGATATTGCTCAAAGTTATCGTAGGCACACCCTTTATGTATTTAATAATGAGATCATTTTCCCCATTGCTCTTGCGTTTATTTAACTTTTAGTGCTTTCATATACTTGATTTGTGTCGGTGTTTGATCTGAATATATCCGAAAATTTTCGGGTAGTTTATCTTTACTTCGTAGCAGTAGCTTTGGAGTGCTGGTATTATTAAAACATACTTTTATAGGTCTGTTTTTGCCAGCATTATATTTTCCTATTCTCATAGTTTTCACTGGGACAGGGCAATTGTCAAATATATTTTTCAATAATTTTGTGACTTCATTATCATCATGTAATTGTCTAATTTTATAGTTGTTGTCACTTTTCTCGATTATACCTACGACGATAATGTTCTTTTCCCGATCACATCGATCCTTCACCTCAAGAACAAGGTTTTCATGAATTTGGATCGGTTCCTGGTATGCACCCTGTATAGGGCTACTTTCATTTAGTCGCGATATGCTGCTTTCGAGATTCAAAACTTTATGTTCTATTTTAGTGGTGTTTAGTTTAATAATTTCAATTTCATTATCTATTTGCTTCAAATGTTGCGAGAAATTATCAGTGTTTGATTTAATTGTTTTTATTTCATCCTTAATCATACATATTTCATCTCGAATATGTGACAAATTTTCATTTTGTTTTCGCCCAAAGTCTTCCATAAACTTCATGATATCATTACGAAAAGTTGAGAAGTCGCTTTTATAATCGTAGTACATTTTATAATCGCAATATGTGTACTATAGTCTCATGAAATATCTTGACTTAAATAATAATACCTTAATGCTTAGGTAATAGGTACCTACCTACACTGAGCTGTGCACATCGAACACTCACTAGTCCAAAATAGTGTTACTATCAAGAATACGTAAACCATACCTACCTACTCATTTACTTCACGAATAATGTATTTTCATACATAGTTATTCATAAGCCGTGATAAATATACCGATTTGCTAATTATTGTGAAATCAGTTAAGGGATATTTTAAACGCACCATAATATCCCCTGACAATAAAGTCACATTCAGAAATATTGTCACGAACTTGGGCTTTGCGATGTGACATTCACATAATAGACTGTCACCCCATTATACTTACTACATTAAATTCACTCAAATAACCGAGCCATATTTCGCTAAGTAGGCCTTTCAAATCTCAATAAATCCTTTCGCTATCTCACTTAGCCTTGTTAGAAAAAGAGGGATGGAGTATAGTCAAAAAGCCGAGGTAACTGTCATCGGGTTTCAACCAATAAACCATGGGGATGGCACAGCTATTATGTCAAAATGACAATACACAAATTGACGCGACCGAAAGACTATAAACTCTAAAAGTTAATACGAGTAACTTTTACTAACACTGCTATTGCAATTTAAATCCTAGTGTAAATGAATAAGATTCAAAATGGAATGGCTTGGTTGCGATAATTGGATGGGGCAAAATGTGTATTGTCGGGGTACCAATAGAGTTGACATTGGAGTGCAAGGGCCTGGAGCTTTGTTATAAAATCGGTTTGATGCAAAAAATGTTCAAAGGGAGTGAACAAAAGCTCATAAAAGTTGGAGATTAATCGGGGTTTTGGACACAATATACGCCGACGGCGCACATGTCGACCGGCAGACGCGGCGACGTCAGTTTGTTTGTACGACGACACAGGGGCGCGGGCGCACTGACAACGCGCAATTCGCTATCTGCGCTAGATCGCTCTATACAATTGGAGTAAGAGCATCCATCAACTCTGCGATACTTGCATCTTAAAATGTTAACGTTTTCTATTTTTTATCAGTAATATTATGTATCTACTTATTATCTGAATATCTGAAGTGACTTAACACCCACTTTTCGCCAATTAAGCTAGGTCCCATGTAATAGTTGGCGAGCCTCATGCCATCTACCGCTCACAAAAATCCTATTGTATAATATCCACTATAATTGGTACCGGTTTTATTAGCCGTGTGGTGACGGCAGAGTAGAATACAAATGTCACCATCCCAAATCTCTCCTGTGGGTGTCGTACGAGGCGACTAAGGATAAAACAGTGATGGATGAGGATTGGGCAGCAGCGTTCCTCTAGTACCACCTAGCAATATACTGCGACTTTTGTGCCCGATATATGGCAATAGGCTCGCCACCTATTACATGGGTCCTAACATAATTGGCAAAACGTGGGTGCTAGTGCACCTCCGCCTACTACATATAGCCGCGATTTATGTATGTATTATATGTATGTACCTTCTACGACACCCACGGGTGAGATGGGGGTGGTGATTGTATTCTGCTTTACCGTCACCACAGGGCTAAAAAACCGGTACCAATTATAGTAGATATTATACAATGGGGAAGTAAATATATATGTAACAGGTATTAATATCACTTGAACTTGTTGAGTTCATGTCTATTTATTTATTAGGATTACTCATATACAGAGTATTCCGATGAGCAGGTACCTACCTATGGTCAAATCGGCATCTACTTGCGCAATTCATACAATACCTACTCCCACTGGAAAGGTGACCTTACCTGAGATCTAATAGTATGAAATCCTTCAAAATTTAAATTACAGTTTGGTCCTGCCTCCACATTCTGTAGATATGCCGTCATTCGTACTTACATCCGCTAAAAAATATGCTTGTTACGCTCTCTTGTCTAAATTGCATTTGACTTGCGCTGCCATTTTGTTATTGGTAGAATAATTCGGTTACTGTAAAGATTCAATCAAATTCATCGAGTAATTGAATTTGACAGTTATGTAAAAACATGCCGCTGCGTGCAAAATCTATGAAGAAAATCGTCTTTTGTTTTATGCTAGTTTTTATATTCTTAAATACACAGTTTAGATTTTCTAACAGCAACCACAATCTACGTAGGGTAGGGAAAATAGGAAAAATTTAACAGTGAGCGAATTTGGCCACTTTTTCTATTAGCTTTCTTCTTAAATTTCCCGAAAAAGACAGATTCATGCCATGTCTGTAATGAATAGGTTCTGATATTAATTTTCAGAGTCCATGATAAAAAAACTAATAGTCAGAAGAAATTGATGGCACAAATTGGTGACAGCATGACGATCTCTCTGTCTTTTAACACAAATGGAAGAATAGCGTCATTATTTTCGACAACTGTGATAAGTATTATAATAGATAAGCTTTCGACAACGTTAGCCCGTCATAACTCTTATGTGTTGTTATTCCACCGGTATTACATTTTTAAGCAATAGTGTAGGACATATAATGCGTATATAATAATGCGTATGTCAACATGGTCCTTTCCGTCTCTTTTCTATACTCATTCATTCATCACTAGCACTTTTCCGGTACGATGGATGAATTGAATCAAAGGGGAGTGGATGGTTTGATGACGTCGAACCGATATTAATAGAAGAGGAAACATAATGCGCCTACTCCCAGATGAACTGGGAACAGCGGGCACGTAGAAAAATAAGGAATAGTGCATGGAGTTCCCGGAACAGAAAAGTTGAGTTGGTCAACTATGAGTATGTAAACCAATTTATAATAAGCAATAAAATCCCCAGGTATATTTTAGTATTACCGGTTGATTTCTCCAGGGTCTAAAGGGCGTAGGTATAGTAACAAATGCTAGTATAGCCATATTATGTTTTTATTCAAGATACAGATGAATCAACACGTAATCTGATAAAGGCTTTCCATTTTTAAGAGTTCTTAGTAAGACTTACTACACTCTGGACGAAATATTTTATTATCTAAAATACATAGCTAATATATAAAGTATACTGACACAATATTTTATCATATCATAAATTGGACTAGAAATCTTTATATTATTATTATCATACATTAACAGTAATAGTACCATTTATTATACAGTCAAGAATACTAATATTATTCTTTTAGCTTAATATCTTCCGGCATTAATTATTTTTCAGATCGGTACATGTCACTTATGATCTTTTCGATCGAAATCTCTCCTATCGTAGATCTGAAGAATAGTTCCACAATGACGTTGCTGGGAACCCTTTGGATGACCTGCAGCTGGTGGAGCAATCTACTGGTTCGGGATATCTCCAGTGGATATGTGCGGGCTGCATACTGAAAAAGAAGGTATAAATTGCTTGGATACTAATATAATTCATCTGTATTTCCAGTTTATATCTTCGGCGTGTAACGGCGTGTGCGCATTTTGTATGAAGCAACGCAACCGGCCGCACGCGGATCAAATGAAAGCTACTAATGTAGCTTCATACAAATTTGTGTTAAACGTTATGTGTTTTATTACAAATCTATAGTGCTTATGTAGATCTGAGAGAACAATGCTGATGCTGATTACTTAGGTACTTTCTTTAATATGCCATTTGGTTCCTGAAAACTCCTTTTATTAATCTGGCAATGGCAATTTAATATGTTAAGCTATTAGTTAAGACTCGGTTGCAGTTACTGGATCACTAAAAGTTTACTGGATCAAAAAAAAGTAAGAATTAAGGCTGACAGCAGTCATACATATGTGTAAAAATTAAACATTGAAGTAATAAATACATATTTTATGTACCTCATTTAGTATTATTTTCGAGTGATCTTGTAGCGCAGCAATGGCTGGGAGGTCCTGCAATCGTTTGTAGTCAGTCTGCGAAGGGCAAGAGTCTCCGCTCTCACTAAGGCAGGTCTTGAAAAGAACAATCCCTCTAAGGCATGCATACTCATTGGTATCTGGCCTGAGTCGAGTCAACTCCGCCATAGCAGTTTCGAAGGCATCAACATCCTTGATATCTATTCTTGGATTGCTTGAGTCATAAAGTATCTTTAAGTCAACTGGGTACAGAAATTGAGCAGTGCCCAACACGAATAGATCCCTCCAAGACTCCACAAGTAGTAGAAGCCGATCAGATAGCGACAGAGTGGCGAATGCTGGGACGTTCTTGGCCCATTTCACGTTCATGAAGAGAATCCTTGCAGCCGACTCGCATATGGCCTCTGGTTCCTTCGGGGCTACCAGCGGTGTCATGGGAGGAGAGGCAGGGCCGTCAAGAGGTAGCAAATTTAAAGTGTGCATTTTAATCCTGTTGTACGAGTATGGGTTGTGAAACAACGAGATGGTAGGCGGAGGCAGTAGAGTTTGCTTTGGCAATGCCAAGTCTAAAACGGGAGGCACGGATCGGCCTATATCGGTGGTGGCAACAGGGTCTTTGAAAAACATCGCCATTTGACGGCGTATGGTAGAGTTTCTTGGGCCCCTTTCGTGTTGAACGGCTGCAATGAAAATTAGATGGGTTGTACTTACATTCAAAATTAAATTGCAAATATAAATAAAAAACGACGCTTAATGTTGGGATTTATGTGACGGTTTTTTTAAGTTAGTCCCCAAGGATAGAAGTAATGGAAGTATATAGAGAATATCACAGAACTTACTGTTCTGTGGAGAATATAAAGTAAAGGTGCAACGAGAGACAATATGCCATGATACTTCCAATTTGCTAAGGTGTGAGGGTAAGAAAAATTATTTATTCAACTAACCGTCCTTATTCATTCCGGCGTCTAAGCATTTGGCGAGTCGACAGGCTCTGCATTGGTTCCGGTGTGCCTTGTCCACGAGACAGGCGCCCGGTGACCGGGCTTTGCATGCGTACCGCCTGTCCCGTCTCACGGATCTTTTAAAGAATCCCGCGCACCCGTCACAAGCGAAGACGCCGTAGTGCTTCCCCGAGGAGTGGTCCCTGCAGACAGCGCACGGCACGTCGTAGAGGATGCGATCTGAAAAGAAATAACTAAATCAATGTCTATTGTATTGGTTGGACTTACACAAGGTAAATTAGTTTCAAAATGCTTATATACACATACATACATAAATCACGCCAATATCCACGTAGGGGTAGGCAGAGCGAATTATGTTAGGTCCCATGTAATAGGTGGCGAGCCTATTGCCACTTATCGGGCACAAAAGTCGCAGTACATTGCTAGGTGGTATAAAGGAACGCTGCTGACCATTCCTCATCACTGTTTTATCCTTTGTCGCCTTGTACGACACCCACAGGAGAGATTTGGGGTGGTGACAATTGTATTCTACTCTGCCGTAACACACCAATTTATTACTAAATGCTTATATACTATTTATATATTAATGACAATTGTATAGTACTTGATTAATTACGTTGATTATTTAAAACTTCCTCGCACCTCTTTTACAATTACATACGCGATCAAAAGGCTCGTAGCCTAAGCTCGTAGCATTGCCACGTTGAATGGCAATCACATTTTACTAAATATTTATTAAGTTGAAAAATATTACTTATTAAAGACTAAAATTGGAGGTTCTAAACGATAGTGAATATAATTATTTAAAAATTGAAATTATTAGAGAGGAACCTGTAAATTAATTGTTTTTTTTAATTCTTGTCATTAGGTATGTATGTATTCGTATCAGTTATGAATATAGATTGTCAATTGTCGAAAAATTATGATGCACACTGCTGACAATTTAACGCATTATTTTTTTAGGCTGCTGTTCATATTTTATATTTCCGATTTACAGCATTCTACCTAGTCAATATACATAGCATAAAAAGACCATGTATTATTTACAAATTGACTATACGGGCCCTGATTGGTGGGCTTGAACCTCATTCCCAATCGTTAGACAGCTATAAATCAGTGTCGTCCTAACCCAAGCCGAACCCGGCAGGGGTCCAACCACGGCCCGAGCACTCCCCCAATCACTAAACAGTTGAACTGCCAAAAGGACAAGCTATTATGGAATATGGAAAAGCCCGTTGTTTTATTATTGTTCTGGTTTAGGGCAGGAGACAATACTAGTGGGTAAATAATTATATCAGCTCTGAGCATCGAAAGAAACGTAAAAATAAGTATGGATCAATCAATAATTAGATAAATACGACTCGTATTGACGTGTAGGACAAAGTCGAATAAGAAAATTTTACACATTGTGGTAACATGACGAATGATGATAATGAATGTATGTGATATTGACGTTTGTATATCTGAGTATTTTGCTATTATTTTTATACCAAATCGAAATACTTTATTGCTAACTAAGTGCCAATCGCTCTTACTGCCGCACTCAGAGACGTCAATTAACTTTAATGAGTTTTTAATGTCAAAAATTTTCATTCAAATCAAGACCCGGCAAGAATAGCGACTAGTTTTAAATAGTCATTTTTTTACGGTAAGTACTAATTAACGTTATTTGACGTCTCTGAGTGCGGCAGTAAAGCTATATTATTCAATTAATGTATAATAATGAATAGTGGAAATGGGGTGGTACCGCCGAGTGTTGGTGCCATCATGAGGGTCCCATTGTAAATAGTCTCTCTGCAATCAACCCGCCATTTGCACTGTGAATTCATATAAAGTAAATAATATCACAATAAATATGGAGCTTTGCACAGATGCATTTGGCATGGCAGTGTGGTAATTGTGTTATTTAATACAAAGAAAAAGAGCATCAAGATTATAATTTTTCGAACTTTTTATAACCACAATATTCTTTGGAAAGAAAAAGAAGTCAGAAGAATTTCCATGCTTCCGATGGATTTTTTCAAATAATCTCATTTTATTTCTATTCTTTGTGAAAATAATTATATATGTATTAAAATAATAATAAATTTACAAGTATGGATAGGTAGATATATTTATACTAATATAAATGATATTAAGGGCCTATTCGATTTTGATTCTAAACACCAAAGTCTTTGTATTAAGGGCCTGTTTTAAAAAAAATTTACCAAATGATAAAATATGCTCAGAAATGTTAACTATACTTAGGGCCTGTTTCACAATCGACAAGTAAGTTCTAAGTAGCTTACTTCGCAGATCATTTGACAGTTGTAATATGAAAAAATTGTCAATTGAACTGCAAAGTAAGCTACTTCGAACTTACTTGTCAATTGTGAAACAGGCCCTTAATCTTAATCGTTGACGGGAACTTCATTTTATTCTCAACAGTTCCAAGCGGAATAATCATAAAAATGGCTCAATGCAAACAAATTGTTATTATGAGTTATGAAAACCTTACAAAGACCTATTCAATTGGAATCCAAATGAATAGAACAAACATTCGTACCGAGCTCATTCGACCGAAAAGAGTGCAACTTTTTGCCTTCGACATCATCATTCGCCGATCCCACGGCTCCGTTTAGCATCTTACAAGATAATACGGCTTTATTAAATACCAAAACACAGTCAAAAAGGCACAAAGGCACATTGAAGGCATTCACTTGCGGGGCAGGAAGCGCGGTGTCGAATATAGCTTAAAAAAAGATTCACAATGCATCGGACGGTAGACAATGTTGAATAAAAGCCAAGGAGTGGGGTTGGGCTAGTCTCGGGTCCCAGTAAATAGCGTGTAATGACAGCCCAGACGTGGGCTCGCTCATCCGCCTGTTTGTTCGCGTGTGAATTGATTTTTGATGAACACATTAGGGCAGCTGCTATTATGTTTGTCGATACGACAAGTACTTAATAACGTCTTTTGTTAAGTATACCGACACCGATTTAACGCGGTTGTTCTATATTGTACCTTCCAAACTTTAGTTAGATGGTTGGGCGTTTTATTACGTTAATTGCAAACGATTTATTCATATGAATTAGGTTATTGACTTGATTTGTTCAAATAATTCAAGCTTAATACGAGGATTGGTTATCATTCACTGGGACTTTATTTCATAGAAGATAGATATATACTTATAAAAGAAGATAGGTCGATAGATACAGATAAAAGTTTATTTCCCGACATTTCGATCACCGATGATATAGCCGTAGCTATCCAGATTGTGGAAGAGAACGTATTTAGATTTGTGATCAAGAGTATCACTATAAGCATAAATGATTAAATATTATTATGTTTGTAATATAAATATGAACTTAATAATAAATATATAAATGAGGACTATTCTATTCGATTAAATCTGTCCTGTGTCCTATGTCCCTGTCTATCCCGAAAATGGGAAATTAATACTGTTTGTTTTGTCGTTGTTTTCAAATGTAATGCTATCGCATTGTCATTTGATAACCCTACAAAACGGTTAGCGATCAACCATGCGACTGGTCACCTGTGCGAAACGTCAGCGACAGCGCATCATCGCGTGACACCTTCACGGGGTCAAAACGACCCAGCTTATTAATTGCTCCCAACGCATCATGTTTTAAATTGCCCCTTTTGAATACATACATTTCTGTTAACGGATTCCCACACCAATAATCTATTGCTTTAATTGATAGTAAATTAGGTGATATCATGGGAACGATGGGTGCCTTTTTGATTCCCGATTCATAAGGCCCTTAATAGATAATGTCTGAGATACATTTTTTTTGCATTCACTTGTTAATTTAGACACATTTGGCACGTTTTTAGAGGAAATGTAATTTCAGATTTTGTTTTATTTAAAAAATATATATTTTTTGTGTTTAAAATATTTATTCCAAGTAATCCACGAAACACCACGATGCAATTAAGTATTGATAAATTATATCCTATTTATGCAGTATTTATATACATACATACATAGATCGTGTTTTGCTAGATGGTATCTATAAGATGAACGCTGCTGCCCATGCCTCATCGCTATATCCTTAGTTGCTTAACCACGGGAGAGATCGTGGGGTGGAGATTCGGGTCTGCCGTCACCACACAGCGCTAGATAAATAGATATGATGGATAGATATAGATATGTCACAATTTTTTTAAATAAATATATAATATAATTTTGTAGTCCATAATATTCAAAAAAGGGGATGGTAGATCATAATGTTATACTAATTATCTACAGGACTCCAAAACATGAACAGTATCATTGAAAGTCTCACCCTCACGGGAACGTGCAGATGCGCTCCCGCACGCGTGGGAATGCTGCCTTGTCGCAAATTGGCCGGGACACGTCATCTCGTTGATAATTAACCGACATCAAATGAGTTGAAAAGGTGTTCATCATTTATATCGTAAACAAGCACACTAATTGTATCTATGTTATAAGGTGTATGACAATGACATGTATTTAGGATGGTCAATAACAGGATGAATAATTTAATAGGAGGAATAATTTCCAATGTGTTTAGTACTTATAGTAGATAAGACCTAGTTCTATAGTAATTGTTATCACTTACTTGAAGATGTTGGCATAGATGGAACGTCCATAATCCACTATTCTCATATAATCTAAAATCTTGACATCGCAATTCCTGAAACAAATTCAAATGTTAAAAATATTATTATTATTGACATAACCACTGACGCTATTCTAAATCAGCATTCACACAGTCGCGATCGTGCGAAATTTTATTATGAGACACTTGTGGTTTCTGAAGTGCACTAGCGTATAACAAGTCGAAAAGAATAAGAATAGAATCGATCAAGAATAATCGTTACAAATGTAAGAAAATAATGTGCAATTGTTCTGTTTCGCTGGTAGCTGACATCTTTTTAACACAAAGCCGAGTGCTACTTGTGTGTGTTCATTATTTGCATTGTTCTAGAGCTTACTATTAAACTAAACGGCCATTGCGTTAAGGGCTATCGAGTGTATGGATGTTTGAATCAGTGAAAGTGCTTTTTGTGAACTCCGTGTGACTAAGCTTTGTTGGTTGTGAGTAGCAAATTATTCATTCATATCCGACATATGAGTTAATATTTTACTTCCTATTAATAACAATAAAATTGCAAAAATCAAAAATTTAAAAATATAAAAAAAAATACTTTTTTAATTCAACATCTTTTTTATTGTAGTTTGAAATGCCTCTCTGGTATGGTCCACTTATGTTCAAGGCACGGTTTGTGCATTCGGGAGCATTAATGCGTCAAGGAGAACAAGTGTTCTGCAAAAACACAGTAGCATTTCTTTCCTCATTGTTTGTTTGTCGGTCACTCGGTTTGAGTTGTGTGTATTTTTTTCAATTATAATTACAGTTTCGCAAAACAGGTAATTAGGGGTGGATTATCCCGGTAAGTATAGCAGGACAAAAGGGAGGATGAGCCGTGTTGGGTCGAACGGGCCCGGTGCGCATCGGAGGGTTAACAACAAAAGCGACTCCAATAATAACATCGGAAAGTCGGTAGCTTCTTGCTTTTTGTGATTGAAAAAAAGTGTAGTAATGTACCGCGTCAAGGGTAGAAAAAGTGATTGGAACTCATGCAGTTTTATAAACGTAATTTAAGTAAGCCTTGCTGCCCAAGTAGCCGCAATATATTTAAAACAGCGCGAATATTATTAGAATACCATGAATGAAGATAACAAAATACCTACTGCTATTGTGTAAAACTATATGATACGAATTTATTCTTCTTCTTCCTGCTGTTCTCAGTTTATCTGGGGTCGGCACAGTAAGTTTCCTCTTTCATTCATATCTCTCCTTTTGATTCATATCACACCGGAAAGGTGAAGGAAAAGTGATGAATGAATGTATAGAAAAAAGATGGAAAGGCCCATCTCGACGATCCCAGATCGATGAATGGAGAGTGATTGGAATGACACCTTTCCAATCCTACTGCTCAAGGTTTTGGCTTAGGTTAAACAGCCGGCTGCCTGTCTGATACCAACCCGTTTCGGGTATGCTGTTGTTGGTGGTTTGCCCTCCACCATTCGGGTGCCCCAAAGTGCTTATTGGTGACTCCGGGTAATAGTTGTGTAGTGACGACACAGATAAGAATTCAATCGTCGCTGGGTATTTCATCTCTTGTGGGTATCGTTCCAGGCGAATAGAAAATTACCTAGATTAAAGTTCCCGGTGAATGGCAATAGGTTATCCCCCTATTGTTGTTGGACTAAGCAGGGGGAAACGCGCGTGTTACAACACTTTATTAATGTATCTACGTATGTATCAAAAAAAAAATAATACATACAATTTATAATAAAAAATGTCACTAAGGTTGCACTTACCTCAGAAAGGATTTCGTCTAGCGGCTACAAAGTATCGTCTGACGATGGAGGTATAAAGCAAGCTGAGTAGCGATTACCTTTTCACAAGCGTGTCCGAAATACATTAATACTGGGAACTTTAACGAGTTAACAAACTGTAAGTGTAAAATTAAAATTGTCGCATTTTATTTCTGGTATTAATTTAACGCAAGCTTCATTGGTAGGTTGTAATTGATTCGCGCAAATGAATGTGTAAATTAATTACTGAAGATTTATTTCCACAAGGAAATTTTCATAATGAAAAGAAAGTATTGAGATAATAAAAAACTACTATTACGAGTTCAAATTTTAAAGCCCTTTTATCAGCCGCACCGAGATAGGTGTTACGCGATATAGAAAATTAAAATAGTTTCAATGTGTACATTACCTGCGGACCAACAGTAACAAAAATATTTTCGACATATTTTCGATGACGATTGATTTTTCACTTTGTACTCTGGATACATCATTTAAGAAATTAGTACAATTAAAAGTAGACATTTTAAGAATTAAATAGCCGTACTGTACGAAAGCACCACTGAAGTAGTAATGGAGACATATTTTTTCACAGCCCTGTTTGTACTGTTTCAGAATGTGTGAATTATTTCTGATATCTATTTTCTCACGGTAAATGTCAATAAAATAATAAAAACTTAACAATATAAAATAATTAGTTGAAAAATCTTACTACAAAGTATTGATAAGCAATGTCAATCTATGAAACCGCAATTGATAGTCATTGCCTTGCCCAGGCTAGTGTTGGATTTTGTCAAATATCTTCGTAAACAGCAAAATGTAGCAGCTGTTTTTTTTATTAGTAATATAACTATGAATTAACATTAGATTCAAAGCTTGGGTAAATGTCGGTCAATGGTTAAAAGTTTCGACGATGTTAAAAAAAACTTTTTTCTTCTTCCATTTGTTTTTTTTTTAAATTCGAATTAATAACCAATCATTTTTATTTAATCCCCGATAGATGAGCTTTTCAAAAATACCTATATAATACTTTATATCTTTCTCTTGAAGTTTCAAAACTATTTCACTTTGAAAATCTTAAGTGAAGACCTCAATATTTCCTAGTTTTTAGTCGACAGATCATAGTTCGTTATTTTATTTATTTTTATTTATTAGCTTGTCAGGCTACTTTAAATGAAGGATGAAAAGCGAATCGTTAAGGCCCCACAAAGTACGTCTGCAACAGAATAAGATCTGTGTGGCCTGTTCTTGCCACTAGAAACGTTGCAGATGCTACTTGATTTACATTTGATCTATCGCCCGCATCACTTATCCAAACTTGACACGCGATAGTGTATACGTATATTAGACCTACCACATGCAAAGTCACATAGCTAAGGTAGCAAAAAAATAAGGATAAATTATGTACTAATCTGACTGATCCTAAAATTAGTAAATACATATTTATTAGAGGAAGGTGTTTTAGAGTGTAAGCAGTTAAATTTGAAATATGCATACGATAGTTTTAAGCTATCGTATGGATATTTAAACTTTTTTGTGTTTGTAGGTAGAAATAAAGACATTTGCAGTCTCTTATGCAGGCTTGTGGGCGAACAAGTAACTTATAAAGGGCCAGCCCCGACTCATCACATGGGTGTCGTAAAAGTCGACTAAGAGAGATTTCCCAGTGCAGACCAATAAGCACCTTGGGGCACCCGAATGGTGGAGGGCAAACCACTAACAACAGCATACCCAAAGAGAGTAAGTGTCAGGCAGGCGGCCGGCTGTTTAACCTAAGCCAAAACCTTGAGCAGTATGGATTGGAATGTTGTCATTCCAATCACTCTCTCTGTTCAACCGTCTCTCGATATGGACCGTTCCGGATCTTTTCTATACATTTATCACTAGCACCTTTATGGTCTGATGGTTGCTATGAATCAAAAAGAGAGTGGATGGCTTGATGACGCCTGACTGATAGATTGGGAACAGGGGAGGGAGAAGATAGTAAAAATAACGACATTTAATTTCTTGATTTTACCACCAGCTACTAGTGAATTCTAAAGTAAAACTATAACTGAGAACCAAACAGCGAAAATTCAAAATCTATAGTTCAAACAATCAAAGCAAGTTTTTCATTTCTCTATCTTTACTATATTGATAACTATACTATTAAGATAATTAAATTATATTAATAAAAAATATCATAACAGTGTGTAATTTTAGGCTGTTCAAGAAAATTTGTGTTGTGTTCTTCTAGTTGTAATGGCGCAAATGTATAGCGAATGTACAGCGCATTAGCGAAAATAATAAAGTAGATACTAATTCCATGTGAGCCGCTTATATGCAATATTTTAAGACATCCTTCACGTTTAATATTATTATTAAAAACATTTAATATTATTATTGAATTTAATAAAATGTTACTGTAATTAAACGTTTCAGTCTAGTCCTGCTTGCCAAGAAGAGAGTCGTATATTATGGTTAGATAAATGCCTTTGCAGTATTCATGTTAAGAAAGATTTTATGCTTTCCCTGCCGTAATTACTTAAATAAACTGATAACAGAGAAACCTTATCGTGTGAGCTTATGCCTGTATAACACAAAATAATTTGATCAATTCGCTTGGTTGCCAATTATTCAAGTTACTTTCGCATTGTTTGTTCAATCTTATCCTGCCATGACGTATCAGTAAAAAAAATCTTCTAAAATCTTGGAGCGTGTAAAATGTTTACACTTTATTCAATTCTATAATTTTAATGTTGAAACTTTGCGACCCTGTCTAGATTAAGCTATTTTGAAAAGAATGCCGTGGAATCACCTTTTTCATAATAAGTAAAATAACTTGTTTAGCACCAGTATGTTTCTATCAAGAAAATTTATCACCAAAAAATACACAATTTTGTTTTTCTGTTTTATATATGGTTTAGACTTACGTTTATAATATACGAAACAGGTGCCTAATAAAATTACAATTGATTTACATTGAGAAATAATTATTTTTTGGTTAGATAATATTTATCCATTTTATTTCGGTCAGTAGAAATGTAAAATGGTGGTTATTACTTGAATTTAATCTTAGGCTTAGTGGGTGCAAACAGAATCTGTACGAGATATAAATATTGCTTACAGATAACTATTGTTTATCGTAGCGTCTGCTACGAAACGACGTGCTTCTACGCGTTACGACGTTAAATTGATATATCTGTGGTAACGACGTTCAGTGTAGGTCATAGTCTTATACTTTAGTTAAAGATTACTAGCCGCTAGAAAATATTCTGCTGGTGTAAATAGATGCATGGAAATCCTTAATCAAATTTGTAGTAAATATACAGGGCGTCCCACGGCCATGCCACGCGGAGGGAAAGTATATTAAATATTGAACGTAGGATATTTACTAAAAGAAGACATCGTTTTATTTTTAATAATAAGTAGAACTGCATTCACAGATCATTTAAAAATCGCCTACCGCAATCGGGAATCGAACCCGCCAAATGTGATAGAAAAATTACATGTATTTTATAATAGCGTTTGAAAGGGCAACTCATAAGCATTATTTTTTCCTAAATAACCTAGCATATTAAATAAAACTAAGATCATGAAATTTTTCATTTTATTTAAATAAAAATAATTTAACAAATGCTCAAAATGTGATCCGTTCTGTTGTATACAAATTCTCACTCTTTTGATAATTTCTCTCCCTGTCGATTTACTTATTTTTGCATGGTGGATGTTTGAAATAATATGTCTAAGTTCATTTTGTAACTCCTGCACACTGTTGTACCGGTTCCTGTAAACTAAATCTTTTACATAACCCCATAAAAAAAATGAAAAATGTTATGATCCTAGTTTCATTTAATATGCTAGGTTATTTAGGAAAAAATTATGCTTATGAGTAGCCCTTTCAAACGCTATTATAAAATACAAGTAATTTTTCTATCACATTTGGCGGGTTCGATTCCCGGTTGAGGTAGGCGATTTTAAAAAAATCTGTGAATGCAGTTCTACTTATTATTAAAAATAAAACGATGTCTTCTTTTAGTAAAATATCCTACGTTCAATATACTTTCCCTCCGTGTGGCATGGCCGTGGGACGCCCTGTATACTACTTATTAATTATTAGTTTTTTTTTGGCACTGAAACACTCGCAATAACAAGTTTTTATACTCCCAAGATTGAAACAATAATTGTTTCCTTATTTTCCTTTACACAATATTAATCCAGAATTCATATTGTGTAAAGTAAAACATCGGAACGTCCTGTGGCATTCATTACAAAGTGTAACAGTTCGTAGCTCCGTCTGTCTGTCTCATTAACCCAGGTTCTTAAGCGGGATTTTCATAGAACACCTAGGGATTTGACTTAATTAAGAACTTATCTGATCTGATCTGAGGAACTGATTGATTTCCTTTAATACTTGGCTACTAATTACCACAACTTTGGATTATGATATAGAAGTATTAATGCAATCAATAATACCTTGGTGTGTTTATAATTATCAGTAAATATAACGAATTATTATTCTTTATACGAATGTTGAGGAGTAAAGAATATGTATCTAGTTACTTTTACTAGAATATGTATGTAGCTACTTTCTTAGACATTGTTACCTCACTTGCACAATAGTTTAAATCACCATAACTGTACTAAGCAGCTTAATAACTATTTATCACAACCAACAATTTACAGACAAAAATATTTAATTATCTAACAGTTCGCAAGCAGAAGAAACATGAAATAAGAACACAATTTATTATAAAATACTACTACAATTGGTTTTATGTTGTGTGTTTTACAAGTATGTTTGTGATGTTTTTCAAATGGTTTAAACATTGACATTAAATTTAGAAATTACCATTATTGAACTTTTGTAATTATAGACTGAACATTTTTATTTTCAGCCTACTATATCTAATAAATTATACCACCATTTTTTTAAATGATATAATATCGCGATATTATATCATTAAATAAAACATACCACAAAAACAACACTAAAATCGCAGTGTAAAAATAAAAACCGTAAAAGCTAGCAATCCGTATTTGGTAATAAAAAAATTATCCCGCATCAGGACATATTTATTTCCGAATACGACCCGACTACAACAATTAACCGATATACAAAAATGTTGTCTTAAAATTTTTCAATAAATATAAAATATTTTTTACCAAACAAACAATACTCACAATTTCTTTGGAAGAGAAGCCACACTCCACTTATTTACAACTTTTACCGGCTAAGTAAACAAACTATCCACCCGCTAGTTCAATGCTCGAGCTTCGCTAGGGTTCTTCCGGGATGTAACCCGCGCGGTGCACTCTGTCAGATTGGCATGGCCGCGGGCGCAGCCGGGGCACGGGACTATCCCGGCGAAAGGGGAGGGGCGATTGATCCATAGAACTTAACAATACGAACTATGACTGTTGTGTATTGATGGCACTACTTCGTGCGAAAGTTCAGATCTGTCGAACTTTATTGACTGGATCTATAGGATTCGTCGTATCAATTAACCGATTGTGATTAACGTTTGTGAATCGGTAATTTGAATTGTTAATAGTGCATTATTTGAAATGTTACGGTAGCTCGCAGTGGGCAGATAAAGTTGAATGTTGACTTCTAACGCAGGAATCAATCCTGTATCATCAGAATAGGTTATCGTAAGTTTTTTCTAGGTATTCTTTGTATACGTACGGAATAAAATGGAAGGCCGTCTTATATTGGGTCAAGACAAGAGTAAACGAGTACTTTTCTGAGATAATCGTAGTACAGCACTGCAGTTTACATTATATTTTCCGTGTTCATGAATAAACAGTGGCATAGAAATATCAAAATCTATGGGTAAATTGTAGATATGGTTCGAATTTTCGCCACCTCCAAGATAAATAATTGGTGGCAATGTATGCTCACTAACTGCAATGACAGACTTATAAAAAATGGACAACAGATAGATATTAAAAATTGTTCTAAGTAATTGTTATGTAATATTCACCAATAAAAACAATTGAAAATAGAAAAATATTAGAAAGATAACTCAATAGTGCGTGTTTGCCTTTTTGAAATTATTTAAGAATTATTATAAAAAAGTAAACAAGCGTGTGCGAGATAATGCATGCTTTATTTTAAAGTACCAATTATATTCTCTAGTTTTATAATTTTAATTTTAATTTTGCGTCAGTAAAAGTATTATCGGGTACTAACAACAATCTTTAACTATGTAAATTTAAATAATTATAAAAAAATAATATTAATAAAAAAAGTCAACAACCATTATGAGTGTTCGACTAGGAACATGTAATGTGCGCCGGTAATTTTAATTTTAATGATACGGTTCTGTAACTAAGCAAATAAGAGGAACCTAAAGAAAAAATATTATTTTCAGTGCGTTATTAATAGATTAAAAACTACGGGGGGGAGTTTTATATTAACCAATGACAATAGCGGGGTGACGGTGCCATCTTTGGTGATTGTGTCATTTCAATCACAGCGGTGACCTAACTTTATGCTGTGTTCCTATTGGTTGAACGGCACGGCTAGACAGAGAGAGAGATAGGATCCGATTTGAACGTTGCTTTTGTGACCGTGAATTTGGGGTGCCTTTATGATTGCTGGACATTTTTTTAAATAAATCTCATCATTCTTTTGTTTGCCATTTATTTAGCGACGTACGAACAATGGGCGCATGACAATCAAAACTTTATTAATATTGTCGGCTATCATGTGATAGTGGTCACGGAGATTGTGAACCAATAATGCGTAGGTACCTAATTATATTCGTATATTTAATTTTATCCTGAGTATTGCTTCTTTATGTTCAAAGGATGAATTTTAATACTTTATTTATGTGTTCGTCGACAGCATAATATGTAGATCAGTTTAACAATCAACATGGTGCTTAACTACTTCTAGCCTTTAAGCTTTCTAGAGGCCATAGATTTTTTGTGTGGATGAGTTCTCACCATCGTCATCTTCCTAGCTCGTTTTCTGATGATACCGAATAGTCACGGAATATTCAGATTCCAACCAATTGGTGTTCTTTCTTAAATATGCGTGCGGTACGATTTTGAATTCACTCTACCGTTTATTAAACGAAGGGATGATATTGTTTTGAATATTACCAATAATAAAACATATTTTTGCTCCAAAAATGCAAAATTCTGATAGTGCCGCAGTTTTTTTTCCGGCGTCCGTAAAACACTATTATTTCACGCTTATTACACTTAAAAGTAGACATTTATAGTCGTACTGTACGAAAACACCACTGAAGTAGTATTGGAGACATATTTTATACTGTTTCATAATGTGTGAATTATTTCTGATTATATTATATTAATCAGAAATAATTCACACTATTCTATTCTCTCACGGTAAATGACACTAAATTATACAAAACTTAACAATATAAAATAATTAGTTGAAAAATCATACCACAAAGTATTGATAAGCAAAGTCAATCTATGAAACCGCAATTGATAGCCATTTCCTTGCTCAGGCTAGTGTTTGATTTAATCAATATCTTCGTAAACCGCAAAATGTAGCAGCTGATTTTTATAGGTTTTTGATGAGTAATATAACTTTGAATTAACATTATACTCAAAGCATCGGTAAACGTCGGTAAGTGTTCAAAGCTTTGACAGGTTGAGAAAAACCTTTTTTTTCATCCCACCATCTCGGGAAAAGCGTTTTTGCTCTTCGATATCTGAATGCAAAAGCCGTTTTTATCCTCTAGAGGATAAAGTAAATTTGAATTTAGAACATCGTGTGCGATGAGTTTGTGAATTCAAAACATCATTATACCTATTTATTTCTACCTCCATGGTGCCGAAATTATCATGCAACCTATTTTAATTTGTTAAAAACTCAGATTCGGAACCTTCTTGGGGTACTTTTTTTGTAATTTGCTTTGCGCGCGCCATTTTCTTTTCACGACATAAATTTGTTAAAACCTAGGAGTTCCGTGACGGTCAATCAGCTTGGCGTCAATCCTGCTTTAAACATTTTGATCATCTACAATGCTTGCTTGATGCTTGAGTCAAGCATTTAAAAGCTTTTTAGGTTTGTTTGATTTGTTTACGCTAGCAACGGAACAAAAACATACAGAAAATCAACGTGTTTGACTCAAGCTGATTGACCGTCTCGGAACTCCATTAGGGACGGTAATTTTTATTAGGTACTTACAGGTGTGTCTGGATGAATTTTGCGGGTGTGGCTGGGTGGATGGGTGGGTGTTGGAGGTGTGTCTGGGTGAATGGGTGTTTTGTGGGTGTGTCTAGGTGAATGGGTGTTTTGTGGGTGTGTCTGAATAGATGGGTGTTTTGTGGGTATGTCTGAATAGATGGGTGAGTATTGTGGGTGTGACTGGGTGAAAGTTGTGGGTGTCTGAATGGATGTTGTTGGTGCGTCTGGGTGATTAGATATTTTGTGGGTGTTTCTGGGTGAATGGATGTTTTGTGGGTGTTTCTGGGTGAATGGGTGTTTTATGGGTGTTTCTGGGTGCATAGGTGTTTTGTGGGTGTTTCTGGGTGAATGGGTGTTTTTTGGGTGTTTCTGGGTGAATGGGTGTTTTTGGGTATTTCTGGGTGAATGGGTGTTTTGTGGGTGTTTCTGGGTGAATGGGTGTTTTGTGGGTGTTTCTGGGTGAATGGGTGTTTTTTGGGTGTGCCTGAGTGGATGGGTGTGTATTGCGGGTGTGAATGTTGTGGGTGTTTCTGTTTCTGGGTGGGTGTTGAGAGTGTGTTTGGGTTAATGGGAGGGTGTTGTGAAAGTTTCTGGGTGAAAACAGAAACTGTTGTGATTGTATTTTAGAATCCTTCGCTAGCTCGGTCATCAAAATTCAGCACGTGGTTAAAAAACAACTTTGCACTCACGTACAACAAATAACTATTTTTCTATGTGTTTTATTATATTTTTATTAATATTTTAATATTCGAATTAAAAACCAATCATTTTTTATAATCCGAACTTTCAAAAAAATTGTAATACTCTTTACTCTTGAAGTTTCAAAACTATTTCACTTTGAAAATCCTAAATGAAGAACTCAATATTTCCCAGTTTCATAAAAGCTTAACTGCACTACATGACAACAATTATTTTCGCACAAAAATAATATAAATTAAGCTCCAGAATATTAAACTTCCACTTTCGAACTATTACATTACATTCATAAAGTATCCGATTTCATTAGTCATAAAAATGAATTTTGATTTGTGTTATTGTTCTAACATATTCCATAGTGAGGCGGCCGGCTGTAACGCAAAACCTTGAGAAGTATGTGTTAGAATGTTGTCATGCCTATCACTCACTCCGTAATTGGCCTTTCCATCAGCTTTCTATGATTCATTAATCCCTAGCACCTTTCAGGTGATGAATCATTAACACCAACCCTTTAAGTCCCCACTGCTAGGGCATAGGCTTATCCTATGGATGGAGGAATAGAGGTAGAATGGTCATGTACCACCACACTTAACGTGCCTTCCGCAGCACGGAGGAACACGAGATAATAAATGTTTGGTCAGCCATCCAATGACGGGCTTTATTATCCGAGCACGATCGCCACAGCTCCTAATTTTTCTGGTAGAACAGAATTTATTGCTTCATAAATCAGAAAGTGTAAGCTTAAACTTTTGTTTATCGTTGCTAATTATTACTGTGTATGATGTCTTAATTTTCATATTATCTATGTATGTCCAAATGAAAGGAAAAATAATGGGTTTCAGATAAAAAGAATAAACTTTTTTTAAACATTTATTTATGAACTACATATTCATCAAGATCTACAAAAATGCAATCTTAAAATCTAACAATCAAGCGTTTTAATTGCATAGCGCAACAATTCTTTGGTACTGAAAATAAAATATACAACTTTGGAAAATCAAATGATATAGCCTAAATAAATACAAACGATTACCTAACATAGAATAGAAAATGTAAGAATAAAAAATAAGATCTCAAATAACGATACTTAGGCTCTATCAACATCCGAAAACACTCAACTTATATCAATCAATAAGTACTTTTCGGTAACGCAATTCAGATCGAAATAATATTTAGATTTTTTTTTCAGTTTTTATAATTATATTAGTAATTTGAGGTCAGTAATTTTCTGAAAAGCATAGCAAAGCAAGTAAAGGAAATTAGTTATAGACGATTCAAATCCAGGGTATCGTTGCATCAATTAGAGAAAAAATTACGTGCGAATTAAAATGAGTAGTTATAAATCTTTAAGAAGAGGCTGGCTTGATGAATTTATAGATCTATTAATTTAAGCAATCCTTATTTAGTGCATAAACAGATTAATAAATAACTAGTTAGTGAAAAGTTTAATATTATTAATAAAGTAACAATTATTTATTGATTATATATTTTTAAATTCATGAACTTAATTTCACTGCTCTATACATTTGCTTAACGACTATACTATATTTTCCTTAACACAGCTTTATTATTTAATCCTGTTTTTAGCTATGAAGATAAGTAAGCAATATTCCTTAAAATGAATTTTTAAAATACGAAGACGCAAACACTCTCCTTAATAGCCTTAATAGTAGTAATAATAGACTTAATAGCAGTTTCTATACAATAAGTTTTTATGATTTTAAGATTTAATTTTAATTTCTGAAATGTGTTTTAGTCATTCGTTCAGCTGTACAATTATTAGATTTTTTCTAAACATTTTTTAACTTAGATCTACAATATCGCCAATGACTTTGAGTCATTAGTTTCACCAGAAATCTACGACAGTTTACAATATAAGATACTATGTTTTAAAGACGAAAGAGATCCATTACGCTGAAATATATAATAGAATACGAATAAATGTTCATAATTTCCTATTTAAATGTTATACTAAATTCTTAATTCTATATTACTAATCGAACAATATCCAAAAGAATCAATTAGAGATGTGCCGACTATGACTTTGGCGACTAGCCGACTAGCCGATTACTCGGTTCTAAACAGGCCGACTAATCGGCCGACTAGTCGGCCATGCCGATCATGGTCATAAGTTTCCGAATTGGATTATGAACGGTTTCCATAATTTTCGTGATGTTTGACAGATATACAGTGTCAAAAATGATTTTTTTTAAGCAATTTATTTCGCCTAAAAATGTTACGTGAAAAATCAAACAATCAATCACTCGATCAAAACTTTCGCATTTCAAAGTCCAAACGTCAAAAAACAAGAGCCATGGAAACCGTTAATAGAGCTTGTACACAAAACTGCGTTTTGACGCGATGCGATTTCGTAACGCAGAATACTATAACGTCAATAGCTGTGATGCGATTTGGTAGGCAAAGCGGCAAAACAATGAAGAATCAAATTGAAGAAATGCGCGATGCAAATCAATTCGCAAGTTCTTGCGATGCGGCGTGGGACCTCGTAGATATTTACGATGCGACGTCACATCGCAGTTTTGTGTACAAGCCCAAAAATCAAACAATAATTTATTATTAGCAAGAAATATTTATTTATTTTTATAGATAAAAATAATTTAATAAATTGTCATCTTAAGCAAGGAACGTTAATATTAATTCAATATAGTTTCCTAAGAAATGTTGATAAAATCCCGGTTTATGATTTAGAATTTTTTTGTGGGTATAGAGTGCAATTTCTAACGAATATGAAAAGTCGTAGAACAATCCATGTCATTTATGATGTTAGCTATACATATAAATATCTAGCCCTGCGAGGTTCTTAGTGTTATACTAACTCTGTATACATTTTATTAAGAAATACAATGACATAGAAAGTACGAAGCCGGATAGTCGGCGCTTTTTGCCGACTAGTCGGAACATCTCTAGAATCAATCATTCTTACATAATAGTGTATCATTATAATTAGTATAAAATATATCGAGGTATAACTTAGGTTTAGGTGAGGCGTTCTTTATTATTCATTTGTTTGATAAATTGTGAATAAAACCTATTAGATTAATGACGGAATTACCTCTACTTTGGTAGTTTAGTTACCTAACTACCTTATTCTATTACGTTTTGCATTTTTTGGCCTAGAATTTAAGGTACTATTTTTAAAGACAGGTTAGCAAGATAATAAAAAATGTGGTCGACTTACATAATTGATTATATGTTAAAAGTACTGAAGTACTTTCGCCTTCTCATTTTATTATAATACAGGTGTAGAAAATAATTGCAATTAGAGTTTTATGATATTTAAAATATTTATTGAGACCAAAGGCTACTTAACCGTTTTTTTAAATTAGGCATTGTCCTTTGGTATGTTCTCAATCTCATGGCATCTTAGTGAAGAGGTGTTAATACTATCCAGCCAAATACCACTTAAATGCTTTCACACACTGCTTAAAAGATTATGGAGCCATGATTATTTTTATTCTATTTTTGCCAGCGTATGGTCATCGGATGCCTTTGATGATAATTGTTTTATATTGAAAGCAAAGGGTACCTTTTCCAGATAGATCTATATAAGGGGGTAATAAAGGCGTCCCGCTGTGTTTGTGTGTCGCATCGACGGGTTACTTGACAAGGTCCCCCAGGCGCAAAACGCTGAGTTACGATGCAAATGCTAGGTGCACACTATTGCCAACACAACTTAAAATCAAAGTAAATAGCTCCGTAATAAATGATAACAACCTCGAATTTCACCTATGTTTATTTACTAAACTACAGTTAATTTAAACCCTCCCTATATTTTATTTGCATTTGGTTGATTTGATGTCGTTTACTCTATAGATTAAAATATTTTTGTAATAACAGCGCGAAAAGAAAGTTAAACTTTTTGCCTTTTTCGAGACCAGAGATATTTTGAAAAACTTCTTTAAATTTACCAAGTTTTTTTATGTTCAGATTATATTTCAAACACAGGTTATATTGACGATAAGCTGGTATGAACGTAATACAGTTTTTCTCCCTTATATTAAAGGGGTTACAGCTCAACTCAGCCCTTGGATCTTGCACCTTTAGATTAAAGTGTTTAATTCGCTTCGTTTTTTTATTATTTTCCCCTGTGATGACAGAAGTCGCGGGCTGAAGCTAATTAGAAATATAAGTTATTCAATTTAAATATTATTATTAATTTATAATATTTACGTATACATCGGTCAAATTCAATCTATTTTGGACATAATCCTTTATTCTAACACCAATTTTTGACAGTTTAGTTTTAAATACGATCACGACATTGTGAAAGCATCGAGTCCTTGAGGAAAATGTAGCGAAATTTTAACAATAATTTAAGAACGGTCGAATTGAGATTATGTTTTAAATTTAAGTCTAAAGATTAATAACATCAAATGTGTCTTATTATATCTATACTATAAAAACAGTTCCTTTAATAAATTATTACTAAATCCATTCTACGATAAAAAAAATTACAATACCGTTATTTTATTATAAGTAATGCTGCATCCATAACTGCCTCCCGAAAAGGCACAATTTCTCTGAATCACTCGATGATAACAAATTCGCAAGTATTCGAAGCTGATTACAGGACAGTCAATGTTGTATATTTAATAAGTACCTACATAGATAAATAAGGATACATGATTTTACAAAAAAACGCATTAAAAAAGACATTTCAAAGAAACAGTTTTCTTCATTTTATTACGTGCAAGGCAGGCTGGCACGTCCAATAAATAATAGCCGAAGGTATTACACGGTACTTATAGCTAAAAGATAAAAGTTTAACTAACTTATCTCAGAACTCCCGATAAACAATGAAAGTCGAAGTCTAAAAAGATGCTACCTAAAGTTCTACCCATTGCGCTAAGTTAGTTCTACTAAAGGCCGGCTAGCATTACCACCGAAACACGATACGATATAGCCATTTACCGCTTTGAACTGTCAAAAATCTATGGAGTTTTCACTGTTGCGTGCTGGTATAGCTTGGCCTTAAGTTTCATACACCCGGTACTTCGGCTGTAGTTCAGTACTCTGTTCTACTAACAAATCGTATATAATTATATATACCTACCTACTACTAACATTATACAAACATGGATAAAAATATAAGTGTAATTTAATTTCAAATACAATTATAATCATTAGACAGATAGAACTAATCTACATTATTTATCTAACATGCTTTACTGTTATATAATACAGTGTAGTCGCCTTTTGTCCACTTTCTCTGACATTTAATTTTAACCAATCATTTCCAATAGAGTCCTGTCCTACACCGTTGCAGCACTCATCAAATTTACTACATCACAATCATTGTCTGTAAATGAGCCAAAAGCACAGACAGTCAGTTCACATAATTTTTATCATTTCAAAATTTCAATTCCTATAGTTGTCTTAAAGACAATTTCCTCCAAATAGCTCGCATCGCATTGGGTCGGAACGGATTTTATAATTTACTGCGACACGCGATAGTAGCCGAAAGTATACTGCTATGCACGATCGTAATGAATTATAAAATGTTGAAACTTTCATAGTCCATTGAACTTGAAGTAATCATAAATTGTTTTTAAGTACCATTTTCAGTCGGAGCCCGACCGTGTGAGTCTATTTCCTACCAAACGCGATCAGGCATGGGCGTATCCGTTCGTATCCTTTCTGATCCAATCCCATGCCATTTGGTGGAAATCATCCTTCAATATTCGTTTAAACCAACCTTACTTGGATATTGTAAATTGTTCATGTTCATTGCTCCAATTTGTCATCGATTTTCAGGTATGTGAAATATCGAACCTTAATTTACGAGAAATAGTAAGTATTGCTGATAGGCATCCAAATTATTTATTATTCTATAAAAAATACAAGTTGTTTCTGGCTCTTCAGATCAGAATAATGTACGAAATGGCATTATTCTAAAAAAAATTAATATGAGCTGCTTTGAGTCAGTATGCGATCAAAATTTAATGTAGCATCGTTTAATGTAATGTTATGAATAATCATGAAGAATATATTTTTTTAAAACCATAGGTATGTACTTGTAATAATTTGATATTATTTCTAGGGTTATTAAGAGAAGTATTTTTGTTAGCAGTTAATGAAGTTTATAATTATGAACAATTTATAACATACACATTTAGTAAGGCGGTGAGTTGTTGTTATGTCAATGTTTTATTTATGTATTTTACAGGAGCGTACGTTCGTTTTATTTTTAATCAGGGCGTAGCAGACGGAGGTTCGGTGGTCAACCTGTATGGTCCCACTGTTGGGGTGCTTTAAAAAGAGCAGCACAACCAAGAAGACCTCTCGCTTTCGCCCTGATCCTCCTTCTATTCTTTTGGGAGGGCGCTGTCGCTTTTCCCGCGGGAGTAGACACGGTAAACGGTCTTGGTGCCGAGCATCCTGTCGAGCAAGCTGTGCTTGGTCCGTCGCCGGAGGGCGAGCACGTCGCGGCTGACGTCCTGGAACGCCTCGCCCACCTGATTGACCTGTTCAGCAGCAGCTACCTCAGCAAATCGGCATTCGAAATCTTTGGCCAGAATCTCCCCTTCTTCGGGGCTCACCTGCGGAGAAAACCTTTGATCAGTCTTTAGTCCCTTTAAGAGCTTTGTTCGCGATTCGTCATTTTTAATCCACAGTTTTTAATGAATTAATGAATTAAAGTTTATTTGGCAAAAAAAGAATTAGAATGTTAGTACACAAAAATATATATCAACAAATTACAATTAGGTAGGTACGCCAATATAATTGTCAACGCTTCATTTCTCTCCCGTGGTTGTCGTTTAAGGGCTACTGTGGCAAGTAGTGGGCGATAGCGTCCGTCTTAACTCTGCCTAATAAATGTGCCCGGTAAATGGCAATAGGTGCCTCGCCTATTACATGAGACCGTGTGAGATATTTGTGAGGAATACATGTGAAATTGTGGCAAAAAGTGGGTGATAATGCAACGTTCCTAAGTCCCTAGCCCTAGCTCATTCATGTATAAAAATGCGACGGCACCCACTTTTTATTCCTTAGTTTCGTTCGGAATGATATTATAAAAGTCAAGGTTCTGCACCCTACCATACTGTGTGCAACGAAAGCTGAGCCTAACAGCATCCGTCATGAGTGCTGCATTTCATGTGCGTCCGTGACCGGCTGGTAACTCGATAAAGCGACGATCCCGATTAATTGTGAAATGCAACGTCCGATGTTTGAGTAGCTTTGCGAGTTTCAGTTTTCCTTTGATTTAATTTGACCTTCAATAACGTAAAAATTAAGTTTGTGGCCTTCCAGCTCTAAAGCTTTTTATTTTAAATTAAGGACCAGCAGGAATTGTGAAAAGTTTTCACAGTCACAGAAGAGCTCAATAGTATCTTTATATTCAAGAGTTTGTACGCAAAACGGCGAATTGGCGCGTTGCGAATTCGCAACGTGATGCGATTTGGTGGGGCAAGACGAATGAAATTGAAGGAATGCGCGATGCGAATGAATTCACAAGTTCTTGCGACGCGTCGAGGGAGCTCGTAGATTTTTACGATGCGACGTCTCATCCAGTTTTGTGTTCAAGCCCTTAGTCCACCCAACACGTGTATACGATACGATCTGTATCTCATACATACATACATAAATCGGCCCTTGTTTACCCGAAGGGGTAGGCAGAAGTGCATTAACACCCACTTTTGGCCGAGAGGACCGGATTACAGGATATTGAGAGAGGACCTTATAGAGATTGGGCCATAACCCACCACGCTGGCCCAGTGCGGGTTGGTGGGTATTAACGACTGCAGATGCAGCCGGGACCACCAGCTTAACGTGCCTTCCGAAGAACGAAGGAACACGAGAGAATACATTTTTGGTCACCCATCCAATGACCGGCCTTAGCGAACATTGCTTAGTTTACGCAATCGCCAAGGCCAAGCGCGCTATGCCACTGCGCTATATTCCGACACGTTCGTGCGCGACCTTCCTGCGGTATGAGACGGTAGCGGGGACGGGGCGCTATGGATGTTAGCGGGGGCGGGTCAGGCGGCGAAGAGCGAGTATTCTGGCCTCCCCGCATCGCCCGCCCCTGCTGGCATCTGGAGTGCCCCGTCCCCGCCACCGTCTCTCATATCGCAAGGGGGTCACGCACGAAGTTGTCGGTCTATAGCGAGCTCCTCTATCTAATCTGTATCTCACCTGTCTCAAATGCACCATATCAGCCTTGTTGCCTACTAGGGTGAAGGGTATATCTGGTTGAAGACTTTGCTTGGCCCGCCGAATGTAATTGAACGACTCTCGGTCCGTGATGGAGTACACCAGGAACAGGCAGTCGGCCCATTGCGTCACCTCGTTCCCAGGCAGATCATCCAGGCTCTGAAATTAATGTAAATGGATGGTAATTAAAATTTGAGTTTTATTTGCATTTCTTGACTATTATTAATCATAGCACAAACTAAGCAGTTTACGCACTCATGTCGTGGATACTAGATAGAAAGAGAAAGGGCGAAATCGAATGCATAAGAAGTTCATAATTCAGATTTACTTATGATACTCATAATAGGGCCTGGCCAATATATTTGAATGAATAATATAAAAACAACACAATTTTTGACAGCTACTCGTACATTCCCGATCGTCACGTGTTTTTTTTAACCATAAACATCAGTTTCATATATTTGTATTCTCTTCGCTGGAATAGATTGGCCACTTGTCTACAGGGTCTGATCAGGGGGCCTACCGCCTAACTCGATTGCTGATGATAACTATATTGCTATGCACTGCTTACGGCTATAGCAGCCATCCTGAATTTTTAGGCAGCACGGATTTTGTGCCAAATTCATACAAAATCATTCGGTGATCATTCGTTCAAAGCTAAATGAAATAAAGCTAAATGTTCCTAAACTATTAAGTTTAGGAACATTTAGTGCGAACTGACAGCATGACGTCATAAACTATAGCTTTTGCTTTAGCAATCGAGTTAGGCGGTAGGCCCCCTGACGTCTGCTATTCGGAGCTGCGCCTGAAGAGGCATCGAGCTCTCAATGGGTCCGGATCAGGAATTTGCTTTCACAGTATGGACCAAACAGTAGATTATATACCGAGGGCGATAAAACAACGTATGTCTCAGATCGCAAGTATTTGTCGCCCAAGCTGAAGGCGAGGGCGATTACGAATATGAATATTATGAATCGTAGAGTCCAGCGTAGACGTCGAAAATCAGTGTCCCAGGGAAAATATGTCTGTGTCGTAATTGGGTGTATACTGGAGATTTTTTACTGCCGTGTGATGCCGGCAGAGTAGAATAGTATCACCCCATATCCGCCAATGGGTGTCGTAGAAGGCGACTAATGGATCGGCAAAGGGGTATTGCTCACCTTATACCCCCCTAGAGGGTGTCGTTGTCTGGTTTATCACCGCCAGTCAAGGCGCATAGGGAGTAGCGACCCTAGGACCTCGAGCCTCTGTTTTGCCATACCCAACAACCCAATCCGTGGCAAACAGATCCTAAACCCCCTACCATTTTGTTCCTTACTTTTACTTCTTTCCCCCTTAACCCATACTACTCCTTCCCTTTCCTATAAACATGGGATTCCCAAGGAGGGTTGACGTCAGGCGGGCGGCCGGTCGTAAAAGTATTATGCCAAACCCAATGTACAACATGAGCATGAACGTAATTGGATCGCGATGTAGTGTTAGGGCGTACCCCCGAGGCGACGCGAAGGTGCAGCACCTGGCACCAGTGAGAAGTGGACAAGGGTTGTCGCATCAGGGACGGGTGCGACATAAGAAGCAAGTCCGGGAAGTAAGAATGAGGATGGTAAGCTGGAATGTAGGAACTATGACTGGAAGAGGAAGGGAATTAGCGGACATTTTAGAAAGAAGAAGGATAAATGTGGCTTGTTTGCAAGAAACGAAGTGGAAGGGTACGAAAGCAAGAGAGATTGGAGCGGGTTTTAAATTTTTCTATTGCGGAAAGGATGGCAGGAAGAATGGCGTAGGCATTGTATTGGATAGTGAGCTGAAAAAATGTGTGACGGATGTTAAGCGAGTGAGTGATAGGTTAATAGTTGTGAAACTATTAGTCGGTAAATGTATATTAAACTTTGTAAGTGCCTACGCACCACAGACGGGGTGTGATGAAGTAGAGAAAGAGAAGTTTTGGGAGGATTTTGATGTAGTGATGATGAATGTACCAGTGAGTGAGGATTTATATATTGGTGGAGATTTTAATGGACATGTGGGAAGGATGAAAGTAGGCTATGAGAGGGTGCACGGAGGTTTTGGTTTCGGAAACAGAAACCAGGAAGGCGAATGTTTGTTACAGGCTGCCGTAGCTTTTGACCTCGCAATAGCAAACACATTTTATCAAAAACAAGATCAACATCTCATAACTTACCATAGTGGAAACCATAAAACACAAATAGACTTTTTCCTTATCAGAAGATGCAATATCTGGGCAGTAAAAGACTGTAAAGTAATACCAGGAGAGCCCTTAGTCTCTCAACACCGGTTGTTGCTATTGGAGGTAAAAATGAAATATAATCTGGTACCGAAAAAACTTAAACCTCCGGCAAAGATTAAATGGAATTGGCTAGAAAAGAAGGATTTGGCTGAAGAATTTAGGAAAAGAGTGGTAGATAAAATGATTGAAATGAAAGACTTGACAGAGAAAACGGTGAATGAATGTTGGATGGAAATGGCGACGTGCATGCAAAGTGTGGCGAGAAAAGTATTTGGGGAAACAAAAGGGAAAGGGAGAATGGATAAGGATACATGGTGGTGGAATGAAGAAGTGAAAAAAAGTTTGAAAGAAAAAAAGAAAGCGTTTAAGGAGTGGAAGACTGTAGATGATCGAGATAGAGTGGAAAAAGAGAATAAAAGGGCAGTATATGTGGAGTGTAAAAGGAATGCTAAGCGGGCGGTTGCTAAAGCAAGGGGCGAGGTACAATATAAACTGTACAAGTCGCTGGAGAGCCCCCAGGGGAAGAATGACATATTTAAGATAGCGAGAGCAAGAGAAAAGAATGCAAGGGATATTGTGTATGTAAAATGTATAAAAGATGAGAGAGGAATGGTTTTGACGAATGATGAAAGGATAAAAGATCGCTGGAAGGAATACTTTAGAAAGTTGATGAATGAAGAGAACGACTGGCATAAAGTATTGATACAGGCCCCTGTCAATACTAAAGTGGTAGATGAAGTTTGTTTAGAGGAAGTAAGAATGGCTGTAAGAAATATGAAGAATGGAAAGACGACAGGGCCTGATTGTATACCTGTTGAAGTTTGGAAGTTTCTGAACGCGGATGGATGGAAGTGGCTGACTTTGTTCTTCAATAAGTTGTTACAGGAAGAGATGATCCCAGATGAATGGTGTAACAGTACGCTGGTGCCCATTTACAAAAATAAGGGTGATGTGCAGGACTGTAACAACTATAGAGGAATAAAGCTCATGTCACATAGAATGAAGATATGGGAGAAAGTGATAGCGAGACGAATGAGAGAGGAATGTAATGTCACCCAGAACCAATTCGGTTTTATGCCGGGACGAGGAACAACCGATGCAATATTCGCTCTAAGGCAACTCTGCGAAAAATACCGTAGTGCACAAAAGAACTTGCACATGGTCTTTATAGACCTGGAGAAAGCATACGACCGAGTTCCGCGTACAGTTCTGTAGTGGGCTATGAGAGAAAAGAGAGTGCCTGAGAAGTATGTGAGGCTTGTGTCTGAAATGTATAGAAGAGCTAGTACGAATGTTCGGTCCGAGGCTGGCGTTACCGACAAGTTCGATGTGGCCGTAGGCTTGCACCAGGGATCGGCTTTAAGCCCGTATTTGTTCCTCCTGATTATGGATGCTCTGACATCGGACATACAGGAGGAGGCACCCTGGTGTATGCTGTTCGCCGACGACATTGTACTTGTCGGAGAAGATGCATCCGAGGTACAAAGTAGGCTGGGAAAATGGCAGGAGAGATTGGAGAGCGTCGGGCTTAAGATCAGCCGGACCAAAACAGAACACATGTTCTGTGACTTTGGTGGCCCCTCCAGTTTCTCCCGAATTGCCTTAGGTGGTGTGTTCCTACCAGTTTGCTCGGATTTCCGGTACCTTGGATCGCTCTTCCAAAGTGACGGTGATATTGACCGGGATGTAAGGAATAGAGCGAACGTAGGATGGATGAAGTGGCGACAGGTCTCAGCAACAATATGTGACCCACGGATGCCCCTTAAGCTTAAGGGGAAAATCTATAAGGCGGTCATTAGACCTGTTGTCATGTATGGATCAGAGTGTTGGGCTATGAAGAAGACTGATGAAAGAAGAGTGCATGTAACAGAGATGCGTATGTTAAGATGGATGTGTGGTGTGACACGGAGAGATAAGATAAGAAATGAGTATATCAGGGGAAGTTTGAAAGTAGCGCCAGTGACAGAGAGACTGCGGAATAATAGACTGGGATGGTTTGGTCATGTTATGCGAAGAGATGAAAGCTATGTTGGCAGAAGAATGTTAGGCATGGACGTGGAAGGACGTAAAAGGAGAGGAAGACCAAAGAAGAGATGGATGGACTGTGTAAAGGAGGATATGATAGCGAGAGGGGTGGATGAGAAATTAGTGAAGGATAGAGAGAAATGGAAGAAGAAAACATGTTGTGCCGACCCCGCCTAGAGCGGGATAAGGGCAGGAAGAAGAAGAAGAAGACTGGAGATTTTTAAAGTTAAAACAAACGGCATATGGGAGTGATCGTTAATGACAGTGGTCTTTGAAAGCAAGTGTAAATACTGGAAAGTCCATATATAGTTTCATTATACAGTAACGCTGTGATATTATTAAGATCAGTAATAAGGTGTCATTAAGGTAAACTTTTAATTTACGAGTCCATAACTCAGTTATGAAACTTTTATTGTTATATCATCCTTGTTCCATACACGTAATTAAACATTTTTCTAAAATCTAAACATCATTGAATGGATAAATATTTCTCGCACTTTGATAAATATCCATGACGGACAAATATACATTTATACAATACATACATATTGAAAATACACTACATTCAACCAGGACTCGAGAACAAAATTAAATGTCTGCGTTTATCGGATAAGCATTTCACCCTACCAAGATGCGAAAGGCGAAGGCCATTATCCAGCGATGTGTGTGAGCCACTGACCTCTATTATACAAGTACGCTGGACTGAATATGTCTGTAAAATGTTAAATGTTTCTTGTGCGGATTTGAAGCGCCCCGTCGAGCGGCAAGGGTACTAAATTTGACGTTTGTTGCTTGTATTTGACATTACAAATGAATCTCTAGTATTAGTTCTGTGGACGTTCAGCTTCGTACACCAGTGCCATCAGCGCCAAGATGGCGATAATCAAATTGGCTTCATATTTTGGATGATAACTTGTATAATATAATAGAGGTTAGTGGTGTGAGCATTCGACCAAGTACGCCGTCAATCATTAAAACAATACGCTCCACGTGCACGTTCAAACAATGTCCGTAACGGTTTCAGTAGCTAATTGCTTTAATGGGCTCGGAAAGCCTTTTCCAATATTCCAATAGCCCGGCATTGGCATTGAAAAAGTCTGCGGATCACTCTCAAATGAAAAGCTACGACGAGCAAGGATTTATCGACTTCCGAGAAACCACTGTGGAAATGCGACGCGCTAAGCGCAGCCAATGCCATTTCAAAGGTCACAGTTCCAGCATTATTTGCATTTTCCAGTGGAAAATCAAATCGTTATTTTGAGTCTACCTCTAACAGGCATGAGCTCATCTTTTTAAAGTGCACATACTTTTGTTTAGTTCATATTTGTCATTGGCGATGAGATTTCTAATTTGTGGCGGAACTAGATATTTATTTTGTATTCGTATTTATACAGGGAAATTTGAAAGGAGAAAAAGGAGAGTATATCATCTATCCGATTTTAATTTTAACATTATATAAATGTTAGAAAAATTAGTACAAAGATTTTGGTGGTTAGAAAAAGAATTTCGAAAAATTATGATCTTGAGGCGGGACGAACCCGCGTCCGCTGCTATCCGGGCAGGTGCCTGAAAGCTCGGCCACCCAAGACACCAATTAACTTGCCGAAATTCTTCTAACCTTAACACTTCACGTTGTAAGCCAACGGGTACCCTCGCAATGTAGAAATAAATTTCAAACATTCCAAAGCAGATATTTTTACAATACCGTGCGTTCGGTTAAGCTTGGGTTTTCTTTATAAACTATTCGATTTTAATTTTAACATTATATAAATGTTAGAAAAATTATTAGTAAGATTTTGGTGGTTAGAAAGATTAGATTCTTTTTCTAACCACCAAAATCTTACTATTTCGGCATGTTAATTGGTGTCTTGGGTGGCCGAGCGGTCAGGCACCTGCCCGGATAGCAGCGGACGCGGGTTCGATTCCCGCCTCAAGACCATAATTTTTAGAAATTCTTTTTCTAACCACCAAAATCTTACTAGAGTATATCATGCTTATTTATCCCCGAAAGAAAACGAATGGCGAAACATGAGTGATAATTCCATCCATTAACACCCATGTCCATTGACATGTTTGTGTACGTGTTAATTAAGACCCATGTTTCACCCATTTTGTTAGGTCTCATGTAATAGGGGGCGAGTATACCATCTATTCGGTAAGTAAATCGCAATATTACAAAATAGATGGTCTAACTAACGGGAACGCTGCTGCCCATTCCTCATCACTGTTTTAACCCTAAGTCGCCTTATAGGACACCCGCGAAAGATATTTGGAGTGGTGCGATTAGTATTTTGATCTACTGGCACCATAAATTAGTCAGATCAGGCCCAAAGCGATTACCATAAGCACGTATGTTATAAATACTAAATGACGGACCTATGTTAATGTTACATAATATTTATATTATACTGACTAACTGAATAAACAAACTGACTGGAGAATATCTGTGTTGGTTACAAACATTTGCCTCTACCAGGGTTCGAACTCGGGACCTCTTGGCCGATAGCCAGCGATCTGATCTATCGACTAAACAGGCCATAGACACAATTACACCAGGGGGGGGGGGGCTAGACATAGTAACATATAGACAAAGATAACCAAGTTCGATAAAGCAAAATGTATGGGATTAGACGTAAATCGTCGTGAAATCACGTGACCAAAATCGTCTTCGTAAGTTCCTAGTTATGTTGGTAGCGCAATGTAAGACGCTGTAGATAGATACCAAAGTAATATGGCCGATCGTGACGAACTTCGACACGTTATCGTTATGAAACGATTTCCACTTGGCTACGGGCCCTGCTATATATGAATAATTCCACGTTGTCTATATCGGTAACTGTGACTCTAGCTAGGCATTATAACGAGATAAAAAACGTAAACAGTTTTGATATGTCCCAGACGAAATGCATTTAAAAATAAGAAAGATGTATCTTAAAATACATCATCCATTTTAGAAAATCAAAATGATTTTTGTATTTTATAATAAAAGACTCATCAACATTGTTTACGTTGTTTATCTCGTTATAATGGCGTCTCGTTGGAATCCTTTTAGGCAGTTGTCTGTTAAGTAATTTCTGAATAAGAGAAGAGGTACATAGTTTGTTTTTCTAGAATGTTTTAGTACAATTAGCACAAAATGCTGAGTTTATTTTTGTTCGACACGAAGCAAGAAAAGGTCACGCTCTGTATAATACCTTGTGTGGGATGAAAGTGTGTTTATAAATACGACTTAACGAAGAAAACAATCGCACTGTCTGTGTGTACATTGTCTCCGAAATAAATTGTTTGGCAAGTGCGAGTGCTATGTGGTCGGAATACCGCCAGCTACTGAAATTATTTGCTAATACATTGTTTTACCGATACAAAAATAAAGATTTACATTGCAGTAGGTAATATGCCGCAGTAGGGGTTCATCTAACATGCATCTATAGGCCAGCCGCTTAAAATCATTGCTACTACTACCGTGTCATTCAAATCATCAGGTAATTTTAACAATTCACATTTATTCTTATTATAATTAGTAATAAAGCCCTTGCTCTATCTATCTCATGTTTTGCTGCAGCAGAATACGTCAAACGGCGTAGGTACGCATCTAGAAAAATATTATAAATCTGAAGAGTTTGTGTGTTTGGTTGGACGCGCTAATATCAGGAACTACTGACTAAAATTGAAAAAATATGTTTGTGTTGTATATAGAAAAAATATGTCCATTAATCGAGGAAGGTTAAAGGCTATTTTATAACCGTCATTTTCGCGAGCAAAGCCGCGGCTGGCCACTAGTTAAATATTTATTGTATATTTAGGACAATTAGACATTGGACTGTTTGGGGTTGAAACTTTACCGCTCTCACCTTCTACATGGAGGTTCCGAAATATCTGTTGTGTTACCAAAGTTTTTAAGCCTGTTTTTTTGCTCGGAGGGTAAGTATTGTAGCACGTACTATTACAGTGGTGTAGTGTGGAGGAGTTTAACACACAATTTATTGTTAACATAACAATTAATTTATGGTTGATATAGGTACATATGTTTGCCCATTTTCATTACACATCATACGTTTGTGTTAACGATATAAAAGTAAAAATACTTACAAATTAAACATTTGATTAGACAGTCGACAGAATACTATAGTAAAATAATTATGATATTCTTACCTTAGGACACGTGTCTAATATTTCGAAGAGTATAGGCTCCCCATCCAACAACGCTTCATGTTTATACTTGCTGTCTGTAATTGAAAAGGTGAAAGTTAGACCAATATTTTAAGAATAATAATTTTATTTGAGGTCGAAAGTTAGGTAATAATAGTACGGAACCCGATTCTTTGAAAGTCCTAGGACACGGAAAATAATACGAAAGTGCAGTCAATAACATATTTTTCAACACAATTGATCGTTATTTGACTATTATTACACCGTTTTTAGGTCCATAATGCAGCATATTATGCACTCGTGTTTATTAAATTACGTACTAGTGCGTAATGGTATTTTTTTATTGATTTTTTTTGTTAAATTCTCCCTATATTTTTAGGGAAGCATAGGGTCTAGCTCATACAGCCATGTGTTTAGTATATTTAGTCTGTATTCATGTCTGTGAAATGAATAAAAATTTAATTAATTTTACGTTAAAAGAGGGGGTGTCATACATTTTAACGCATCTAGGCAGTGCTCGGCTCGAATTTAATGGTAACAAGGTTCATGATGGCGACTGATGAGATGGTTAAAACCACTATAAAATTCTCAACAACAAACACATCACGAGACTTATTTTCAATAATTCCTCATAATTGAACGTCAATCCTTATGCATCAAAATAACACCACTTTCATTGCACAAAATCCATTCTGAAACATTTTTTGAATTAATGAAAAAACTGACTGTCACCATTGAAACGCTCCAAACACTCCACAGTTTATGCGTATTGAATTTGTATATGGACATTGAATATTTTTAGGAATATTAAATTATTTTAGAGTTAAGATGTTAAATAAACATTAAATTCCATGTATAAAAACACAAATTAACATAACTATCGTATTTAGAAACACTATTTATTTTATTTTTTATTTTGCTGCTGCTCCGAATGCACAGCCGGTTTTTCTGTGCCTTTTGAAAGTCGTCATAATTGTTTTAATCAATAAATATTGTGTCAGAGTGATGTTTACTGTTAAAAAATGGTGTAGTTTTGTGTAATAAGTGTCTACGGCGAAGAACAACATAAAGATTTAGTGAAACAAAAGTGCATTTGATGAAAAAGGCGATGAGCATTTTCGTGGTCGATTTACCTCGTCAGTCTCCATCAATAGGCTGCCATCAATAGGTTCCCTTTGCCGTCCCTAATAATAAGGAGAATTAAAAAAGAACAAAAGGAGTGTTTGGCGCGTTTCGTGGTGACAGTCAGATTTATTTTCACTTATTCAAAAATTGTTACAGAGTGGATTTTGTGCAGTGAAAGTGGTGTTATTTTGATGCATAAGCATCCGTGTTGATGTGCAATTATGCAGAATCATCGAAAATAAGTCTCATGATGTGTTTGATGTTGTGGTGAAGATCACTATATAAAGTGGTTTTATCCATTTCATCAAGCACCATCATGAACTCTGTTACCATTAAATTCGCTCCAAGCACTCCCTAGATGCGTTAAAATGTGTGACACCCATATTTTAACGTAATATTCATTTCATTCATAATTTCATCCACTCATTATTTCATAAAACTACAGATAAAATATACACTACAGACATGGCTGTATGGGCTAGACCCTTTGCCTTCCCTAAAATATAGGGAGAATTTAACCCAAAAAAAAAAGAACAAAAAATAAACTTGTAGGCGCCATTTTCCGTAAATAATATTTGGTAAAGTTAATAACAATTAACAATACAAGTTTGTTTTTTCCTCGCAATTGTGTTGAAAAATGTCGTTTGCAACTCGTATGCATAGATCATTACATACTCATGACCAATGTGTATGACGAATGTAGCATACTCGTAGCTTAATATACTATTATGTTTTACCTTGATAGACAGTTTCTTTTTAACTCTTACAACCGATATTGCACTAATGTGTAAGGTTTTTGCTAACGGTACTTAGTAGCCAGTAAGAAGTACATTTAATATCAAGGACGGTAAAACAAAGAATATCTCAGATCACAAGTATTCTGAAGTCGAGAGCGATTAATATGAGGGTTTTTTATACCGCATACGGTAAGTGCAAAATTTTATGTGTCCCTACCACTTAACAATATACTACGATTTATGTGTCAGATGGCACTGGGTAATAGGCTCGCCACACATGGGACTTAACTTAATTGGCGAAAAGTGAGTGCTTAATTCACCTCTGCCTATGCCTACCCCTTCGGGGATTTAGGCGTGATTTATGTATGACTGTGCTGTATGTCTATTTTCGGAGGTAACTTACCGTGCTGGTGATCGTACTCCCCGATGTAGCGCTTTGTTAGAAATCGCACCGTCAAAGCTGCAACAAAGAATTCAAAACTTTTTATTTTTCACTAATATTTATACATATTTTCTTATAGTCTACCTACAGAGAGTAATGTTAACGAAATTCTTTGTATTACATTGCGTACGTGTTATCTTTTCCTTAGGTGAGTAATCACCTTTCCTATATACAAATATATTTGTATAAAGGAAAGGTGATTACTTCTGAAGTGATTACCTTCCAAAACTCAGAATAACGCGAGCTTATGATAATATATATAATAATCTCGCGTTATTCTGAGTTTTGAAAGGCCCGGCTGAATTTCCAATCGTTAAAGGCTCCTTCGTCGGTAGCAGCGCGGGATTCGGCACACTTAACGCAGCGGCAGTTTCAAAGCAGTTGCAACGCTGGACCGCGTTTAGTATAGAATAGAATTGAATTTATATTGAATCAGAACTCTGCGAGAACAATTAGTACAATCGAATGCAAAAAGTTCCCTTTTATACTTAGACAATGCCACGTGCCGCCATTGAACGCGACGAAGGGCATCGGGAATGACCTTGTGGTCTCATTCCGTCTCGATACAGAACGTGCGGCGCATCGGAGTTGTTATCAACAGCAGATGTTATATAAAACTATCGGCTAGAAGCTTTTATTTAAATGTTAATAAACAAAGAAAAAGGAGTTCGCTAGCGAATTGGCATAACGCGCTAGGCGGGCGATTGCGTAAACTAAGTAAAGTTCGCTATGGCCGGTCATTGGATGGGTGACCAAAAGTGTATTATCTCGAGTTCCTCCGTGCTTCGGAAGGCACGTTAAGTCGTTGGTCTCGTCCCGACTGCACCTGCAGTCGAAAATACCCACCAACCCGCACTAGGCCAGCGTGGTGGGTTATGGCCCAATCTCACTATATTCTTCCATCTATATGGGGAGGTTCGTACCCCAGCAGTCTGGACATTAAAGGGCTGGTGAAGATGATGATAGTGAAACAACGAAAAAGAGGTCAGAAAAACGTCCAAATATGATTTTCCTGATGCGAGAATGCAGAATGAAAAAATATTTTAATGAAAAACATCCCCTATTTTTTATAACAGTTATATAATTTTTATTGCATGTTTCTCTTTACAACTCAAATATTAAAGTTACAAAATTATTAATATCATAAGAACACTAAATGTTTCATATTTTGGATAGAGACTCTCTCGTTTAATATGAGCGAATATTTTGAAAACAGAATAGTTTCAACACTTTTCTGATATATTTTTCTTCGTATTAATTTTTCTAAGATCAATTTTTTATGGCATTATTTAGATGGCCTGTATTTCCATGTGAGGTGCGATTGGTTTCCATTTGTAATGTATTAGTAAGGTCGGCACAACATATCTTCCTCTTACACTCTTATCAATCAGACGTAAGCTAAGCTGGAACTCCTATATTACTCATACCATCTTCCACCCAATCCATTCGCTTCTTCGATCTTCCTCTGATTCTTAGTCCATCGACATCGATAACATATCATAAAGAAAGTTACGTAACATTCACCCCTGCTCATCACAATGTGCCAATCACCCTGATTTTAATATTCTCGAGATAATAATTAAAACCAGGATGCATTCATACTTGTTTATCAAACAGAAGCTACAATTATAGCTGTCCGAAATAGATGGTCGCGATTGTGTGGGCTGCAAACGGTCGCGGAGATAGATCCCGTCAGCTATACGCACTTCGTGTCATACAAGAATAGTGACAGAGATCGCCCGAAATAGAAACTATGGAAGTTGGAAACGGATATCAAATGAAAAATGAAAGTATTCGACCGCTACCAGGGGCGCAATCAATTATCCGTGTTTGTTAGATAAACGATCCAGTACTAATATTATTGAAATAGGTATATTGCGATGGAAATTAGCTATATTTAATAATATGATACCTATTGTAGTCATAGGACAGGCTCTGAAAAGAACCTCTTGCGACAGAGTTCTCCTGTGGCTCACCCAACATAATGCTATACTACGCCCCCCTCAGGGCCGATAATGAAGATACTATAGTTTATTCTGGAGCCGCTCGCTGCGACCCCCCCCCCTCCCCTCCTGTTTGACACTCTGGCGCCTCACTGGTTGGGAAACCCTGCTGGGGTGTTGGGGCTGGCACTTTCTATGTTATTTTTTCGCACCCAGGACGATATGTGTGCATTGATACCTAGCGATTGGTAAAGGTGAGTATTAGTTATTTAAAGCTAGCAATCTATGCTGGAGCTGGCAATGTAATTATGCTGTTTAGCAGGCAGGTAGCTTTTATAGTCAACCGAAGCATAAACATCCGACTGTGATCAAAGCGACATCACGAATTCCAATTACCGACGTTGTTGCCGTCTGTTTCTGCATTTGGTATCTGCACAGAAAAACTTGAACATTATTTCCATGATGCTTGTGATAGTGGACTAACTGCCGCACTCAGAGACGTCAATTAACGATAATGAGTACTGAATGTCAAAAAATGACAAATCAAAACTAGTCGCTATACTTGCTGGATCTATGGTTAAGATTTAAATGAAATTTTCTTGACATAAAGTATTCATTAAAGTTAATTGACGTCTCTGAGTGCGGCAGCTATTAAATGAAATGGTTGGAAAACTGTTTCATTTAATATTAGATTTTCGTATTAAATAAATAAAATTTAATTTATTTTTAATTCATTCGATATTTTGTGCACATCTTTACATGGCAGCTAATTACTGTAAGTGTTGTGGTCATAATAAAATCAAATCAAAATCCTAATAATTAGACATTAAAAACGACGGCAAAATGCATTCAGGACTTAATTTATATTTTAAAACCAGAAGGCACTCGAGATTAAATATTTTGGTCAACCAAACATGACCGATCTAGCAAACAAAAAGCTTAGTTCACGCAATCGCAAACTACTAAGCCGCTGCGCCATCAAGCACCTCATAATATGTTAACATATAAAGATCGGTACGTATTCAGCATTCAGTTATCTAATAAAAATTATTTCAGTCACTATTCTGATTTCTGACGTCTCGCTTCATTGGCCTTCTACTGCGGCATTATTGCGGTTTATTTTAAACTGAACTCACTATTTTGAGGAACTCATTAACCCTAACCCACAAGAGAGTGCTTTGTTCCTAAAACAAATCCGTCTCTCAAATGGGTTTTATTTTAGCAACCAATTCATGCACCGTCACCAGTAATGATTCGTTCCTTTATAATAGAAAGATTAGAGGACGCTTTTCAAATGCAGGTTCAAAAGACATAAAATACACTGTAGAAGGATATTAAAGTATTTTTTTTTGCTGTGCCTAATAAAAAATTACTTATTATAATTGAATCTGATGCGGTTTCGTCACCAAGGCAAGCTAGTAAAATTTGTAAATGCCTGTAACGAATGATAACATCTCTATTCGATTCGGCACCTGCCCGGATAGCAGGGGACGCGTGTTCGATTCCCGCATCAAGACCATAATTTTTCGAAATTCTTTTTCTAACCACTAAAATCTTTGTGATAACATCTCTATTAAATCAAAACTCAGAGTTATATTTTACTTATTACATATATTTTATTTATTTCTGCAGATAGGTACGTTAGAAATTTACATCCCGAAAAGCAGAAATCTGAGTCTGCAATTTTAACTCCGATTATACACAGTTGTGTGGGAGGGAAAATGATATTGTAAAGTAGCATTTATAATAACGGTTAATGTTGCATACATTATTTCATCGTAATTTTTACCGAAAATATTCCACGATTTCTAGAATAATTATATAAATAGAAGCTTATAATAATATTAATAAAGCAGTTTATCAAATAATATCACAAAATAACGCTTCAGATAAAATCCTCTTATCCTTGAGCTGAAGGGGAATTTAGTCTGTCACCAAATATCGGACTCTCAATAAACGTGGCAGCTGATTTATAAGTATAATTATTTACTTTGGTGTTGACATCGCAAATTTTGATGTTTGTTTTCTAATCTTTCCTAAATCAGGTGAACAGATTTGGTTAAAGTTGATATATAACCCATGATAGAATATTATTTGACACGACTATGTAAAAGTACCCATGGGATAACAATAATTAATGTCACTTGAGAACAAAGTGACCAAAATGTGAACAAAATGTTACTCGAAATAAATAAATATTTTTATTATTTAGAAGACACAATAAGTCGCCGTGTGGTGACGGCAGAGTAGAATACAATTGTCACCACCCCAAATCTCTCCCGTGGGTGTCGTACAAGGCGACTAAGGATAAATTTGTGATGAGGAATGGGCAGCAGCGTTTCTCTTATACCACCTAGCAATAGCAATGTACTGCGACTTTTGTGCCCGATAAATGGCAATAGGCTCGCCACCTATTACATGGGACCTAACATAATTGGCGAAACGTGGGTGCTAGTTCACCTCTGCCTACCCCTTCGGGGATATAGGCGTGATTTATGTATGTATGTACAATTAGTCGTTAGTCGTTCCCCAGCAATGGGGACATAAGTGACAGTAATGATGATGGTTGGAAGAGAATAGAATTCGCGAGTTTCGAATATAATGCGGAAAATGCCGGTTGCCTTAAAAGTATTAGAATGCTGTATATAACATTTTGATGTCGTATTTCTGGTATTCTGATCATTCTGTTGTCTCATTTCCATTATTCCTTTCCTCAAAAGACAGAGGAAAGAAAAATCCCTTAAACGCCTAAATCAAAACTAACATTAAAATCGTAACTATGTCTAAATAAAACAACGTATTCATCTAAAAAGCTAATTTTAAATTCAACCAAGTAGTATGATATAATTGTTATGCAGTTAATATTGTGGTTCCATGGTTTCATTCACGATTACGTACAACAATAGCACAGACATCTAACGAATGGTAGCACATCGTGCATCATAATGCGAAACCAAAATTCTTTTACATGTAACTTCCTGATGAAATTAATGAAAACATAAATAAATGTACCATTTATTTATATTCAGTTGACGGAGTGCGGACTGAAAGACTGACACAAGATTGAAACATGAAAAACGTTACAGAACAAACAACCGCAGACTGCTGAAAGTAACGAAGCGAGCGAAATTCTGTGCAGCGATAAAAAATCGAATTACGTCGTTTGGCAAGTAAAGAAAATTTTTATTAAGTTGTAGTAATGACCTGACGTATTTATATAGCGTCATATTGAAGTTAGTAGCATGAGATTAAAATCGCCGCAGATTAAATTTTTAAGCAAAATATACAAACTATGCAGTATGGGAAATTGATCAATTGGACATATGAGATGAAAGATGAAAGGCATTCATGTCACACCTCTTTCTTAAGGGTGGAAGAATATAAGGAGAAAGAGCCGTAACCAACCACACTGACCTAGTATTATTGGTGGGGTAGTATTGAGCACGGAGGAACTCGAGATAATATAATTTGGTCACCCACCCAATGATGTAGTATTAGCTACCATTGCTTATTTTACTTAACATGCCTACTCAATATTTTTGAATTTGTGTATAAGTACTGCACGGGTTGGAGAGCCTGTCAACAAGTTGCTACCAGCAGTTCAGACCCTCTGTGCATACTGTACATGTGTGCGTGTTTGGTGCGTGAGTCTCGATTGTTATGACAGTATATAGAGCTAAAAAATTAAATTTCGATCGCGAAATGGACCTTTAACTTTCCGGAGAGTTCGAATATTTAAGCTTATATACAAATTGCTTACAATGCTTAAATGCAATGTAAGTTGCACCGATTTTAATGAAAATTCTAGATTTTTGTTAACTTTTGAGAATTCAAGCCGTCTCTGAATTTACAGAAAGATGTAGTGGCAATAAACTGATATCTAATGAGTAACTTTTTAGATTTCGTTTTAATGGGTTTACCTTCTAGCCGTACCTATAGAAGTAGTAGTTCTAGCTCGTTTGCTGTTCAGTGTACAATTGTACATTAATGAAGTCAAACCACTAAGATTGCAAGCATTGGATTGGGATCTTCGTCGCAATGCAATTATTGAACTTTAAAATAATCCGCGCTCTGATCGCCTTCCAGTGAAGTATATATACTTCAGATACTGTAATATCTAGTAGAGGAGACGTGGAACAACGACATTCACCGATCTGATAACTCGATGAAACATATTTTTTATCAAATATAATTTTTAAACAAATAAGCCTATGATAAATTGTTGTATTAGGGCACAAGCTCTTATACAACCGTAGAAGAGACGGGTGCCGTCTTTCAAATATTAACCAGCATTTGAATCCATCCGGCACTGAATCGATATTGATTGCAAGACGTTCAACAACTTCAATTTTTTCAAGCGTGTTATGTTATGTTATGAAAGCCGTAAATTTCATCGAGACGGCTTATTTGTAAATAAAACTCAATAACTTTCATATTGAATGATCGAATCCGACGTCATCGGTGCGGAGCATTCAACTGCGCAGACGCACGTGCTTGACAGCTTAACAAGGATTCTTTATTTAAATTGAGATCTGCTATATTTTTATACACTATTTTATTGCATATCATTGGCCTGCTTAATGCCTTAATCGGTATTATGTAGAGACTGTATAATATGCAGTCAGCACGTGCTTTCTCAAGCATGCAGAAGCTAGATGTTATACTATATCATATCATTATCATATATTATCGTGCCGTGTGGTGATGGCAGTGCAATATCGTATAAGGGTAAAGACAGCAGTAAGTAATGGGCAGCCCGAGTTACTCCGGTTCGATTCCCAAGAACCCATCCCCTCTTAAACTACCTATTCATATGCGATTTACGTGCCTGATAGATGGCAACAGGCTTGCCCCCTATTATTTGTTTTGTTTTATTAGAAAATCAACAGCGTTATACTATAATTACACTATATTGTATACAATTTCAAAATATGGCAACAAATTACAGGTTTTCCTTAATTAACTTTAAACCGCCGTGTGGAGAACGCAGAGCAGAATATAATTGTCTGTCACACCACCCCCATCTCTCCCATAGGTGACGTACATACTATTACACGGGATCTGGCTTAATTGGCGAAAGGTGGGTGTTTAATTCACCTCTGCCTACCCCTTCCGAGATATAGGCGTGATTTATGTTATGTTAACTTTAAGTTACCTAACCTCTACGACAAATTATTTATAATATGTATTCATAAATCTTTCATTTCGCTTATTTAACAAATGAAGTTAAACTTTATTTCCTTTACTATCATATTGAATTTAATGTTTGGGCGAAAGTATTATATGTTTCGCAACGTGTAACGTGCTCTTCATTGGAGGTCACTGATTTAGTAGACCATTAAAGTTTGGCCCAGATAGCAGTCAAATTACAATGATCGCGCCAGAACCAATCATTATTGCGTAAACTTGCTATTTTGGAATTTTTATTGTATACATCTAATTTTATGCATAAGCCACAAACATGTTCTATGGCAGGCAGTGGTGGTTAGGGGAAACTGGTAGATTATAATAACTGAACATTTTAGAAAAATTAGTACCTTACAATATTATGGTTCGAAAAATTCGGCCGCGGCAAGAAAAAGCACAGGCATCTGCCCGGATCGCAGAGGACTCGGGTTCGATTCCCGCATCAAGGCTATCTTTTAGACTAACTTTATCGAACTTTTTTCTAAGCACAATATTCTTTGTAACAATTTTATACATAAGATTAGCCGCTTTAAGCAACATGCCCGCTTTGTGCCACTTTCCCCTTATTACTCTGAATAATATTAAAAACACAATTTTCACGTGTCATCGGCAGTTAACAAAAGCAATTCATAGATCATTATTTGATAACATTAATAAAGTCTCGTAGTTAATAATTACCCTAGACTAGAATCAGTTGGCAGTAACGCAGCGTTTGCCAAATAGATTTTAATTAGTTTGCTAACGAGCAAACTCCGCGAGAAGGATTTAAATCTAATGTAGTCGGGGACAGTGGTAAAAAATATTAAGTCGAATGAATATTTCAGGTAGGAAACTAAGAATTAATATCAGCTGTCCAAATCACCAACCTTGAGAAGTATAGATTGGCATTTTAGAATGCGTAGACCGATTACTACCACTACCAACCGAAAAAACAGAATGCGACATATTAGAATGCAGATTTTTACCACTAACAACCGAAAAAACAGAATTTGACATATTAGAATGCAGATTTCTACCACTAACAACCGAAAAACAAAAACGCTGGTAAACAATTCTACACGTGTTACCGTATACAATTAAAAAGTTAACAAAAGCTTTTTCGCCTTGAAATGAAAATGAAAATGCGATATTCGAATAAAGTGATTGAGTTTAGGGTACCTGTACACAATGAAGCAGCATACATTTAGTTGTTATGTGCGAACTTGTTATACGTTAGGACTGCTCTTTGTAACCAGGTTACGGTTAAAGTTGTTCCTATTAGAAAATCCTTAAATACTGTGAGTGCCGGTGCAGTTTCAGGTATTTTTAATGTGCCTTCAAACACGGAGAACTTTTGAGAAATTTGTGGACACCCATCCAATGGCCGAACTTTGCGACCAATGACTTGTTGAAACAATCGCAGCCGAACAAGCTAGCCACTGTGCAATAGAACTTTTTAGGGCAAACGAGATTCACATAGAGGGACAAGAAATATGTGGGATAATCTATTAGTTTATCACAACAAAAAATTGTGACATCATCACTGTTACTTTACAACCGAAATCGTGTATTTTGGTAAGAAATAGGAACACGTTTAACTTCATCATCATCATGATCAGCCCTTTATTTTCTCCATTGCTAGTCCACAAGCCTTCCCAATGGATGGAAAAATATAGGGAGAATGGGCCATAACGTGCCACGCTGGCCCAGCGGGGATTGGTGGATATTAACAACTGCAGATGCAGCAAGTACCAACTGCAACGGGTTAATATGGAAGCACAAACATAATATGATTGTTGGTCACCCATCCAATGACCGGCCTTAGCAAAAATTGCTTAGTTTACTCAAGCACATACCGAGCGCCCTAAGCCACTGCTCTATAGAGCTTTTAATATTCTACCCCGTAACAATCTTATTCTAGTCAGTATTGGCGTTCCCTGTCGCCTTCGTCTGGCATTTATTCATCCCGCTCGCCCTTACATTGCGAAAGTAAATCTGCCCGGCTAGCATGACCACTGAAACACTGGTATATGTAGCGTATCAAACAGTCCAGCTATACAATTAAAACAGGTGCGCAATCAGCTCAACCCCTCACATACGTACTCGTAACTACGCCAGCAAAACGGAATGTCGATACCGTTTCGTTTTTCCGCCTGTTGGTCACGTTTATCTCGCACGCTGTTAAAAGTTCCACACTATAAAATTGCAACTGGACGGTGAATTTTAACCCCGAAGCGTTAAAACATAGGTGTATTAACATTTAACATACATAATTCACGCCTATTTAACCCCCGATAATTATTTAGGTCCCATGTAATAGGGGGTGAGCCTGTTACCATTTATCGGGTACGTAATCACAGTATGTTGCTAGATGGTATAATTTTGAGGAGACTTAAAATGCATTATGGTAGGTAGTTAAGTAAATAAGTAAAAATAATTAGTTTTATTTTATGAGTTTTACTTAATTTGCCATATACAAAATTACGACTGTTTATTCCCGAAAGGGCAGGCAGAGGTGAATTACCATCCACGTTTTGCCAATTATAAGAAAAAAAATATATGACGTATTACTAAGAAAACACCATTGCGATCGTCGTTTCAAATGTTAGAGTCGTTGTCAAAAATTGGATTTTGTTTAATAAAAACATTGTGGTGGAGTGTTGGGCGCGTTTCGTGGTGTCAGTCAGATTTATTTTCGCTAATTCAAAAATTGTTACAGAGTGGATTTTGTGCAGTGAAAGTAGTGTTATTTTGATGCACAAGCATCCGTGTTGATGTGCAATTATGCAGAACCATTGAAAATAAGTCTCGTGATGTGTTTGTTGTTGTGGTGAAAACCACTATAAAAAGTGGTTTTGTCCATCTCATCAGTCACCATCATGAACTCTGTTACCATTAAATTCGCGCCAAGCACTCCCTAGATACGTTAAAATGTGTGACACCCATATTTTAATGTAAAATTAATTTCATTAATATATTTCACACACTCATTATCTCATATGACTACAGTTAAAATATACACTATAGACATGGCTGTATGGGCTAGACCCTTTGCCTTCCCAATATAGGGAGAATTAAAAAAAAACATTGTGTTATTGTTTGCTCCTTGGTGCCTAACCCAGGAACATTAACTTTTTTAACCGATGAAAAACGGAGAAGGTTACTCAATTCGTACCCGTATGTTTGTTTTCATGTTATATAGGTACCTAACCCTGTCATATTGTACAACACTTAACGGTACACTTACTGGTAAAGGACCCTGAAAACAAGTAGTTACTGCAGATTTAATATCAAACAGAAAGTTCCAAATGCCTGGTATTAGATTAAAAAGTTTAATGAGTGGTGTAAAGTTCACTAGAGTTCACTATGTCTCAGTTGAGTCTTTATAATATTATGCCATTAGTAATTCTTAACCAATGGCTTAGTTAACTATTAGTAATATCTGCAAACAGGTTCACGAAACATCGTATACAAGTCAAACAATGTTACAATGCCATAGGATGTTCTATCAGTTTGGCTTAAAATTGAATTTTCCTCGCAAACGACGGATGCAATTAGTGAACTGCTGGGTTCCGTTATTGTTTCCTCGTCGCTTGCCGACTGAAAAGCATAGGTATAAACGCAAATAATAGCTTCACGGTCCTGCTGATGGCTTAGTATGACAAACTGCCGTACTCAGAGATCTCAATTAACTTTAATGAGTACTTAATGTCAAAAAATTTCATCCCGGCAAGAGTTGTTAAGACTAGTTTTGAATTGTATTTTTTTGACATGAAGTACTTATTAACGTTAATTGACGTCTCTGAGTGCGGCAGTATGTATATTATCAAAATATTACATATATGTTTATTTACATAAATAAATTTGTATAATTATCTACAGAAATGAATTAGCCGTGTTTGGCTAATTAGGGGTAAAAGAGGAACGCGCGGTGCTGCCTATTACGTCATCATTATGTATCATTGTAGACTGCTACGAGGGAGTGCCCGTTCTATTATAATTTTTACTTACTTTTGTAATTTTCTAACAATAATTAATTACAATTTTTCGCTTTTTTCGCTTTAGATATTATACTTTTCTCCTATCGCGTCGGCTTGTGTATAAAACTTCATCATATTGATGTAATGCTCGGGGCCCGTTCAAACATAGCAAACTCCGTGTCAAATTTTCTCAATCGACTTCATGCATTTACTTTATACAAGTTAAGGTTGACAATCGATTGAAATTGATGCTTTTTTGTAGTCTGCGTGCTCCTGACTGCACATAACGTAATGTCGGTACCTACCTATTGGCTCGCGGCATCCCTGGGTGAGTATTTGTGTACAGAATCGGTCCAGGCCACAGATATATCAATTATATCTGTGGTCCAGGCATTTAGGTAACTACAGGTTTTTAATTTACTTCGGTTGAAGAGCACAAATAAAAAAATATTATTTGCTATTATTGGTTTTATATTGACTTCACATCAATAGAGGCATATTCCATCCATAGGGCATGCCTGTGCCGTAGTAGTGTGCACATTAAAAACTTCACGATAATGATATTTTATAATAATAATACAGATAGATTGAACAAATATTTGTAATAGGTAATACACTTTTATTATTCTATTTTTAATATATTTCTTCTTTTAAATTTAGATAGAAAGTGTATTATGACGAGAGAAAATAATTTTTGAAATGAATTTTTAGTTATTAAACGCTAACTACGTGGTTTAATAACATTTCTTCAGCATCTGCAATGAAGTTCATTACTTTTGTTGATATCATACTGACGTCCTTCTGTAGATAATACAATATGACAAATGAAGTAGAAAGAAGAAGAGCAAACCATTTTTAATGTTTATTTTCAAAAATACTATGAAAACTATGATATCACTATGCCGGTCCGGAATTGTAAACGTCTAGGTAATATGTTTGGCGTCCATCCAGAATTAATTTGCCTACTTAGTTCTATTAATTATGTGTTCAAAATTGTGTGCGCTACAAATTTGATTAATGTATTTCAAATTAATATTACCTAGTTAAAGAACTGTCAACACTACATTGTACGGTCGGCCAAAAAAGTGGTGTACAAGTTCTGTGTAAAATTAACACAGTTTTTCATAGGAACTAGCCACAGTGTGATGCAATATTACGTGGGTAAGCTATACAGTGACTTAAATAGATATGCCTATATTCTTCCAGCCATAGTACCTGTACCCTAGCGCTGCTAGGCTAGCAGTGGGGTAATGCGAAAGCAGAACGATTAATGGTGGCAAAAGTATCTAAATTCCGTTCCATGGGCATGTGAGGCAGATGGATTGAAATACGTTGGCAATAAAAAATTATTCTATTATATTTTTAAAATAATTACCGCTAAATTAAAAGTACCTTTGAAATGAATTCGGCGGTAAATAACACAATTCTCATTTAAAAACGAAGCACCTCTGAAGTTTGCTCTAATGAGTTTTATGTACCTATTAAATATTTACATTAAAATATATTATTGGCCGTGTGGTGACGGCAGAGTAGAATACAATTGTCACCTCCCCAAATCTCTCCCGTGGGTGTCGTACAAGGCGACTAAGGATAAATCAGTGATTAGGAATGAGCAGCAGCGTTCCTCTTATACCACCTAGGCTAGCAATGTACTGAGACTTTTGTGCCCGATAAATGGCAATTGGCTCGCCATGGGACTTGACATAGTTGGCGAAACGTGGGTGCTAGTTCACCTTTGCCTACCCCTTCGGGGATATAGGCGTGATTTATGTATGTATGTATGTATTTTTAAAATAATTACCGCTACATTACTACTTCTTGCTGGCCTGGGAGCAAACAAATAACTTAGAATAGGCCAGTCCCGACTCATCCCATGGGTGTCGTAAAAGTCGACTAAGGGAAATTGCCAGGTGTAGACCAATAAGCACCTTGGGGCACCCAAATGGTGGAGGGCAAACCACCAACAACAGCATACCCAAAGAGGGTTGGTGTCAGGCAGGCGGCCGGCTGTAAAACCTAAGCTAAAACTTTGGGCAGTATGGATTGGAATGTTGTCATTCCAATCACTCTCTCCGTTCAAAGACATGGTCCGTTCTGTCTCTTTTCTATACATTCATTCATCACTAGCACCTTTACGGAGTGATGGATGATATGAATCAAAAGGGAGTGGATGATTTGATGACGTCTGACCGATATGAATGGAAGAGGAAACATACTGCGCCGACCCCAGATAGACTGGGAACAGGGCAGGGAGAAGAATGACCGCTACATTAAAAACACCTTTGAAATGAATTCGGCGGTAAATAACACAATTCTCATTTAAAATCGAAGCACCTCTGAAGTTTGCTGTAATGAGTTTTATGTATTAAATATTTATATGAAAAAATTATAACTAGGGGATCGGTCCGGTCCGGTGCGTATACGGACGGAATGACCTTTTCTGGAACATTTTTGTCTTACGCCTATAAATATATCATTTAGCAGAATTCAAATACAAAATTCTTTTCATCCCACCATCTCGGAAAAATCGTTTTTGCTCTTCGATATGGGTGTTTTGTGGGTGTTTCTGGGTGAATGGGTGTTTTGTGGGTGTTTCTGGGTGAATGGGTGTTTTGTGGTTGTTTCTGGGTGAATGAGTGTTTTGTGTGTGTTTCTGGGTGAATGGGTGTTTTTTGGGTGTTTCTGGGTAAATGGGTGTTTTGTGGGTATTTCTGGGTTAATGGGTGTTTTGTGGGTTTTTCTGGGTGAATAGATGTTTTGTGGATGTTTCTGGGTGAATGGGTGTTTTTTGGGTGTGTCTGAGTGGATGGGTGTGAATGTTGTGGGTGTTTCTGGATGGGTGTTGAGAGTGTGTTTGGGTTAATGGGAGGGTGTTGTGGAAGTTTCTGGGTGAAAACAGAAACTGTTGTGATTGTATTTTTTATTTGTATTTTGAAATTTCCTCGTTGGGGGGATGAAAAGTTACGTGTTGCACTCGAGTGCAAAGATTTTTCACCTTGTGCTCTTTTGATTCCCTCGCTATCGCTCAGGATTCTAATTTTTGAATCACTCGCTACGCTCGTGATTCAATTTTAGAATCCTTCGCTAGCTCGGTCATCAAAATTGAGCACGCGGTTAAAAAACAACTTTGCACTCACGTACAACAAATAACTATTATTGCATAACGTATTGTCTATATAGTTACAGTTTATTGTGGCTGGAGCATTCCATTTCCTTTTATTCTTCTTATTTCTCTTTTTTTCTTCTATTTCCTTTTAAGCAAGGAATCAGATAAAAAAGAAACAAAACCAAAAATAAAATATGTGTAATCAGTACGTTTGTGTGTGTGTGTGTGTGTGTGTGTGTGTGTGTGTGCGTGCGTGTGCGTGTGTGCGTGTGCGTGCGTGTGTGTGTGTGTGTGCTTGTGTGCGTGCAGAAATATTTTCCGACATCTTTTTGGGAACTTCCATTAGAAGTTTAAAACTCGATGAAAGTGGGAAGGAGTGACTTTACGTAAATGTTTTGTTAAGTCACATAGTTCTTGTTACTAAAATCAAACAAAATGAATATATAATGAATATTTTCTATAAGTCAACGATATAGATCATAAAATACTATGAAAAATACTGAATTGTTAAAACCTAATAAAAATCCGTATTTCAAATTATCTTACTTGAAACGCCAAGACTGGAATAATAATTATGCGCGCTATAGTAGGTGTACGGGTCTGTCCGGGTCCCGTACGGGTGTCAAAGTTTGTCAGGGATGTCACAAGACGCTCTAGAGGAGAATTAGTTAAAATGCGTCCATATATATTGAATGCGTTTATTGCACTGTTTTATGCGCGTTCAATAAGAATGCTACGTCCACAGTTTACACAAATTATTATTGCGCAAGAAGGCATTGTCACAGCAATGCACGTTATTCTAATAATTATTTAAATGGCTTGTACAGTAGGTTAGTAAGTACAGCAGTTATTGCTCATCTCATCACAATGGCGCAACAGCTATTAAAAAGTTTTACTCATATTTCTTACAAACGACACGTAAGAGATGCGTAAACGTTACTATGTTTCGGTATAATTTACGATGGTCGTAAGATGTGCACGTACATGAACCTTGAAATTTTCTTTGTATTGTGATATCGTCGCTTCAAATGCACATCGAACGACTACATTAACATATTATAAAACAGCTAGCAGTACCTACTGTTGATACAGTCATAATTTCGTTCGCGCAGAGCTAGTTGAAATTATAGTCAAAATCGATAGAGCTGATGAATTTCAAGAAATCCAAATACATTGAATACTCTTTCGGAGAATATTGAATTACTATTGATTGCTACTCGTATAGTAAAATTCTTTTTTCGACTAAGGTCGTATAAAGTATATTTTTTATATATACAGGGTTATTTTTAAAACATTAATAACCTCCCATGACTAGATAGCTAACATTATAAACAACAACGTTTGTTTTATGAGTTTTAATATAAGCAAGCAAGTGTCATCTGCATATAGGGTAATATAATAATAATAAATAAATATTATTACACTCACACCTATCATCTAGCTCAAAGTAAGTAGCCTAAGCACTTGTGTTATGGATACTAGATGGCGGACATATTTTCAATATAATTATGTATATAAATGTTGAAAATATACTACATAAACATATACACAACCATGACTCGGGAACAAACATTTGTGGTCATCACAAAGTTTGCCCCTACCAGGATTCGAACCCGGAACCTCTTGGCCAATACCCAGCGATCTGAGCATTCGACCAAGGCGGCCGTCAAATATAAAGCAATACATTGCGCAAAATATTTTTTTAAGTTTTTATTGTACTGTCCTGACATTCATACATCTATGTTTTCAATCATAACCTAAAGGACGATGCTACGCTAGGCCCACGCGCTGCTGAATGCCGATATACGTAGAGTTATTGACTTTTAGAGCGGTAAATTAAATTAGTATTCATTTTTGTATGAAGGTAAAATCTTATGAATTATCAAAAGTCGTTGAACAAACATTGTTGCTTATGATGTTGGCGATCTACTCCTGCGAGGTTATTAATGTTTTAAAAATAACCCTGTATAATAAATCTTCTTCAGCCCTTAATATTCCGACTGTCGTGGTACAATATTTTCTATGGACGGAGGAATAACCTAGGAGGTATGGGCCATACATAACACCTCACGCTGGCCCAGTGCGGAGTGGTGGGTATTAACGACTGCAGTTGCAACCGGAACTAACGGCTAACATGCTTTCTGAAGCCCGGAAGAATTCGAGATAATTTATTTTGGTCACCCATCCAATACCCGGCCTTAGCGAACATTGCTCGGTGTGTGCAATTGCTACTGCTCTATCGACCTTCTCTCTTATAATAATAATGTAATAGATAATCTAATATACAATGGAAAATATGCTTCCATTGAGATTATATATTTGAAATGAAAATAGTCTAGATATTTTCCGTCTTTATGCAGGAAGCGAACCAATATCAAGAGAATGCGTGTGCAGTGTGCACCATTTGTCGAAGAAGTAGGCAATATCTCGAATACCGCTTTGAACGGTAACCGAAGGACGCCGTTGCACTGCAATCTGTGGATATTTTATTTTTCTTAGCAATGCACAAATATATTATATTGTAGACATGTAATATTTAACAGGAATCTCAATAGCTTGTCATACTATTTGTTTTATAATTTTGTGTTAAACTTAAATAAATCACGCCTATTAGATGAGTACAAAAACATGTAAGCTAATGTTTGAATTGATTATAACTGTTCTTCTCTTATACCACCTAGCAATGTACTGCGACTTTTGTGCCCGATAAATGGCAATAGGCTCGCCACCTATTACATGGGACCTAACATGATTGGCGAAACGTGGGTTCTAGTTCACCTCTGCCTACCCCTTCTGGGATATAGGCGTGATTTATGTATGTATGTATGTGAAATATATCATGCAAAAATAGAGTAGATAAAATAGATGTATACTACGATAATTTTGGCGTTATGCCGAACAAGTGTCCATGATGCATTCAAGCACGAAATCAAATACATCCCAGATCACTATTTTGAATCAAAAGCCCAGCGTTCAGCAGCTTTTCTGGATGGCAACTCGACAGAGTACCTACCTTATACCTATCTCATTTGAATCGCTAGTACCAGACTAATGAAAGTACGAATTGCTAATAAAAAGAACTAAGAATGAACTAAAACAATATTTGTTGTTTTAGAATTTAGTTTTGCCATAATAATATACAAATATAAAGAATCATAACATTTACCATCATAATAATAAACGGTAGTAAACATGGTACCTATAGCCATTCCGCGTTTTGTCATCGTCTTACAAACATGTTATTGAATGCGAGGAAAAGAGACGAAACACTGAGTAACTAGTCTATACATAAACCGTGTTTACTAATAAAGCCGGATATTTTCTAATACCTAATTAATACATACATACATACATAAATCACGCCTATATCCCCGAAGGGGTAGGCAGAGGTGAACTTAGCACCCACGTTTCGCCAATTATGTTAGGTCCCATGTAATAGGTGGCGAGCCTATTGCCATATATCTGGCACAAAAGTGTCGCAGTACATTGCTAGGTGGTATAAGAGGAACGCTGCTGCCCATTCCTCATCACTGATTTATCCTTAGTCGCCTCGTACGACACCCACAGAAGAGATTTGGGGTGGTGACAATTGTATTCTACTCTGCCGTCACCACACGGCAAACCTACTACTACCTAATTAATAATTCCTAAAATTACTTGAACAGTGCATGGATCTAATCCAAATGCGTCAGATTATTCGAACGCCTTGTATCTGGAATACGGCATTCGCAGTAGTTCTCAAGATCACAATAATTCCTAATAGTGCAACCAGCAACGGAAATTTCTCAGAATCGTGCTAAATGCCAGTACGCATTTGTTTCAGGTGGTTGAATATCAAGTTACTGTAAAGAGGAAACGATCTATAATAGCCATAACCCGAGAAGTGTATATCATGGCAACAAAATGGTGATTGCACGTCGTCATACATACATATTGCGCCCTTTTATCCCCGAAGGTGTAGGCAGCCCCTTAGCACGGGACGTGGAGAAAATTTCCTCGAGGAAAAGAAAATATTTTTCTCTCGCTCTAACTCTTACTTAATCCCGAGACAAAACACTGTCAAGTGGTGGAAATAGATTTTGTCCACGTCCCGTGCCAAGCCTGCTGAGGTGAATTAGTGTCCACGGTTGAGGAGGTGTGTGAGGTCCCGTGTAATAGATGACGACCTTATTGTAATCTACCAAGAAGAGCCTGCGATTGCATAAACCAAGCAATGCCGGTCGTTGGATGGGTGACCAAAAACAAGAATAGCGTAGTCGCTATTACTACTAGTTTAGAATTGTCAACTTTTGTACTATGTGCTCATTAACGTTAATTGACGCCCCTGAGTGCGGCAGTTAGCTTATACTACTTATACCACCACACCCTGAATAAATTATAAAAATAAAATTTTACAGAAATTCTCAACATACGTATATTTTATAAGATCCCCGTAAGCCAATTAAAGGTTTGGTTGAAGTGCCTCGTCGGGCGCAGATGATAATACTTTAATGGCATTTAGGTACTACGCAAATACGTGGTCTTGCAATTTTAAACGAATTTCTTTTTTAACTCAGACCTTTACAAACAATAAAAAATAAAGCGAGGGGAAAGCAAGATGTTGTTCTACATGCCGAGTAGAAAAGGTTCAGATTCACACTCATGAAATAATAATAAATTAAAATATTTTTAAATTAGGTTCACCAACAGATTTTTAACCTAACCATACACGATTAGTTAGCTGAAAAATTAGACAGGATTACTGAACATTTATGGATTGTGTGCAGTCATAAACGCTGATTGGGTTATTTAATTCTCTTTACATTTTCCCAATTACAGGAGAGACAGGTAATAATAGTGTAAAATACAATAGAAAAACGTTTCCTAATTCCCAAAACGCGCATCGTTTAATATTAGGTACAACAGTACGGTACAGATCGTTATTAAGTTATATTATTATTTTGATTTTTATTTCAACGCTATAAAAATGCTAGAAAAATGATCACAAAGAAATTTGTGGTCTGAAAAAGTGTCTTGCCTTGGTTGGCTGAGGGGTAGTTACCTATAGGCATCTGCCCGGAACGCAGAGGTCGCGGTTTCGATTCCCGCATCAAGACTATAATTTGTCGAACTTTTTCTAACCACATTTATATTTCGGCTACCTACACGGTCATTAAAACAAAAAAAAAATATCTGGCTGTCGACCCATGCAAATTAATACAAGTTAGCTGTCAATAAGAAACAATCAAAAGTTATCAGGTAAAAAATAAAATATCCGATCCGAATTTTTAGGAGAGAGCAAAAAGTATAAAAATTAAAAGCTAGAGGCTCCACTTAACCTTCTGAGTTATTAATATAAAAAATATACATTGCTTGTCTCGGCATCAAAATATTATTTTACAAGATATAATATATTTAAACCTTATAATGTATTCCTTTGTATATCTATGCATAAATTATTACCAATTGAATGGATTATCCTGTCTAATGTAATCTGTGTCAAATGTCTGCTATTCAAAACAATGTAGGTACTTATTACGTAAAGACAACAACGTCAGTTTCTATTATTAGTCTAGGTAAAAACATTCAGGTGTAGGTACTTACAGCTATAAATAATTTTTAGCGATAAATATGCATTATTAATGGATGAATAACTTTTTTTAGACTAATCTCTTGTAGAGATTAGTCCGCCCTTGCAAACTATGTACTGTAACTTTACTTGTACTGTGAATCGAAGAGGAAACATTATTGTGATGACCGATAAAGTAAGGAAGGATTATGATGACAGAGATGATGTTGGATTTTGCGTCACTACTACTGGTGCAAATATTTCGCAATTATAAGTGTCATGTAATGGAGTGGCGAGCCTATTGCCATGCACGGGACACGGTAACTGCAGTAATCGCTAAGTGCAGGAACTAGCTGCTACCCGTTCCCCGTTACTTACAAACCATAGTTGCCTTGGCTTGGGGCACCCATGGGGAGGCGGGGTGGTGACATTTGTATTTTACTGTTTGTGTAAAATGGAATTATTATTTTTAGGATTTGGTTAATGTGGTTGGGGCACTAATAAATTAATGTTTTAATTAATTATCGCACAGAATGATGCTCAGCATGAGGTCTACCTATTTTTATTACTCGAATACATTCGCAACGGCATTTAAAGGGAAACACGCATCATTAGTTTATAATTTATTTGAATAGCATCAAAAGTGTATTGCTAAAGAAAAAAGGGATTTACAAATTAAGGGAAATTTACATTTAGGACAACTAGGGCATGGAATATTCGCTTTGCAAAAATATAGTAGAGATTTTAATAGGAAAGAGTCGTTTGTAAAGTTAGTAACATTAACCACTAATTTGATTTAAATGTTCTATTGTGTTTTACATGGCTTTGCATTAAATTTGATGGTTAGGTAGGATTTGTTTAAGATTTACTATGTACCTGATGATATCTACCATAAATTTTGATGATGATGAGCCGTGTTGTGGTGACGGCAGAGTAGATTACAATTATCACCACCCTAAATCTTTCCTGTGGGTGTCGTCGTACAAGGCGACTAAGGATAAAACAGTGATGAGAAATAGGCAGCTGCATTCCTCTTGTTCCACCTTGCAATGTACTGCGATTTTCGTGAGCGATAAATGGCAATATGCTCGCCACCTATTACATGGGACCTAACATAATTGGCGAAACGTGGCGTGTTAATTCACCTCTGCCTTCCCCTTATATAGGCGTTATTAATGTATGTATGTGTGTATTACAATAAATTTTCAGCGAAGAAACAATGAAAAATATTCCCTGATTGATGGTTTGAGTTTATATCTGTTGTAATAAAAAATAATGGTTATTCTACCACTATTCTTTTATTGATATTTTTTGTATTGATATTTAAAGTTTTAAGGTAATGATTGTTTTAAAAATAACTCTGTGTATTATGTATTTAGTTTGAAAGGTGTGGGCTAAGACGGGTATCGTATTTAATCGTTCACGATTTTTTTATACATATTATGTATTTGAAACATCAAATATTATATATTAATGCGATATTCATTTCTTGTATAACCCGGATACTGAATATACATTTCTTTACAACTGATTATATAAGGGGTTTAAGTATCAAATTGCTGTTTTCTATGGAGAATTTAGAAAATTCACTTTTCCATATAAACATATTAGCCATTTTTTAAGGAACCACAAATCTTAATTTGATTTAATTTTATGGGTATATTTAGACAACATTAAGCTATAGGATACCTAGGACACCTATAGATTTTTTTTATAACGAGACGGACTGGTGGTGTGTCCGTGGATCTAAGTGGTACTTAGGAAGAGCTGTTTTTGATGATTTATTGGTAGTGAAATAAATAAAAATAAGATAATTTTTTTTACATAAATATAAGTCCTTGAAATGAATTTTAAAATAAAAAAGAATAATGGACATCACTATTGTTTTAAAGGAATTATACACTACTACTAAATAATGAGGGTACATCGGCAATTTCAAACTTTAATCCCTGTTATTAATACTGAAAATACTGTTACCTAACATTGTGATTTAATAAGAAACAACATTTTCGATACATTTTTATTTCCATGTCTTAAAATTCATTCTTAGGCATACTGACTTAATAATCAGAGGACTTACCTAATGAATTTAAAATACTCTTAAAATTTGAGGAGATTATGCTCTAGGATCTTTCAGTCAGGTACATTAAGCTGTAATGTAGAAAGAATAAAACAACAATGTTCCTTTAGTAATATTTTGCTCTAATGTTGTAATAATACAATGATGCTTAACGAAATTTTGTTAAAATCTACCCAAGTAACAGACAAGGGCACATTAGGTTTTAATTTTCTTTTAAAGATAGTAATTTTTATAGGCAAATACTACTTTATATTGTAAATTTAATTACGATGTATCTTCAACGTAATCAGTAGGCATGTAGTCTTAAAATTGGTTATTATTTGAAAAATGAAACGTGAATTTCAGGTATTTTGTCGAGGTTTCCATGTATTGTTCCAAAATTGTCCCGGTATTCTGCACTATCTATTATGTCGGCCGCAAATTGGAATTATGTAGGTACGGTGTACAACAAACTTATTCAGTGCATTACAGGTCGAGAAGAAGAGAGAAGAATACAGAAGAGATCGCTCGTAGCGATAAGACCGCCCATTGTACAATCGTTAAACATAATGTCATTAGTCTTAAGCTCAAAATGTTGATAGACAATTAAGTTTATTCTATTCTACAGGTGCAAGGAAAAATATAACTGGTATCAACACGACATATAGTTTAAATACAGATATATTCAATTCAATTATTTGTTATAGTCATTAAAAAATAATCATTCAAATATATACAAAAGTTAATTCACAGTAGGTACTAGATCCTATGATTAAACTAATGCACATAATTTTTTGGACAAATAACTTTAAAAACGCGGACGGAGCCTCTCTCCTTCAAAACGCTCCGAGCACGTCCCGTCCGTGACATATGTCCTTCATGAACATTTTGTATGAAACAATATTTCGGCAGTCAAGTATTACGTATACGTTACGTATGCAGAGACACAAGTTAATATCGTAACTAACAATACATACTAACTTACGATTTACAATAAGTCCTCTAACAGTGCGGTTGATTTCCCTCTAGATGAGGGGCTTTTAATTTGATTATCAGCAGGGCAAGAGTAATCATATTTCAGCTTAAGCTACGATTCGATATTAATCAGTTCGATATTTATCGGAACTGTTCCCAGTTATTGTGCATTCCGGAATTTATCGCCTCCATAGTTTAGTGTTCGTATTATAGATTCGCGTTCCAGATCTCGAAATATTCGAATCCTTGAAACAACACTTCGAAATTTCATTAGATGTATTTTTGTGAAGATAAATATGGAGCATTGAAGAGTCACAACTTTTATTAAAACAAAAAGAATGAGTCTCAAACAAAATGTATCCTTGTGTTTTATGAAAAAGTCTCTCTAAAAAAATTGATAAAAATTTTCGTTAAAACAATACAATTCTACCAATTTTAATTTTTTTATTTTTATTTTATTGATATTATTTATTTATATTGTTATTTTAACTATTTTATTTTGGATATGTGAATCCAAAATCCATCCAGAGTGAACTTAAACTACAATTTTTAACTATAAATAGTGTAGTTTAAGTAAGATAACTAACAACTTCAAAATACAGAAATCGTAATAAACATAATTAAGTATTACTAAACTAGCTAAAGCTAGCTAATACAAACTTTTTTAAATATGTTTGACTTCCTGACCAGAAAGTAGCATTTTCCGACCGCTAGGAGTATGATCCACTTCCTGGTCGGAGGTAACATCAAATTTTCTACTTATCGGCCGGTTAAAAGAAAGCCACAGATCGCATCATTATATTAGGGTTACATACTGGCGATCTGAGACATTATTTGTTTTATCATGTAATAAATAACTATTATACATTCATACTCCGCGTTATTCATCTACACAGGTACGTAATAAATACGACAAATCGAATTGTTCCTTTAATATAAAAACAACACAGTAAAAAAACTCCGTAACATTTTGTATTCAAAAGTAAGGCTTTTTTGCATGTGGATTTTCTATTCAAGAAGCAAAATTTACTAGTAGAAATACCATGTCACTAATGTAGTTTGAATTTTTATATTCAACAAAAGTATCACAGTAGCACTTCTAAAGTTAAAAATTACCGTTAACTATAAGTAAGTAACTGCCGCACTCAGAGTCGTTCATTAAATTAGTCATAATGGGTATTTTACAAATTATCATTAAAACATCTAATTGACCGTTCCTCTCAGAGTCGAAAATAATTGATTGATTTGTTATGTGACAATTTTAAGTCAGGTTAGTGCAGTGCATCTATAAATCCAGTGTTATCGGTAAGTGCGGAATTGCCACATGCAAAAAGCCATTGAATTGTTTCAATGGCTATTATTAGTTACGCTAGTTTTTATAACACAAAAATATTGTTTTCCATTAGAATTTGTTACTAATAGCTATTTACTATAATTTTAACGTAAAAATATACAATAATGATTTAATTTTATCAAACTTGAACTGTAAATGCCATGACTTTTTAGATTTGGCCACACCGGACCAAAAGTCATTCTAATAAAATCAAAAAGTCAATGTCAACAAACAAGAAATACCCCAAATAATTCCATGGAAATACCAAACAAAAACATATCAATATCAAATCTATTTATTTTGTGATCAAATAGAAAAAGCCACTGCAAGTGGAGTCAGCCTGGGAAATCATTAACATAAAAAGTCTGAACGGCACACTCGATATTGGCGAAATCATATAGGAAACGCCATATAAAAAAGAAGAAAAAGCCACACAAACCCTATCTTCATTAAAATAATTGATTAGTACTATGATTGTCTTGGTAAGTATTGATGATTTCTTTGTTACATGCATGGGGTTCGATCGTTCCGGGAGTGGAATGACTGAGGAATTTAATTGTAATGCATATGTGCACAGTATTCGTATTTTCTTATATTTTTTTGTGCTTGGATAGAATTATCCTGTATTCCAAGGTGCATTATTAAAAAGTAACTAATATTTCTTTGCAATTTGCAGCGTGATACAATAACATTAAAAAGAGCATGGGACAATCTTAAGGCCATGACCTGTAAACCTACAGAGCGAGGGAGTTTAATAAAAACTGGAGGTGGTCCATAAAATCCACCACTGTCCCCACAGCAAGGAGCTATCATAAGCTGTAGAGGAGGTAACATTTATTTTCCACTAATTAACTGTTATGAAAGTGTAACAATTTATATAAATTATCTGTAACCTATCCTTATTAACTTTAATATTATTATTCAGGCTGCACCTTCAATTATATGTGAAGTGCAGAATCCATTTGATAATGATGGTATTGTGCTGTCCATATAGACAATAATCAAAATAAAACAGTATAAAATATTATGGACAATGAGTTTGACCTAGACTTTGCTATGAGTACCTATTATATTTCATAAGATTTTAAATAAAATGAGCAATTGTTTAAAAACTTGTTGATATGAATCAAGTTGTTTTTATGTTACTTTAAGGAAAATTTTAAATCTTGGTGCAACTGGCTATTAGTATATATAGTTCAATAATAACATGCAATTAGAAAAATTATTTAAATTAATGATATTATACTTATCTTTTTTCAGATCATATAGATATAATTATTAGATGAGGGGCATATTATCAAATCTAAAGACTGACGATTACACACCAAGTCAAAAATATTTTTTTACCCGGAGAATCAAGTTAAAAAGAAATGTGCTGCTGAAATAGACGAAGAGTGGAGTAAAACTCTTTTGGAAATTCTCAAATTACAGTTCAAGGAATCAAAAAATAAATTGGAACTCAAAATAAAATATTTCTTTTATATCTACTAGTTTTATTCAAAAAAACAAAATAAACCCCAAGCAATGAAAATGAATTAGCAGAAAAATAAAGGGATTAGGCTTATAAAAGAATTTAATTACATTATTTTAATTTTACAATTATTAGTAATATTAATTGTGACATTGCTTGATTAAATTTTGCTTTATTCTGTTTGTGTCCTCATCTGTAGAAGGGAATTTTACAAAGTCTTTCATTGTTCTTGCTTGGATAGACACTTTGGTGACAATTTGTGATACTGACTTGTTGACCTAATAATATTTATCCATCTTCCATCACATTACCACTTAGTTTCTGAAATAAATATAAAGACAGTAATGACAGATATTGAAAGTACATGCATACATACATAAATCATGCGTATATCCCAAAAGGGTAGGCAAAGGTGAATTAAACACCCACTATTCGGCAATAAGTTAGGTCCCGTGTAATACGTGGCGAGCCTATTGCCATCTATCGGGCACGTGAATCGCAGTATATTGCTAGGTTGTAGAGGATTGCTGCTGCCCATTATTACTCATCGCTGTTTACCTTCAGTAGTCTTGTACGACACCCACGGGAGAAATGGGTGTGGTGACAATTATATTCTACTCTGCCTCTCTCTCTACGGCTCATTGAATGTAAAGTAATATTCAACTAACCTGAAAAATTCCAGTTGCTTAATACCGCAATGTTATTAACAGTATTACTTCAGGGGCAAGCCTGTCCTGTTTCGGTGCTTTTTAAATCAGGTTCCAAACTTGGGGGTAAAGTATTTTTTACTGCCCGGAGTGTAAATTTGTACCTTGCATGAAATTCAAGCACATAGTGAAAGTATCAGAATAGTCGCGTAAATAGAATATAGGTTGTGCTTGTCTGAATTTTCCTACGTAATCTGTAAGCTCCACAAAATCCACAACGTAATTTATTATAAATTATTATTGAAAATATCACTATGAATGCACTGAAATATAAATTACAACAAAAGATAACCCTACTTTTCAAATGTCAAATAAACGTCACATAAGACCTAAGTAAGGGTCATCGGTTACTCAAATTTTAAGTTTCATTAGCGTCACTATTGACCCATTATCTGACTCTGAGAGGGAATTTTATTTAATGTTTACTTAAATGTCATTTAATGATCATTAAATCGACTCTGAGTGCGGCAGTAAGTCCGTAAAACTACTACTACTAAGAAAAAGTGTTTAACCTAAAGGAAAACCATAATAACCGCTCTGAGATAGAAGTACTCGTGGAATTATAGACTGTAGCGTACTATGTACTCTGTAATTACCTACGCGAGATATGAATAAATTACTTAACATTTTGTATATTCCTCTTTCTACTAGAGTCGATTATCTTAATGTATGTACCTACTAATGAATAATTATTATTAAACTACAAATTGCATCAATTGGAATTGATTAGCAACTAAATGATGTAATGCGTGTAATTATTGACAGTCACTTTGTGCAGTCCCATCATCATCATCATTATCATCATCATCGTCACCAGCCCTTTAATGTCCCCACTGCTAGGGCACGGGCCTTCCCATGGATGAAAGAATAAAGGGAGAATGGGCCATAACCCACCACGCTAGCCCAGTGCGAGTTGGTGGGTTGTATTAACGAATGCAGATGCAGCCGGGACCAATGGCTAAACGTGCCTTCCGAAGCACCGAGGAACTCGAGATAATACATTTTTAGTCTCCCATCGAATGACCGGCCTTAGCGATCATTGCTTAGTTTACGCAATCGCAGGCCGAGCGCGAAATTTTTGCGCTTTTTGCCACCAAAATTAAAAATGCATGCCTAAGCTTCAACACAATGGTATTTGTAAAAATATCTGTTTTGGATGTTAGAAATTTATTTGTACATTCCGAGGGTACTTTGGCCATTGTATTCTGAAGTTGAAGGGTTAGAGAAATTTCGACAAATTAATTAACGTTTGGCCGAGTGGTATTATTGGCAGCCAAAATGAATTTACTAAATAAACATATACATATACACATATAAAGGTTTCATGAAATAAATAACAGACTGAAGAAGTGGTTAATTGTATTACGGGCGATTGTATATCCCTATATAAATCTGTTTTTTCCACTAGGGGTGGGTGAGGATAAGCACCCTCATTTTTCGCCTTATTAAGTATGTCAGTTCAAATGTAATAAGAGGTGACCCTTTAGTTAGACATTTAACGGGAACTTAAACCGCAGTAACTTGCTTGATAGTGCAGCAGAATACAACTGTCGCCACCCCCCATCTCTCCCGCGGGTGTGGTACAAGGCGACTGATGGCAATAGGTCGCACCGCACCTATCATATTAAGCAAACTCTGCCAACCCCTTCGGGATAAATAGGGGTGTTTATTTATAAATTATAGTCATTTATAAGTAGATACGACACGATGATGCAATCTTATGATTTATAATTATAAGCTCGTGTCGTCCCTTACCTACTCCAATACACTGGACAATTAACAGATAAAAGTACGAGAAATTACAATACATAGGTACATTTAACGACGCCTATTTATCTCCGCAGGGTAGACAGCAATGAATGAATACCCATATTTCAGCAACTATGCAATACAAGACAAGTTATGGGGTGCAGTTAGCTAGTTCTAGGTAAAAGTACCAAGAGACCAAGAGATACCAACAAGAACGTTACGTTGCGTTGCCCGGATGCAGATCACGCAGGTTTCAGTCCAGCGTCTTCTCTGCATGCGGGCATTGCATACAAAAAGTTTATTACATACATACATACATAAATCACGCTTATATCCCCTATGGGCTAGGCAGAGGTGAATTAACATGTAATAGGTGGCGAACCTATTGTCATCTATCGGGCACATCAATCGCTGTATATTGCTAGATGGTACAAGAGGAATGCTGCTGCCCGTTACTCATTGCTGACTTTACCCTTAGTCGCCTTGTACGACACCCACGGGAGAGATGGGGTGGTGACAATTGTATTCTTCTCTGCCGTCACAACACGGCGTGAAAAGTTTAATAATATTATATAATCCGTACGAAAACAAAAAAAGTATATTCAATTATTTCTCAATAGGTTGATCCACAACAAATCCTTTCCAGAAAAAAGTTTTACATACAAAAATTACGCCTATATCCCCGAAGGGGTAGGCAGAGGTGAACTAGCACCCACTTGTCGCCAATTATGTTAGCTCCCATTTAATAGGTGGCGAGCCTATTGCATATAGGTGGTATAAAAGGAAAGCTGCTGCCTATTCCTCATCACTGTTGTAACCTTTATTCGCCTTGTACGACACCCGCGAGAGAAATTTGGGATGGTGACCAATTGTCACCATCCCAAATTTCTCTGCCGTCACCACACGGCAAGGCAGGATTCAGTCCTGCTTCTTCTGCATGCGGCATTGCATAAAAAAGGTTTATTAAAATTAATTATAATCCGATTAAGTAAGAAAACAAAAAAGTAATTCAATCATTTCCCAACAGGTTGTTCCGCACAACAAACCCCTTCCAGAACAAAGTTTTAATTCTCAAAATTAACTCCATACAAATTTCTTTATGCCGTAGTAAACTTTACTTCTATTTTTCTTTTTATTTATCACAGTGATTAAAATTACAACCGAAATTACGTTTTTCCCACTTTTCACTACCATATATTTTTTACTACATATGATGCATGTTACGCATACGCATTAGCGTTATACTAAGTATTTTTCCTAAGGAACAATATTTGTCAATTTTAATTAGAACAGTATTAAAAGTTGTCAATTAGAAGTACCTAAACAAGCAAACAAAAGAACTATTCTGCCCGCTTGCTAATGAGGGTCCCGACTAATTACCCAAGACACTATTGTATTAGAAAAAAGGCGGCGACAGCATTTTTCCGAACATCGTTAATTTTTCACAAACTTTCTTTCACAGTAATACAAATTCACTGTAAGATAAAAGGAATAACAAATAACATTACACGCAACTAACTAGACGCAACTCATAAAGTTTACTTCAATCGAATTCACGTAACGAGCAAAACTTGCATCAGCGAAAAACTTTACCAAAAGAGCTTTTAAAACTGTTTCAGTTCGCTAAAAGTACCTTAAACCGGCATAAGGAAGACACTCGTGTCAAAAACATACCGCTTTTGCCGACTGAGGGTGCACCGACCACAGCTACCTTCACCTCGCACAGCGAGGATTTCTTGCGTCGTATGCCCCGGCTGGTCATTGCGAGTGTTGCGACACGTTCATCGCACCGCGCCGCGAAACTCTGCCTGAGCGGCGCGCCACCGGCCAACCCCCGCGCCACTACCGCTAAAAATACGCGAAGCGACAGCGTTGCGCGTGTTAATGGGTCAAGATCTGGCCAAGATCAGAGTCGCCAGGCGTGTTTACGTCCACGATTTCCTGAGCCACGTGCCAGCGACAGGCCTGTCAACCTTAGGGCTGTCCCGGAACAACTGTCCCGTCTGCCCTGCGGTGTCCCGTGCGATCACCGTAATTGTGCCCTTTCGGCCGTCAGGCGACGCTCGCTATTTAACTGTCGAAATTTGTTGATATTAAATAACTGTTTCTTTGGATTTGGAACATGCATGCAGATGATATTAGACTTATGACATGAGGTATAATATAAATCTTATGTTGTGGCCGTTATAACTAATAAATTGGTTTAATTTAGTGATTAGGTATACAAATTGTAGGTATGTTATCTTACGATAATATTGGTAAGATTACTCACATTATATAGTACATACTGCAATAAAATTTAATAATTAATATAATTATTTCATAATATTTTAAAACAATTTTGAAAAGACAGCATATATTTTTTATATATATGTATTTGATACTCATATTAACACTGCAAAGAATATGCTTTTTGTATAATTTTAAAGTCCAAGAAAGATATTGGTAAGATATTTTAGAATAAACTTTATTTGTAATTACAAATAAAGTTGATTCTTCCAAATGTACTGTAGCGGAGATCCAAATATTTTTCCGTAACATTTCTAATAGACATCAAAATGAATTACGTCTTTAGCTACCGTAAATAGTCCTGAAAGCTTTCCATACATTGAATACGAAGAACTTACCTATATTTATAAAATAGACCTAAAAGCTATAATTAAAAACATGTTGCTAATAATAAGATCTAAATAAAGTGAGTTTGTTTGAGCAACGGGTATGGGAAGGTGGCCTAAAGCGGGCCTACTGCTTAAAGCATACATTATACATACATACATACGTACATAAATCACGCCTATATCCCCGAAGGGGTTGGCAGAAGTGAACTAGCACCCACATTTTGCCAATTATATTAGGTCTCATGTAATAGGTGGCGAGCCTATTGCCATTTATCGGGCACAAAAGTCGCAGTACTATTGCTAGGTGATATAAGAGGAACGCTGCTGCCCATTCCTCATCACTGATTTATCCTTAGTCGCCTTGTACGACCCCCACGGGAGAGACTTGGGGTGGTGACAATTGTATTCTACTCTGCCGTCACCACACGGTCACATGCTTAAAGCATCTGGTGTATAAATCGATTTGCCAATATGCAAGTGACCGGTGCGAAGTTTAGTTCCTTCCTGCCTACACAACATACATACATACTTAATAAATCACGCCTATATCCCCGAAAGCATAGTCAGGGTTGAATTAACACCCACATTTCGGCAATGAGTTTAGGTCCTATTAAGTAACAAGTGGCGAACCTATTGCCGTCTATTAGGCACCGAAATCGCAGTACATTGCTAATTGGCAAAAGAGGAACGCCGCTGCCCATTACCGTCCAAAACAAATTTAACTGCCACCATTGTCAGTATTCATTGGACAATTATCTAATTAAACTTTCTATACCCTTCCATAGGATGCAAGGACCGTTTCTAAAATAATTATACAAAAAGTTAGATACGGTATCTGTAGTTCGAACTTTAAATCGGGGCAAAATGCATCGCTGCAAACTAGTTGTACCTGGTAGTTTAGCGGACAGGAACAACTTTAAACGTCGTTATCCAAATGGCGAAATAGAAACCTTTACCTGCTGAAAGTGCCGTGTGTACAAGGCGAAATACTGCAATGAGTGATGGGCAACAGCATTCCTCTTATACCAGCTAGCATACTTACTACGATTTACGTGCCCGACAGATGGCAATAGGATTGCCTACATAGGACCTAACATAATAGGCGAAACGTGGGTGTGTATGTATATTTTTTAGCATAACACGAACATTTGCCCCTATCAGAATTCAAACCCGGGACTTTGGCCCATTCTATAGCCAGTAATCTGACGATTTAACCCACCAAACCGGTCATCAAATGAATTGAGAAATAAAAAATATTTTGATTCTGTTAGTAACAGTTAACAGAATAATAAAAATTAACGATCACACATTACAGCTTTACTCAAACAAAATTGAATAATCCATAAAGAAATAAACGTTTTGTTTTGTTTCAAAAAATAAATACATATACCTTGTTATATTAATAATAGTCGATCCAAAAGTGTGATTCATTCGATCCGTTACAAGCCCCATACGCTTACTACACCAAAATAATGTAAACTCTCCCGTTTATAGAACACTGACAGCCCTATTAAGACAGTGTCAAAATAAATAAACGATTTTAAACGCAAGTCCGAGTTATATGTTTTGCAATGACCGAAAAACATGTGGTTGGATTATTTAGATAAAAACGTTATAAGTTGCGGAGCTCTTAGGTACGGGTCACTAAATTTATATTGCAGCTTTTAAATGAAAGTGACGCAGAAGGTATGATCGCAAGAAAAAATACCTCCCATTCCAATCAAACTGTTCTAAATATGAACAATCTTTTTTATTAAGGGCCTGTTTCACAATCGACGAGTAAGTTCTTAATAGCTAACTTTCACTGCAAAAGGTCTGCCAAGTAAGCTAACCAGAACTTACTTGCCCATTGTGAAACAGGCCTTAAGAAATGTAATTTTTCAATCTCTAAACTTTCGAACCTAGTTTTTTAACATTAATCAAAAATATGCTATCACAATACCTAGAACCTTAACAGCAGTTAAGGCAATATTTAATTTTCATTACATAAGTGATAATGTTTCCTATTCATACACTCATAACGTCAAAATCGATCAATATTAGATGGGTGACCAAAAATATATCGATTACTTTTATTGTAACCTAATTTATTCGAATTGGCCGTGTGGTGACGGCAGAGTAGAATACAATTGTCACCACCCCAAATCTCTCCCGTGGGTGTCGTACAAGGCGACTAAGGATAAATCAGTGATAAGGAATGAGCAGCGGCGTTCCTCTTATACCACCTAGCAATGTACCTACTGCGACTTTTGTGCCCGATAAATGGCAATAGGCTCGCCACCATGGGACCTAACATAATTGGCGAAACGCTGGTGCTAGTTCACCTCTGCCTACCCCTTCGGGGATATAGGCGTGATTTATGTATTTATGAAATTTATTCGAACACCCATTCATACCGCCGTGTGGAGACGGCAGCCAGCGCGGACTCACCTACTCCTTTGAGGATAAATAGGCGTGACATTAGAGAAAGTACTATCCATTGGTTAACAGCTTTTGCGCTTGGCCATTGGATAGGTGACCAGCGTCTTCTTTCTGTCCTGTTCGTATATAGTTTACCTGGGTTCGGGGCAGTACCTATGTTTTCTCTTCAATTCATATCGGGCTGGGGTAATCAAGCCATCCACTTCGTTTTGATTGATATCATGCATCCCACCGTCCAGTGTGAACAATTAATGTATAGAAAGTAATGGAAAGGATTAACGAGAGACCGATGTCCAGAGAGTGATTGGGGTGACAGCATACCAATTCAAATTTTTTTTTTGCTCAAGGTTTTAGCTGAGGTTTTACAGCCGGTCGCCTGCTGCCACCAGCCTTCTTTTCGTAAGAATTTGTTGCAAGCACGCCTCGACTGAAATCCCATACCTACAAAGATTGGATAGAACTGACAAACACGCCAATGGAACATTCGCAGTGTTAGGCATGTATTGACAGTTATTCCGATTGTTGCTGGTGTTCATGCCGTGTGGTGACGGCAGAGCAGAATACAATTGTGGCTACTTGCATCTCTCCCGTGGTTGTCGTACAAAGCGACTAAGGGTAAAGACAGCGATGAGTATGGGCAGCAGCATTCCGCTCATACTACCTTTATGTGCAATATACTGCGATTTATGTGCCCGATATATTGCATTAGTCTCGCCACCTATTACATGGGACCTAACTTAATTGGCGAAAAGTGGGTGTTAATTCACCTCTGCCTACTATACCAGGAGACTTTTTGGTCACTGCGAATTTCTTCAGACCTTAGACCAGAGAATTCGTTCAGACCATCAAATTGAACAAATTTCACCATAGGAGCAACTCATACATTTGGGTCAAGTAGGTATTATCATTTTGTATGAAACAGCTGTTATTTTTTCGTGATTTGGAGTTGCTCCCATAGAGAAATTTGTTCAGTTTGATCGACTGAACAAATTCCAAAAATTTTTGTAGTGACAAAAAAGTCTCCTAGTATAGAGGCGTGCCGCGTGATTTATGTATGTTTGTGTAAGAGTTCACGGCCCTATTCGTTTTCTAAATACACAGCAAACAAGGTACTAATGAACAACTCACCTTTTTAAACTTTCACTCTTAATCACATTAGAGGAGTGGACGAGTCACGCCTGTCATCCGCTACGCGCGAGGAATGCTTGGCCGGCCGCCAACACTTGTCTCATCCGAGCACAATTAAAATGTCCGTAACCGCTAAGCGATATTATTTTCGGTTTTACGTTACGAGTCTTTTCGTTTCCGCGTGCTTTTAGCGAGTGACGTCATCGGCTTAGCATTGAACTAAACATTTGTGGTATGTCATGCCGCGCTAATTGTCCAGCGCCTAGGGGAGTTTGCCTTCAGGCACTCGGGATATATTTTCTTTCCGCAGCTGTCGTTAAGGGCAGAAGAATTGCACGCTTCTCAAAAATGTGGGCGTGGTTTCTGACACATTTTTTTTTGTTTTAAGCCACTTGCTTGTGAACAAAACTTAGGGAGGAAAGTATTAGCCATAAACACCATCCCGCCACAAAAGTAGCTCTGAAAGGCACCCTGATTATCTGAATTAAGTACAAAAACCTAGTAGGTATAGTTTTGTATTATTTACCCATAATAACTTACACAAACCACCAACCCCTACTTAAAATTTCTGAAATCAGAAATAAACCGTTTTCACTATATTTCCTTAAATTAGATGCAGTATCTTCCTGGTCTTCAGTATTTTCCTGGGAAGATTGGTAGCAGTGTCATTAAAGCAAAACATAATTGATTATATAACAAGTTTTATATATTATTTATTTTATATTTTATATATTCAACGGTGTTGAATATAACAAGTTTTATAAGGTCACTGCTGCTAATGAAAGTGATTTCTTACATCGCTCTCTGAAGCAGTTTGCATTGTAGCCCTATGGTGTCAATATTTTTTTAAATGTAGGTACATGCTGTAATGTAACAATGTGGGCGGACCTAATAAATAAATGATAAATAAATAAAAAATTAAGTTGCAGCGACATCAAACAATTTAGAACGAGGACAGGCAGAAGAATAGGTATTGAGTCGTGGTCTAAGGGGCTCCCTATAGTAGGTAGGTACTACTTTTTCTCCATAGTGGCATTCGTAGAACGCTTATCGAACCGTATAATAACGCAGCATGTACAGGTACACCCACGGGAATATTATTATCTACTGCACGTGCAAATAAAACTGCGCATCAACGCATCGAAACTGCCTATTTAACGATAAAGGAGTCCGTCTTATATCATCCATGACTGGCCTAGAACTGTGTCAGACAAAAATAGTATTCTTTCTATTGAACAGTTTAATATACCTACTTCATAGAACGAGAGGAAGACCGAAGCGATGTATGGACTGTGTGAAGAATGAAGGAAGAGGAAGGTTGTCATGCTCGGCTCACGTCTGCCAGAGGAGACTGGAAGAGGAAGACATATTGTACTTAAAGTAGGTTTAGTGCAGTGAGGAGAAGAACAGTATGTATGAGAGATCAACACCGTCGCGTTGTATGCTTGGGGCGTTAACAATTTGTCGGTGAGTATATTTTGACGTGTGGTGACGGCAGAGCAGAATACGATTGTCACCACCCCCAACTCTCCCGTGGGTGTCGTACAAGGCGACTTAGGGTTAAAACAGCAATGAGTAATGGACAGCAGCGTTCCTCTTAGACCACCTAGCTATGTACTGCGATTTCCGTACCCAATAAATGGTAATAGGCGAGCCACCTATTACATGGGACCTAAGCTAATTGGCGAAAAGTGGGTGTTAATTCACCTCTGCCTGCCTACCCCTTCGGGGATATAGGCGTGATTTCTGTATGTATGTATATTTTGGCGGTGCAGATACGCTCCATGCATGGTAAGCGACGCTAAGAGAGCGGGGGGAACCATAGAAATATGACAGCAGGTGTCCAAAATCTGCGTACCTACATATTCTATTGGGTATGGTTAGGTAAGCCGCGTCCACTTCTTTCCGTCCTGATATGTTCATAGCACGGTCGTAGCAGTGACCAACTCCCTTATAACAAAACAATAACGTTGGTATAATCGTTGTTTAAGAGTCGTGCGTTCGATGATAAAATTGCTACTGTCATCCGTCGAATTCCACCCGCCATAACATAAAATATAATAATTTTAAGTATTTTATGTTATCGACTGATGGATGGAACTCAGATCCAACGTAGTTGTTTTAGGCCTGGGTGACTGAATTCCTGTTGGCGGGCATAATAAATTATGACATTACATAATAAATTTTTCGGGTGGATGAATAGTAGGTACTACTTAATAAACTGTTTATAATTCAGAATATGCTCAATTTTTCAATCTCCTTGTTAGACTCACGAAAACGTGCTGCCATCTATAATGTCTTTGTATTGCAGGTGACATTTAAATTTAGCTGGGGTAGTTGGAGGTCTGTCAAAATACCTAAAGTGAACTGAATTAATAATAATATTAACTGCGCATACACCTGAAAGCCCTTTCATAGTCATTAGATACGTCATAAGTATCTATGATATATGAAAGAACTTTTGTAGTCATTACTATATTGATATATCTGTGTCATTACTAATGACATTTTCAAGGAAAAGAAAAGAATTTCTATTGATAATATGAATTTTATTTCTAAGTTTTTCCTTGTACAGTATTAATAAAATTATTTGATTATGTAAGTTAAGAGAATCGGTTTGACTAATGCAATTATTATAATTTAAAGTAACTAAAGTTACTTAGACAAGATCTACATAATACAAGTATTACAAACTATTTTTGTACCATATAAGCAAGTGTATTTTAATCATATACATTGATTTCTTGATTGAAACTACATTTCATGAAAACATTATGAATTATAAATTTAAACATTTTAATAGTGTACTTAGCAATATTACAACAATATTATATACTTTTGTAATATAATGTAATTATATATTTTTATAATAATATACATTTTACACTTTGGTAATGTTTACGTATGATCACAATATATTATTTTGAATATATGTATATATTTAATATCTAAATTTACATAAATAAGCACTTGTATTAAGGGGTAAATTTTAATATAGATAATAACTGTATGCAAACTGCAAATGTTTGTCTGATGAACACAGATGATCTGATCTGATGAACGCGATCAGATCATTCAGCCAAACCGGCTGTCATTTAAAATATACATACATATATACAGTCTGCATGTCCAAATAATTTCATATTGTAAATTATATTAACGTTATCATATAAAAACATAATTATCATTCACTGTACGATCTTTGATAAATAAGATAAAATTTAAGTTTTATAACCAACGTAAGTAATGTAAAACATAATAATAAGTCAATATACGTAATATAACTTAGCATTGGTAGTGATTATGATATTATTTATTAGTTTTATTTTTGGGACAATTTAATAACTAAACTTGTCTACCTATGCCATTGTATAAGATTTTTTGTGCGGAACGATTATAAATGTCCACATCCAAGCTAGTTGGACACATTTAGTTTTAGTATAATAAGTATTAGATCGTATAGAAAACTGTTGCCACATTATTATTATTTAAAATATCTCTATTTGTGACAGAGTATCATTGTTTGTTACAAACATCGTCATGTTTGAGTGGCGATCAAATATATTATTAAAGCTGGGTATCCACCAGCTATCAGTAACTTATACAATGCATATAAAAAATATATATAAATTCTTAAAAAATATTAGGTCATAAAAAGATAATATTTATTAAAATTAAATTTCCATGATCATTAAACACCTACACAAAAATATTAAAAGCACTACAGCTGTAGCAGATACATAAGTAAATCCTTAACTATACTATTATCTTACATGCTAAGAAATTGTATGCTATTTAAATTTTTTACTTAATTGAATAATATGTTCATTCTGTAAAGACAGAAATTTCGAGGAACATTTTATTGATTGTAATGCAATGCTTACGAATAGCATTTAAACAACAATAGAACTACGTAATTTCACGTGTTGGTGTAGCACCCAAATCAGACTTATGATAACCTCCAAAAATTTTACATCGCCATATATGTTTAATAAATAAAATTGTTATAATATTATATCATCGTCTGGTATAAGATTTCAAAGAATAAGAAAAATTTACAAAAATTTCGAATTCAATTAAAAACAGGCCATTGTCGGATTTAAAAATATTTATATTCACTCAAAAATTACTGTTACCAGCAAGGTACAAGCATATTTTAGAAATTTGATTTTGATAATACTTTGAATTACTCTACTTTTTTCTTTAGAATTCAAAAATCTATCGTAATAAGGCTTAGTTTAAGGGCTAATTATTATATTATATATAACTAACACAGGGGGCAAGATATATTATTTATAAGGGTTTACATAGTGTACCTGGTATATGTTACATTATTTATTACTATTTTATAGTAAGAATCTAAATAACTGACTATAATATAATTTTGGAGTAATATTGAGGCAATAAGCGTAACACAGATAAATTGTAAGGAAGAACCGGCATGGTTTGTAATAAACAACATCTCTATAGTTATGTTTTCGGTAATTATAACAGTAACTTTGACTTGACCGATGCCGTGATTTTATTCAATTGTTATTTGATAATTTTCTGATTTGCTCCATATTATTAGTTTTTTCTCTGGTAACAAGTCTATAAATGTAAAGACATTTTTATTTATGGCACAGAATATATTATTTCAATCGCAAGTGTAAATTGGTGCAAAGCATTAATTGGTGATAATTAAATATCTCATCGAGATTAGTGAGAAGCTAATATAAGTCTAAAAACCATAGAAGATTAAGCTGGGGGTAATGTCCGCAGATGATGAGTTTTCCATTCGGACACTGTATACAGTGCGATTAGTTTGTCGCTTTGTGATTAAGTAAGAACGGTGAATTCCGATTTATTAACTGCAAACTGCCTTGTGGGTTATAAATACAACAATTTTGGCAGTCAGTACATTTAATTTTATTGTAATGTTCAATTCATAGGTCGGAATACAGAAACTACTAAGCCTTGAGTTCACTAACACGTAAATCAACCGATTAAAAGATAACCAGCAGTTTTAATCGCCTGTTTATGTGTTGGTGAACTCCAGCCTAACAAAAAGGCGATTATTATCTAAACGTCGGATTTTGACGTTTTCCTGTATTAGAACTGTCAAAAACTGGCAGTTATTTTTTAATCAGTTGTTTTACGTTGTGTTTATGTGTTGATGAACACTAGCCTTGTAATCAGTTTAAATATGTACTACTTTTTTTAGCACAGACACAAACCTCTGCTTCAAAATTTTTAGTGATGGGAAGGGATTTAAATAAAATCTAGTTATAACATACTAAGCTAAGATGCCCATCTTATATAAAAAATAGAGAGGAAAATGGCGAATATTGTTAATTATATTGTAAATAAATAAAATAGTAAGTATGAAAAACATTAAAGAAATAATGGTAGAATTTTTGTTAGGTTACCTGCCGTTTCCCCTTTCCACTGACATTCTTTAAATCTAACATCTACATTCCCACTGACAATCAACATTAGTTTGGCAAAGGCGATACTATCTACATGGCAAATTGTTGATCAAGACACATTTCTCAAGCCTATATTCAGCATTAATGTGCAGTAATTGTACTCTATATGTGAAAGTGAAGATAAAATGTCTTCCTAAATTGTAAATTCGAGGCATCAAACGTTTTGTCTTCGCTTAACAGTTAGTCACCTATCAACTATTAGAATAAGCAATATAGATTTTTTTTATAAAGATATAATATTGTAGCATATTTGTGTTTCTATTTCTTTGCTGCAATCCCTCACCGTTCGTGACAATAATATTAACTATAAATCTTTATATTATATTTAAATTGTTTGTACATGGCTACAATAATAGCTATAGTAATATTATATAATATAATTATTACAAAAGTAGTATATAGGTTTATATAAAAAAATAGATATTTCATTAGTATTTGAAACAAGCATAACAATAGCGTAACTTTTAATGGTTTAATCTAATATTTTAATGGTAAACTGGTATAATTCGATCATCAACATCGAACGTAATTCCTACTGTAATATTAATATATATACGCATCTTTCTCAACACTATTAAATATATACAAGAAGTGAACTCTGCCTACCCCTGTGGGAAAAAGGCGTACGCATGTATGTATTAAATAATTATATTTTAATATTACATATTGTAACATGTCGCTGTAATTTAATAAAGATGAAAATTTTAATTATAAAGTGTTAAATAATAATAGATCAACATCAATATTGATAGTATGTTTCTTGTTTGAACATTTTATAAGTTTCTATTACATAGAAAAATAGAACGATAAGATTTTACAAAATTATTGCTATGCATCAGAACTATTTTTCAAAAGGTGTCTGATCTATTTTTCTTCGTAATTGTTTAATAAATTGAATAACAGTTCCCACTTTACTCATAAAGCACGTGTAAAACGCCAAAATTTCATAAAAACTATTTTTTGTCTGATTAAAGACGGTTTTTTAGTATATTTTTGCAGAAAAAAATATGAGATAAGTAAATACCATTGTATGTTTTATTTAATAATAGGGTATATTTATTTATTATCTTGATTTTTATTTGAACAATATATAAATGTAAAAAAAATTATCACAAAGAAATTTGTAATTAAAAAAAGTTCAAAAATATTCTTTGTAAGTCTATTCGTTGTACTAATTTTTCTAACAGTTATATAATGTTTAAATTAAAATCAAAATAGTAGTACAGACAGACCAATGCAATCGTGTCATACATATTTCTAAATGTACAGCGTAACAAACTATACCCGCCATTCAGGTACTGACAAAGGAGAAATGTCTTTAAATGCACGTGTTTTTTTTAAACCGGGATTGTCCTTTCTGTAATTTTGTTATATTTACTCTCTATGTAATGTATTGAAATTGCAAATGACCAATAAATAGATGACAGACAGTAGTTTAATTTTCTATTCTAAATTGTTCGCAGGCCTCCGTGCGTAGACCGGCGAGTGCGTTTTGAGCGTCCGCCATAGTTACGACTGATGAAATTATGAACTACAGTGTGGATTTGAATTTTAAGCTAGTGCGCCTTAGTTACTCCCCAATAAATGCGATGATCCCCTTACGGAACTACTGCTATGACTTGCACTTGTCAAGTGATAACCAGTCGGGGTGTCGGCAGTACATTTTTGTGTTCACCAAACATAAGCGCCGTCATCCACTTGAGCTGATCCTCCGTCACCGAGCCGGCTATGGTGCAACCGAACCAAGGGCGATCTTTACTTCTGTAACAAGAAAAACCAAAAACACTAAAAGGATGGTCCAATTCAACGAAGCAACGCACGATGACAGAGCTAAAGGACGAGATAATTCGGCGGATTTACGAAACTGAACCTCAATTATGTGTCAGTTATTGAAAATATGGACCATCGGATAGAGGTATGCCAGCAAAGCCGTGGCAAGCATTTGGCCGATATTTGGTTTAAAACATAATTATCATACATCATTGTATCATAATAAATGAATATTACTCTGAAAACTTTTTGTTTTATTTGCAATTAACATCGTGCGTTTTAGTTGAACCACCTTTTATAATCTCTTAAGTATTGTTTAAGAGTCATTGCAAAAACTAGCCCTGTGGGTGCAGGGTTCATACTGTGGCAGAGAGGGAAGTAGGGAGCAGCGCTTGGGACTTGTGGCCCAATTGAAGGTTTCCAGGGCCCCCTTCTCAACATGTCAAACATTCCTTCTCAACATGTCAAACATTCCTTCTCAACATGTCAAACATTCCTTCTCAACATGTCAAACACATAGGGTAAGTGTTTGACATGTTGAGAAAGGGCCCTGCCAACCCGACTTCTCTATCTGCCAGCCATATTTGGTAAGATTCTGTGTGAGCCGCTTTATAGCCACACATTCCAGCGTAGAACTTACGGAAGATCAAGCCAATTGATGGTGGAATAAATAAATGTAATACATTCCTCTCATTATCATACAATAGAGACTCATAAACACTTACAAACATTGTGTGTTCTAAATTTATAATAATAAGACATAATGTTGCAGGAATGCAGTTTGATCCAACCCTAACGTTTCATGAATTGTATTAAAAATACACACCATTAAACTAGAGATTAACTATAAGGAATTCTTTCTTAGTTTTGGGACATGCAAACAAAAGATTAACTCTAAGGAATTCTTTCTTAGTTTTTGAAATGCAAACTAAAGATTAACTCTAACTGCCGCACTCAGAGACGTCAATTAACTTTAAGGAGTATTTAATGTCAAAAATTTTCATTCAAATCTAGACCATAGACCCGGCAAAAGAGCGACTAGTTTTAAATTGTCATTTTTTGGCGTTAAGTACTCATTAACGTTATTTGACGTCTCTGAGTGCGGCAGTAAGGGCCGGTTTTTTGATCCATAGTTAACTCAACCAATTGTTAAAAACTGTTACCAATTGCTAAATATCAGTCTGATATTGTTACTAATTGTTAAATATCGATGATATTTAAAGATAAGTACCAATTTTCAACAATTGGTTATTAGTGAACTATGCATCAAAAAACCGGCCCTAAGGAATATTTCAAACTGCCGCACTCAGAGACGTCATTTAACTTTAATGAGTATTTAATGTCAAAAATTTTCATTCAAATCTAGACCATAGACCCGGCAAGAATAGCGACTAGTTTTGAATTGTCATTTTTTGACGTTAAGTACTCATTAACGTTATTTGAGTGCGGCAGTAAGTTTTTGGAATCACAAATTATTAGTTCAATTAATGTCTGCTTACCGTTTCGGTTTGCTGTTTCTCGGTATAAAGGTGATAGCCCACCGCGACTGAGGGTTTCTCTTCGGTTCGTATCCCATGTACCAAAGGATGTCTTTGGCATGCCACTCTTCGATCTTGTGCGATCCCTGGAATTATCACGTGAATATGATAGGAAATTCTTGCATAAAGTATACTCAGTCGGAAAGTATAGTGAATTCCGAGTTGAAACGTAATAGAGGAGACGCGAAGAGAAATCTTTTGTTCTGATTTTCTTTTCAATATTATAATTATATTTTTAGCCAAAAACAACCGTATACGAGAAAAACAGTATTATCGAAATATTTCGAGTGTCAATGTTTGAAATACGTTAAAATTTGTTCTCGAGTCATGGTTTTATATGTTTATGTACCATATTTTCAACTCTTCATTAATATAGTTTCCATAACAAAAGTCTTTAAACTTACTTTGGACTAACTAGTTAATATATAAGTATAATATTAATTTATTTTTAATACTTTTAGTAAGTAAGCTCGCATCTAATTGAAAAAATATTAAATTCGATCGCTAGGAAAACTAACAACGGCCACACACCTGTTTATCTTTGAAATAGCACAACAGTCCGTTGTGTATTTCGAACATGTGCGGTCTGAATGTCTTTGTCGTTTCATTCGCCAGTCTCAGCTCCCCGCAGACCATCGACGTGGAGTGGTTTTGCGAGTCCATCTCGTACAGTATCTTGTTCTCTGTCACCACCAAATAGTTGTCTTTCCTGTCCTCCTCGTCCCAGTAACCCCATCTTAGGACCAGGTCCAACACTATTTCGTTTATGTGGACGATTCGTCTCATGGAATCGTTGCAAATTACTTCTTCGAGCATCAACAGATGGGATTCCAATTTGGCTTTTTCGCAGAGCTCTATGCACACGTCGGCGCTGGTTTTGTTTGGTGTTAACTGTGAAAAAATATCATGAAAACACACAATTAAAATAGTTGATTACAGTTGTAATGACATATAAATTCGGGTCCCTGTATATTGCATCACCTCACCACTACACAATTAGATGCAAATTATGGTCCCATCTAGCGTTAAAATTTTTCGAATATCACAAGTCCAACTAAAATATTGCAAAGAACTCACCTGGATCACATGAGTAAATAAACGGAACAGAGTAAAAGTTTGTCAACTGGCTGGGCGAGCGTAACCGGTTTTTTCCTGTCTCGGCTGGCGGCCAGTTGACATGCTTATTCTCTGTTCCGTTTATTTACTCATGTGACTAGATTTTCGAATCTCATTTAATTCGGCATCATGATGCCGTTTGATGAGCTATAATACTACGCGACAATGATCTCTATTATACAAATACGCTGGACTGAATACGTCTACTAAAATGACAAACATTTCATGTGCCGATTTGAAGCGCCCCATCGAGCGGCAAGGGTACTAAATTTGACGTTTGTTGCTTGTATTTGACATTACAAATGCATCTCTAATATTAGTTCCGTGGACGTTCACCTTCGTACACCTGTGCCATCAGCGCCAAGATGGCTATAATCAAATGGGTTTCATTTTTTGGCTGACAACCTTCAGTTCGGCGTACGTGTACCTATAATAGCAGGTCAGTCCTACGCGACCACTGAGAGAAGTAGGTACTAACCGTGACCTGGTGGCACATGCTGCGATCTTTTATATAAATCCACGCCTTCAAGTCGCCGGCGGCCTTCTTGGGTGTCGTCGCAGTGTTGCCCAATACGGTCATCAGCACCCTCCTGACCGCGGCCTCTCGCCGCTTCTCGGCTTCGGTCGGCTGCCACACCGCTTCGAAGCTGCCGATGAGATCTCTGACCACGAAGACCTCTTTCGAGGACCAGGCCGTTTGGAGAGTGTTGCTTGTCTGTTGACAAAGTATTGCCAGATGAAACATTGCAACGGCGGCTGAGCTATGTCAAAAAGTCAATCTGCTTCCATAGGTATTCACTGTAACTAAGTGATCGCACGAAAGGGATGTCTGAACGCAGTGGCGGCGTAGGATACATTGGCATCCCGGGCAAACCGCCCGGGATACCAATTGCGCACTCTTACTTACCTACTTAAAAGGAAACACCAAATACTAAAAATGCTTAATATGATATTTTGACTATTCCAAGTTTATAGCGCTAAACTTGGAATAGTCAGAATAGCTCCATTTTACAATGAATCAGTGAAGCTCTAATATAGTCCATTGAACCGCTTCTAGAGCAGAAATGTTGGCGGATTCCAATTGGCGCTTCAATCTCAAAATCTCCATCAAGATGTCCTCTGCTGAAAATTAATCGTAAATTTTCAACAGATTTGGAACCATTTCACGATCCTTTTCTGGTGATGTTACGAACGTATGAATATAAAAGAATTATCTATCAGTTGTCGTTGTCAGCCCTTTGTGCTTGGTTCCAACCCGGGTGTTGGATCGCCCCACCTTTACGCCGCCACTGCCTGAACCAAAATAGACATGATGACTAATTTGGAAAAACTGCACTATGTTTTTCTTACGTGTCTACTTTACCCAAAGTAAATTATTGAAATAACTTTTGATTTTGATAGAAAAAACATGTTTTGAATATTGCAATTTAAAATTTCCGCCAAAACACCAAAATAGCAATGGCGTTTCTGTGATGTCACTATTCCGTAAAAAGGCCAGTTTCTATACTAAACTTGGGGATTTTAATAGGCAAATAAATGTCAAAACGGAGACAACTAAATAATGACATCACGCGGCGTGTAAGCAAACATGACGGATTGCTAAGTTTTGTATTTTTATAAAATAAATATCAATCACACATATAATCTGACAACAAGTGACTATTAACGAATCTCCTTATCCTACATAATTATTATAAATCATTATATCAGTGATTCATTGTTAGTGTCATCATCACTTTTACGGTTAGTTCTACTCACCAAGGCAGCCGGCATGATGGTGGGCGCCCATACCGAAGCCAAGTTCTCCGCACTCATCTTGTTCGCGTGCGCCATGCTCGTCAAGAAGTGCAGGTGCGCGAACAGTTTGCGCACGGTGTTTCGCGCGATGAGCGGCAACGAGGAAACTATGCGGCGGTATTCGGTGTGGCGTTGCTCGTCGTCTTTCAAAGCTACGGAATAAGGACCAATATTCAATGACAAAGAATTTGGTGGTCAGAAAAAGTTCCAAAAATTATGGTCTCGATGCGGGAATCGAGCCCGCGTCCACTGCGATCTGGGCAGGTGCCGCTCGGCCAACCAACACACATTAGTGTCTTGTGCTGTCTTGTATTCTTTAGGCTCATAATATTTCGAACATTTTCTAACCACCAAATTCTTTCCTAATTATAGTGACGGATTTTGATAAGGTGGTGTCCGTAGCTAGCCATGCGGACTTTTAAAAACTCCTACCACCAACCAAACCGAGTACAAATTACTACCAACCGTGACCTGGCGCGCGGTTATAACTAGAGAGTTACAAGTAAAATAACCCACCCTCTTAGGACCTTAGGCCAATTGACATATATTTCCTATTGAACTGTCAAATGATCTGCCAAGTAAGGTATCCAGAACTTACCCGTCGATTGAAGTCAATTCACTTTTTAACTTATACTCACTTAGGGCTTTGGTCAATGCCTCGTGCTTCTCTTGCGGTATCAGAGGCTCAGGCAGATCCCTGAAGAACCTCTTGATGACACCGGCGACGTCGTGCTCGGAATGCTCGCTCGGGCTCAGCTGGACCGACCACGAGTCCTGGCGGAAACGTGCCAAGAGCTCGGAGAGAACTGTGCTGCTACCCGCGCGTCTGTATATGCCTTCGGTGAGGCTGCCTGTGTGAGAGCCGAACGAAAATATAAGGTACTAGTGGTCACCCGCGACTTCGCGTTAATTTTGGTTGTTATATTGCCTATATATATATTGCCTATATATATATTGCCTATATATATATATATTGCCTATATATATATATATATTGCCTATATATATATATTGCCTATACAGCCTTCTATGCTGGCCTGGGAGCGAACAAATAACGTAGAATAGGCCAGCCCCAACTCATCCCATGGGTGGCGTAAAAGTCGACAAGGGAGATTGCCCGGTGTAGCCAATAAGCACCCGAATGGTGGAGGGCAATACACCAAAAACAGCGTACCCAAAGAGGGTTGGTGTCAGGCAGGCAGCCGGCTGTAAGACCTAAGCCAAAACCTTGAACAGTATGGACTGGAATGTTGTCATTCTAATCACTCTCTCCGTTCATGGGTCTCTCGACATGGTCCGTTCCTTCTCTTTTCTATACATTCATTCAACAATAGCACCTTTACGGTGGGATGGATGATATGAATCAAAAGGGAGTGGATGGCTTGATGACGTCTGACATATGAATGGAAGAGGAAACATACTGCGCCGACCCCAGATAGACTGGGAACAGGGCAGGAAGACGAAGTTATATTGCCTATATAGCCTTCCTCAATAAATGGACTATCCAACACAAAAAGATTTATTGCAATTAGAACCAGTAGTTTCTGAGATTAGCGCGTTTAACCAACAATACAAACAAACAAACAAAAAACAAACAAACTCTCCAGCTTTATAATATTAGTATATATTGTGACATAACAGACAGTTATCACGAGGAGGGGCTCGACGACGCAGTGTGCAATGTTCGCTATGGCCGGTCACTGGATGGGTGACAAAAAAACATTATTTCGAATACCTCCAATCCTCCATGGAGGAGAACAGTAAACAATGCGACCTTTCTGGTGCAGCCATATTAAATTCACTGAGCTGACGCGTCTTCTCTGTTCTAAATATGAACATAATAAAACCTTAACTTAAATACGGTATTATCTCGAATGTTATTAGTAAAATTGTTAACATTAACTAATTTCTTTATTCATATTGCAATACCAAATAATACCACAGGCAGAATAATTAATGATGCAACCAAAATACCTGTACATCGAAATTGGCAAAGGTTATGAAACGTTATTCCAATTTGCTACTATTAATTACTTAATATTGACTTATTTATTAACTGATGGCAACCTATATACATATACAACCATACATACATATACAATCCGCCCATTTTATCACCGAAGGATAGTCAAAGGTGTATTGACACTAACATTTTACCAATTATGCTAGGTATCATGTAAATCTACACTTTTTTAGCCCTTAGTCGCCTTGTAGGAACCGCGGGAGAGATTTGGGGTGGTGACTATTTGTATTCTGTTGTATTCAAAGTTTGAGTGCTTTGGATCTAATTATTAATTATTTTACAGGTATCAATGGTGAACCACAAATAGAATAAGGAAAAGCGGATGATGATGATGACTTATAGACCCCGTATTTTTCTATCCACAGCGAATGCCTGTGCCTCATCAGTTGGGTTACTAAAAGGCTAACGATGGCGGTATAAATGCCATGGAATTTCTGTAGTTTCTAATGATTGGTATAAATGTAACGCTGCTTTGTCATATATTATCTAAAAGTACTCTATATACGAGGGCGAGGACTTTTTGAATTTTTTGCCCTCTTTTTGAACCTCGACAAAACATATTTTTTGGAAGGGATAAAAAAATTGGAGAAGCGTTGGACAAAGTGTATAGAGCTCAAGGGAGACTACGTTGAAAAATAAAATGATTTATTTATCAAAAAATCTGTGTTTTATTCCAAAAGTCACGGACTTATTGACCCGCCCTCGTATTATGCTAACATATTAAAACTACCAGTGTTCTTAGATGTAGACAATCTTTTTACATACATACATACATACATACATAAATCACGCCCATATCCCCGAAGGGGTAGGCAGAGGTGAATTCTCAATCTTTTTAGCTTTCATTAGACTGTTATTATTTTCATAAAATCTGCTTTAAGAGTTCACAATGATTGAACTCTCTAAAGAGTTCAGTCTCAAGTGCTTTATACTCGACATAAACATGTAGTAATAGCATTAACATATTCTTTGTTCTACGCAAATTCAAATAGAGAATATGCATCTTCTTGACTCGCGAGGCTGAATAGACTTGAAGTAGATATACATAACTTGCGATGTTGAAATGATGAGCGCAGGAAGTCAGATGCAGGCGAAAACATTTCCATAGTTTGCAGTGTTCCGACATAATTTATAATAGAGGAGACGTGTTAGATCGACCTTCGCCGATCTGATAACTCGATGAGACATATTTTTTATCAAAAACATAATTTATAAACAAATATTATTATGCTTATGATAACTTACCTTCTTACCTACTACCTTTGCATGGCTACCTGGCAATTGACCTATATTGACCTACCTGTTTACTCTACTTGAAGGTGATGAGAAAATTAATTAAATTGAAAGTAGCCATGAACACTTCGATAGGCAAGTTATCATAATCATATTTGTTTATAAATTATATTTGATAAACAATATGTCTCATCGAGATATCAGATCGGTGAAGGTCGATCTTATACGGCTCTTAGACTATTAAGAACTTTGTTAACGTAACATGGAGGACCTCATTACTAAAGTAGACAATAACTCACCATGGGCGTAGATGAAACTGATGCATTTATCCACGATGGTTGGCACGTCTTCTTTAGTCAGTTGTTGGTGGTGGATTTGAGCCCCGTTGTTGTGCGCAGCAAGCTTTATGATGTAGCGCCAACCCTTAGAACAATAGTTCCAAATTGAAGGATTTGTTTTCGATGAGCGTAACAATAAAAACAAATCAAAACGTATATAACCGATGTGAATGTCGTAGAACTAGCATTAACATGAATTATACTATGATGAATTCACTTTCTATCTCTCAAATACTTCATTTAAATATCATTTGATTTAATTATTCAAAAGTTATCCGATTACACAAGAATCCAAATATAACAAATTTTCATTTATTACCGACTTATTAATATACTTCTTACGAATAGTAATATTGACATTCTATTTCCTCGCCTTTACCTGTATGGATCATCAGATCAATTCCATTTATTTATATTTATTTATTTAATTCACAATTAATGTACACACAAAGATTGTATGTAATGTACTCTATTGTAATTAATAGAAGACATACATTACACAGATAATTGTACAAAGGTACTGCTTAATTCTAAAATAAATCTCTTCCAGCAGTCCCATATTTGGGAGAGCGATTTTTATGGCAATAGGCTCGCCACCTATTACATGGGACCTAACATAATTGGCGAAACGTGGGTGCTAGTTTCACCTCTGCCTACCCCTTCGGGGATATAGGCGTGATTTATGTATGTATGTATGTACGATTTTATTTCTGCTAACACCGTAACCGTAAAAGGTATCATTGTTTCATCGAAATATTTGCAGAACATGCAGTCCCCAAATTGGGCCTAACCAAAACGGCTTGTTTACATTCAGCCATTGGTATCCACTAGTGTAGTCTGCTAAACCAACATAATACAAAAAATAATAATAGTTGGTCATTTCCAAAGGACTACGGCGTTAAATAAAGTCAAAACCGAAAAGCCACAACGTCGGAAAAAATCACCATATAACATAAAAATACCGTGCACACACTAAATAAACAAACAGTAGCAGAGAGTGTATGGAACACAGTTAACATGCTCATATCAGTCATTAGGCTGTAACGAGGCGCTATATAATACACACTTCACTTGTGTTGCTCCTAACTGCCCATTTCACTATCAATATTGTTATCTCTACGAAAATAGTACTGATTTTTTTCTTAAGATTCCATTCCTGAGGTATCGCGATTCTAAGGGTGTTAGTGGAGGTATTGTTAGTGGAGTACCTAGGCCTACACACCCCTGTTGTAGGCCTAGGTACTCCACTAACATTCATGACAATTTTAGGATAATTTAAGAGAACAATTGTCAAGTTATAGATATTATTTCGTTTTCGAGAAAAATCCATAAAACCTCAAACTTTTACCTATGACCCCGAATAACTTTTGTAGCACACATAGGATCGATGGGAATTTTTAAAACTTTATTTGTAACAGCAAATTGCAGGTCTCCACTAATATTAGGCCCTCCGGGAATTTTTGTTCTTTGTCCACTATTTTTTATGTCTAAATTGACCGGAATATAGTATCAATTTGCTGTACGAGCTACACTTTCACAATTAGTAAATTCCATAGAGCTTAGCCAAGGGTCTTTTAATTTTACCCATAAATATAATAGTGACGAAAGCATTATTCCAGCTATCACAAGGTTATTGAATTTCCTTCCAATATTCCCTGTATTCTCCCTTAGGCAAAGGGGCGTGCAAAATCTTATGGTACATGATATCGCTTACGTTTACCACATGACCGCCCCGCTCGTACAAGCTACTCGTTAGCACGTCTGTGTGTCTAAGCTTTATTCGAAAATTCCGATCACAAAATGTCTCATTCATTTTAGAATATAGATGTCCTTTTACGACTGGTCACAAAGTTTCCTTTTAACTGATATATAGAGATACAAAATGAAACAAAAATTTTAACCAGATATTGCATTGATATTTTAGAGTTACGATTCAATATCAATGTGTACTCAGTCGCCCGCTGTACAAAGAGTTGACAAAACGACAACTACATCAAACGATTGGCAGTGCAAAAAAATACCTTATGCACAAAAGTAGGTATGGTGGCGTGAACAATTTTCTAACAACTTCAAGTATGGTGCAATTCAACAAACTTAGAGTAAGTCGGAACGTCACTTACAAGAACTGTCAAGCTTTGTATTAGGTATCAGTTATAAATTTGTTGCTGCATAACGCTTCTAAAAGTTTGACAGATTTGAACATTATGGAATGTACATAATTGGACGCGTCGCGAACTAGGAAAGCCTTTATAGAGCCAATAAAGGTACAGACTGAAGTTTATAGGGGATTAAACAACTTTTATCTGACAACAGTCTAGAATAATTTGAGAAAAACTAACGCTTAGTATAAGAAGTGATTTAATATTCTCCTTGGGACACTCATAGGTAAATATTCAAACACAGTAAGTTATGTTTCTGAGTTTTGATTTGTGCTCGGAATTGCTGATAAAGACTTTTTCATCCCCCCATCTCGGAAAGAGCGTTTTTGCTCTTCGATATCTGAGTGCAAAAGCCGTTTTTATCCTCTAGAGGATAAAGTAAATTAAAATTTAGAACATCGTGTGCATTAAGTTTGTGAATTCAAAACATCATTCCACCTCCATGGCGCCAAAATTAACATGCAACCTTTTTTAATTTGTTGAAAAGCTCAGTCTTGGAACCTTCGTTTTGTACTTTTTTTGTAATTTGCTTTGCGCGCGCCATTTTCTTTTCACGACATTTTGTTTAAAACCTTGGAGTTCCGGGGCGGTCAATCAGCTTGGCGTCAATCTTGCTTTAAATATTTTGATGGTCTACAACGCTTGCTTGATGCTTGAGTCGAGCATTTAAAAAGTAACAGATCTTCTGTTTGATTTGTTCGACCTAACAGCGGAACAAAAACACACAGAAAATCAACGTGTTTAACTCAAGCTGATTGACCGTCTCGGAGGGATTCTTACAGGTTTTAATATGGCAAGTAGAAAATAATAAAATTTGGTGTTTTGTGGGTGTGTCTGGGTGGATGTTGTGGGTGTTTGGGTGAGTGGGTGGGTGTTGTGGGTGTATATGGGAGTTATGGGTGTTTTTTGGGTGTGTCTGAGTGGATGTTGTGGGTGTCTGGGTGGATGCTGTGGGTGTGTCGGGTGGATGGGAGTGTTGTGGGCGTTAGCGTGAATGGTTGTTTTTGGGTGTGTCTGAGTGGATGGGTGTGTGATGTGGGTGTGTTATGGTGAATGGGTGGGTGTTATGGGCGTATCTGGGTGAATGGGTGTATTTTGGGTCTGTCTGGGTGGATGGGTGTGCGTGGTGGGTGTGGATGGGTGGGTGTTGTGGGTGTGTCTGAGTGGATGTTCTGGGTGTGTCTGGGTGGGTGTTAAGGGTGTGTTTGGGTTTATGGGTGGGTGTTGTGTAAGTTTCTGGGTGAAAACAGAAACTGTCGTGATTAAAATTTTTTTTTGCCATATTTCCTCGATGAGGTGGGTTGAAAAGTTACGTGTTGCAATCGAGTGCAAAGATTTTTCACCTCGTGCTCTTTTGATTTCCTCGCTAACGCTCAGGATTCTAATTTTAGAATTCTTCGTTAGTTCGGTCATAAAAACTGAGCACTCGGTTAAAAAGCAACTTCGCACTCACGATATCACAAATAACTATTATTTGGAGACTTTAATTTTTAATGCATGAGAATTGTGTATTGCACTAATTTACTTAACATAACGTAAGTAGTAACTACCGTCAGATAAATAAGCATATTATACTATGATTATTTACAATGTGTGGCAAGCTAGCGCAGTAGCATAGCGCGCTTGACATTCGATTGCGTAAACTAAGCAAGTTCGCTAAGGACGGGCATTGGATGGGTGACCAAAAATAAATTATCTCGAGTTTCTCTGTGCTTCGGGAGGCACGTTAAGCCGTTGGCCCCGGCTGCGCCTGCATTTGTTAATACCAACCAACCCGCACTGGGCCAGCGTGGTGGGATATATCCAATCTCCCTAAATTCTTTCATCCATAGCGAAGGCACGTGCCTCAGTAGTGATGATGATGATGATGATTAGCAATGTCTTTTACCAAATTTGCTGTTGTATGCTACGAGTATTCAACTACAGGTTAAGATTTCATGCTTACCTTAAGTTCACGCTCATGTGGAAATCTTAGGTACAGGGTGGCGTACGGGCAATCTAACAAAAGATTGCCGCTACCGTCCGTAGGGCACGACAGTTTGGTCTCATCGTCCGCTTCTTGGGTCACTGTTAAACATAAGAACATTTCAGCATTGACTGAATATTTATTCTAGGTAAGTAGCATCTGTAGTTGTTACTGCTACGATTTCCCAATTCATATATCCAATGAAGGGCTTAATTGCCATGGTAGACTATTTCCTAACACCTTGCGATTTTGACTAAGTAGAAGGTAACTCGCACAAAATAATCTTGGTCGCAATTGTCTAACGTATCTTAAAATGTATTTCGTATTATATAATTGTCATTATTGTCAGTATTACTCTATTTGTATTATATTTTTATTCCATATAGTATGTATTCTAGGAGTATCGCGTTACGTCAAGTTAATTAGCTTATCTTTCTTGTTTGACATCTCACGTCACAATCAACATCAACAAGGTACCAGTCGAAAACCAGCGCCAGGCTTCAGGAGTCTGGCACATGCTGAACAGGGGCCTTACCACCAACTCTAAACGCGACTCAATTCCTATTGTTAAAGTGAGAGAAAGCTATACGCCGAGTAGAGCGGCGTCCCGTTTTGTCAACCGCGCTTGGATCGCACTAATACTTCATGGTACGGCCACTGGTCTCCTATTCTAACGCTAAAACAATTTTTTGATATTTTATGAAACTTTTAATAATAATTTAAGGTTGTTTTGTTTTATATGCTTACTATGTATAACTATGTCTGTTAGAATAAATAATTTCATTTCATTTCATTTTATTAGGAATAAATCAACTCTTAATTTGACATTTATCCATTAATCTGTACATATTGTATACGTTGAGCAGCTATTTGAGCATTCTAACAACTGCTGAAATGATCCCTTTTTGGCATTCTTGATAAGTTAAAGATCGATGATATAAGATAATATAATATCATAAAAAGTACTCGTTTAACCCATCAAGCAAATGATAGACTATATTATAGGTTTTATTAATATGTTACAAAAAGAGAAATCAGTTAAGTAACTTGAAATTCGAATTAAACGCTTGTTTACTGAAAACCATTTAGCCAATTGTTTTGAGCTTTTGCGGTCAGTAGCCATGTTATGATTGCCTGTGGTGACTATTGGCTAAAAGCTGCATAACGGTGAAAGCTCAATCGAATATTTAAGCCACAGCCGTTTATTAACATTATTGAAATTAATACAATCCAACCGCACTGCAAGCACTGTAATTAAGGGTCACCTATATTGCAGCGAGCATCGACGACATCAGCTCGATGACGAGGTGTATGTTAGCCCTGCGAGTGCGTAAACTAAGCGACGTTCTCTAACATTGGGTGGGTTATCAAAACAAAAAAATATGGTCCGTGCTTAGAAAGGCACGTTAAGAGATTGATTCTCATCATCTCAATCTCATCTCATTCTGGTCTACATTCTTACGTCCATAAGGAAAGCCCATGCCTTAGCAGCGGGAACGTTAAATGGCTGCTGATTATGATGAATCATTATAAAGCCTCACTACTATTTGTTAGAAGGTCAGTAAATACTGTTGCATCTCCCGAGTGTTCTTCTGAGAACTGCATTAAAATTGAAAAACGGATTTCCGATCCAATTACAAAATGAAGCGGTTCTAAAATTCTGAAATCCACCTGCAAAGGAATTGGCATTGTGACCTCGTTAAAATGTACGCTCTAGGCAACAAAACTGTAAACCATTGTTTCTCATGACGCTCTGTCCTACAATCTTGTTTCAGTGGAATTTTCCATTTTTACTACTTTTAATTTGAACATTTTCCTGGAAAATAGATCGGGGTGATTAGAACCCCACCCCACAGACAACAGGCTACCCCCCAAGCGAAGGGCTCTCTAATTCCCGTATTGACGTGGACGACTGTCGTAGATACAATCAACGACAAACCAGGCTATGCAAAATTATTAATTTGCTTCAATTGAGATTCAATCTTGGCGGAAAACTAATCTAGTGTGGCTATGATAACTGCAGAGATAAATTAAAGAACGATTAATTGATAAGTTATTAACACCTTCATTTAACAAACGATTTAAGGCCCGGTCAAAAGTACCCGAAACCGACGGGCACGTATGATGACATGAATGAAATTAGATGAAGCGAATTATTGTATTTTTATTGTTATTTCATATTTGTTTTTCATAACAGGAACTGTGTTAAAAGCAATATTTTTCCAAAGCCACTTAGATAGTACCTAATGTTTCTTAATATTTTTTGAGTTACGTCTATTCTATTTGTATTAAATGGGTGAGAACATAGCGCACGTGGTCACTATCGTGGTGACGAGTAAACCTTCTACAACTGTCTTTCCATAGACAGCAGGCAGGTGAGCTTTAGAACCCTAGCCAAATTAAAAGCAAAGAGCAGTAGCGTTACTATATAACCGCGGTTTCGATATATGCGTCAGGAGCAAGATTTATTTATCTGGCACTTTATATATATAACTACCAGCTGACCCCGCAAACGATATTTTGCCCTTGTCAACTAGGGGTAAAAAGATGGCCAACCTATTCTCATACATACCTATCAAATATACAGATTGTTGGAGGAGTTCAATAACAAACACTGAAGCAAGAAATTTTTATATATTAGATACTAGTGGTCGCCCGCGGCTTAGCTCGCGTTTGTCGGTTATATATCAGGAGACTATTTTGGTCACTGCAAAAATGTTTGGAATTCGTTCAGACCATCAAACTGAACAAATTTCACTATGGGAGCTACTCATAATTCACGAAAAAAATAACAGCTGTTTACATTACGATTACATTTGGGTCAAATTTGTTCAGTTTGATGGTCTGAATTTTTTGCAGTGACCAAAAAGTCTCCTGGTATAGTCTTTAGCCTTCTTCGATGAATGGGCTATCCAACACACAAAACATCCTGAGATTAGAGCGTTCAACCAACCAAACAAACTATTCAGCTTTATAATATCAGTATAGATATTTTTTTAGGTCAACAGATTCGAAACATTAGGTGCATGTTTCACTTTGCTGCCGGTTGTACCTACCTATACCATACGCAAACGTGACGGGGAAAAGGAGTGGATTAACTGCGGCCTTAATCCTGCACTAATAAATTCGATCTACCCATCTGTGTGTTAATTGACAAAGGGCATTATGTATTTTGCGTCGTGATTGATTTTGCGATTTTTGTTGTTGTTCGTTTTGCTGGTTTCCTGAATATTAGAAAATAATACATAAGTTATTCTAATCAATATATATGTACTAAGTGTAATAACTTATAATATAGAATAATAATATATGTAATAACTTATAATATAGAATAATAGAATAATAAATATTTGGTATAGATTTATTTTAGATTGGATATTAAATATTTAGACATTAGGTTCATCGTAATTTTTCTGATTTTTTTTGCTTTTGTTCGTATTAATTTTTCTGATATGCAAACCTTAATACATATTATTACTTTTACATGCGAAAATGTTAATTGGTGTGATCTTGTTGGCTGTTCTAATTAAATAAATAAATATTATAATTGATTTATTTAGCTTTTTTAATCTTTGAGGTCATAGCTCATTAGCGCCAACCGGCACCTGATCCGCACCGCCTTGCCTGGTGTCAACTGTTTGACGACATGCAGTTCACGGGTGTCTTACGTCCGACACTTTCAAAAGTAAGATTGGACATCGTCTACGCGTAAAACACTCGCGGTCCTCACCGTCAACGCGCAGTCAACCTCAGCCCGGCTAGCATGATCACTGAAACACTATATGATATATCTATTTATCGCTTTGAACTGTCGATAATCTATGGATATTCGACAGTTCAAAGCGATAAATTTTGGCATGCGAGCAGCGAATCCACTCCGCCCTGAGAGCGATGTGGTAACGCTACGAAGTTTATGTAGAAAGCCTATATCCATAGAAGTCCAAATAAAGAATAAAATTGTACTAACAGCGAGATTCGAGACAATGCCGGGTAGCTAGCTATAGTTGTACCTTTTGTTGTCGGTTTAGACTACGCATTTAATTTAACGGGCGTCTATTCGTTTCGATATTTTGCAACACGCTGCGGAAATTACAAGTCAACCACTCAACAAATTTACCTTGTAGTCAATTTTAATAGAGGGGAAATGTTATTTGTCCAAATATAGTTTTTTGCGTTCTTTGTGAATATACATACTCGTACATACATACACGTGTACATACTTATACATTTTAGTATAATATAGCAGAAAAAACTCTATTTATTTAGGTGGGTCAGACAAATTCATCACAAGGACTTCCATTTATTTCACGGAATGAAGGTAGAATTTAATAAACAGTTCGTTAGATAGTATTTTCTAAAAGATAATTTTTTCATAGCATGCGACCAGCTATCGACTTCAATAATATTGGAAATAGGGCATCTCTCTGAAGTGAACATCGTCAGAATTCTGCTTGAGAGACCACACAATATGCAGTTATTAGGACTGGCAAGCAGGGATTAATCCCGGCGGCGGCGTATTAGTTGAGAGCTGACAAGCTCTAAAATTGTTAAAATGATAGGATGCCGGAAGCACATGGAAACTTCGCAATAGCTTATCTTGTAAAGTCTAGACTAGAAGCAGTGCTGTGTTTGTCTCTTGCGAAATTTCGATGATGCATCTTATAGGGAATTGCATTAATTATTTTTACAAGTGCTAATTTAAATACTATTTTATCAAAGAATTCGCGATAATTGATCAGTTATTTAAGCAAGTCGAGTTGTGAAAGTCCTTATAGTCATAGTCAAACGGAAACGCTTATACATTTTGATTGTAATAAATAACTTTTGCGGAGCTTTATACAAACTTTGCAGGATCACATTAAAAACTACAATGTGTTTTTAACATTATCCGAAGAAAGTTTAGCCTACTGGTTCGAGCTTTATTGCTTCAATGATTTCAAAGATACTTCGCTCAGTTGAGCAGTCTCGCTAAAATGATTGAAGTATCCTTTTCCCGTACCTGACTGGTGCATTCGCAGTTTAATTAACACTTGGGACTTAAGAGCGGTGGCGGCATTACGCTTGGTGCACATTGATTAAGTAGGTATCGTGTTTGTGTGCACAGAACGACAGAAAAAGTGATTGTGTGTGTAAGAAGGCAGATACGTTACGGGATGTTGTGGTTGTACACTGCGACTGCATGCAAGCTGCTTTGAATTAAAGTATTTTAAATTAATCTTCATGAATAGGTACTTAATACACTAAAAAATACATACATACATAAATCACGCCTATATCCCCGAAGGGGTAGGCAGAGGTGAACTAGCACCCACGTTTCGCCAGTTATGTTAGGTCCCATGTGATAGGTGGCGAGCCTATTGCCATTTATCGGGCACAAAAGTTGCAGTAGGTACATAGCTAGATGGTATAAGAGGAACGCTGCTGCCCATTCCTCATCACTGATTTATCCTTAGTCGTCTTGTACGACACCCACGGGAGAGATTTGGGGTGGTGACAATTATATTCTACTCTGCCGTCACCACACGGCTCTACTAAAAAATAATATTTTTTTTATTACACTTAGGGCCTGTTTCACAATGGACAAGTAAGTTCGAAGTAGCTTACTTTGCGGTTCAATTGACATATATTTCATATTACAACTGTCAAATTATCTGCGAAGTAATCTACTTAAAACTTACTTGTCGATTGTGAAACAGGCCCTTATTCTCACTACTTTTTATTTAAATAAATAATAATACAGAAAAAATCGCTGTGGGGAAAAGCCACAGAACAGATAAAGTAGTGAAAAGCCGACATAAGTGATTTCTGAGTTAACAACCTTTTGGACTTACTGCCGCACTGAGAGACGTCAATTAACTTTAATGAGTATTTAATGTCAAAAATTTTCATTCAAATCTAGACCATAGACCCGGAAAGAATAGCGACTAGTTTCGATTGTCATTTTTTGACCTTAACTACTCATTAACGTTGTTTGACGTCTCTGAGTGCGGCAATTAGACGTATATCTATAACTTGTCTGATTTAAATTTATTGGTAAAATTAAACAATTTGAAGTGAAATGATTTAGTAACATAATTCACTATCTTACTCCAGACATACATTTTGAGTCAATAAAAAACGATTCCTAGTGAATAAACAAACATATCCACAAAATAATAGAGCTACCACAAAAGTTCAACAGCTCATTGGTTGGTCTTTTACATGCACAAGAACCAAAATAGCATACTTCAATGTAGAACGCACTGAAGTATGCAAAATTATTTAAAGCGTTGCTAAATCAGGAGTTTATAACCATTTTGCTTTTGCATATTAATTCGTACATCACTGACTAATTACGTATGCTGATATTTATAGTTGAAGTTTGGCATCTCGTTGGTTTGTTAATAAAACACAACATATAAAATCATTTAAAACTACTTAATTTAAAATTCCTGCTCGTCACGGGTTTACGAAATGTGCTCATAAAGTGAAAATTTTCGGAATCAAGAGCCACTGTCACGGATGTTGCTTAAATAAAACTTTGATGCTTACACTGATGCTGAAGAACAAGACAAAATGTTATTAAAGGGCCTTGCCTATTAAAGGGCTATGAAATTGTCAAGTATAATTTGGAAATACGCCAGAAACTAGGCTTAAGTCGCTTCATATCTAACATATTGCTCCACAAATACTAGATCGTAAGCATTTCATGTCTGCAGCTATACATGTAAGTCACAGAGATAGCAGCTAAAACTCTCTCTTTGAACTTCCAACGGCGTATATGCATGTTCAAATTATGAATTAAATTTCTGACTTTCAGTGCTTCAGTCTGCCAGTAGCTAGTTATCGCATTAAAGCATCATTGCGAATTTCATGTTATAGAGAGAGTTAAGCGCTATCGCTTTGCGGTCATCAGTGAGTGCTGTAGCTACTGTCAAAGGTAGAGGGGTTACAAAATTCCAGAAAAAAAAAATATTGCGGCAGACTGGGGCGTTGAAATACATAGTATTATTTGTATATCGTTCTTTTACGGGGGGTTTCAATATTCTATCTTCAGTAAAGGTAAGCTTACTAAAATTAAGTTGCCTGTTATTTTTTATTATATTACGATAAATAACAAAAGTTGCTAAGCAACCAAACTGCGGTACGTCTTTATTGAAACCCGCCGTTAAGTCATCAATCAAGTAATGAATAATTACCTTATCGTTGAGAGTTTTAAGCACAGCAGTCCGTTTGTTTTTATTTCAATGGAAAATCAATGCATTTGCTTGAGCTAATGCACGTGCTGAAAAGTACTTTTGGAATGGGAAGTCCATTGTATTGTGAGCTGCCGGCATTTGTTGTTCGTTTATGGAGTGATGAATAATCATGACTTCTTTCTAGCTAGATTATATGTAATTCCGTTGAGGACCGGCGAACATGATATACCGGTGGCCCCAAATACTTGGAAAATAATAAGTTAATACTATACAATATTATGTGGCAAGAATAAAAATAAAAATTACGATATTTACGTGGATTACAAACATTTAGAAAGATTGGTTCACAGAAAATGAAGTTTCTTAACAGATTTCCTACTCGTCTAACTCAATACGGTCGACCAAATATATAACTGGCCGTGTGGTGACGGCAGAGTAGAATACAATTGTCACCACCCCAAATCTCTCCCGTGGGTGTCGTACAAGGCGACTAAGAATAAATCAGCGATGAGGAATGGGCAGCAGCGTTCCTGTTATATCACCTAGCAATAGTACTGCGACTTTTGTGCCCGATAAATGGCAATAGGCTCGCCACCTATTACATGGGACTTAACATAATTGGCGAAACGTGGGTGCTAGTTCACCTCTGCCTACCCCTTCGGGGATATAGGCGTGACTTATGTATGTATGTATGTAAATATATAACATAAAAGTTATATATAGAAGTATTAAACATACATGTAGGAAGTAAAACTTATCGTGTGTCACCCACCCCTATCTCTCGGCCTGTGGAGTGTCGTACAAGGCAATAAAGAGTTTATAATATAATCAGGTATCGGCAGCAGCGTTACATACATACACAAATCACGCTTATATCCCCGAAGAGGTAGTCCGAGGTGAACTAGCACCCACGTTTTGCCAATTATGTCAGGTCCCATGTAATAGGTGGCGAGCCTATTGGCACAAAAGTCGCAGTATATTGCTAGGTGGTAGGTATAACAGGAACGCTGCTGTACATTCCTCATCACTGTTTTATCCTTAGTCGCCTTGTACGACACTCACGGGAGAGATTTGGGGTGGTGACAATTGTATTCTACTCTGCGTCACCACACGGCAGCAGCGTTCCTGGTGCAAAATCTAGTAAATGACTGCGATTCTTTCCCGGTGAATAGCAATAGGCTCGATACCAATTTAATTGGGGCCTGAAATGAGATGGCGAAATATGGGTCCTAAAATATATACCTCTTATGGTAGAACGGCGTATGTTTGCGTATGTATGTAATGTAGGTATGTGTGTGTAATATCTCAAGAACCCTATTTGCTGCACAAACACGGTTACTAAACTTGAGTCGTGCAACTGGGGAAGATGCAATTAAGATTTTGTTAATGGAATGGAGCTAAGGCTAGGTGTGATAATGTGATTCTACTGAAGCTGTTAAAGCGTCGTCAATCCTGAACATTATAGAGCATATAGGTACATTTATACGACACGTATGTTGGTACCTACTGTATAAAACTAGATAGCTCGAGATATTTATGTTTAGGTTGGTAATGGAGTTAAAAAGGAGTGTAGCCTACGTTAACCCTTTCAGGACCACAAGGTATCTGACTTTAATTAAAATACGCTACTACATTTGTGGCTAAATGAAAATATTTTTTTACGAAAATAGTCATATACATTCATAGTTTTTTAAAGGACGCATATGCCCCTAAGGTCTTTATCGGTTATTATTTATTATTATCCACGCTAACATGCTTAGCAAAGTAGAATTGTGTTCTACAAAATGGCATGTCACTCATATTTCATATGTTATCAGGATTAAAAATCTTTCGTGGACAAATGTGCCCCTTGGTACTCAAAGGGTTAATGTTTTATCTATGACTTACCGACACATCTCGTCTTTCTCAGGTCCACTGTGCAGATGGTGGGATCCTTGTTGGTGTAATAGACGAGCACCCTTCGGATCAGCATCAGCCACGCACCTCTCCATTCTCCTGATACTCCCTCCTGTTATTAAAGAGTATAAAAAAAATCTATAAAAAGTTGGTGGTGGAAGTTACTTGATGAACTGTATGATTGAGCTGTCATTTAAAATATTCTTATAAGTATACATGTATAACAATTTTGAAAACTTTATTAGCTGAAACAGTCAAACGTTAGCGTCGTCGATTTTAGTTATCGAACGAAATGACAAAAAATATATTTCTCAATTCTAAATACGGTTGACAAAAGTTACCAGTCAATCAATATCTACAACCGAATTGCCAATACCTAGTATTTTCGATAAGCAAAATTCATCTTTTGTAGAGCCCGTATGCAATACTCGCAGAGATAGCGCTTTTGTAGCCCACCAACGCTTTTCCCCGAATGCTTAATAATATGCGCGAGTGCAGTGCGTATTGTGTGCTATCTAATCTCAGTGAGCAATGGAACAGTGTAGTAGGTTGTCAATCACTTTTTCTGATCGACACCTAAAATTAGTAAAGTATAGTCTAACAAGTTGTGCGCGACCGTCCTGCGGTATGAGGGGCGGTGGAGGGGACGGGGCGCTCTGGACGTTGGCGGGGGTGGGTGATGCGGGGCTAGAGTCTAGAGTGCCCCGTCCCCGCCACCGTCTCGCACTCTGAGACGTCATTTACTTGGTTTCCTACATGTTTCATATTGAAATAATTTGTACCAATAATATGGACACTGCATTTTAATAAAATAGTACCATAAATATAACTTTTGAGGTGTTTTACGCAATCCAACCTGTATGTTCGACTTAAAACAGTTTGTATTGAAAAATATTAGACTCGTAAGCAACGCATGGTGTTGTTTGGTAAAGATTTATGGATATTTACAAAACAACACGATAATTCGCCTACCTGATTAAGCACGACGCAATATTCAATATGACTATTTCCTCTAGTACCTACAACACGCAGAGATAGATATGATAGCCGACGCAATTTGTTTAAAGCGTTTTACTGACAATTATTAAAATGTATGAATTAATGGCTCGCACTCATGTAATGACATTGATTGGGTGCTTGTTTTATTATTTCTGTACGTGATATTGAGTACCATGCGACCTTAAAATGAAAAAAATATTGTGTGAAAATATGTCCACAGAAAACTTAGTATTTTATTTCTAGTGTTTATAATCAAGTTTGCCTGCCATAATAAAGGGGGTTATAATATCAAACCACACAGCGAAGCCAATGTCATAAACACAGATATATCAATATAAGTATATCAATATAACTTAAATTGTGGTATATCAATATAACTAAAATATCTGTGCTCGTAAAGTTCTAGAAATTACCATAAAAATACTCAATTAAACAGAATAGCTGGACAGTGAGTTATTTTAACGTAACTGTTTCGTCAAAATATTGTTTCATGTAATATTGTGGTTTAAAGATCACTGCCATAAGCACAATACTCAATCCGTTATACATCGCAGATTATTCATGTTAAACTAATTGTACACACAAAGAGAAATAGGTCGCGCCGATAGTCCGAATTTGGTACCAACTACATAACAGATAAACACAGATGCCATTTAACTTGAGTAAGAGCCCTTTTAGAGCTTTGACAGGCTTTTAGAGTATTTGTGCCATAAAGCATGTAGTCCGGTTATATTTCAATCTGGATATTATGTTGATGTAATCGAAATACCGATGACCGATCCAGGTGAATCTGTGCGAGTTGCCTTTGTGCAGCAGTCGGCGTAATAGGCTGTTGATTGAGTTGGCGTTTAACAATACATTCTTATCTACTGTGCTATAAAATTGGCTACAAAGGTCGTTTCATATATGGTGAGTTCTCGATGTACCTACCCTGTATAACGAATTTATGCTTTCATATGACAATAATATCTAGGAACTAGTTTATTTTTTCACGTTATTAAGATGACATATATACAAACTTGATGTTTGAGAACAGGGAAAGTTCTCAAACAATTGTAAACTTAACCAAAAATTGCAGTCCCTGAATCGCGATCGCATAATCTAATAATTGTTTACAAAATATGAATACTATTAGTAAAACTAATTTAATTAAATGCCACATCCTCTTCACTAAATAAAAAGATTTTGCATAAATAAGATGGTCCGTCAATCGATCACCATAACTTCAGATTAGATAATGGAAACCAGAATTACATTTTAAAAATCTGTTTAACGTCCTTGAACGATTGTAAATTCAATCTCTAGTTTGTACAAGAAGCCATTCAAAAGTATGCTATCGAATAAAGGTGGTCCCTCGACCCTCATTCTAAATGTCTTGTACAGATCCATCAATTTTTAAAGTTACAGTTAGTCTACCCGTTAGTATTTTTTAATACATATTTCTCTACCAAACAGCAATAAAAATAATAACTATCTCCTGCGAAGAAATGCAAAGAGAAACAATTACTGTTTGCGGGCATTATTTGTCATTAATTCAACTTCACTTTAAGTTACTTATTTTTCCGTATGTCACAAAAGAATTCATGGACATTTTAACACGATCAAATCATTGTGGTACGGCAATTCACAGTGAGGTGAACATTTTTCAAAATAATGTATTAAATTTAAAACCACAACTGCGTTTATGCTGGTCTGGGAACGAACAAATAACGTAGAGTGGGCTATCCCTGACTCACTTCAGTGAATGTTGTAAAATGCGATTGCAATAACACATAATAAATAAGATATAAAAGGCTAGGTGTAATATCAATCAAAGCTAGTACCTGAACAAAGTGTGGCCACACGCATGCATTATTGTTCGTATAATCAATCAATCACGTAACAGTTTGAACATCGTTAAATGATTGATTCCTGAAAATTCATACAAAAGCGTACCAAGATCGTCGAATCAGTTTTTAATGTAAAAAGCCCTCCCTAAAAAAGGACTAATTAAAACAAACAAAAGATTAATGGTATTTTTATTTTAGAGGATTTTAATGTAGAATATTAAAATATTATTATGGATTGGTTAGATACGTAGTGTAGCATGTTTAAAAAGTAAGCGACTACAGTTCAGTCAGACAGCGACGAGTATGTCTGAGTATGACGGCTGTCTGGCATAGCATCCGCCAACTGCCATACATTATTTATACTATACTACACATAATTTGATATAACCAATAACAAAGCATGCCTCTAAAGCTCGTGCTATAAGGAATGGCCGCATCTATTTTGTCTTGTTGGCACAAAACATTTGATGCAAAGTAGGTCTTTGCTTGAAGTTTTCAAGTGTTCTAGTAAAACGACAATTCTAAGACACGATCGCCAGGAATACAGCTGGATCCGAACGAATGAAACCGCGCTCAAAGTACCCTTCAAATATGGAAAGTTGTTGTTTCAGTGAACACATATCTCATCGCTATTTGCGTCATCACTGTAGTCTGAGTTGCATAATGAGCCAAGATTGATAAATTTTGAATAATGCAGTGTGAATCATATTATGTGGCCTGGCTACGAGTATAAAATGTCTTATATTGGGTTTTATATTGTTAACATTATTTCCAGACTAGATTGGTCTCTGAATACTTGCAGATACTTAATGCCTGTATTGTTTACTATACACTTCGCATATAATGTACCTATTCAATTTTATTAACGTTGGAAATTTACGTGTGTCCCGTAGGACGGGTAAACAGAGAGTTTGAACCGCATGTTTGACATTGCCTCATTTACACCAATAATTGTTTTCATACGTCTCTTTTTTTGAGGAGCTCGTTCGCGCGGTGACCTTGTGCAATCGGCCTGTGACTACGAAAATTAAGGAGTATTCGCTAGGGTCGACCATCGGATGGGTGACCAAAAATATATTACCGTTCTTCTGTGCTTCGGAAGCCACGTTAAGCGGTAGATCCAGGCTGTGCTGGCAGCCTGGATCTACTGGTATGTTATGGCCCATTCTCCCTTTATTCTTTCATTCAGAGGAAGATAGGAGCCTGTGCAGTAGGGACATTAAAAGACTGATGATGACAATAATTTCCATTTATTTGAAAATATCACTGGATTGATCAGTGAATGCTCTTTTGATCTATCCATTTCCGTGATATTATCTCTTTCGTTATTCTTCTTTCATCTATCTGCGCCATGTGGCCAAACCATTTCATGATTACTTATAGCCAATAAAGTGTACCGAGTTAAATAATAATAATAATTGATAGACGGAATGAAGCCGTGGAAATTTATTTTTACCGGCACGTGACAAAAACGGATGAAGTCGCGGACGACAGCTAGTTGTAAATATTGGCCATTTGCGGAATTGGTACACGTCCGTTAAACAGTATTTAAGGAAGAGGTAAATCCGCTTAATTCAACGTAGGTACCAAGTCCCCGATCGTGCTTCAATGAGATGGTAAAGCGATTTACATTGCTAACCAAGTTTCATTTAATTTAAGTGTCTGGGAGCCAGATGTCCTATTTTGCTGTATTTTCCGTTCTAAGAAACAAAGATTCTTCTGTGAAATATTTTTCCTAAAACTCACACATTCCAATAGAATATTTCGCTGTTAGTTCAACAAGCTCGTTTGTACTCGTATTTAATGTATAAACAGGTCGCAATGATTGTTCTACGGCTCCCAGAGCAGCGAGTTTTATTGAAATTTCCGTTCCAGGAGATTGCAACAAGCGCGTTAGCCGGGAATTGCTGGAGTACCGATATTTATTGAAAGTAAAAGATATTTCACAGGACTTAAATGAAGGGGTTTATTGAATATTTTAACAAGGTGAATAATTACTAAGCACCTACATAATAATATACAATGAAATATATTGTGTTAATATTATATATTAGAACAGATTAGGTAAGCAATGACGATAAAATGTAGTCCCATTTTATTAGTGCACGTTAACCTACTCGTTAACACCTAATCTGTTCTAATTATGTTAACACAATATATTTCATTGTATATATATATATATATTATATGAGAGTTTTTTTTACAATGTTATCAAGAAAGAATCTCCACATCAAACAGTATCCTGTTATAATAAAAACTACATGGCAGAATAGAAATTTTGATATTTTGATGTTAGTATGAACAAAATACCATGAGGTTACTTAAACAAAATACCAATAACTCGTTAGACGGCAAGATGCTCGCCCCTATTACATGGGACCTAACATAGTTAGCGAAGACACGTGTTAATTTTAGAGCGCCAAAGTCGCTTGCAACCTCCTATATAATAATCGAATTTCCGATACAGAAGCTGTGAAATCAATAATTACTCCACGATAACAAAAGGTGCTTCATTTTCCTAGTAAAATGTCATAGTTAGAGGGAACCTAAAACCAAGTTGTCTTTTCGGTATAGTCTGAGCAGTCTCATTTTGTCTATAGTCTGGGTTTAGAAAATCCAAGAGACCTACAACAACAATGTATAAAACCTAAGGATATGCTGGTACTGATCCTTACCATCCACAAAACCATTCTGATAGACTCTTAAAAATTACTACGTGAAACTTTGTCCCTGTAATTACGGAAATATAATCCAATTGTTCGGAAAAAAGTTGTATTATTAAACAGCTTATTGAAATTATGACCAGTAAACGTAGTTTAATTCGAAACGTATAGCACTCAAACACCTCGATACCGGTGCTTCGAATGAAATCGTGAAACCGCATAACGTCTGCTCGCCCTCCAAGCGTAAATCGATCTCACATCTCAAAGGGTAATGGGAAGGTAATTATTGGAATTAATTAAGCTACCATATTGAACCACTGAGGGGCTTATTTGCCGTGTGCAAGCTGCAGATATTTGAGTCCGCCATAAGCGCAGTAACGTGCAGATAATTAAATGTAATATTTACTTAACAATAAAACATTTACTTCTTCTTCCTTCCCTGTTTCTAAATTATTTGAAGTGTGTTCTCTATGAGTTTTGCCACAATACTATAGACTAGGTTATTATGCAGGCCGCCTGTCTGGCACAAAATCTCCAAGGAAGCGCGGTTGTGAGTTTACCACACAAGGGCTCCAGCCCGGCTAGCATTATCACCGAAACACGACAAATATTAAAACTATTTAAATATCATTGTATTTTTGCCAGATCCGAGCGATAAATGGCTTTACCATATCGTGTTTCGGTGGTCATTCTAGCCGGGCAGGTGCGATTATAGATTATAGGCATAAAAGTTAATATCGTTGGCTAGGAGTACCTTAGTGTGTATTTTAATTATATCACAAAAAATAATTATAATCTGTCTATGTATAATCTGTTCATGTCATCACTTGATGACATGAATTACTAAGGACAGATTATACGGTTTCTCTACATACCCAATTTAACTTGCACCTATCAGTACCACAGTATGTATTTAAGCTAAAGCAGCAAGGAGCTAGAAACAAACGGGCAAAATACGCATCCACAGAGACACGAGTAGGTAAACTACGCAAGTTCTAAGAGGAATTCGGGATGTACCTATTCAATTCAAAGTTCAAACATTCTCTCTCGCATCAGTCGCAGAGTAAGGCAGTCTCACGTGAATGATTAAATCCTTAAAATCACATAATCTACACACACTACACAATATATTTATTGTCTAATGCTTTTTTTTCTACTCCGTTAAAATTATTTGTAGATCCAACTATGTATATCCTGCATAAAGTAAACAGAGCAGAATACCGAAGAAAATTACATAATATAGCAGGTAAGATAAGGGTGGGAAGTAACTTTTACCTAAGGGACGTATACATTCGGATAGATAATTCAAATATTTTTTAGCTACTTTTCTCGACATCTAACCTATTAGTAGCGTGATATTTTCTGTAATTTCCGGGAATAGAAACATTACATAATAATATTGTTAATTAATATCCTTACTCAGTTAATATCCTTACGGCAGTTACTTGCGCACTCAGAGACGTCAATTAACGATAATGAGTACTGAATGTCAAAAAATGACAATTCAAATATAGTCTCTATTCTTGTCAGGTCTTTGGTCTAAATTTAAATGAAAATTTTTGACATTAAATACTCATTAAAGTTATTTGAAAAAATAACGTTAATGAGTACTTAACGTCAAAAAATTACAATTCAAAACTAGTCGCTATTCTCGCCGGGTCTATGGTCTGGATTTGAGTGAAAATTTTTGACATTAAATACTCAATAACGTTAATTGTCAAAAAAAATCATTTGGATTTTTACCATACACTCGGCAAGAATAACGACTAGTTTTGAATTGTCATTTTTTGACATTAAGTACTATACATTATCGTGAATTGACGTCTCTGAGTGCGGCAGTAAGGTAAACAACTGCCGCACTCAGAGACGTCAATGACCTTTAATGAGTATTTAATGTCAAAAAATTTCATTCAAATCTAGACCATAGACCCGGCAAGAATAGCGACTAGTTTTGAATTGTCATTTTTGGACGTTAAGTACTCATTAACGTTATTTGACGTCTCTGAGTGCGGCAGTAAGCGTTATAAATATTAATACGAAGAAGCATTTCTATTCTCGATAAATGATAGCACCTATTGCTATCGTTTATCGAGAAATCTCGCATACCAAAGTTCAGTTACCTACATGAATAGGCGAGGCTTTAGTTAGGTACGTTGCAACCTCTGTCGGTTTTAGTAATTTAACAAAATGTCCTGGGCAACAAAACTTGTAAGCCTACTTTTATCTGTAGATAAAATATTGACACCGCTAGTTGCCAATTAAAGTTTAACGTAGTTCTGTCACCGCACACACAAAATCGTCCGTTCTCTATCAAACAAGCAGCGCTAGAGTTCTGGATGAAATAAGTTGTATTATTTTTTTCCAATTCAAAATAATAATTTAGGGTTACATAACGATGGCTGCTGTCATTGCATGACTTCTAAATATTTCGGCGGATAATATTTCAAAATATTTTATAAACATTATCGTTAAAATAGTAACCCATACTTAATAGCACTTATTTAATATTATATTAATAATTACAAGAAATTAAAATCGAGTGTTGATACGTTCAATTTTTTTGATGCAAAAGAGTGTTTCGCACAGCCACAATATATAATATGATATAAATCACAAAAAAAGAATAATTCACGTACCATACACAATTTATTTTTAAAACTACACACTACCTACGCAAGCATCGAACCTAGAACATTCTACCAAAATGTTCGCACAGATTAAATTAAGCAAAACACATCATAATTACCAAATGATCGCTAATTCGCTTAGCGAAGGCATAGCTATTGATTAATATTAAATAAAAATTCGCAAAGTACACTCTTGCTGAATAACATTCGAACGAACACTTGCAATATTATTAACAACATCTGTCACACATTTTACAGTTTCATAATTTTGGTTACAAATTGTAGAAATTCGACAGCTTTGGATAACTGTATGAGTTACTAACCATGATGATAAGGTAGGACGTAATATTATTATCAACTATATTAGGTGCTGCATATGTAGGTAGGTACATAATATAAGTACAAAATTATTATTGTTAGACGGCGTTTCCCCCGAATAGAGAAACGCTAATCAAAGTTTGAGTCTTGCTTAACATTAAAATGTTGTCAAAGTTGACGTTTTTCCATACAAATTCTGACAGGTAATGTCCACTTGACTTTTTAAGCAGTGCCCCAAATTTGATTAGCGTTTCTGTTTTCGGGGGTTAGCTCATGATAAAACTATACAATACAAAACGAAAAATATAAGCGATGCTTGCACTTAATTCTAAGAAATAACGTATTAAGAAGTAACGTACGTATTCGTATCCACAGAGAGCGATTCTGTAGTGTCAGGGCAGGCATATCCGTTTGAGATAAGTGATTTGTACGCAATAACTGCTAATTCTAATAACTTTAGTCTACTTGATAAGTTGTAGGTGGTTAATTTATTCTGATACCCGATATCAACAGTCAGCAGATTGAAAAACGTATCATGTTACCTTAAGTTGGCAATTACTAAATAGAATACAAAGTTCACGTCCTATAAAAATACCGTAATATAAATTACAATAGCCTTCCGATATAACATAATTAATATGCAATTTTTTAATGGCAATACATGCAACTGCGTATTTTAGTAACATGTGCTTCTTCAAATTACAATATTATATAAGGTTTATATTAGTTTTGTATATTCAGACATTTTATACGAAATATTAAATGTATAGGACGACACAGTATGACAATTGAACAACTCGCTAAAATTGTACCACATTTTACTTATTAGGTATATTGTCTTAAATACATTTAAACACCCATAATATTATGTTCCTGTAATAGAAACAGTCGACAATATGGTACTGTCTTTTCTAAATATTAATAGTTATATATTTTATCTATGTAAAGTTTAGTATAAATTCTGTTTCAGTTTACCATTATTTCTTTCTTTCATGCTGAATGTGATCATTAACGCTGACCTGGCTCAGTCTACGTGCGTGTATTATTATCACCCAATCAATCTTTGTTTTGCTTATTTATTAAGCAATATTTTTCTGAATTACGAAAAATAACCCCTATTTGGTTTTGAGCTAATTTGGAACTGAAAGTTAATATAGTTAAGCTCAATATTAAAAAATGTAGACGTCGAGGACGGCGAACTCATCTGACACTGAGGAAGTAATTCTGCACTGAATCCAAACAAGATCCAAAGCAGCTTAATTCGAAATAAGAACGCGACTAAACTTAACATTGAATAGCGTGGTTTCCCTGCTGAGCGCAACGGATTTTCTGTGGAGATCTTTCTGGAAAATTCACTCTTCATTACATCCCCTTGCTCTTCATAATCCTATTTGAGGTGGCTCAGTGTGTCCTCTTATACCTTACAATGACTTGGTATTACTATTTTAAAAATTATAGGAGAGCATTGGTTTGAACTGCATGGCCTTTATTAGACTAGGGCGCAAATCCGCGAATATTGGGAACGAGTTCATGTCAATATTATCGGTTAATAAACAATTCAAAGTTTAAGAGTTGAGCCGCCAACGATCGACCAATCGATCCCGCCTCTCGAGGACCGCAGTATGATTATGATTTGATATGCGATTATCAATTTTAATATGCGATGCGTATGATTTGATAAATTCATTTCCGTGGCTAAATATTGCCCGACACTATGATATCTGTACATTTATTTATATTTTTTGAATTAACTTTATAAAGGTAGTATAATATAACAGTGTAAAAGTCATGATATTGGTGTTTTTGATTTTGACTAAGTTATCAGTACGGTATATAGCACGGAAACAATAAAATCTATTTGCAAAGAAGTCCGTCATTTACTAGAAGAATCTCGCTCATCAAACATTATCAGACCAAAAGGGTCCGGCCCTTGACCTTTTACATTATTTTTTCGGGGAATTTTCGTGTTCAATTTTATCAATGTATTTTTTAACGACCTCGCAATTTCTTTGTCTGCTATGTTTAAATGTTAATTTATTTTCTGTAGCATTAGTATTTTTAAAAATATTACAACGAGGACATTATTACATACTAATAATAATAAGTTAGGAACTGCAATTTTGTATTTTTAAATGTTTTACATTGTAAAACTTTAATGTATGTATTTTAAATGTAATAAAGGAATCATAATAATACCCTATTTGCATTTTAATAGGGTACATCAATATGTTGGAATCAATACATTATTTCACCACCTATTCAGCCATATGCCACAAGCATGCAAATATGGAATGTAGAAAAATAATATAATGTATTATTAAATTACAATTATTTAAACCCCAAACCTCTCCCGTGGGTGTCGTAGAAGGCGAATAAGGATAAATCAGTGATGAGGAATGGGCAGCAGCATTCCTCTTATACCTACCACCTAGCAAAGTACTGCGACTTTTGTGCCCGATAAATGGCTCGCCACCTATTACATGGGACCTAGCCTAATTGGCGAAGCGTGGGTGCTAGTTTACCTCTGCCTACCCCTTCGGGGATATTGGCGTGAATTATGTATGTATGTATGTATGTAACTATTTAAACGTTAATTACACTATTAAATCGAAGTTATTAAATAATTATTATAATACATGGGACCTAACATAGTTGGCTTGGCGATACCTGGGTGTTAGTTCACTTTTGCCTACCCTTTTAAGGATGAATAGGCGTGATATATGACATCTTGGAAACATGATATTCTGATGTTTCAAAAACAAAAAACAATAAAGAAAAAAATGGCGAGAAAGGATACATGAACTGAACTCATTTTTCTCAGGTTAGCTTATTATTCCAAAGGAGTGCAGATTTCCTTAGTAAACTATTTCAAGGAAGTTTATTTACTACGCAACCACAGCGACACAATGCGCTAAAACTAGGTGACAAAAATTTTACTGATTCGGAATTTAGAAACTAATGGATCAACACGGGTTACCACCTTTTCCTTGCCGTATCCCAATATGTATCCCACCAATAGGTATATCATTTTGATATAACATTTTATATTCTCATTACCTTCCTGCACTGTTCCCAGTTTATCTGGGGTCACCCCAGAATATTTCTATATATATATTCTTTCCTTCATATCGATCAGACGGTGCTAGTGACGAATGAATGTAGGTATAGATAAGAGATGGACAGGGCCATGTCGAGAGACCGATGAACGGAGAGAGTGATTGTGATCAATTCATACTACTCAAGGTTTTACAGCCAGCCGCCTGCATGCCACTAGCCCTCTTTGAATAGGTTTGCTGGCATTGTTGGGTTCCATGGTTCCACTATTCGGGTGTTTTTGGTCTACACTACACCGGACAATATCAATATACTAATTCTGCGTCAGTTAGGCGTCGGTTTTCCACTCCCATGTCATATTGTCTTCATATATTATATTAATATAAAAAAATAGCATTACACAACAGCTTGGCACTAACCTTCAAATAACACCAGCCGCATCTCGTATACTCCGCCGTGTATTTAGTGGGGAAACCGCAGGTGAGGTGCTCCACCAATTTCTGTGACCAGTTTCTACGCTCTATTGCGCTTGTGCAACTGAACATTATCTTGCGAGCGCTGTGCCTGGTGCCCGAAGAGACCATCACCTCGAAGCAGTACGAGTTGTTTGAGCTAAAACACACAAAAAGGTATACATACACACTTGATGAAGACTGTGCATACAACATGACAAATCGACAAATAGTTCCAGTAAAAATAGTTATGTAATGTAATAATTTAATTTCCAACAACATTAACTAGATTCTCCCACTGTGTTTGTACGAATGTACAGATAGTATTTATTTAACTGACTTCAGTCATGGAAATACAAAAAACTGATAAGCATATAAAAATATTCATTTATACCAAATATGCTAAAGGTTACTCATACTTTAGTTACATATTTCATAAATGCACTTATAAGTTATGTTTAATGCGTATGAGGCTGTAATTAATTTTTTTTTAATAAAAATTAACTTGTAAAATAAAAATTAAAGGTTACTTGCGATTCTCAGACCCACCCACAAATATACACAAAAAATTTCATAACTATTGGTCAAGCAGTTTCGGAGGAGTTTTTTTAACGTGTTTGTTTAAAAAACTCCTCTGAACAAGATTTTTTACCATCACAAGATTTTTTTAAATTAGATTATTTATTATAACTATTGTATAAAATAAATTGATCTTATTATACCCATGCAGAAATATTCCCATGCAGAAATATCAGGACATTTTAACAAATGTTGCTATGTTATTGCTCAAGAGGAAAATGTTTATAATGTTATGTAATAAAATGTTTCATGGTAAGTAAGTAGTTATTTTAACTAAATAGGACCAAAAATACGAGACATAAAACTAGTGACAACACAATAATGTAAGAGTACATTCACTATTTTGTTGTTTAAAATATTTACATCATATTAGGTATGGTAGGGATTGAGACTTACCTGGATGACAGTGGCAAGACTATTTGCAGTGAATATACAGAGTCCAACATGTACAGTTCCTTTACAATAGTGTTTGTAGGGTCTGAATAGCAAATTAACTTCTGATCAGAAAGCACACAGTATCTACTTTGTGAATTTTTAAACAGGTCCTCTCCCACTGCAGTTATACGTGTTAACATACCACAATAATAAGGTACCATCATTTTATTAACACTTGGCCTGTCCACCAATTCCACTTTCTGTGGTGTTTTTTGTGGTGAGGGTTTCGAAATCCTATGCAGCTTATTTTCCAGTTTCAGCATATTTGAGAATCTCTGCATTACAGAATTTGTTGTTTTGACCTCATCTACATTAGTTTTGACCTCACCATCATTGTCAATATACCAGTTTGAATTAGTGTCTTTCTCATTTGTAGACCGAGTAGTTGTTGTTTCAGTTAAGAGCAGGCTGTCACTACGTTCAGGTGGGGTTGGCGGATTAAAGTATTCGCTATCTCTATAGTCAAAACATTCATCATTAGTATCTGTAGAAACTATTGAGCCATATGTATCGCCTATAAGGAATGATTCTAAAAGAATAAGTTCATTACTGACACCAGCATATTTTTGAGTCATGTCCGTAGTATTCAGTGGATCAAATTCATAAATCGTACTTTTGCTAGGTCTCGCATTGGACTGTTCAGGAACACCAACAGGTTTAGATGGATGCGGCAAAGTCCAATTCTCATACAAAGAATTTTGTCTCATAATATCCATAGCACTTTCTCTTTTCTTTCGCCTTTGAGGTACCTCTGGAGTGGATGTATTACTTACTATACTATTAGTCCTAGATGCCCTAGGAGTATCATATGTAAGTTGCTCATGTTCTGCATTAGTCAAAGAGTTGCTTTGTTCATTTTCTCTAGCATCATCCATTGATAAATTACTAACCGTATCTGTGTTTGAATCTGAACAGTTAGAAAACAATGATAATTCATCTAAATTCGAACTTAATGCTGGCAATTCGTCATTCTGAGTATCATCACTATTATACTTTTTTTGCTCTAATAGCGGAGAATGAAACTGAATATTGTCAAAAAAACTGACATCAACTGCAGGCATGGAAACACATCGTTGGGGATCTTCATCATTGCTATCTGGTTTTCGTTGTCTTCTCAACTTTAAACCGGCAGATCTTGTGCTTTCAATGACAGATTTAGTAACCGAGTCACGAACTGCTTTAGAAGTAGTCAGGGTCTTTTCCAAAGTACCTTTAGCAAACTTAGACCCATCTAACAGTGATTTTTCAAATTTCTCATTGGCACTCTTTGCAGAGTTAGTAACTTTTTGTGCTACGTCTTCAGTTATTTGTTTAGATACGGTACCTATGGAACGCAAAATATCAGTAGCGGACACCCTCTCATTACTTGATGGGACTTTTGTACGCGGGAGAGGTATTGGCTTCTTGGAAGGATCATTTGGCGATCCGAGTGCAGTTCTAGGCTTTGGTACAGGCGGCGTATCCATTGAAACTACCCTAACTATACAATTACACAAAAACTATTCTATAATAACATTGCTGGGTTAACAAATAACGATTTTAATGCTAAGCGTGAGTCACTAGAAACCAACACTTTGTTTGACACAATTAACCAAAGACACCACCTCAATTATTGTGATAAAACTACACTATCACTAATTATAGAAATAAACGAAATCATATGAAAGAGTCTAAAAACAGACACCAAAATAATGAATTAAACCAAAGCAAAACACTCGCCCAACGAAAGAAAAAGCAAAGCAACGTATTATGACAGATGACAGTTGTGTAGATTACATAGCAAAGCCAACATGTATTGAGTCTTTCCACCAGAAACGTCATTAATCTATTTTAAATATTTTGTACGGATCATTATGTTTTCAAGACTACAAAAGAATATGGAAAATGAAATAACAAGTAGTTTTATTCATACTATTCTTTAATTAATAAAAACAATTTTGGTCCTTCCCGGCTAGCGACCACCGAAACACGGTGATAAAGCAATTTACCACTTTGTACCATGAACGTAATATTAAAATATCAGGACTGAACACTGTCAAAATAGTTTTATAGTAAAACAAAACATACGCGTACGGCATAAGGTTTACTTTGAAAAACAAATTGTATCAGAAGAAAAACGATCCGAGTGAAATAGCCAGGGATGAATCTGTGCCTTTTTCGCAATTGCCCCCCGACAAAAGTTGACATGACAATAAAGGCCCCCATTCACACGACGGACATGCCTGCAGGCCGCCCACCGGAGCTCGTTTGTATTATGTCTGTGCGAAGTTTGTCTAGTGTATGGCCGCCACAGTCAGTCCGGCAGACTGCCTGCCGGGCAAGGTCACAGGCATGCCTATAGGCACGCCCGCCCTGTAGGCCTATTCCCTAACTTTTTTTGACAGTTGAAAGTGATGATCACCTAACTATTTACGAATACATTGCTGTTATCACAGGACAAGTGTCACAATAGCATTATAGTAAAGTAGTAAAGGATAAGTAAATAGTTCGGTGATCATCACTTTCAGCTGTCAAAAAAAGTTAGCGAATAAGCCTACTGTTCATGTCCCAGTAGGCCTACCGCCTAACTCGATTGCTGATGATAGCTCTAAAGCAATGCACTGATTATCCGAGCGACCGCCTAAAATTGTATCAGCAATAAGCACAGAGTATAACAACAACTGCTAACATGAACGAACGATATAGTTCTTTTGGTATAAGATGAGCTTTGCATTTGAGTGAGTGATCGCAAAAGTAGGGTTAGTGAAAAAAATAATATAATGAAATATTTTAAAAGAAAATTATATATATAGATAATTATATTAGAAAGCAACTATTCGATTCTAATTTTAATATTATATAAATGTTAGAAAAATTAGTACAAAGATTTTGGTGGTTAGGAAAAGAATTTCGAAAAATTATGATCTTGAGGCGGGAATCGAACCCGCGTCCGCTGCTATCCGGGCAGGTGCCTGACCGCTCGGCCCAAAGAGTATATAATACACTACGTTTGCTCGGCCACCCAAGACACTAATTAACTTGCCGAAATTCTTCTAACCTTTACACTTCACCTTGTAGCCAACGGGTACGGGTACAGATATTTTTACAAATACCGTGCGTTCGGTTAAGCGTGGGTTTGCTTTATAACTATTCGATTTTATTTTTAACATTATATACATGTTAGAAAAATTTGCACAAAGATTTTGGTGGTTAGAAAACGGTGGTTCTTTTTCTAACCACCAAAATCTTTGTATTAGAAAGCAAGTTATTGAGTAGTTACGAACGTATATAGGAACGGACATACACACCAATCGAACACTTAACCATCCTCCGGCTTCTCCGCCAGTCTGGTAAAACACTATTTATGTCCTTAACTTATTAAAAAAAATATTCTAACTCTTCTACATCGGTCATTGAATCTTCACTATCTTCATCTTCACTCTCATCTGATGACATCATCATCGCACAGATGATGTAGCGCTCCGTAAAACATTCAATAGCGGCGTCGCGACCATCAAATGCTTTTTCTTCTTTTAATGCATGGTCAAAATCATAGCCCATATATTTTCAATGGGATTAAAATTTTTACTAATATAATACCTAATTAAAACTGCGAAATATTATTAATATATGTAGCTGCCAGCGGTACAAAGGAAAGTGCGAGACAGAGTATTGACAGTTGACGGACGCACCGAACAGTAGGCCTAGCACGGGACGTGAAAAAAATGACAGTGTTTTCTCTCAGGATTTAGTGGGAGTTTGAGCGAGAAGAAAAGATTTTCTTTCCCCTGAAAGAGATGTGTCCACGTCCCGTGCTATGAAGGGTGCAGTATTGACAGCTATCAATTTAGCTAGCAGTCATCTTGAATTTTTAGGCGGTACGGATTTTCTGCCAAATTCATACAAAATTCAAAGCTATTGCTGATAGTGACAAGTTCAAAAGCTATAGCTGATAGTGACAGCATGACGTCATAAACTATAGCTTTTTCTTTAGCAATAGAGATAGGCGGTAGGCCCGCTGTTCGGGCGGTTCTTGTTTTTGATACGGTGCGTAAATGCTTTCCACTCCGTCAAAAAAAGAAAAAAAAAGGCACGCCCGCCCGGACCAAACTTCTATAGGTTTGCGCGATGTTTGTCTAGTGTGTGCAAGCAAAGAGTATATAATACACTACGTTTAAGAGTCGGGACTTCAAACAAGCTTTTTGACAATTTTGACTCGCAGTTTAGGCTAAGATCTCGTACCAACCAACAGAGACAGATAAAAAAGTAATGCCAACATACTACAAAAGCAAACTAAGGATGTGGTGTACGCTACAGAATGTGTCGATATCGATAAAAACGAATGGGTACCCCCCCTGCCTTGCAGAACTTGCAGACAGGTTTTTTAATCCTACAAAAGCAAAATAAAAAGCTCTGTTCGTTTGAAAATATTGAGTATTATTTAATTACGTGTAATTATTTAATACAATTTATTTAACAACAAAAAATAAAAGTTATGTTTACAATGTGGAAATTAAAATTGTTGGTAATTTTCTGATCTCATATTCTAGGCGGAGTCTTCAGATGTTAGCTGATCGATCAACACACGTTTTTGCAATGTTGTGTAAGCAAGTAAGCAGGACATTTAGATCTGAAATAATAAATAGAGATTAGTAAATATATCGTTTGAGTTTACGCTGGTCATCATCAATTCAATTTATTGTTCACCGCTTACCATAGCGGACTATGTGTAACGCGCCCGAAGGTCTGGTTCTGCCCAATCAATGAAATCTGGTTCTGAAATAAACCACTCATTAGCTTCAGGAATTGAGCTATCAAACAATATCGGAAAGATAAGTTATGTAACTTACCAATAGAGGCGCTTATACGGTTGCAGGCAACGATCACACCCGACGGGCATCGTGTACCAAGGCGGCAGTCACGCTGTCTTCTTCTTCTAGTGCCTCTTCAATTCGGAAGATAAGCCGTCAGCTTTTTATATTCATCTCTGTCAGTCGCAAACCGAAACGGCTTTTCAACGGGGTTAATGCCGATCCACTCTCATATGCTTTGCAGCCATGACTCTCATCGCCTTTCAACAAGTCACGCTGTGATCTGAAAAATAAGTGGAGTTGAACACAGAAGAACTTTTGATGATGATAATGAGAGATGAATAATAAAACTCATACAACAAACTTTGTTGTTAATGATGTTAGCTATCTAGTCATGGGAGGTTTTTGTTGTTTTATAAATAACCCTATATATGATATACTATATTATAATAGATTGCAATAGACAATATTTATATGTATAAAACTAATGAAACATCTCAAGTACATTTGATACTCAAATTTACGAAAATAGATTTTTTATCGATAATTTTGTAAGTAGTAAGGACATCGCTACGGCGCATATGATTTTTGATTAAAGTGACCAGAACTTATTTCTAATTACTTAGCGTTTATATAATAACATGGAAAACTACTTACCGCTTCTCATCTAGTGGGAATTGGCCATGAAAACCCTCTTTTGGTTTAATTTCCTACTAGATTTTAGTCAACATATTTCACACCTTTTGTAAAACATTTCGCTGTTATGCACATAAATAAATGACACAAACTAGTTAGATATACACTAATGATAAGTCACTGAAGACAATAAATAAGCACAAGATGGAAAACTAAACTAAAACAACGCTTTAATTTATATTTTCAAAACGGCATAGTGACTTATGACATTAGTGACACACTCCGGCAGCGCGAGACAAGGAAGGTTAGATCGGAAGTAAGAGACAAAACAAGTCGCCATTAAAAATTGCCTAAACTCCATACAATTTTTCTGCAGTATGGGAGTTTCGCCAGGCTGTGTGCAAGTCCGAGCGATATCATTTTGCCTGCGCGGGCAAAGCATGTCCGTACGTGAATATATGGATGTGTGGGTTTGTTGAGGTGGACGTTTGGGTGGATTAGTGTGTGTCGGTTGGTGAGATTGTGTGTTTCTGAGAAGAATGTGTGTGTGTACCGTAATATTCCTACTATAAAATGTATAGGTTTTTAAATAAAATAATATTATTCATAAGTAGTAAAATTATTAAGTAGGAACAGCTCGCTAGCGCAATCGCAAAACGTTCTTGGCCTGCGATTGCTTACACTAAGTAATGTTCGCTAAAGCCGGTCATGGGATGGGTGACCAAAAGATGGGTGGCCTGCGATTGCTTAAACTAAGTAATGTTCGCTAAAGCCGTTCATTGGATGGGTGACCAAAAGATCGGTGACCTGCGATTGCGCAAACTAAGCAATGTTCGCTAAGGTCGGTCATTGGATGGTTGACCAAAAGATGGGTGGCTTGCGATTGCGCAAACTAAGCAATGTTCGCTTAGGCCGGTCATTGGATGGGTGGGCTGCGATTGCGTAAACTAAATAATGTTCCCTAAGGCCGGTCATTGGATGGGTGACCAAAAGATGGGTGTGCTGCAATTATGTAAACTAAGTAATGTTCGCTATGGCCGGTCATGGGATGGGTGACCAAAAGGTGGGTAGCCTTCTTTTCTTAAGCCATTCTTTGCACCAAATTCTCTACTTTTTCTTTTCATCAAAAAGTATAAATGTAGCAGCAATTATGGTTTTACGTTTCGTTGCCATTGTTATTGTAACACACAAGAAACCGTGTAGCAGCCAAGCCAGCCGACGACGACGGACGAGCGAGCGACTGCAGGGTTGCCAGATGTCAATTTTTTTTTCTCGTACCAGGGTTGCTAAATATCTCGTAATTTCAACAGATAATCTCGTAAAAGCATAAATTTAAAGAAATTCAAATAAAATTAATGATTTTATGCTATTTACTGTACTATGTAACTTGTGTAGTCATATTCTTTGCGCTTAAATTCAAACAAAACAATTAAAAATCATATTTTTTATTGATATGTTGATATGTTAGTAAAATCATCTTTATTTTTAGAGTATAGCTTTTCAGCTGTCATTCTGGCGTACATTTCTTTTGATGGTTCGAAATTTATGCTTTTGCGATTTGGGCCTTTTAGTGCTTTCGGGAGCTAAAAGTCGTCATTGTTAAAATCTCGTAAAAAAGTGTACGAGATTTTTGTTAATCTTGAATCTCGTACAGACCCTCTAAATCTCGTAATGGTACGAGATTTCTCGTACGTCTGGCAACCCTGAGCGACTGCCTCATGTGCTGTGTACAGTGTGGCCAGCTTTAAATTACAGATCCTGCCTCATTTATGTTAGAAAACTCACAAATCCTGCCAAAGTCTTAACTTCAAACTGCCAAAAAAATGCCAAATGAATTTAAAGATGCTGGTGAAATCCCATACAATTTGCCTACTGCCTGCCAGATTCCTAAAACGTCAACTAAAACTCCCAGAACTTAAAATCAATAGCTAAAACCCTACCAAATAGACAGGATCCTGCCACATATCGTCACACCAGGCTGCCCGCGGTCTGGCCTGTTCTACGAGTCTGTGTAGTGTGTGGTGGAGACAGACTTGCCTGGTGGACTGCCCGCGCAGACAAGTCTGTTGTGTGAATTGCCTGCTTAAATTGTCATTAGAAGAGGACGAACAACCTTATTAAAAGAGGACGAACACTTCTATACATCTCGCTGGCTCGTATTTTCGGCTCTAGTGCTGAGTCCTGTTTTATAGTTATACTACCATCCATGCTTTGTACCTACTCATAAAAATTTGACAGTTCAAAGGGCTAAAGGTACCTACTGACAGAAATGCTTCACGAAAGCATGCTATGAGTGACAATTTTATGTCACTTGTTAGCATTGTGATCTGGGCGTTGCTATTAATGAGCATACTTCTTCCGAGCATGCTCAAAAATCAACAGTCTTTTGATTTTCGAGCATGCTACCTGAAGCGCGTGTGGAAGGGGGCATTGCGGTTGCTTGGCAAAAAAATGAAAAATGTTCAAAACTAACATTCCACTGGCATGCTTATTGATAGACAGAGTGAACAGATGGCAGATCATGCTAGTTTTAAGCATGCTAAATATAAGCATGTCTGTCAGTAGCTTTATTGTAACCATATCGTGTTTCGTAGGAAATGCCAGCCGGGCAGCCCGGCTATAGTCCGACAACTTCGTGCGCGACCTTCCAGTGGTATGAGTGGCGATGGCGGGGGCGGGGCGCTCTGGATGTTGACGGGGTTGGGTGACGCGGGGAGGAGGGAAAACTCGCTCCTCTCCGCCTCTCCCGCCCCGCTCGCATTTTTACTGTCCTTCGTCCCCGCCACCGTCTCGTACCGCAGGAGGATCGCGCACGAACTTGTCGGACTATAGCATGATCAAAACACGATATGATAAATTTATCGTTTAGAATTGTCATAAATCCATTGTTTTTTTAAGTTCAAAAGTCCGGCTGATATGAATTGTAGAGTGTTAAAAAACATCACTGTTCGCTGCAAATAGCTTAAAATACATACTATAAAATAACAAATTATTAATACTTAACCTATAAATTTAATATTAGCCACTTTTCATTATCTAATTAACGTCAAACATAATATAGTGATATTATTATGTTCCTAGTTATATTTCAGTAATACATAAAAGTACCTAAACGTAAAAATCTACAAATTTTCAGTTATCCTGTGCCTCATCCTGCGCTGTACCTAGTCAGAAGTTAACATTACACCAACATTGCAGTATGTCTGACATTAGGCGTCTCGTAATTTTCTAATCAAGAACAATATTAGAGTAAAATTCCAGTCACATTTTAAATTTTTTTTTAAGTAGACACCTGCTTATTAGCTAACTTCAGCCACATGTATCACGGAGTTAAAGACCTCAGAAAAACTTCAAAGTTAGGTCTTATGTCCTATCTTTAAATTAAGCCAAATAAGTTAGTCATCATAATTATTACCATGCCTAAATCCCTTGCCATAGATAAATGTAAATAATAAATATATATTCTTTAAGGTCTAAGCTACGGTAAAAGTGGGTAGGTGCTCTAAGAAATCGAAGAGCAAAAATACACTTCCCGAGATGGAGGGATGAAATAGTTATTTGTTGTACGTGAGAGCAAAGTTGTTTTTTAACCGCGTGCTCAATTTTGATGACCGAGCTAGCGAAGGATTCTAAAATTAGAATTCTGAGCGATAGCGAGGGAATCAAAAGAGCACAAGGTGAAAAATCTTTGCACTCGAGTGCAACACGTAACTTTTCATCCCCCCCAACGAGGAAATTGCAAAATACAAAAAAAAATACATTCACAACAGTTTCTGTTTTCACCCAGAAACTTCCACAACACCCTCCCATTAACCCAAACACACTCTCAACGCCCACCCAGAAACACCCACAACATTCACACCCGCAATACACACCCATTCACCCAGAAACAACCACAAAATGTCCAATCACTTAGACACACCCACAAAACACCCATTCACCCAGAAACACCCAAAATACACCCATTCACCCAGAAACACCCATTCACCCAGAAACACCCACAAAATATCTAATCACACAGACACACCCACAACATCCATTCAGACACCCACAACTTCCACGCAGTCACGCCCACAATACTCACCCATCCATTCAGACAAACCCACAAAACACCCATTCACCCAGAAACACCCAAAAAACACCCATTCACAAGAAACACCCACAAAACACCCATTCACCCAGAAACATCCACAAAACACCCATTCACCCAGAAACACCCACAAAATGTCCAATCACTCAGACACACCCACAAAACACCCATTCACCCAGAAACACCCAAAATACACCCATTCACCCAGAAACACCCATTCACCCAGAAACACCCATTCACCCAGAAAAACCCACAAAATATCTAATCACCCAGACACACCCACAACATTCATTCAGACACCCACAACTTCCACCCAGTCACGCCCACAATACTCACCCATCCATTCAGACAAACCCACAAAACACCCATTCACCTAGACACACCCACAAAAAACCAATTCACCTAGACACACCCACAAAACACCCATTCACCCAGACACCTTCAACACCCAGCCATCCACCCAGCCACACCCGCAAAATTTATCCTGACACACCTGTAAGTACCTAATAAAAATTACCGTCCCTAATGGAGTTCCGAGACGGTCAATCAGCTTGAGTCAAGCACGTCAATTTTCTGTATATTTTTGTTCCGTTGCTAGCGTAAGCAAATCAAACAAACCTAAAAAACTTTTAAATGCTTGACTCAAGCATCAAGCAAGCCTGACGATCAAAATGTTTAAAGCAAGATTGACGCCAAGCTGATTGACCGTCACGGAACTCCTAAGTTTTAACAAATTTATGACGTGAAAAGAAAATGGCGCGCGCAAAGCAAATTACAAAAAAAGTACACCAAGAAGGTTACAAGTCTGAGTTTTTAACAAATTAAAATAGGTTGCATGATAATTTCGGCACCATGGAGGTTGAAATAAATAGGCATAAATGATGTTTTGAATTCACAAACTCATTGCACACGATGTTCTAAATTCAAATTTACTTTAACCTCTAGACGATAAAAACGGCTTTTGCACTCAGATATCGAAGAGCAAAAACGCTTTTGCCGAGATGGTGGGATGAAAAATTATTTTTGGTCTATTCTTGAATATCTATATAGAAGGTAGTAAGAAGTACCCTACTTAAAAAAAAACAACGACTTCTTACTTATATCTACTATTTTTATGAATAGCAGCAAGTAAGTAATTAATTAATGGATGAAAGGAGAATAACATAAAGGATTTACATGGCGAAAATGAATGGGGAAATGGGAAGGGGAAGGCCTAGGCGGATCTTTCATAATCAAATTGAAAGTTTATTAAAAAAGGGCCAGGTCAAGAGTACCCGAAACCGACGAGCATGCATGAAGAGATTGATGATATTGGATGAAGCGAAAGAAGTATGTAAGGATCGTAGCAAGTGGAAAGTGATCTCTGCCTACTCCTGTGGGAGCAAGGCGTGACATATAATATGTATGTATGTAAGTAATTAGGTACCTATTATAGGTACCTAATTTGTCTCCTACCGTTAGTTAGTACCCACCTATTATATTAATAGATCTGAAATATTAGGCACCTATACCCAATTAATTAAGTATATAGCTATTTTTTATCAAGTTTAGTCATGAAAGGAATGTGTTAGGAATTAGGATCGTAGCAAGCGGAAAGAAGTTATCTCTGTGGTGGGAGAAAGTGAGAGAAAGGCGGTAGTCTTTTAAAAAAAACACGAAAGTTCAATACACACTATTTTTATTTCCAATATTGAACTTTACGCCAAACTAAACTTTTAGGACCTCAAAGGAAAAGCCTTTGATTACGCGGACGCGGTTTGGGAGTTAAAATGCTCGGGCTCGGGTAATGCGGCGCAATTAGTTTTATATAAATTAAAGGGCTTAATTCATCATTTACTTCAATACTACGTAAGGTTATATCAGTACTTATGTAAGTATGCATGTAAAATTAGTCATAGGTGAAATAAAATGTTAGGTACCTACACGCATACCTATACACATTGCATTTTATTGGAATTATATTTTATAATTTTAAGTATGTACCTACTTAAGGCCCGTATTAACATGGATCCTTTTTTCTAGAACAATATTTAAGTATCAATTCATTGATCTCTGTTTACGTTTATTCTGAAACTAAACTTGGACAACAACCGGTAGGTATTTAAATCGAGATTTAAGCTATGATCGCGCAAAACACCTCATTGCCACGCTTGAGTAGAGTTATTAACCTGTAGTGCTACACCTTTTCACATTTTATTGGTAAAATAGGGATGTCCCGACTTAAATATAATATGAATCAAGCTTGATAGCGGTTTTGGAATAAAACACAAATTTAAGTACTGGTTCTATTTCAAGCAATAATCACTTGAATTCAGATTACACTACACTCAAGTGCCGTATTAGAATACGGGCCTTAGTTTCTTTTTATTGAAAAGTTTCATGTTTGTAAGCCACATCGAAATTTTATGCATAATTTCGTAATAAACATAAGTCACCTATGTGCCTACCAATTGTCTATCCGTCAATAGATTCATCAGTTGCTTGGGATGAAATGACACAAAAAACAAGAAGGTTTTGGTAATGAATTATTACGAAACTAAAGCTCGAACAAGCAATTGTTATTTTTAGAATAGTAAACATCATCCTCAAGATATTCAAGATATTCTTAATACCCAGTGGTCCTTTATCTGTGCCCTATAGACAACGGGGTAGGTACAATAATAATTTTAAAAATGAGTTTTCATGAAAAAAAAAACTTACAGAATGAGAATTCAATGAAAAGCATGAGCCAACACAGCCTCATCGTATTATTATTACTCAGAGAACAATTCGAATTATCAATGCTTTGTTATCTGAGATATAATTAGAGTGTACTGAGGGCGCATGCATATGTGTAATTTGTAACGTTGGAACAGGTACACATTAATAGGTAACGATTTTCCACCTAACGAAGCCCCCTGTCCAGGAACAAACGCAATAGTAACGCATTTGGACATCGATCGCTCGTTATTTGGGGACTTTAGTACAATGGTCTGTCAGTCTACCAGCAACGAACTCGGAAGCGCGAATATCGCTCCATCAGAACTAGCTCTGACCGGCAATAGCATCTCTGAGCGAGCATCCCGGATGACCTGTAGCTCAAAAGGCCATGACCTGGTTATTTGCCGGTGACGCTTTAATATAAATAATTATATTTTACACTCTATGTATAAACAAATATACCTACAACGATTTTAATAAAGCATTTTTCTATCTTTTAAAGTTTAATTTTTATGGGGAAAAGGTTTTATTTATGCAGAGATATTTTTGTTTATGTGTGGTTTGATTTTAGTTATTCGAGACGACTTGTATTAACTCTGTAAAAATACGAATATACATTTTTTCTATATACTGTCTGTCATTGCAATAACAAAGTACCTACCCATATAATGTTGCTCTTGTGTGTCAGCTGTATAAAAAAAGTGATTCAATACTTTCAATAAAACTAAGTATTCATAAAATGTATACGATATAAACGCCCTTTTCAGCCTGAAATAGATTCAGACTTTCGAATTTAATATGTTACCTACATTTTTCTTTGTGAATTTCTTCTTCAAAAATAAACATCTCTATTTAGGCTACACAAATTGTTAAAAGTATCAGCTAATTAATATTCCATTTCAGTAAAATGTTTACCAAAGTCCCGATTGGATGATAAATAAATGTTTTTTGGTCTTGTTTACTGTCATTGGTAATTAGAAAATCTAATAACATAAAGAGGGAAGATGGAGGTGTCTTAAAAGGTTTACCTACCTATTTCCAGTCCATTTGTTTGTACTAACAAATAAACTGAAAATGTTTTTTCCTGTAGGTTTTCACCTCTCCGTTGGCAACGCTCTGTTGCCATATTCAAATTCATCTTAATGTTTTTTGATGTTTATTTAAAAAAAGCTGCGACTTAGTTTCTTTCCTTAGAATTTTTTAATAAACAATTTTATACATAATGTTTTCAAACGAGTTATGTGGTTGTCGTTAAGAGCCTGTTTCACAATCGACAGGTAAGTTCTAAATAGCTTACCTACTTGGCAGATCATTTGGCAGTTGTAATATGAAATGTATGTCAATTGAACTGCCAAGTAAGCTATTCAGAACTTACCCGATTGTGAAACAGGCCCTTGAAGTTTGAACTGCTGGCGATCTACCTTAATTATATTGTTAGACTACGATCGATCTCTACTCTGATTACTACTACTCTTTATACGATTGAGACTCTGAGAGTCCGCATATATGTGTCATGTAGAATTGTCCTATAGGTATGATGGTCTAAATAATTTATAATAGTTTTACCTTACAAAATGCATTTTTAGTCAAAAGTGTAGTCTATTTTGCCTCTAGCAAAAGGCGGCCTTATCAAAGGAGCGTATGCCAAAAGAAAGTGAATAGACGGAATTTTTTTTCGAAATCGATCACCACCTTCTGAACCGAAGCATCAAAACTACCGCACTGTTACAAAACCATCATTGTTTTAGCGTGTTAATTGATTTAATTGGCGCGTAGTAACTCCAACTAATTAATAGTATTTCCTTCTGTGCAGTGGGTCTCGTAACTTGCTTCGAATACTAATGGATTAGTCACCAGCAATTGTATCTAAGGTTGGACTGGATGTGATAATTACGTTTCCGTGTGTGCGTTGTGCACAGCAAAACACATCTGCTGACGGAAAATCTACAGGGGACAGATAGCATATACCAGGAGACTTTTTGGTCACTGCAAAAATTTTTGGAATTCGTTCAGACCATCAAACTGAACAAATTTCACTATGGGAGCAACTCTAAATTCACGAAAAAAATAACAGCTGTTTCATACATTTGGGTCAAGAGGTATTATAATTTTGTATGAAACAGCTGATATTTTTTTCGTGAATTTGTAGTTGCTCCCATAGTGAATTTTGATTTTGTTTGATGGTCTGAACGAATTCCAAAATTTTTGCAGTGACCAAAAATTCTCCTGGCATAGTTTGCTTATGAGGCTAACAAAAGACAGGTAAAAGACGTTAGGAGGTACTCCTTCGACAATAGGCACGCACGGACCTAACATAATTGGCGAATCTGTTTACCTCTTAGGGGATTTATAGCCGTGATTTATGTATGCTGGTAATTTTTATGTATATTAAGTAGCTATGGGTTTGCTTTTAGGTAATATTTAGTTAGATAGTTACTACACGCGACATGTCGCTTTGTCTATGCCCAGACTAATTATATTTACTTTTATTATAACTATCGCTTCAGCTGTATTAAGTAAGTATTAATAGTTGCCGTGTGGTGACGGCAGAGTAGAATACAATTGTCACCACCCCAAATCTCTCCCGTGGGTATCGTACTAGGCGACTAAGGATAAATCAATAGTGACTTTTTTGCCCGATAAATGGCAATAGGCTCGCCACCTATTACATGGGATCTAGCATAGTTGGCAAAGCGTGGGTGCTAGTTTACCTCTGCCTACCCCTTCGGGGATATAGGCGTGATTTATGTATGTATTAATAGTAAGTTATTGGTGAAATACAGACATCCGTAGTCTCGCCTTACTGATTGTAGGAGCTGGGTTTCTGTTATACAAAACTATAAACGACGAGCCTCAATGGATAGCTTTTCATTGAATGATAATTATGGACCATTTTGGAGGGACCGTCTTCCATGCTGGCCTGGGAGCGAAAAAAAATACGTAGAATTGGCCCTTTAACGGCCCTACTGCTGGGGCTCACTTAACACCAACTCTAAACGCGAGTCAATTGCCATTGTTAAAGTGAGACAACGCTATAAGCCGAGTAGAGCGGCGTCCCGTTTTGTCACCCGCGTTTGGATCGCACTAATACTTCATGGTACAGGCCTTCGCTGTGGATCGAAGAGTACCTACCTGTACGGTGAAATTATTAGGTGGTAATATGTAGTGCGCATTGGTGAGTGCTAACGATTTCAATGCACCCCGCAACGGCTTAACATGCTTTTCTAACTACGGAGGATCTCGACATAATACATATTGGTCACCCGGCAATGACCAGCCTTGGCGAACATCGCTTAGTTTACGCAATCGCAGGTCCAGCGTGTTAAACCACTGCGCCACTGCGCCGTGAAAATACTAACCGTTAGCCGTGTGGTGACGGCAGAGTAGAATACAATTGTCACCATCCCAAATCTCTCCCGTGGGTGTCGTACAAGGCGACTAAGGATAAATCAGTGATGAGGAATGGGCAGCAGCGTTCCTCTTATACTACCGTCCTGACAATGTACTGCGACTTTTGTGCCCGATAAATGGCAATAGGCTCGCCACCTATTACATGGGACTTAACATAATTGGCGAAACGCGGGTGAGAATTCACCTCTGCCTACCCCTTCGGGGATATGGGCGTGATTTATGTGATTTATGTATGTATGTATGTATGTTGAAGTAGTCTATGCCATTGACCTCTAATTAACTAGTACGCCGGACTGAATAATTCTACCAAAATGACAAAATAAATGTTTCTTGTGCCGATTTTAAGCGGCCCATCGAGCGACAAAGGGTACTTAATCTGACGTTTGTTGCTTGTATTTGACATTACAAATGCATCTCTAATATTAGTTCCGTGGACCGTCGTGTTGTTTGGAACGTCTCTAAAGTTAATTGTGTAATTTTAAATGAATCGTTGCAACCTCTAACTGTGGCACTCAGAGACGTCAAATAACGTTAATAAGTACTTAACGTCAAAAAATGACAATTCAAAACTATTCTTGCCGGGTCTATGGTCTAGATTTGAATGACATTAAATAACGCCAAAAGTAGTTACAATAGTTCTTTTATCTTTAATGAAGGTGAGAATTATTATAGGGTGTACTCACATTAGTGGTCTTTTTAAAACACTGCTTTAAAACTATTTAGTTGCACTCAGTAGATACGTTTAGGATTTCGTCAATATTATAAGATTACTATCCAGTATCCAACCTTACTAAATCATCATCGTCACCAGCCCTTTAATGTCCCCACTGCTGGGGCTCCATAGGGAAGAATGGAAGAATATAGGGAGGTTGGGCCATAACCCACCAAGCAGGCCCAGTACGGGTTGGTGGGTACTAACGACTGCAGATGCAGCCGGGACCTACGGCTTAACGTGCCTTTCGAAGCACGGAGGAACTCGAGGTAATAAATTTTTGGTCTTAGCGAAATTGCTTAGTTTACGCACACGCAGGCCAAGCGCGCGCCTCCTTAAACTTACTAAATAACACACAATACTTAAATCCCTATTCGTATCCGCTTACAACTATGCGAGCGATGACAGTGCTGCTGCCATGTGCGAGTTGCTGCCGGGCGAGTATGCGAGTGAAAAATGTTGAAGTTACTCGGATGCGAGCTACTGTCCAACTCGCACGTACGAGTGACGTAAGTTACGTCAAAAACTCCAAACGTATGCAGCTCGCACTGTGTAAACCAGCCATAAGGCGAGCCGTGCTACTGGCGTACGAGGAGACAAAGCCGAGTAACTAGCTAAGCAGCAGCTCGCACTGTGTATACCAGCCATTAGTGCGTCGTTAATTATGAAAGTGTTCTGATATGTTAATTCAAACTTAAGTAATAATCGTTATTATTATTGGAAGATTTGACATGTTCAAAACGGTCCGGTTCTGCATGCTCTACAGTATATACTATTCCTTAAGTAGCGTCACCGACGACGGCGACGCATCAATGTATTCCAAATACATATTCATTTATTATCAACACGACGATTATTCTGATTATGGCAATGCATGTTACTTCGATGAATAGTGTCCCGTGTATCTTTTAAATTAAAGCACTTGACTGAATTGACAGACACGTGAACAAGGGGTAAAACTGCGTGAATGAAAAGTCCATTATTAAAATAGATCGTAGGTGACCGTACGTCTCGATCTTCTTTAGAGCCCTATTACATCTTCTTAAGAGCTATATTTTACGCAAAAATTACAGTCAAAAGACTGCCAATTTTGGCGTTCTTGAACTCAGAAACAAAAATACATTGACAATTTTCACTTAGTGAATAGTGTCTTACTGCCGCACTCAGAGACGTCAAATAACTTTAATGAGTACTTAATGTCAAAAAATCTCATTTAAATCTAGACCATAGACCCGGCAAAAATAGCGACTAGTTTTGAGTTGTTATTTTTTGACATTAAGTACTCATTAACGTTATTTGACGTCTCTGAGTGCGGCAGTTAGAGTAGATATTGGCATACTTCGAAGCGGCTTCGGTTTTTGTAAATTTTGCTTAACTTTTTAATTAAAAAGTTAAGCAAAATTTATAAACAAAACAACAAAAACCCATTTTGGGTTTTGAAAAAACCTAAAATTGTAGAGAAAGAATTTTATACAATGCTGTAAGGCCCTTTTTTGAGCTCCCTGAAGTGAACTACTAATCTACGCAAATAAAATAAAATAAAATAGAATTGTGTCTGTAATATAGTCGAATAGTTTGTAGCGGCCTCGGAATTTTGAAACATCATTGTTATAATATAGAAAAAAATCTTATTCTAAACAAAAAAAAACTTCGAAAATAGCATTAAGTTAACTGTGAATATCACCTTTCTACAATAATATTTATGAGCAAAATTTATACTCGAATAATTGTTACTTTATGAGGAATAAAGATTTTATAATTTTAAAGCAAGAATTTATTATCCTATCTCAATAAACCCGATAAACCTAACTGCAAAATTACTATGAAATGTAATGCACCGGCCCTCTGAGTATGGGAGGAGTGAGATTTGTAATGGGGCTCTTAAAGAGATACAACTCAAGATTGTTTTCGCGCGAAGCACTTGTGTTATGGGTACTAGATGACGGACATATTTTTAATATAATACTGTATATAAATGTTGAAAATATAACAACAAAAAAATAAAAAATATTAACACCGGCCATTTTATTTTACTAATCGATGCAGTCGATGTTATTTAACGATTTTTTTTTTCTCTGAGAAACATAATATGATCTCTAATAAATAAGAAAAAACATGAAATCTGAAGTTTATTTTACTTTTACTCTCGACTACTCTCAATCCTTACAAGAATCTTCTTTATTAGAGTTAAGAGAGATGCATAAATTAATATGGAAGAAAAATATCACCAAGCAAGAGGTTGATAATTTAACTAATAAATTCCATATCAAAAATGTGCAGATTACGATGTGGCCTATCGTACTAAACGTTTTTGTAAACCTTTGTTTTTCACCATTCGCGCCATAACTTTTCTAGACGGTATTTGTCTACTCGGATACCTTCTACCATACTACTGAATAGCTAAATTTTAATCTTTGTAGTTTGAAATGTATGCTTCTATTAAAACTAATTGCTCTTGATACGCCAATATTTTAATAATTAAATTAATTAATAATACTTATTACGTAATGGTGGCAAAACAAAATCAATAATAATCACCAAGATCTTTGTTGGAATTCCAAAATAGCCTTAAAAAATTTGATTCGAGAGTAAAATAAATGTTAGATATCATAATGTTTTTTTCTTTATAAGACCCTATGTTTTTTACAGAAAATTTATCGTTAAAACCGACTGCGTCGATTAGTAAAATGAAATGGCCGGGGTTATTATTTTTATTTTTTAGTTGGTTCGATTCCCGGTTCTGGTAAGCTTTTTGAGAAAGCTGTGAATGCAGTAATGTTTCTTTTTAAAAATAAAGGAATGTTTTCTTTCAGCAAATTGAGCTATTTTAAAGATTTAAGGTACTTTCCCTCCAGGCCCATGCTTTCTTTCCACACTGTATAAAATGAAAAACATTTTAATAAAATCTACAGAGTTCAGTAGATACACTTTAATTTTATTTGTCTTTATAAGTAGTAGTATCAGCAAGCTTATACTATAAATATCAATTTTTATAAAACTATTTTCAAGTCAGCCGTAAACTTCTTTCACGGCTATTTTGGTCAAATTGTCAGACCGCTGGCATTGACCCAGCGTTCTGACCGGGTTCTTATCCTGGTGGTGGCAACTGTTTGTGACAAACACAGTTTGTTCTCGAGTCATGGTTGTTATAAGCTAATGTAGTGTATTAAAAATATTTACACATATGTAATTACTATTGCCGTGTGGTGACGGCAGAGTAGAATACAATTGTCACCACCCCATGTCCCTCCCGTGGGTGTCGTACAAGGCGACTAAGGATAAATCAGCGATGAGGAATGGGCAGCAGTGTTCCTCTTATACCACCTAGCAATAGTACTGCGACTTTTGTGCCCGATAAATGGCAAGAGGCTCGCCACCTATTACATGGGACCTAACATAATTGGCGAAGCGTGGGTGCTAGTTCACCTCTGCCTACCCCTTCGGGGATATAGGCGTGATTTATGTATGTATGTATGTAATTACTACTGTATACATATACAATAATGTAATTAATTCTGTCCGTGATATACAATCCATACCACAAGTGCTTATACTTTGGGCGATAATGGTGTCTGGGTGTAAGAAATATATTTAATTAAGTGTTTATAAAGTCATAAGCAAAGCAAACACCAGGCCACACGCTAGTTAGACAATAAGACGAGTAAAATCAATTTAGTAAAAGTAGTTTTACGCCATATTTAATTTATATATTTAATTCAATATTTAAATGCCCCTTCTAACAAAAACATCTCTTTAAGAAAATTTACTAACAATTTCATGACGAAATTGCAAGTTACTAGGAGTATAAAAAAGTGATACCTATCGCTTGTTTATTGTACTCCGATCGCGGCGTTTAAATAAGGCGGTCGTCTTGATTGATCGTCCATTAAAATTAATGATGGTAAAATTGTCAATAACAAGGCTTTATTTGAGTTTAAGGCTGGTGCTCGATGGGCTGACGGGCGCAGGTGCAAGCGATGCAGCCTGGCGATTATGACGTTTTAAATTATTTCGCCCACAACCTCCGGGCAGCTCGCATGAGTCCTGTCTGCCTGGCAGTAGGCGACGGAAATCCGTAGCGTGCACTAGCACTGATTTACGTAGCACTCTCTGCTAGAAGTCGGACTAGTTTGTTTGTTACCTTGATAATTTTACTGTCTCTAGTACTAGTTCATATCAAGAGAGTGAATTATATTAGTTGCTCCGGTGACTTTTCCGCGATTACAGTTTGCTTTCCTTTCTGCCAAAAATTTTAGTGGAAAGTGAGTTTATTGGGTATAATTTTATTGAGATAGGTACTTAAATTTGTCTTCGCGTTTAACTTAATAATCGTAATAATTTTTATTAGTATTGTTAACGGTGAAAGATTATTTTAAATGATTCTTTTTAGTTGCGTCTTGAAATATGCGTTTATTATTATTTATACGAGTGAATAAAAGTTTTCCATTGACTGTTCGTGTTCGATCCGTGGACTATGGTCAATTAATAGACAACTAACTCAAATTCAGTGAAAAGTGTTATTTGGGATCGTGTAAGTATTCTTATTGAATTATTTTCAAACAATTGTATTGTTTTGATGTCTAGCGAAATTATGCAAAATTAAAATTTTTAAACCTTTTTTATTTTTGTACTTTAGCTTATGCGAGATATTTAATTGTTACAAACTGAGCGGAAAACGTACACTATGTAGGTAATAAAAATCAGCCACAAAACACAGAACAGAGAAAGATTGTTTTCATTTCATACATGACCTTACTTAGGTGTATTCTGTGCGTGATAAAGGTTTAATGTAATTTTCTTTTGTTTTCAACTTGTCTCGTGGTTGCTTGCGTGGCTTATAATTATATGTCATTTGTTTTGTTATGTATGTGTTTTTCGATGTTATTTGTGTAAGTATAGATAGATAATATATTTACATATATCAATATTAAAAATTCATTTACGTAAGTTATTCATATTCATAAATATTATGTATTATACCCAAAAATAAAAATATGTTAACTACCTATACAATTATGTGTATTCGTTTATGTCCGTCCTATTTGTCTTATTTAGCGGAAACGAATAATTGCCATTTTCTTAAGATTTCTTATCAATAATTAAGACAGGAGACATTACAATGTGGCGTTTAATTTTTTCCGCTATTTTTGTGACAAAATTTGTGATTAGCGTTTTTCGTGTTTGTTTTGAGTTAGATAATTAGCTATTAGCGACGAAAATAAGGCGATAAGAATTTTCCAATAATGAAAATACACTTAAGACGTAGTTTCGGTCGTCCCATCATGGTCTTTAATTTATTTATTCCTTGGAAATTTATCGGTTCCATAATTATTATCTCTTTATTTTCCGCAAGGGCTCATTTAACACCCACACGTCCGCTTAGGGCCATAAACAATGAAACGCAAGCTTGCCTTAGGTCAGTTTTTAGTGACTAGCGATCCCGTGACGTTGACTCTTGACGTAAAAGTGCGTAGACTTTTCGTGTAGATATACTTGCGCCACCTTGAGCGAAACACTCCGCGTGGGGTGAAAAGTAGTTTCACCTCGCTCTGTTCAGCTTTTAGGGAAACATGCCTTATGCGAACATCTGTAGATGCTGAGCGCTCTAGCTCGCTGAGCGAAAGCTAAGTTAATAAGTTTCGATCGCATCGTATTCGTATATAGTATGAAGTGTAACTGGGATGATAAGATGGGGAAATTTAGTCCAAATATCCCATCCACTATCATTATAAAAGTATAGGATATAGACATTATGCAGATGTTTTACATTGGTATTTTTAGTCAGTCTGTTTTTCACTCAGCTTACAATGGGAGAACGGATTAGGGTGGAATTTGGAGCATGAATTGAACATGGCGCGATTGAAGAGTAGGGTAGTTGGTAACCCAGGGATTCCAATGGGATGAAGCCGACGAAATCGGGTGTTCGGAAGCTAGGGTGTACTGGGTCGTCTAGGTACATGTTGTGTCCCCTATTTTAGATTTTTTATAACTTATTTACTACCGTAGATTAGTGCATAAATAGATCCTTAGATTTATAGCTTTTTAGAAAGCTTGTTTTACATGACTTAAAATCAAAAGTATCTTTATGATAATGCGTTTCGCTGCGACAACACAATTAGTTTTGAAAAAGTACTTAGAACCTTATTATAAAAATAAAAGATAACTACGTCACAAAAACAATGTTGGCTAAATTTTTGTTGAATTTATTTAACTGCTATACACTACAAATAAAATGTCAAAATGGAGATAACTGTATAATGACGTCACGCGGCGTTTTAGCAAATATGGCGGATTGCTAAGTTTGCACTTTTATTTTTATAAAATAAATATTAATCTCAAGTATAATCTGATAACAAGTGACTATTAACGAATCTCCTTAGCCTAAATTATTATTATAAATAATTATATCAGTGATTCTTTGTTAGTGTCATCATCCCTATTCTACGTACACCTACTTGCATTTGCATAGGCAGCGCGAGGGTCTAGCGGAGCGTCGTCCTTTCGTTTATGAATGAAACATAGACTTATAAATGTCACGACATCAGTACAATAAAAACTTTAAAAAATAATTTTGCGCAATGTATTGCGTTATATTAAACTCATAAAGCAAACGTTGTTGTTTATTATGTTAACTATCTACTCTAGTCATGGGAGGTTTTTGATATTTTAAAAATAGCCCTGTATATACAAAACAATTTGTTGCTTATTTTTATTAGAATTATGTTCAAATTTTTTTAAATATAATGAAAATCGGTATTGTATATCGCAACAGGTTTCAACTAAATAAATATAAATTTAATTTTGTTTGTGATACGTACGGTACGTACCTACCGCTATTAATGCTTCGGTATTTGGTGTTCTTTTTATAATGAACTTTAAATTCAGTGTCAATGAGGTATAATTTACTACTCTGGATTACCTAAATAAATTCAGATAATTTGCCGAGTCAGCCAAATTGAAAAAGTATAAAATACGATCGCGGTTTTTCTTGTGTTGAAATACAGTTAGCGTAGGTAGTACATTTGTAAAGTATCTGCCCACGTCGGTCACCCCGAATCGTAGCGCCCTGTGAGGCTAACTGCGGTAAAATAACCTCGGGATATACCTGCCGTAGAGAAACCCTTTCAGGGAGAGCTCGAATAAAAGGCTTGACGACACAAGGTTCAAGGTCGCCTTTTCTTGAAAAACCATTGAAAAATTGGTAGATATAAATTGGTAGGTAGCCGGACTAGAAACATTCGTATTAGGAATTAGGATAGCATTTATCTAGGAACATAGGACTGACTTGGCTATCATAATTATGGAACATTGTTCCTAGTACGCTTCGCATACCTACTTTTTGAAAACTTTACGTTTTCGGTAGTGTAATGACACCAGCTGTCAAACAGCAACTGACGCGCCCTCTAGTGGTGTAAGGTACTACAGGTAGGTAGTAATCTACATTGCTTACCATCGAATACAGAGACGGTACTCAAAGTTTGAGTCCTGCCTAACATCTAAGTATTGTCACATCATAATTGACGTTTTTCCATATAAATTCTGACAGGTATGGTCACTTAACTTTATAAGCAGTGCTCAAAATTTTAGTAGCGTTTCTGTATTCGGGGGTTAGATTACTATTTTAACGCTTTTTTCTATAAATTTCATTAGTTTGCACTATGTATAAGCACTTGCGCACTACATTCGATCCGAATCCGAGATTTGGACGGTCCGTTGTAGCCGTAGAACTATTTCTATGGTAGCTTACGCACTACATCCGATCTCTGTCCGAGTTTTCTAGTAGGTACAATAATTTTTTGACGGATTCGGATCAGTTTCGGGTCGGATGTAGTGCGTTGGCGCTCTAAAGCTTATTCATTCGCTTACAAATAACGATCCTTGCTTTAAACTTTTTATGAAATGGTAAATGGAATAATATAGCTTGAGAGATGGTTCTGTTTATTTTGTACTAATCGTTTAACTAATCTAGAACTTTATGCAATAAGCACCAGATACAGATATAAATTATTGATCTCTTTAGAGTAGGTAGGTAGTTTACTCGCTCTTACTATAATTTATAGTAGGTATTATCTCAGTGGAAAAAAGTAAGAAAAGGAAGTCCAACGCGCATCCAATGCCATGCGCTTGCATGTATAAACATCATCTTGGAAACGTGTCTAGTCTAAATAAGATGTAGTTTTACTTACCCCGTGCAGTTTTGGACTAACTTTTCCTGCTATCTACGAATTTAAATTGGACTTAATCAATTGACAACATAATTATTTAGTACCTAATTTTATTCTAATTGTCAAAACATTTTCATTCTAAAACGACGTAATAGCCTTTGGTGCAATATTAAATAACCCCAATGTACCATTTCAATGCAATTCGTAACATTCACCATTTCATATTCATTAATATTAACTGCCGCACTCAGAGACGTCAATTAACTTTAATGAGTATTTAATGTCAAAATTTTTAATTCAAATCAAGACCATAGACCCGGCAAGAATAGCGACTAGTTTTGAATTGTCATTTTTTGACGTTTAGTACTCATTAACGTTATTTGACGTCTCTGAGTGCGGCAGTAAGTCAAAGATCAAGGGAACTAACCTATACAGCCATGTCTTTTGTTTCTTGAATTTTACATTAAAATATGGGTGTCACACATTAGGGAGTACTTTACGTGAATTGAATGGTAAATAATTCAATTCACAGTTGATGGCGACTGTAAGGTGGTGAAGACCACTATAAAATTGTTAACATCAATTACATTCATTTCAATGATTCCGTATAATTGAATGTCAAAAGGGGTCCTTATACATCAAAATAACACCACTTTCACAGCATAAAATCCATTATGAAACAATTTTAGAATGATTGAAACGACGATCTGACGACCCATTATAAGCGCACCAAACATTCCTCATCAATCTCAATATTATTCTCTCACATAATACAATACCTATATCACTTTCTACAATATAGCTACACTCAACAATTTCAAAGGATAATTTATATACACCTACTATATGTTCTCGCAGCCTCCATTCTTATGAGTAATACTAACATATTCTTTGAATTTTTAAATGAATTTACTTAATTGTGGTCATCCGTCATAACATTGATCAAATTGAATAGAAATCGTCAGTATTTTTAGATCGATATAGCATAAAGTAAAATCAATAAAAATATCCTTAGATAAAGTTGATGAGTGTATGTATATTTGAGGATAGCCAAGACATACATACATACATACATAAATCACGCCTATATCCCCGAAGGGGTAGGCAGAGGTGAACTAGCACCCACATTCCGCTAATTATGTTAGGTCCCATGTAATAGGTGGCGAGGCTATTGCTATTTATCGGGCACAAAAGGGATAGCAAAGACATCTACTTAAAATTCCTATGCTGCCCATATATCTTTAATAATGTAATAAATTATATTTTTTGAAATGTTGTCAATTGTTATTTCCTTATCATCAAAAATGTTGTTATTTTTGTGGACGTGTGAAATATTAATTAAACTTGTAATTTTTATTTATTGCAGATGTTGTGAACACCAATCTACAACAATGTTGAGGTTTTATTCGGTAGGTCGTTTTCTATTATATTAAAACACATTAACATGCCAAAAGGATTAGGAAATACCCAGTTTTTTTTAATGTATTTACTATGGAAGTGGCTTTAAGCTAACACCCATTTAAAATCTATCGAGCGGCTCTCCGACCTTTACCAGATCGTCGCTCGGTCCACCTTGTTGGGGCCTACATACGACAGACTTTTATTTGGGCTAATAGTGGTTGGCAAATGCGGCTCACGCGAGCCACATGCGGCTCTTTGGATGTGAAGTTGCCACTCTTTAGTTTCATACGCAAATATTATACTGTTTTTTTTACTACTATTTATTAATATATTGTTTTAAGCTTACGTGGTCACTTTCATCTTTAAATTGAGAAAAAACGGGATTTATACCACGTACTTGGATTTTGTTATGATTCCGATATTTCGGCACAGTTACATGCATCATGGTCACGGATGACTCAGTCATCCGTGACCATGGTTTAATTTTAATTTAATAATCCTTTTTTATTTCGTCATAGCCTCTTCTTGGCTATGGCGATAATTTTATCAGAGGTCGGCAACCGTTTGTGTCGGAAGAGTCAAAAATTACACTTTAGGTGTATCAAAGTTTTTATGTAGCCACAAAAAGTTTTATTGCTAACAATAAACAGTTACATGGTGCATGTAACTGTGCCGAAATATCGGAATCTCTGATAAAACTATCGCCATAGCCAAAAGGCTATGGCGAAATAAAAAAAAGATAATTAAATTAAAATTAAACAAAGGCTATTTTTTTTAAATATTCTAAATATTGAATAGCATTTTATATAAATTTATTTATTTTATTCGTTAATTAATTCGGTGAGACATAGCGATATCATTGATATAGGTACATTTATAGCGACTCGCTATATTCCTCATTAAATATAACTAACTCCCAAATTAAAAACTTCTCGATCTTCAGTGACTACCTATTGTGTAATTCTATATAATAAATCACGTTTTCTACCAAATTTTACATAAAATATTTGCTGATTCAGTGTCATATCATTAACCTTGCTCCATTCATTAACAAATATATTAATTATACCTATCTTCAAAGGTTTTTATTTTTCTGAATACCAAACAAAACATGACCTCCATGTTTTGTTGACCTGAACAGTTTTGTTTTTTGTAAAATAACCTGATAATATTGTACAGTCAACAGCACGTCAGACTACCACGAAATGGCAAAATGTCTCAATCGATTTTGTGCTCTATTATTACCAATTTAAGGTTGACAATCGATTGAAAAAATTTGACAGTTTTGGGTTGTCTGATCATATAAAATAAATTAAACGGAATCTACTGACACGATTTAAAATTTTCACAACAAATAACCAAAAGAGAGGTCAAGAATTATTTTTGTACTTATACAGCAATAATACGTACAAGTACCTACCTATTGTGTCTGATTGGCACAAAAAGTGTAAATTTCTCGATTGCATCAATGCAAAAGGACAACAGCCACTTTGTATGGAGCTCTGGTACTAATATGAAAGTAATTGTACATTTATTAAATATACATCCTTTTATAGCTTATTAACTACAGAAAAGAAATTGTGTTGATTTAACTTCAATATCTAATGGGATTCATTTACATATAAGCACTTTAAAGCAATCAGCTTGTTTTGATAAATTGTTTTTCATCCCACCATCTCGGAAAAAGCGTTTTTGCTCTACGATATCTGAGTGCAAAAGCCGTTTTTATCCTCTAGAGGTTAAAGTAAATTTGAATTTATAACATCGTGTGCAATGAGTTTGTGAATTCAAAACATCAATACATATTTATTTCTACCTCCATGGTGCCGAAATTGTCATACAACCTATTTTAATTTGTTAAAAACTCAGACTCGGAACCTTCTTGGTGTACTTTTTGTAATTTGCTTTGCGCGCGCCATTTTATTTTCACGTCATAAATTTGTTAAAACCTTAGAGTTCCGTGACGGTCAATCAGCTTGGCGTCAATATTGCTTTAAACATTTTGATCGTCTACAACGCTTGCTTGATGCTTGAGTCAAGCATTTAAAAGCTATTTAGGTCTGTTTGATTTGTTTACGCTAGCAACGGAACAAAAACATACAGAAAATCAACGTGCTTGACTCAAGCTGATTGAATGTCTCGGAACTCCATTAGGGACGGTAATTTTTATAAGGTACTTATAGGTGTGTCTGGATGAATGTTGCGGGTGTGGCTGGATGGATGGGTGGCTGTTGGAGGTGTGTTTGGGTGAATGGGTGTTTTGAGGGTGTGTCTAGGTAAATGGGTGTATTGTGGGTGTGTCTGGGTGAATGGGTTTTTGTGGGTGTGTCTGAATGGATGGGTGAGTATTGTGGGTGTGACTGGGTGGATGTTGTGGGTGTCTGAATGGATTTTGTGGGTGTGTCTGGGTGAATAGGTATTTTGTGGGTGTTTCTGGGTGATTGGGTGTTTTTTTGGGTGTGATTAGGTGTATGTGCGTGTTTCTGGGTGATTGAGTGTTTTTTGGGTGTGATTGGGTTGTTTTGTAGGTGTTTCTGGGTGAATGGGTGTTTTGTGGGTGTTTCTGGGTGAATGGGTGTTTCTGGGTGAATAGGTGTTTTGTGTGTGTTTATGGGTGAATGGGTGTTTTTGGGTGTTTCTGGGTAAATAGGTGTTTTGTGGGTGTTTCTGGGTGAATGGGTCTTTTTTGGGTGTTTCTGGGTAAATGGGTGTTTTGTGGGTGTTTCTGGGTGAATGGGTGTTTCTGGGTGAATGGCTGTTTTGTGGGTGTTTCTGAGTGAATGGGTGTTTTGTGGGTGTTTCTGGGTGAATGGGTGTTTTTTAGGTGTGTCTGAGTGGATGGGTGTGTATTGCGGGTGTGAATGTTGTGGGTGCTTCTGGGTGGGTGTTGAGTGTGTTTGGGTTAATGCGAGGGTGTTGTGGAAGTTTCTGGGTGAAAACAGAAACTGTTGTGATTGTATTTTTTTTTGTATTTTGCAATTTCCTCGTTGGGGGGGGGATGAAAAGTTACGTGTTGCACTCGAGTGCAAAGAATTTTCACCTTGTGCTCTTTCGATTCCCTCGCTATCGCTCAGGATTCTAATTTTAGAATCCTTCGCTAGCTCGGTTATCAAAATTGAGCACGCGGTTAAAAAACAACTTTGCACTCACGTACAACAAATAACTATTATTTTTTATACTATTACAATAGTTATGTGTAATGAAAGCTTTATCAGGAGCTTTTTATTTTAATAAGATACAATGTAGTTGCTGGAGCAATTAGGTGTTTATTGGCAACCTGAATTATTATATTTGAAATGAGTGTAGTGGGTAGGTATATCTGAATGAAAAACAATAGTTATTTGTTGTACGTGAGTGCAAAGTTGTTTTTTAACCGCGTGCTCAATTTTGATGACCGAGCTAGCGAAGGATTCTAAAATTAGAATCCTGAGGATAGCGAGGGAATCAAAAGAGCACAAGGTGAAAAATCTTTGCACTCGAGTGCAACACGTAACTTTTCATCCCCCCCAATGAGGAAATTGCAAAATACAAAAAAAAACTACAATCACAACAGTTTCTGTTTTCATCCAGAAACTTCCACAACACCCTCCCATTAACCCAAACACACTCTCAACACCCACCCAGAAACACCCACAACATTCACACCCGCAATACACACCCATCCACTCAGACACACCCAAAAAACACCCATTCACCCAGAAACACCCACAAAACACCCATTCACCCAGAAACACCCACAAAACACCCATTCACCCAGAAACCCCCACAAAATATCTAATCACCCAGACACACTCACAACATCCATTCAGACACCCACAATTTCCACCCAGTCACACCCACAATACTCACCCATCCATTCAGACACACCCACAAAACACCCATTCACCCAGACACACCCACAAAACACCCATTCACCTAGACACACCCACAAAACACCCATTCACCCAGACACACCTCCAACACCCACCCATCCACCCAGCCACACCAGCAAAATTCATCCAGACACACCTGTAAGTACCTAATAAAAATTACCGTCCCTAATGGAGTTCCGAGACGGTCAATCAGCTTGAGTCAAGCACGTTGATTTTCTGTATGTGTTTGTTCCGTTGCTAGCGTAAACAAATCAAACAAACCTAAAAAGCTTTTAAATGCTTGACTCAAGCATCAAGCAAGCATTGTAGACGATCAAAATGTTTAAAGCAAGATTGACGCCAAGCTGATTGACCGTCACGGAAGTCCTAGGTTTTAACAAATTTATGACGTGAAAAGAAAATGGCGCGCGCAAAGCAAATTACAAAAAAAGTACACCAAGAAGGTTCTGAGTCTGACTGCCGCACTCAGAGACGTCAATTAACTTTAATGAGTATTTAATGTCAAAAATTTTCATTCAAATCTAGACCATAGACCCGGCAAGAATAGCAACTAGATTGGAATTGTCATTTTTTGACGTTAAGTACTCATTAACGTTATTTGACGTCTCTGAGTGCGGCAGTGAGTTTTTAACAAATTAAAATAGGTTGCATGATAATTTCGGCACCATGGAGTAGATAGAACGGTAGAAATAAGAAATAAGAAACGGTAGAAATAAATAGGTATAATGATGTTTTGAATTCACAAACTCATTGCACACGATGTTCTAAATTCAAATTTACTTTAACCTCTAGAGGACAAAAACGGCTTTTGCACTCAGATATCGAAGAACAAAAACGCTTTTTCCGAGATGGTGGGATGAAAAATATTTTTATATCAATTTCTTCATTTTCTACATCTTCTCGAATTAAGATATTATCTAAGAACGTGGCTGAACCTATTAATAATCGAGGGCAGTTGTGGGATAGCAGAGTGGTCTTTTTCGTCAAATCTAACCTAACCTAACTTAACCGTAAAACATAAAACAAGCCATTATTAAAGATAAAAACACCGGCACGCACTTTCAAACAACGCAATCACCAAAGAGTATACAGGGCGTCCCACAGCCATGCCACACGGAGGGAAAGTATATTAAATATTGAACGTAGGATATTTTACTAAAAGAAGACATCGTTTTATTTTTAATAATAAGTAGAACTGCATTCACAGATTTTTTAAAAATCGCCTACCTCAACCGGGAATCGAACCCGCCAAATGTGATAGAAAAATTACATACATACATAAATCACGCCTATATCCCCGAAGGGGTAGGCAGAGGTGAACTGACACCCACTTTTCGCCAATTATGTTCGGTCCCATGTAAAAGGTGGTGAGCCTATTGCCATATATCGGGCACATAAATCGCAGTACAAATTTATATTGCTAGGTGATATGAGAGAAATGCTGCTGGCCATTACTCATTGCTGTCTTTACCCTTAGTCGCCTTGTACGACACCCACGGGAGAGATGGGGGTGGTGACAATTGTATTCTGCTCTGCCGTCACCACACGGCCATTGAAAAATTACATGTATTTTATAATAGCGTTTGAAAGGGCTAGTCATAAGCATTATTTTTTCCTAAATAACCTAGCATATAAAATGAAACTAAGATCATGAAAGGTCACAATCACAAAGGATATGTAAGGTGACAATGGCGGATGTAGACGAAGCGAAAAAGAAATATAAAAGATTGAATTTGTTAGTGAAGAGTGTAGTGAATAGAAAGAAAGATGAACGAAAAGATGAGTTTGATAGAAAAATCTCTGACAATTTCCAAAATAACATTAAAGTTTTTTGGAAATCTGTACGGACAGCTCGAGGAAAGAGCGCAAACTCGGAGTTGATACGAGTCAGAGACAAGGATGGGAAGTGTTTTGAATGGCGAAGAAAGAGTGCTGAATAGGTGGAAGGAATATTTCGAGAGTTTATTTGAAAGGTCAGATGATATAGTCCAGTCCCAGGCTAATCATGTGGAAGAAAATTTGAATGAGAATGAAATAAGTTTGCATGAGATTGTGCAAACATTGAAAGGTATGAGAGCAGGAAAGGCAGCAGGGTGTGATAGGATATCGGTCGAGATGCTGAGGGCTGGTGAGGGTACCATTGCTAAGCAGCTGCACCGCCTTTTGAACCTTTGTTGGGTAAGTGGCCAAGTACCAAAAGACTGGCGTAAAGCCGTCATTGTGCCACTGTACAAAGGTAAAGGGTCGCAGCTGGAATGCAAAAATTACCGTGGTATTAGCCTTCTCAGTGTTGTCGGCAAATTGTATGCAAAGATTCTGATTGAAAGGATTATGAAAGAGACTAATGATAGAATATGGGACGTGCAAGCAGGATTTCGGAAGGGAATGGGATGTACGGATGAAGTCTTTTCTCTACGATGCATTACTCAGAAATCTCTGGCTAAAAGCCAACGAGTATATTGCGCTTTCGTAGACTTAGAAAAGGCTTATGACCGAGTGGTGAGGAATGAACTGTGGTCGATTTTGTCGATTTATGGGGTGAACAGCAGCCTGATACAGGCGTTGAAATCTCTTTATGAGGATTCGAACGCTTGTGTTAGGATAAATGGCGCATACACAGAGTCGTTTCGCATCGGTACAGGTGTGAGACAAGGATGTGTAGCGTCACCATGGCTGTTCAACTTATACATGGATAATTGTCTGACGAGACTAAAAGAATTTGATTGTGGATTACGAATGAACGAGTTACTTATCAAATGTCTGCTGTACGCTGATGACCAGGTTATATTAGCATCATCAGAAACAGATTTGCAGGAGATGGTAACAGTTATGCATGAAGCTTTGACAGAGAAAGGGATGAAATTAAATGTAAGCAAGACAAAGATCATGATTTTTGAAAGGGATGAACAAATGACAAAGTGTGAAATTAAGATTGCGGGTGAGAATGTTGAACAAGTAAAAGAGTTTGTGTATTTGGGATCTGTATTTACGAGAGATGGAAAATGTGATAGTGATATTGAAAAGAGGGTGAAAGCTGGGAATATGATAAACGGGGCTTTGCACACTTTTATGAACAGCCAAAGCGTGTCCAGAAAGGCTCGTATGGCTGTTCATAATGGAGTGCTGGTCCCGACATTAATGTATGGAAGTGAAAGTTGGGTATGGGAGAAGAAGCATGAAAGTAGAATAAATGCAGTAGAAATGAGCGTTGAGGAGCATGGCTGGAGTAAGGCTGAGCGACCGATTGTATAACAGTGTGATAAGAGAAAGGTTTGGTTTGAAAGAAGATGTAATGACAAGGATTGAGAAAGGGATGCTCGCATGGTTTGGTCACGTCGAAAGAATGGATGAAAGGAGAATGACAAAAAGGATTTACATGGCGAAAGTGAATGGAGAAATGGCAAGGGGAAGGCCTAGGCGGATCTTTCATAATCAAATTGAAAGTCTATTGAAAAAGGGCCAGGTCAAGAGTACCCGAAACCGACGGGCATGCATGAAGAGATTGATGAGATTGGATGAAGCGAAAGAAGTATGTAAGGATCGTAGCAAGTGGAAGGAAGTGATCTCTGCCTACCCCTGTGGGAGAAGGGCGTGACGTATGTATGTATGTATGTAAGATCATAAAATTTTTCATTTTATTTAAAAAAAAATAATTTATTAAATGCTCAAAATGTGATCCGTTCTGTTGTTTACAAATTCTCACTCTTTTGATAATTTCTCTCCCTGTCGATTTACTTATTTTTGCATGGTGGATGTTTGAAATAATACGTCTAAATTCATTTTGTAACTCCTGCACACTGTTGTACCGGTTCCTGTAAACTAAATCTTTTACATAACCCCATAAAAAAAATCAAGTGGCGTTAGATCTGGGGATCTCGGTGGCCATCTAATTTGTCCAAAAGTGCCGATCCAGGAAGGAAAATATTCATTAAGAAACTCGGCTGCTCTCCTACTGTTATGAGCCGGAGCCCCATCTTGCTGGAATATGAGATTTCGTCGATCTGCATCAGGAAGATTTTTTTTATGGGGTTATGTAAAAGATTTACAGGAACCGGTACAACAGTGTGCATGAGTTACAAAATGAACTTAGACGCATTATTTCAAACATCCACCATGCAAAAATAAGTAAATCGACAGGGAGAGAAATTATCAAAAGAGTGAGAATTTGTATACAACAGAACGGATCACATTTTGAGCATTTGATAAATTATTTTTTTTTAAATAAAATGAAAAATTTTATGATCTTAGTTTCATTTAATATGCTAGGTTATTTAGGAAAATATAATGCTTATGAGTAGCCCTTTCAAACGCTATTATAAAATACATGTAATTTTTCTGTCACATTTGGCGGGTTCGATTCCCGGTTGAGGTAGGCGATTTTTAAAAAATCTGTGAATGCAGTTCTACTTATTATTAAAAATAAAACGATGTCTTCTTTTAGTAAAATATCCTACGTTCAATAATTAATATACTTTCCCTCCGTGTGGCATGGCCGTGGGACGCCCTGTATACGTGTATATATATAATATAATACACTACGTTTACAAACAACCAACGACAGCTGACAACAAAAAATCAAAGATTATTTTGACATACCATTTTTTTTGGTTTAATTCTCCCTATATTTTAGGGAAGGCAAAGGACCTAGCCCATACAGCCAAGACTTTAGTGTATATTTTATCTGTAGTCTTAGGAAATAATGAGAGGGTGAAATTAATTTACGTTGAAATATGGGTGTCACACATTTTAACGCATCTAGGGAGTGCTTGGAGCGAATTTAATGGTAACAGAGTTCATGGTGGTGCCTGATGAAGTGAACAAAACCACTTTTCAAGTGGTTTTTACCACAACATCAAACACATCACAAGACTTGTTTTCATTGATTCTGTATAATTGCACATCAACGCGGATGCCTGTGCATCAAAATAACACCACTTTCACTGCACAAAATCCACTCTGAACCAATTTTAGAATTATCGAAAAAAAATCTGACTGACACCACGAAACGCGCCAAACACCCTCCCATACCATTTTTTAAATCCCTATAATAGAATGGCAAAGAAATGTAGTAAAAAAAGCCATTAATTAAGAAATTAAAAACTCTTAATTATGCTTTTTAATAGGGCTTGTAATAGTTTTAGGACCAAGGATAGGCTTAGAAACGACATAGATGTCAGTTTTTTATTTTATTAGTTTTATTATGCGAGTTTTTTAAAAAGAACTAAATGTTTCGTTTTACGTAACGTCCACTAAGTTTCGTTTCACAAAAAACATAAATGGATTTAAAAACTGTTTCCGACTACATTACTTATATCATAATTATCCTTGTAAAACCCCAAATAAAATGGTATACAATATATAACTGTACAACTCTGGTACCAATTTGGCTGGTCTCCTTTTTATGTGCGTTGACTAGATAGAGTGCAAGACATTTGATTAGTAGGCAAAGCTGTAACAGTTAATATGTATAATACATACCCACCTAAGTATTTTATAAATTGTGCTAGACATATTTATTTAAAATTGATTTTAAAATATCATAATAATTAGGTTTAATAGGGTCACCTATGAACACTCAAGTGATTATGTTCGCGTGGATCAAAGGATACTAAAGAGTCGCCTATAACGAATTAGTAGCAATCCTAACGCTTTGGGTTCAAATTTGACTTTTACTGAAAACAAAATTATAAATTAATGAAGTATAGAAACGAAATTCAGGTTCATTCATCAATTCAGAACTGTTGATCAATGTAACGTACCTAGATTAATTTAAGTACATTAATCAAGATTTTCATTTTAGGTTAGTCAATCCTGATAACACTTCAATCAATCCCAATAAAGTGTGTGTGTTGTTAATTTAATAAAGTTATTTCTTTACAGAATCGTCGCGACCGGCTCAAAACATGGACACAAAAAATAACGTCAAAACACAAAAAAAAAGATGTTAACGAGGCCTATGGCCACGAAACAATGGAATCTATCGTAACAAAAATAAATAACGACACTCTACCCGACTTTGACGCTGCCCCTAAAGACGAATGCTGCCTACATGTTCTGTGTAATAAAGGTAGCTGTCTAAAAAGCGCCGTGACCAGTACCTGTTCTGAGCAAGAAGAGGATTCTATTTACAGTTCCCCATTGTACGCCCCAAGAATGAACTACGGACCCAGAATTCATTCTATTACCTCTCTACCATCTTCACCTACATCGTCCATTTGAGATGAGGCCATTTTGTTGGTGACGGAGGCGGTTATAGAAACTCAGCCGGTGGCAGCAGGGGACCGAGCATTGTCAACGGAATCAGTGGTAGAAATCGAGAGAGTCACAACAACGGAATCGGTGGCAAAAACAGACCGAGGAACATCAACTGAGCCGGAGGATGAAATTATGACAGTCATTTCAACCATGCCAGAGGAAAACTTTGAGCAAGTAATTTCAACTGAGCTAAAAGTGGAAATTGAGCAAGTGGTATTAACTGAGCCAGTATTAGAAAATGAACCGATGGCAACTCCCAGTTCCCAAGTAAATAAATCTGTCCATTTTGAAGGTGGCAGTGAAGACGAAATCGTTCAATTTTATGACGATGATGATGCTTTACCATCACCACCGGAACCGCCTCTGCCTATGGATGTGTTTAGGAGGGAGCATATGGCCACATGGCACCCTCACGGCATTGGAGATGAACTAATTTTAGGGGTCAAGTATTTAGTTGACTCTAATACGCACACTAATAAGGATCTATCTAAAAACCTTCAAGATCATCCCCGAATCGGAGAAGATAAAAATAAGCCCTGTACGTGTAAACAGAATCAGCGTCTAGCCCAGGCCATGCAACAAACTGGCTATAATGGATCCGAAGTACAGGGACCAGGTTCTTCCAGGCCGAACCCATTTGACGACTTAAAGGTAGTACATTACTTGGCATTGAATTCTCATGCACCACTGTATTACACGCCGCAACACATGCGTTATATTGACGATAAGCAAGAGCAGGTGAGACAGCCCACTACAATTGCAAAACTGAATAGTCGCTTCATTTGCCAATGCATGCAAAAATCTCCACGGTTGATGGCAGTTTTGAACAAATGTTCTACACCTATGGGAACGTGTGCTGCGCCTGTGGAGGAAAAGACCAAAACCCCAGAGATAGAAACCATAGATGAGGAGTCTGTAGTTGACCAACGGCCGAAACGAAATGTAGCCTTTGTGGATTGCGGCAGATATCAAGTAACATGCTCCCGTTTCCGATACCAACCCAAAACCCAGACGCTTAAACCTGTGCCAATCTTACGGTATAGACAGCGGCCGCCGGCTGAACCAACCGCCTGCTTGTGTCTCCGAGTCACATACGTCCCTCGGTACATCCGCCCACTGAACATCTCCTGGCTTATGACATATTTTCGCAGGTTAGTTTCTCTATACTTAGTGTAGCTCGAGTTCTATGTCCTTCCTTTTGCACGTTAAATAAAACATCTAAAACTCTTCATCTCTATTTTACTAACTGGCTACTATATAGGGGCCGGTTTTTTTATGCATATTTGGTTAAATATCTTACATATACATATATACATATGTCACGCCTTTCTCCCACAGGGGTAGGCAGAAATCACTTCCTTCCACTTGCTACGATCCTTACATACTTCTTTCGCTTCATCCAATCTTATCAATCTCTTCATGCAAGCCCGTCGGTTTCGGGTACTCTTGACCTGGCCCTTTTTCAATAGACTTTAAAATATAAGCATGATATTTAACCATAAGTAACAATATCAGACTAATATTTAATCATTTGTACTATTTGTAACTAAAATTGTTACTAATGGTTAAATATCAGACTAATATTTAACAATCAGTAACAATTTTTAACAATTGGTTGAGTTCAACAAATGCATCAAAAAACCGGCCCTAAGGCTTTATTTAAGACGACGCCGGAACCGCACCAGCACCGGACCACATGTTGGTGTACCTATAAACCGCGCCTGCGCCGCACCGATGCCGCGTGTTTTATTTTGAAGCGGGTACAGTCCAATAAACCAACAAAACTGTACAGACGTCTGCATTTCAATTAAAAAATATTATATTTTACAATGTTACATTTGGCTAAAAAAAATAAAGTGTTACTTATATGATATTACCTTATATGAGACGGAATAAAATTCTAAGCTAATAAAATTGCGGCTCCAGTGCGGCGCAGACGCGATTTTCATTCGTATACACAAACATGCGGTCCGGCGCCGATGCGGTTCCGGCGTCGTCTACATTAAGCTTAAGGGAAGTGTTTTTGCAGATACCCAGGGTACGTCGGGATGGCGGTTAACGAGAGCAGGACAGTCGCGCATGTGCATTACTCAACCGACAGATATGTGGAGTTTGCACGTCAACAGCTGGACGGCCTCCAAGTGACTGGCATACATCGTATTAACATCACTCCCGTCTGCGTCGAAGAGAAACTGGAGAATCCTAGTGGTGTATGGTTTCTGAAAATGTGCTTACCCTGCATTTGGTTTTGGCCGGAAACCGAATACGACTGAACCATCCAATTAGTCCCACATTGATGCTATTTATAAGATTAATAACAATCGTAATGACACTACGTACCCCTACCTACACAGTCGCGTAGAATACGACTGTTATCACCCCTATCCCGTTAATGTCTTACGAGGCCATAATGGGTAATTAAATAGATAAATACATTATGTAATCTTGCAGGTCAGTTATTATATTTAAATGTGGTAGACTAATGCGTAGTAAAATCAATGAAATAAATTTCTTGAATCTTATATTCAAACTACTTACTAGGTACACTTGGCAATGAAGGGCCTGTTTCACAATCGACAAGTAAGTTCGAAGTAGCTTACTTCGCAGTTTAATTGACATGTATTTCATATTACAACTGTCAAATGATCTGCGAAGTAACCAACCTAGAACTTATTTGTCGATTGTGAAACAGGCCCTTAATTTAATAAAATTATATTCACTCTGTAGTAATTAAAATCTGTAAATTAGACTACACATAAATAAGGCTTGAGTTCATTAACACATAAAACAAGCGAATAAAAGATAACCAGTTGTTAAAATCCGATGGTTAAATATTATTCCCCTGTTTATGTGTTGGTTAACACCAGCCTATAAAGCATAAGTAGTTATGTGAATATTATTAACATTGGAACATCACCTACTGTTAGGTGATGTTCCAATGTTAACAGTGTTACAACTTTTTATGACACGGAACTGTTTAAACCAAAGAAAATAGTTTATAGTTTAATATAAAGCGGAAAGGCCAAGACACACGACGTCCAAATATGTCTAACCAAAATAAATGTATGAAACCGATGTGCTTCTGCCGCGCCAGGTACGCAAGTAAGTTTCCACCATTAAAAATCATTTCAAAAACATAAAAATTAACAAGATTGCGATTACTAATTAATATAAAATTGTTTAAATATGTAATTTGTATAAGTGTTTATCTTGTTGGTGTCTTAATAAATAAAATAAATTGACTTTACGTATCTAAGTGTGGTCCAAAATTATGAGAAATAACTATAATATACTATATGCTTAAATTTGATCTCGCTTATGACTGAGTCTGATAATATTATATATCAGTTTAATTTAATTAATGTAATCTAAACGCTAAAAGTATTTTCTCTATCATATTTTTTCCTATACAACTTCTTCTTCAGTACCTAGTAGGAATTTCGCTAATGTATTCAGTGTTCTGTGTAAGATACAGATCATAATAATATGTAACATATCTAGTACTCATAATTATAATTTAGCTTATTTTGTGAAACGTGGGTGTTAATGCTCGACCTACCCCTTTGGGGGATAATAAAACGTGATTTATGAACATAATTATGTAGGTAATACCTATTGTAGTAAAATATGTATAAATAAATAATGAGTGTTCAATGTCGTATGTGTACTCTACACACTGTTTATCTGATAATGTTTCGAATTTAATGTTACAGGGATAGTACATACTATCTTCCCTTTTGGATTGAAAAAACTAATACATATTTGGAACAAAAAATGTAGCTAAAAATGCGCACTCGTTTGTAACATTGTATTTTATATAAATAATCTCCTGCAAAAGAAAATATTTCTCTGCATTTTACTATCAAATTAACAAAATAATATTTTCAATAAAATATATTGAATACGGTAGGTATTCAATATATTTTATTTAAAAAGTTATAAAAAATATCTCTAACAAATTATTTAAAAATGTTGATATTATCAAAGTGTTAATTTAATTACCTACTGTCCCCTTGCTATAGACCCGACTGATAATTAAGTTAGATACTTTTACTATGTTTATAAGTCATGTACCTACCTATTTTTATAAAATATTTATAATTCTACTAGATTGTTGATTACATTGTACTACAATATTTTAGAGAGAACTTATTTGTTAGGTATCTTACCTACCTTATACCAATAATCAATATGCATTATTTGTTTTTACCACTTCAAGACTGCGACATTCTCATTTCTTTCGTATGCAATTTTCTTTCATCCGTCTTTTTCACAGCCCATCATTCGATCCATACATGACGACAGGTCCTTATAACCGACTTGTACCTATATTTTCCCTTTTAATTTAATTGATGTCCTTGGGTCAAATGAAGTTTAGGGCCGGTTTTTTGATGCATAGTTAAATCAACCAATTGATAAAAATTGTAACTGATGGTTTAATACCAGCCTGATATTTAACCATTAGTAACAAATTTAGTTACTACCTGTTACTAATGGTTAAATATCAGTCTGATATTGTTACCAATGGTTAAATATCAGTCTGATATTGTTAGCAATGGTTAAATATCAGTCTGATATTGTTACCAATGGTTAAATATCAGTCTGATATTGTTACTAATGATTAAATATCAGTCTCATAGTTTAACATTTGCAAAAAAATTTAACAATTGGTTGAGTTATCTATGGATAAAAAACCGGCCCTTAGTTTAATGTTTGTGAGCCCAAATTTAACCCTTGTCAACACGACGACGAATGGAGACCGTGTCGCGTTCGTTTCATGTAGGTCTAAATGCGAATCCTGAAGTGAGGCGAGCATTCACCTCGCGAAGGCTCTATGGTTAAATTCGGGCATGTTCTCCAAAAGACATCAACGAATCTGTCGATTCGCTAGCAAATATGGTAGGTGTATTCTTTAAAATATATAGTGTAACATTCTTACAACCACCTTTTTAACAAGCACTATATAGGTGTGTCTATGTAGGGAACCTACACAGCGCATTTTCATACTTCGTAGGAACATTTTAACCAGTAAAAAGTTTTGCATCTTGCCATTACATAAGTAAGTGATACTGTTAGAATTCCAAAAATAATTCGCTTGTTTGAAGCGAAGGCAACGACATCGCACCGTAAAACGATGCCGCGTCGTCTACGACGCGGCATCGTTTTACGGTGCGATGCTATGACTATGCGACGTCGTGCCTATCGTGTTTATGTGTATATACGAAAGGAACCCTTTTATTTAAGGGTGCGATATATTTTAAATTGATAAAGCAATTGTAACGTCAATAATGTATTCATTGTATGTTTTAAATATTACTTCCTACAAAAGGATTACATATGCTTGATGTGTGTCATTTTCAACTCTAGATGTTATTATTATCTCTATATGTATATCTTTAATAAGGTTGTATGTGTAAATTTTTAAAGATATGCTCATAAAATGTGTTGTGATATGTAGAAAGTTATTGTAGTAAAAATGGATTTAAAATTAGATTACCTACAGTACCTATATATGATCGAATTTAATTTTCTAATATAATATTCAATAGACCTACATAGGTCATTCACACACTAGCCCGCACCATGCAGCGTAGCGCGGCAGTGCGGTATAGGTAAGTGCAGTTCTTCCGCTGCGCGGTTATGATGTTGTACCTATACCACGCGGTCATTGTGAACTTACCCTTAGGGCGCTCACCCAAGGCGACTTTTTGTAGCGATGCTGTCGCGCGTTCGTATCGATACAGTCGCGAAGCGGTCGCGGTAGCTGTGTGCCCTCGCCCACGTAACCACGATTCAGTCGCGATATACTGTCGGGCTTCCGTCGTGCTCGATTCTTACTCACACGCCAGAACACGCCACCCGCCCACCGTTCTCACGCCGATGTCGTCTGTCACGGTCGCGCGTTTGCATCGATACAGTCGCGATGCCGTAGCGTGTTGCAAATGCGACTAATGCGTGTTATAGCGATGCTTTCGCGTCTTAACGAAGCGCGCGACAGCATCTCTACAAAAAGTCGGTGTGGGCGAGCGCCCTTAGGTTAATATTGTACCTACCACGTGGATTACGCAAGCTACGATGTCGCATCGTAAAACGATGCCGCGTCGTAGCACGATGCGACGTAGTACTTATCGTGTTTATGTGTAGGAGCCCTATCACTTAATATGACGATATTTTACTTGACAAACTTATGATTAACAGTAATAATTCTTATAATACCAGGCTAATGTGATAAGGTCTGTAATTTTTTCCCGTAATTCTCAATAGAGTGTCCATGATAATCTATTTTATTTTCAATGTTACCTATAGGGGTGGATAAAGCTTGGCAAAGCTTTATCTGCATGTAACTAAAGCATAAATATTAAATGCACTACAGTTAATAATACAATTTCGATACAAATTTGTCAAATGTTAATGCAGTAGGTAGCTATATATATGATAGATAGAGATACGTATTGTATAATTATAATACTCTTGACGATTTTCAAAGGATCCAAATTCGTGCTTCACAAATACATGTAGTACCTAATCAGTCACTATCATTGTTGATGTATAATTCTATATTGTGTCTCTTTGCATTGGAATTCCCCAGGCAGCATCTCAGTTCATTCACGCGTGTTTACTATTGATACGCTCTACTATTGACGATCCAGGAATGTGCGTTCCAATCCCGTATCGCAAGAGCGTAAAGCATGCATTCAAGAGTAATGCTAGTATTCAGCAGAATTATCAGTGCAATTGGAATTTTACATATTATATAAATAGTTAACAATTGCACTTAAATATCTTAATAACAACGTCCATATCGTCGTTATCAAACAATAATCTGCTATGTGCAAAAAGTATACTTTTGAGATATTCACAAAAAACATGTTTGACAATGTTCTAGCCGCTGCACAGTGGGACACGCTCCATACAAGGGCGGTCATAAATAGTTAAAGTCATGTTACTATTAATACATTGTATTATTTTAGTGACTTATAGTTATAAAAGTGTTTTAGGAACATTAAAATGAAAGAAGTACATGTATTTACGGAATAAAAAACGTTTACTTCAGTAAAAAACAAATATAAACAATAACATACTTTTACCTAAATTTATCATGCACTCAAACACTTAAAAATTGGAATGTAAAACATATATTTTAAATAAAATAAGAGTCAAAACATTGATAACATTATTTAATTATAATAAAATAATAAAATAAATAAATTAAAATTAATTAAATACAAAAAAAACAAAACAACTAACAAAATACAAATAAATTATTATTATTCTAACAATATTAAACATGTAACAATTCTATTACACTTTGTGACAGAGTATTTTTCTTTTTAGGGGGAAGTTTAAGAGAAGCTGCAACTTATGAGAAACGACCAATTCACGATTGTCGATCTGAATAAAAGTAGGTTGCAAACTTTCAATTTTATCCTTAAAATAAGCTTCCTCTTGCAAAGACACTGCTGTGCTTTCTTTCAAAAATTGAAATCGAATAGGACGGCAGTACCTAGTGGAAGAGGGTCGAGGATTCTTCCATAAAATTTTACAATTATCTTCAGCTAATTTTACAATAATTTGAAGGGGTACGTATAAGATGTTACAAACAAACTACTATCTTCTAAAGTTGAATCTGAAAAAAAATGTTTGTATTCACTATGTCCAGTGCTGCCATCGAATCCCCATTTCCCAAGTAAAGAGATATTAGACAAACAATCATCAGGAATCTGATCTAAGACCTCTTTTTGAGATTCAAGGATTCGAGAAGCTGTGTGATCAAAAAGACTTTGTAATTCAACTTCAGCTGAAGACTCGGAAACAGTTATATTAGAAGGGTAACATCTCTGTTTCGCTTTAGTAATTTGTTGGTAACATGGTAATACATTAGGAGAAATCTTACTATTAACAAAGTTTTTAATTAATAAGTACTGATGTTTTGTCAACTGAGCATCAGTCACAAGTGACAAGACATCATCAGTGCTAACTCTAGATATACACGAATCGAATGAACAGTCTGAAACATCAAGCAATGCACTCACAGTAGAATCATCAGACTTTGACAAATCAGCTACTCTCCGACGTTTAGTCCTTTTACTACATTGCGTAAAAGGTTTTCGAGGACGTGAATGACACGGCGACGTTTCAGACGGAGTACATTGCTTATTGTTTTTCACAAGTTGAATTTTTTCAATAACATTAAACCAATCGGAATTCTTATATAAAAGCTTGGTTTATTCCCTTTTACATTTTTTCCAGAATCGAGCAATAGCTTTACATAAATTATTAATAATTTTCTCTAAATAATGAATATCAATGTTCTCAGCATCGTTCAGAGTAGTCAACAAACTTTGTAGGACTTGACGACACTTTTCCGAGTCATTATCGGTATTGACAGTTAGCCATATTTCAAGAATATGCATTCTTGAAAACGAGCATATATATAAATTACCTAAAACAAAAAAAAACGGTTAAAATTCAGTCACAAAACCTACACAAAGCACTAAGACTAAATAAACTAATTTCGTAGCAAATGCTACGAGATAATCTGGCAACCGTAGCACCCTTGTCATCGCCAAAAGGGCAGATAAGGGCAGCCAAGTTTTAATTTTCCTAAGATAAGAAAGTCTAAAGATTATGGTGCAATATACCTCCATAGTGGGAGCGAGTGGGAACATATTTAAAAGTTTATTCAAACTTTGAATATTAAAATATAATACTCCAAGAAAAGTCGCCTCGTAGCAATGACATACTAAAGAAAATATATACTAAGATACAATAAAAATAAAAATATTAATTATTACATACCCTGTTCTTGGATATCCATTTCAGAAAAAACTCACACAGCACTCACAGGTCCCGCAATGACAACAAATGACATCACGCTTTTTAATGACTCACTGATAACAGTATTTACGATTGGCGATGCGCTCTCTTTGAATGCACAATAGATAATGAAGGCGCACTCTAATTACTGACCTATTTATAGTTTCAGAAGGTACCGCAACTATCCAATGTAACGACAAGGAATAAAATGTAAAACAAGAAAGCAGGTTTTTAAGATTTATGACCTATGGATGTCCCACAGTGCGCTGCACAGAGCACATTTTATCATGAAATTGCTCATAAGCACGTTATCAGGTCAGTCATAGGTAGCAGTTTTTTCATATATTTCATAAAAAGTTGGAATTTTAAAAAGTGCACGTAGCAAATTTTGGTTTGACAACGACGATAAACTACGATTGAATATTAATTCAAATACAGTGAACAGCACGTCAGATACAAATATATCAAATCGATAAACAACCTTAACTTGTTTGTTGTTGTCGCGTAGTGATAAAAGTAAAATAAAACAATGAAAATCAGAGTGAAATAACCCGTTTTACAAGTACAGATATTATTAGCAGAGCCATTGAATTTACAAGGTACCTAAATGTTCTTATTTGTAGTACCTACTTAATACCAATTCGCTGTTAGACTAAGGTTGAGAGACAACCAATGCAATTATTATACAACGTAAAGCACAAAGGCGGTGGAGAAAATTTGATATGTTTTGGTAACCTGACGTGATGTTCTTTTCATTATTACTTTAATGTTTGTTATGTCACAATGAATAGTTTAAGAAACTTTACAATTGTCCGCTTTAGGATTGCTGTTTATTGTATATGTATTGTATACGTAGGTAGAATAGCCAATTAAGCGACAGAAAATGTAAACAACAATTTTGATGTTTCTATGCATTCAAAAATAAGAAACTTGTATTTTAAAATACGTCATCCGTTAAAGAAAATCAAAAAAATTATACTATTTAATTTTCTTTGTGTTTAGGTAGATACCTACCTATATTAGGTATATGAAAATAATGTTTACATTTTGTCTGCCGGTGTATAAATGGCTAGACTACCTACCTATACCTAGTTACCTATCTTGGAAGGAACTCTATCAAAATTAAAGAACTACCTCTATTGTAACTTTCGCCATTACATTGATTAATTATTGTCGCTGCCTTAAGGGCTGGTAAATGCGTAAAGGCACCACTCCGACAAAAAAAGGGGTGATTATGTAGCTCAGTTGCTAATAAATCGCGATTTAAATGTATGAAATCGATGACTTTGCGATTATGTATTTAACAGTCGATTTAACAGTCGTTATTGACAAAGTGCGATGAGAGAGATGTAAGAGACTGACAAAACCTTGAATAGTCATATCAGTGGTGGATTAGCCATGTAGCAAGAGTAGCGGGTGCTACGGACGCTGCGCAACAACGTTTTCTGAAAATGGACTAAGTATGTTTACGGGGTGAAAGATTATGGTATCGCTTTTAGGACTAAAATTTAAAGCTTTACAATCCTCTTAATTTTATTCTTCGGCTTTATTTATTTATTTAAGCCCCCTTGATAGAATTTGCTACAGGCCCCGCGCGGCCTTAATCCGGCACTTATAGGTACATATCATCTATGTTTAAATAATCAATGCAATCCGTCTGCTGTTTGTTTCTATATTTTCTATTCCACTAACAGCAGCCGGTATTTCTACAAATAAAATGCATCATTGTATTTCTGGGAATGTTCTGAATATCATAGAACAAGTACAAAGTTGTCTGTAATAGACAGCTGATAAATAATACGTTAAGATTTTGTGAAGTTTAGTTGGAACAGCTTCCCAATAGACAGTCATAAATAATATTAAAGAAAAATTATCAACTCAAAGACACCTGAAAATCACAAAGACTAAATGGAATGCCGATGATAAATTAGAATCTAATTCTTCAATTATTTCAATTGGGGAGAGAATTAACGACTACTAGAAGAAGTGTTTTTAAATTGTCGATAAGAATATTAATATTTGGACCTGCTTCAAGTTTTAGGAACTTTTATACTTTATGTATTCACCTGTTATATCGGTCCTACTAGCTGACCAGGCAAACGTGGTTTGGCTCATATCTCCCAGGGGTATATAAAATAGCCTACGGCCGAATCTATATCCTATAGGTAGGTACACAAAAAAATTCATAACAATTGGTCAAGCCGTTTCGGAGGAGCTTTTTAACAAACACTGTGACACGAGATTTTTATGTAGGTATTAGATTACAATACTTAAGTTGTAGGGCGTTATTTCGTACTGGCAAAATATATCAAAGTACTTACATTAGATATGTGTTCCAGCGGCTCGCCAATTGCACACGAAGTCGACTGCTCAAACTCAAATAAAAAGAGAAATATTTAAAAACATTTGATTATACAGAGTGAATTTTTCAAGTAAAAAATGTGAAGAAAAAATCCTAATCTCTTTCCTTAAAGTAAGCTCTATCTTTAAGTTTGTCGTATGTCATTACTTTCCAATATTCGGTATGTTGGAAATGATACGCGTGGTGCGTTTTTGTCAAAATCAACAGTTTCGATTCCTGGCTAGAAATATGAATTTTTCAAAAATCCAATTCAGAGGTTTTAGTTTTCATCAAAATGGGACTCATATTTTCGGATTTGATCTTCCACGCCCACTTGAAAAATTCACTCTGGTTTTTATACTACGTCCCAATTTTGACATTCAAAAAGTTTTCCCCACTTGCCAAAAAAAATCCAGCTACTCCAATTAGCTTTTCATTAATATTATTGCGAGACAATGTAATGGCGTTGTTGTATTAAGGTAATTAAACAATTTGTGTCATTAGGTTAAGTTAAATAATGTTTACCTCTTCTGTATTTAAGAGGCGATATTTACCTACTATTCATCAATGTTGTCTTAAATTCTTAATGTTGAAAGTAGTTTGTAGGATTAATGTCTTCGGTGCAATAAATACACAAAAAGTAATAATTGATGTTTACTTATTTTTCCAAAATCGATGAAACAGTTTTATTTATTACAAATGTCTGTTATTTTATGAACTATGCATGGAATTAATCATCATCTTATTAATATAAGAAAGAAGAAGATATTCAATAGAACAGGACAGGCTAGGCTATACTGTCTATATGGGGCGCATTTTACAAAAGAAGCAAATATTCATCATATTCACCTGATGCCGGGGCCACAGGCCACCTACCTAGTGAGATTACCTATATACAGTTTGAGAATTTTCTCTCAAACGTAGGTATTATTAGGGTTTTTATACACTACGGATCTAGCTTCATTTTATAAATCAATAATTAAATAAAAAACGTACTTAAAAAGGTATATTAATTAGTACGATAAAACTGATTAAGTACCTATTTGGATAAATAAGTATTGATTTGCAGTTTTTACCAAAGAAGATTATTTTTGACTTGTCGAAAATTTTCGTGGATTATGTCATCTCTTACTTAGGACATCTTGTGGAACAAGCTGAGAGGTGCCGCCATTCAAACTGTCTTCATAGTTTTATTACTTATAATCGGGCGGGAATCAGCATATTTATTTGCCTTTTTTGGCATAGGACAGAATTTTTGACAAAAGAATTGCATTCTACTCGAGTTTAAATAATGTCAATAATAGGCCTCGGAGACGGTCAATCAGCTTCGCCTCAAGCTCGTTCATTTTCGGTGCGTTCCATTCTTTTGCAAGATAAAACAAATCTTTTATAGCTCAAATAAATCAAATAGACATAAAAAATATATATTTGACCTAGCAACAGAATGAAACACAGAAAATGTACGGGCTTGACGCGAAGCTGATTTATCGTCTCCGAGGCCCATAAGGGAAAGGACCATGTCATGAGACCGATGAACGAAGAGTGATTGGAATGACAAAATTCCAACCCATACTAGTTACTCAGGGTTTTGGCTTGCCGCCTGCCTGTCTTTGGGCATTATATAAGTTTTGATAACACCAGCAGATATTTCTAATACAGCAAAAGACATTCCAACCAATCTACTACGGGAAAAATCAAGAAAACATATGAAAAGGCGTAGATTGCATAAATTGGAAAAAAAATCAAAATTATAAAAAATATATATTTACACTACACCTACTGTAGGCGTCATTATACCCAAAACTGACTAATTTCTGCAATCGATTCTCAACCATAACTTTTTGCAGTAAAGCTCAAAGTCGATTGAGAAATTTTGACATTTTCTGGTAGACTGACGTGCCGTTGACTGTACTATTAGCCTATTTTCAAAAATTATCAGAGATATTTAAATCTAAAATAAATATAATAATATCTTCCATTATAGTTAGTTTATTTGTAGGTTAAATAACCAGTAATTCAAGTTTTCATGAAAAGTTCTTATGCTAGAAACACATTTTTGAAACACAACGCGACGCGTGTTGAGTCGAACATCCGACGCGACGGCGGTTGTTCGGCGTCTCTACACGTAGAGTCGCGTCGCGTTTCAAAAATGTGCCGGGGTCATTACTACCGCACTTACTGCCGCACTCAGAGACGTCAATTAACGTTAATGAGTACTTAATAAAAAAAATTACACTTCAAAACTAGTCGCCATTCTTGCCGGGTCTATGGTAATTTTGTGGCATTAAGTACTCATTAAAGTTAGAACAACACCCCATATAGTGGAGAACCTTTAGCACCTGTAATACCCGAATCTCGTATAGTTAGTAGATGTCCTGGGGATTTTGTTACCTAACTCAATCAACAATACTTTTAATGTTATTTAAAATAAAAGAACTTGACGGATTTAACTCGCGAATATTTAGATGTTTGTAAGCGTAATTAAACCCCTTAAAATTAATAACAACAATGCCACACACCTAAATATACGCGAGTTAAATCAGTTAAAGTTGCTTTATTTCAAATACAGTCGTTCTTTACAATATGATTGACTATTTACAGTAGTTAATTTCTTATTCATACTAAGATTGATATTAGTGTTCGCAGGGTCTCATAAATGATACAACATTGAATTATCGTTTAATATTTATTTATTCTTCCAGAAACCAAATCACAAATTTGTAATATGTCACAAAAAAGCGGTTACAGTGTCCCGGCAGTCAACTCTTTGGCGACCTAAGTCTTGATGGTGGGACATGGTTATATTAATTTACAATTATTGCTTTTCGAATCGCATTTTGTGCGTAAAACTAAGTCAATATTGTGTACCGGGCAGGGCGCGAGTTTTACAAGATACGTTTACAAAAGAGATCGTCACGTGTACCTACTTGAGCATTGCATACTTCGTGCCCGACCCTTTACATGTTACGCTGAATATTATATGCTATGTTTGCGCATAAAAAACTTGTTACCGAGAACGAGTGACCTCCAACGCCACTACACTCTATCATTACATGGCTTTAAAGTTACAATATAAACGATTACAAATAATACAATATTTGATCAGAAACTGAGTTTAATTCACTACTTATATACTTATTCAGTACGATGACTACATTTTGAAATAACCATTAAATTAAATCATTATATGGACACGAACTAAAGGATACATCAAGTTTATATTAAATCAGCTAAACGATACACTTTACCTTATTATTAACTACTTCATCGATATATAATCATCAAAACAACATTATCTAGAATACAGAAAGTATAACGTAAAATTAAATAACAAAATATATGTACAATTTAGTAATAAATAATTACAAAAAAAAAGGAATAAATTGAAAAGTAAATATGGGATCGAAAAATGTTCAATTTATGTAAAATCATAAATTGACATTGTGAAATAAAAATTTCGTTCAGAACGCTTGGAATGGAAAACTGATAACAGAAAAACTGTAAAGTAATCAATAGTGTTGTTTAATAAACAAAAATACACCACAACACAAATTATTAACATTATAGGTACCCAGGATTTGACAATAATAATAAAGTTTGTGATGAAAGGGGAGGTTAATAATAACGAAAATAAACTTATTACGATACTTTTGTTAGTCAAAAAAGCGCAAGTATTAACCGTCTAAGGTGTGATTGATTATATTATACAATCGATCAAAACATTAATATGATCATAACATAATTATCACATTGTTGAATGTTACTATTCTCAGAATAGTTCAGTAGAAATGAATGTAATTAAAAGAAAAGTAAATAACACTTTTGAACTTATCATTATAATATATGTATAGAAACTACAAACGCAATAAGCACGCTTTTAACTTTGAAAATTACATATTCTTCGACCAACAATAACAACTATACAGCACGGAATTAATCAATAAAGGCCGACGAAAGCTACGGCCGAAATGAGATCCTATTATGATTTATTAAGCTACACCATTGTTTCTGCAAATTGTACTTTAATTTAACAACGAAGGCACAAATTGCATTGATATATGTATAGGTAACATAGTTATTATTATCTAACCAATATTTCACTTATTAAATAGGAATGGGCACAACGCCACAACTCTTCTAAAATATTGTGTGTTATACGATACGAAAGTGAATAACTTTTTCAATGGATCGATCGCATCATAAGACAACGAAACGACTGGTTGTGGTTTTGAATTGGGTCTCTTTCGTGTTTCGATTTCTCTTCTAGCTTTTGACGCGGCAGCTAATTGCAATTATTGATCGAAGATTCGAGTTAAATAGAATAAAGAGAAGCAAGACGTAACACGTAATTAGTACATTCATTTACGATTCGAATAGATATGTCGTGGCCAGATCTTAGAATTGATCACTTCATGATGTGGCCGACCATTCATGAAATGGAAATTACCTACTGTTCACATTATGTTATGGTCTGGCCAGATCAATGAATAATTAACGTTTGATAAAATGAACAGCTAAACGCGTGGCTATTTCATGATATTTATGGCCAAATATTATTAATTATATCGTAAAATAGTTACATTTACCATGTTGATTTCTTCTTGTGATGCATCATGGCGGCAAAATATTAGCAATGTTATAATGGAAGATAATATGACTGAAGTGAATTGACGTTAAAGTCCTAAGTCACTCAAAAAACGGACATTAACGACATTAATGATATGGCCAAACGTGGATCGATATATCATCGACGTTTAAACGGTACGTACGGTCAGTTTTACCTGGCCATTTCATGAAATTCAAGCATTTCATGAAAAGGTCGGCATGAATTCTTAAATCACCAATTATAAGATCTGGCCAAAATAGATACACCCACTTACGATAACATCCCGCAAGTGAATTTTAATTGCATTGCGAAACGTTTGTCCTATTGCATTTTTATTGTCAACGATAAAAATAATTACACACAACTTCAACGCATTAAATCATATGCCTGCCCTGTTCCCAGTTAATCTGAGAGCAGCGCAGTATTTTTCCTTTTCCATTCACATCGGTTAGACGTCAACACATTAAATGCAATACGTTTTTTTATTACAGATAAAGTATCTAACACTAGATTATAATTACCACTTGTAATGCATGTACATATTATTACACTATGCTAGCATTAGAAATTACTTGACTCTTAATGATCACAACAATATGATTGTTTTCATGTTGCTCGTGTGCGACTCATGTCGTGAGCCACATTGAGCGTTGCACTTGCGAACTCGGCTCGGAGTCACAATCTAATGAACAATGTATGCTTCATGTGCAGAGGACACAAAATGAACAAATAGATAAATCAGAACCGCTGCAGTGAGAAGCTACGGTACTCGTCAGAAGTTGAACAGTGGCTAGGTATCGAGAATAGCGATCAACGTGAACATGGCTGGTTATTTACGGCTCATAAAAAGGTAAACAGAATTGTTGGTTCTTTCCACAAACAATTAGTTACTACTTTCGACATCAAATCCCAATCATAACAATAATAATTTTCTTCGGCATTATTCGCCACGAAGTCGGTTGTTACAGATAACATGTTATTTCCTTATCGCGAAATATAATTTTGAATTATTGTGTATGAGTAATCAGTTACCAAAATGATTAGAAGTTTCTCACTTTTAATAATTTCAGACAATATCTCGCAGCAAGGTTCTGATTAAAATTATTCGTTCAATCTGTACAAAAACACTCTCATAACACCGCGTAGTCAGATCCGAACCTTATAATTTATAATTACCGTAAATTTATTTTCATTGCAGATGCATTAAAAATTACAATAAAACAATTGTAATCAGACTTACATCAGTCTTGTTATCGATCATCGGTACCATAAAATTGTTACTTTAACTAAGACAATCTATTTGCGAGTTTTTTTAGGTATGTAAATCATTAATGTTTACAGTCTTTTATAAGGTTTTCGGTTCGACTTAACTTAAGAGCCGAGTTTGGCCTATAACTTATTGGTAGTATATATGGAGGGGAAATCTTATAAATGTAAAGGGGAATACCCACAAAATTTGCCTGTTTTGCCGTTCCTTAGTTTGTTCAATAAATGTTAAAGGGTGTACGGAGCTTGAAAACTAAACAAAATGTATTCGTCAAGTACTATATTGAACACTAATATAATATTGTTTGTATGATTTGTCTAATAATTTAAGTAATAAGTGAGAACTACGCTGACATCCCTCAGAAATCAATGAAAATACTTTACTTTGCGAGATCAGTATTGATACTGCAGAAAAGTTAATAATAGAAAACACTGTATTGAGGGCCATTGTCACTGCTGGAACGACGTAAGGACTAACTTAACATTTCAAAAATAGTTGCCGTGGTGGGTATAGCTATGGCAAATAAAACAGCTACGCTACGAAAAAGGCTCGTGAACGATCGTGGACTAGCGATAACGAATGAGCAGGACAGAGCTACACGCGCTCGCTAGTATGAGTGAACTGAAATTTTAATTGAAGCTTCGAACTCCGTTCAGTCTGGGATTGCAACTGTTCTATTAATAAATCGGACACCAATTTTAAGCTTGTTTTGTAAAGTTTTTAGTCACAGACAGAGTTATGAACAAGGTGCTATGTCGTATAATAAAGTTTTTGGGAAAATCGCCTTAACACCTATTATGTTTGTTTATTGATAAAGCTCATAACACTTTTAATATTTTTTAGTAAAAATAAAGTTAACAGTTTTAGGAATTATTAAGAACATCTTAACATTGCTTTGCACTGCAAAAGAAATGGAAATATTCCTCCAGTAGTTATTTGCTGTCACAAATATGACTTTTTAGTGTTTATTTTTTGTATGTAAGGCTATCCATGCCAAGAACAGCTCTAATAAAAAATGGCGACATATCACCGTTAACCACGACACGTCTTCAGTTATTTGTGATATTGTCAATGTGAAAAAGTGAATTGATTATACCGTAATAATAATAAGTGTTTACTTACTATTTTGTTCTGAAATCTTGTTCTTAAAAAGTTAGATAAACAGAATTGTTTTCTCTGTCCGCCTTTGAAATAGGAAAAAAACTTATTTTTAATAAACAAATAAGCTTGCCCTAGGCCGTTAGGCTAAGAGAAGACTGACCCTAGAACTAAGGCTCACTAGAAATATTGCTGATATAATTTTCTCTTGACGAACCTATTTCTAATAATATATACTAATAAAAAATCGAGATATAAAATCAAATAATATAAAAATCGATGCTAAATTAATGCATGGCATAAGTGAACGACGAAGTACCTCTGATGCAGCGGCGGTAAGAGAGATTATTGCGACGGACTGACTCACTTAATTACTTTCGTAAACACACGTGACAGTCCGCACTCCAGTACCCCATACAAATAACGTTACATTTAATGCTACCTCGGATACAATCTATTTGACTATATGCTATTTGTGACTGATACATGTGTAAATAGTAACTAAGATGTACTAACCTATTGCTGATTATATTATCTTATGCATAATAGCTAATTTGCAAATCATAAATTATAAACGTTATTTAACTATCTAAGATACTATTAACAATAATATAATGTCCCTATGTTCACAAATAATTGAAAAAATTGGACCAACCTACATACTAGTGTCATTTGGCATTTTGTGGGAATTCCCCTTTATGTAGTGCAGTTAGTTATAAAGTAGGTCAAAAAGGTATTTAGAGATACAAATACAAACTATACACTGACACTACGGTAGAAAAATGACATTTAAATAAATCCCCACAAGACGATGGGATCCACACCGCGGCCAATCTTATAATCGACATTTAAAACGGAAACGTGGCCGTGCGGATTGTACTTATATACCTACATAAAACGTATGAAGATACTGTTAATTTCGATGTTATCATATTTCAAGGAAACCTCTCCTTATAGCCCGTTGAGTAAGTCTAACGTACAAATTTTTTAGTAATTAATTAAGCCGAAATAAGCAAAGGAAGAGTATCAAATATCAACAGATATTTATAAGTAAAAGCCGGTGCACTACTCTTAGAAACAACGAATTAGTGTCCTAGAAAATAATACGTTATCGAAGCTTTAGGTATTTGGAACACACGTTTCGCTCGCGCTGTTAAAATGCATAAAACGACATTGCCGTAACATAATTACCTGTCCGCGTAGCACACTGACTACGAGCCTTATGCTACGGGTGACGGGTAGCTTTCTCTCTATATTTTTAGAGTAGGCTTTCAGTAGTTTACGCAAACTTAGTTAACACATCTTGAAATTTGTTAGAGCTTCAAGAGCAGGTGAGGGCTTTTACATATACCTACGACTTGACCAATCAATACTGAAAATAAAACAACACAAACGTCGAAGTAATTCGTGACTGTCATGAACGCCGGGCTAAAATATTACTGCTGTGCCAACATTAGTATAATGCACGAGTCTATATCACAACACAACAGACGCCAACCGCCAGATCGATCATACAGTAATGTCAGAGCAGCGATGTTCCTAGATTTTTTAATCTAATAAATAGCTGTATAATACTAGAAATCTTTTCACACTAGTCGAAAAGTAACTTATAAATATTTAGATATTTCATATTTTTAAACTTACAATAATAATAAGCACTAGCCGAGTGAAGCGCGGGCACATCAGAATCGGTTGAACTCTTTTGTAAAGATTAAAGATGATGTGTTTCCCCTAAAAAGACCTGAATCTCTCTTCGCTCAGTTAGTGTGGTGTATATCACAGTACTTACCTGACTAACACAATTCTGAATGTTTAACCGTTTTTAAATCGCATATCGATTACCCTGACAACATTCAGGTCTCGTTTCATGTGTAGAAAATACATTACAATATAAATCAGAAGAAGCAAAACGTAATATATATAAACAACGCAAACGAACAGGAACTTTCTATATGAAAGAAACACATCAGAATTGCGAGAACAGGTATTGTGATAGTCCACTTTTCTGCATCACTAGTCGTAGAACTATACTATCTCAACATAAATTTCAAACATATTGCAAAACTGTCACAAAGTAATCAAATTACAAAACAACATTCCAAAATACTAATTAGACTTACTCAAAGAGTCGCGAGGCATGTCCGTAGAGAATTACATGTTGTACGCGATGTAGATCGCGTCGATCTGGTCCGACAGGAAGCCGTCTCTCAGATGCATGCGTTGCTTCTCGCCGCGGGAGTTTATTGGCACCACGCCTGGGTCGACGACGACCACCACTCCCACAATGAGGTGGTGTTCCTCTAACACTGTGTTGGTGACGAGCGGCACGAGGTTCAGCGCCTCGCTGTCGTTTCCGTCCAGTTCCACAACGACCACCAACAGATTGGTCCATGTGAACACGGCGCTGTTCGGACAAAACAAAAGCTTAACGTTAGGTAGGCACGTTTTTATTTACGTCTGAAATAATAAATGTCTATTAATAAAGACGGCTAAACAATAAACAGCTTCACGACATTATTCGTTTCTTTTTGTTATTGAATCCAACATACAAATTCAGTACATTTTAATACAGAGATTTTGGTGGTTAGAAAAATATTTAAACTTTATGCTCTTGATACGGGAATAGAACCCGCGTAAACTGCAAACCGGGCAGGTTAATGTTTGTTTATTGGACCTAATGTGACAGTGGCAGTCAGAGTATCACAAAATTTGTTGAAGTATTTTCAGTCCGGAAATTTTATGTCAAATTGATGTACCTCCGTGCCTGTAACGGATAAAGCGAAATCTATTTCCGAAAACGTGGAGCCCGATCGGCATAGGTTGATATCGACAAGTCCAATCTCTAGGGAGCACAGGAGCATAGTTAAATAGATCGTTTTAACTTGTGATTCCCAGTTCAAGCATAATTAATCTACTGTTGAAAGGGATGATCACTGGTGAAAAGTAGAGTATCTACAATTAGAACGTGGTACATAGACAGAATTATTAATCATGAAGAAAGAAAGAATTATGAAATAACTAAATAAAATTGTAGTCAAGATGCTGGAGCACCCGCAATCGCCGGGCATAATATGAGGACATTAATGAGATTGAAAAGACAGAAGTGGGTAAGAACCATAGAAAGTGGAAAGATCTGATCACTGCTTACAGGGGTAAGCAGTGGGAGAAATAGAAGTATTTTATAATTATAACCATCACGATCTTCGAATAGATGAGAATAATACATTGAAAAAAGAATGCAGAAAGAACCCATGCCAATATGATACAGTTTGAGAGAAAGGCCGACCTTGTAGAACAGAACCCTCGTAACTCTATAATTGCCAGCTGGCATCGATCTTCCGTAATACTTTGTCAACTTTTCTGTAGATATCTATCTGTAACAGGTAGATACATTCGTTGGCGTCGCGTCGCCGTTGACCCTACGCGCAGCTCGGCGGCTAGGGTGAATGTGGTGCATTTATAATATTTATATCGAGTTATCCCGAAGCCTTTATACTTTTATGGCCAGTTATAAAATTAAGCTTGATTTTTTTACTTCTAAGTAATACGTCAATAATGATAAATAATCACAGCAGTGATTTTATATCAACTCATATTTCCCCTAAAAGTTAATCTTAATTTAATCTTTTTTATTATTAATTTAAATTATAGAACACATTTTCCTCTTAAAGAGACTTTGATTGCAACTAATGTTGAACAAAAGAAAATGTTGTCAGGAAGTACTTATTATACATACATACATACATATATAAATCACGCCTATATCTCCGAAGGGGTAGGCAGAGGTGAACAAGCACCCGCGTTTCGCCAATTATGTTAGGTCCCATGTAATAGATGGCGAGCCTATTGCCATTTATCGGGCACAAAAGTCGCAGTACTTTGCTAGGTGGTAGGTATAAGAGGAACGCTGCTGCCCATTCCTCATCACTGATTTATCCTTAGTCGCCTTGTACGACACCCACGGGAGAGATTTGGGGTGGTGACAATTGTATTCTACTCTGCCGTCACCACACGGCTTGCTACTTATTATAACACGAATAATAAGTAGAATTTAATTATATATACAAACTTTATACAATTTTGATAGATCTGTCAAATAGATCGATTTAACAAAACGAAACTAAAAACGTATATTAGTTAGATATCATATCGTATTGATACGAAGTTTTTACATAACCGATATTCTAATTTGAAGATATTTAGCCGTTTTAATAGAATAATATATATTTGCATGAGATAAAAGAACAAGGAGGTAATGCTTTGAGGTTTTATTTGGATTGATAATATAGATTCTGTTTACGTTGTGTGAGTTATTATTAAAAAAAATTGTTTTTGTTTGTTATAATTTTTCGGAAACAGTTTTTGTGTGCATTTGATTAGCAAGTTATTTTATACTGGTTTGAATAAATGACAACCTGGTTTGTTTGTATTAGGTATTCGTTGCTTGTGACATAAGTCACCGTTGTATGGTTCTCGTCGATACATCGTTATTTTATAGACATCCCTACTAGGTGAGTACAAGCGCATGATAAAACCAATTTAAAAACTTTTCATTATTTTATTTGTTCACGACAGCTGTACGAGCTTATTAAACTTGTAATAATTAATTAATATTTAAATATTACCAGTAACTACGCATAAAATTATTATAAACGTCTGGGGCAGTCATTTAGCCATGTCCTTTATCATTTTTACACTATTTGTTGCCTATTTAAAATAATTAATTCTGAAAAAGTAGTGATCAGAAACTGAAATGCAATTAGTGCAAAAAATAAAAGGTCTATACTTGTGTCGTCGTTCTTATAAAGATACTAAATTAAACTACAGATAAGATAACTCACCATTCAGCTATCTTCTTGTGGCACCTCATAACTGAGTTCTCGATGTCGATGGGGTGGTACCGCATTCCACGCAGCATTATCGTCTCATCCAACGCGCCCACCACGAATACAGCGTCATGTGTGTCGTGGGTGTCAGATATCACGCTCACGCTGCCACAAGCCGATGCTAAGGACTCCGTATCACTGTCCCTTGTGACCAGTGATGTCTCATCGCCACTGGTATTTGTCGCACTGATCTCTGTTCTCCTCAAAAATCCAAGGTAGCCTGTCCGCGCGTACACTTCCCCTGTATTCCCAGTCACCAGCTGGGCGCTAAAGTGATCGGCGTAATCGCTCTCGTCTCCATAAATCGTGAAGTAACCACTAGCATTGTGTGGAGATTGTACCCAGATCTCGCCTAGATGAGAGTCCCCACACTGTCCTTTAGTCTCCGGGTTGGCTGTTATGACTTTTACGCCAGGTAGCAATTTACCTGATTCCATCAAGCACAGAGAATGGGGACTGCCGCGCTCAACCAGCGAAACGCGGTCGTTCCTCAAAGCTCTGAGGTCAACGTACACCGTAGAAGGTTCTGGACTAGAAGCGCCTTGCAGGCAGATGGCTATATTCACTCGACACCCGAAAGAGGTTGACACCGCCCGCGGACTCAATCCGAGTGCTGAGAATAGTTTAGAGAACGAATTGGTCAAATTTATACGCGGTCGCTCTTCGGCCACTACGACACATGTCCTGACACATGCTAAGTTAATGCCTTTAGATTTGAGCTGATTGACCGAGCTGCCTAAACCTTTTGTGCACAACTCCATGACTCCGTACGAGCAGAAGGTGTCACGAACTTTGTATTGTGAGACAGCGCTGAGCCAGAGTCCTGGATTAATTTCGACTTCCGACGGCGGTATAAGAATGGAATGGTGTCCTGAATAAATGCTGCTCAAGCACCAGAGGGCGAAGCCAAGGCCACAGTACGGGTCCAAACAGAGAGCTATATGTCGTGAGGGATACAATTCACAAGCAATCTTCATTGAACGACACAGCGAAGTGACTGCGGCATGGGACATTTTGATACCAGCAAGCATACCAGTAGTCGAAACGCTGAAATCTAAATAGGCTAGCATTTCTGCTGTAGGAGCTCTGTATAGAATGGGTAGTTTCTTCTTGGGCATGTCGTCTGTGTCAAGAGTGATTGGCCACGCTTTGCTGTCAAGCACATTGCTCGCCTCTTTCGATCGAAGAAGCTTTATCACAGATTGGTTGGAGAGGACTAGCGTGGCTTTGCTCACATCGACTATCATGCGAACTGTAGGCAGAGTGGTGTGGAGGTTTTGAGGGTGTGGCGGGCGAATAGTAACAGGGACCGCGCCGACATACAGACAACCGTAAAAGGCGCAAATGAGATCAAGTCCCGGGGGGAATATCAGAGCCACGTGATCCCCAGTGTTAACTCGGCCCTTTTCTAAAAGCAAGTTGCCTATACGCTCAGCTTTCTTATGCAGTTCAGCGCACGTTAAAACTTTGGAGACGGCTCCTTTCGAGTTCAGCAATGTAAAAATAACATGATCAGAAGTGCTTTGAGCTCGCCATCGTAATATTTGGGAGATGAACTGATACTGTAACAAAAAAAACAAAGTCAGTATCTAATTGAAAAGAATACTGAATATTAATGACTTCATAGGACGGTACCTTTCTAGCTGCGTCTGAGTCGTCGGTGTATCCCATGTCGCGGCCTTGAGCCGATGCCAATCGATTGCCTTGCACCAAGTTACCAACAATGACTGACGCTGGTCCAACATCTATAAATGTGCATGAATATGTAGCAATATAATAACTAGTAACACCACATAAATATTAGTGGCAAATCAATTATTTTCAGAAACTAAAAACTAATATAAGAACCATATTTGACTTTTACCTGAATGTATTTCTCTGGGTTTAGGTAGATTAGTGACGCATGTATGCGGGCACATGAGAACATTCGCTGGATGTAGTGTGCCTTCTAAGAATCGTCTCTTGCATTCACTTAAATGAATACCGCCCAGCGGTGTTTTAGGTAAGTAGTTTGGTTGGACGAGGGCCAAACAATAGATGCCAACTTGGTGTATGGAGTCCACAGCTTGAAGGACGCGAGACATCCATTGGAATGACTGTATAAGAATGTTTTTAATTAGTTTAAAATGTTTTTACTGACTGAATTGCCAAGAAAATAAAATTGTCTCATTATTGATAAATATATGTACATATATCGTTTTTGTAAAACACCCAATTGACAACATTTCAAAAATGACAACCTCCCAAAATAAAAATACCGTTTCTTTATTTTCCAATCCTGACTTCGAAAATATTTTTATTACTTAATTACAGAAAAAAAAATGTAAAAATCATGCGATGACGTCATGGTCGGGGATGTATGACTTAAAACGTTTGCCTTCCTAGATGGGAGAATAAAAAAGTTATCATAGACATGATGACAGACGTCAGTCATAAATCAAATCCAATGTTATTAATTGTCATCGTCGAAATTAACAATATTAGAGTAGCAATAAATTGAAATCCTTCATTAACTTTAATTTAAAACGTATTTGACTTTGAAATTAATTTCAAACATTTCAGATAAAATGTTTTTATTTTCGACACCGGAAACGCCAGTTCGTCAATTTTGACAAGTGATATTTTTATTTTACAGTGACGTCATTTGGCACTTACGTCTGTTTAGAATGACCGGTATTTCAATCATGATTTTTTGTAACGACGGAATTCAGAAGAAATATTAAATATGGGTGTCTTCATTTTCAGTTTAATTTCATATAACATCATAATAAAGGTATGTTGAAAAAATTAAATGTCAATTGTATTGAATGTTTGGAAGCCTTACCTCCTCTTCGCCGCAGTCTGGCCTTTGCTCGGCAACAATGCATATTCTTTCGTCGCGGAGTACCCTCACTGAGAACACGGCAATCCGCCCGCGATATATAAACTTCATTGGTTCCACTGCTAGGACGGTTGCAATAATGTCGTCCATGTTGTGTTTGCGACCAGTAACGGTCATCAAACCGTCTCGTGAGCCACATACAAACACCAACCCTGGGTGTAAATATAAGTTCTTAAATAAATATTATATTTCACCAAGGCCCCTTTCATTCTTCAGCGTGTATTGGTCGCGCGCGCACGCGACCTACTCGGGCGCATTTTGTATGAAGCTACGCAATCGGCCGGCATGCGGATGGAACAATGAAAGCTACTATGACGCTTCACACAAATTGTATGAAGCCACGCCGACACGCCGAAGAATGAAAGGGGAAAGTGGATATTTTCCAGTTGACTCTAATTGGATATATTTAAGTAGAAAAAATAAAACGCTCACGCGATACAAATACTAGTATTTTTTTTTCCATGGTGTTTGTTTTTTTTTTTCAATTCCTTTCTGCTTAGTTAAGGACAGTGATTTACTTAGTTTAAACAGTGTTAAAGTGTTTCAAATTATCACAAATCTATCGCATTTCAACAAAGTTTGACAGAAAGAGATGAAAGAAATATAGTTTTAGTAAAATAGTTGTAGTTAGTAAAAGAAATAGGATTTATTTTAACTACTGTCGCACAGCAGATAAAATAAGGATTTAACACACTAACGGCGGGTCCCAATATTCTATCGACAGTTAAAGATAGAAGTATTACAGCTTAGTTGCTTAGCAACATCTGTTATTTATCGTTATATATAACAAAAAATGCCCGGCAACTAAACTTTAGTAAACTTACTTTTAACTGTCGATAGAATATAGGGACCCGCACACGTAGGTATACCTACGTTCCCGGCACCCAAATCGTTCTCACTATCATAGCACACTGAGTCCCACACAACGCCAACCACACATTATCGCAATGACCTCATATAATTTGGGAGCAAGCTAGGAAGGAGAAGAAGACAAGGAATTAATTGGGCGGATATAATTTAATCTAAAGATTCACGAACAGCGAAACCTAATTACTAACAATGTTATGTCTGCAAATGTTTGATCAAGGTCTAGGAAGAATACATCCGTGTGCGATGTTCACTGTTAGAATCTCAAGTCATTTCTGCAAAGAAAATGAAGCACTCCAAACGGCCACTAGCGCAGTGAACTGTACAGACGCGATTAACAAACATTGCAATAGACTGCGGAACGTAGAACAAGCACGAGAGTCTTGCGAAGGCAACACTATAGCATGCTAAATTCATTTCCTTTGGTGCTGGAGTGGCATAGATAGATAGGAAAACTTTTTGTCTTATTCTACACTCTGTGTAAATAACGTGCACTTTGACAGATGCCAATCTCATAACAAAGAACTAGACACTGACGTCTACTATTAATAGAGGTCAGTGGAACTAGACGAAATACTTCTTCTCTCTGTCGTGTTGTCTATCCACTGAAGTGACGGATTTATCGAAAAGGACTTCGTATTTAGTATAGTTATAGTTTCAAATAATGATTACATGTGAAGTTTCCCAAAAAGAAATGCTGTCTTTGGTGTCTAAAATCTTAATGTTAAGATTTTAGAAAAAAAGTTCTCTGAAAAACAGTTCTCGAGATCCTTAAAAACTGCTCCTGGTAGTGTGCTCCTTTTTAATTTGTTACCTACCTATAATTCTTTCATATATAATAACATATAACTGTGTGTGTCCAGTGTGATTTCTATTTTCATAAAAAAATAATAAATTCATCGAAATGTTTATTTGAAACAACATGTTTATTGAAAGTATGAATATTATTTGGAACGGACAAACAAAATTCAGTTCATCCGAATCTATCACAGAAGCCGCTGCATCCAATTTCGAAGGCAACGTTTTGATAGCGCACATACACTATTTCTTTTGAAGTAGAAATATAGGCGATCCAACCAATACACTTTTGACAACTGTAAATAACAAACAGACATGGTACCAGTTTCCTTTGACGTTGCTGAAATCGTAAAGTGTTCTATGAAAATATGACGTTTCTTTTTACAGAGTCCGTTTTAAGTTGCTAAATATTGAGATAAAGTTTTTACGGATTTCTGAAATTACTCGTATGTGAGTCAAAGATTTATCTAATACTTTGTAACTCTTTGCCATTTCTATGCCAGAAGTAATATAAGTTATATTACGCCTGCAGAGCACAGCTCAACTTAGTCCTCAATTCCTCACTGTATGTACCATAACGCGTCTCTTTAACTTTGCGCTTTGCGTTCGCATGGCTACACAACATTTTAATATGCAAGACCTTACTTACTTGACTGCCATACATATGACATAAAAACATATCTGGCGTAACGGAAAGATGGATTCCAGTTCACTGGCAGTAAAGAAGACATTTCTGTGGAAAAGACTAGCGGAAATATATAAAAAGTTGAGTACAACACAGTTGTTCCGAAAATCAATTGAAATACTTTCAGCATTTATGGTTTTCAATAATTCCATCCCTAAAACAATGACAACGAACATAATAAACGTAATATATTTGAAAGATTTATGATACGGCCAAATCTAACCGACACATGTCAATAATTGCACAACGTATTCGATTAGAAAAGCGTTGGTTCAACTTTGGGCAAAACACAAATGTTGTAGTACAAAAGTTTATATGGGGTTCTTTTAAGCGAAAATAATATAAATATTAGCTGATCCGGCAAACGTGGTTTTGCCTTTATCGCCTAGGCGTATAAAAATTAGCCTACGACCCTCCTACCACCAAGTATACACAAAAAATTTCATGAAAATCGGTCGAGCTGTTACGAAATTGTTATCGGACTGCTCCGAAACGGCGACACGAGATTTTTATTTAATAGATTTTACTCTAGAGTGCACACGAAATCTGTCACACCGCTTTTATCATCGATTCGAAACTAAAATATTTTAGTTTTACAATGTTAACTCGCGATCGAGCGTAAGCGACGTAATATGATTTGAATATTTTAAGTGGAATTATGTAGGAACATAACAGTGGCAATTTGAAATTTAGAAACTCATAGTTTCATTAAAAGAATAAGTTAAACACAGAACGTCAGCGTTCAGAAATTTTTAATTTTCAATCGCTTAATCATTCACAAAGCAGTAAACCGAATTAAAATGAAAGAATTCTTTAATACATACTAAAAAATTACGAGTGGAAAAAGATGATCACGAATGAATCCATTAACTACTTGATAGGAATGGTATTGGCAATTTCACTTATGCTACTACGGCTGTTGTTGACGGTTTTATTTAATCCGGCTTATTCTGTTTTTGCACCTCTTTTCGCCATAATATCATCAGTTTAAAAGGTTGTAGTAAAGTCGATTCGACGGTAACGCCGATTGATTTTAATATTATTAACAGCCACTCTAGATAATGAAATGACACTTTAAAATAGTGTTGCATAACATTGATGGAATGACTGTTTTTATAATGTTGTGGATCTTAATTTGTCGAAAGTCGTTACAGTGGCTGGTGTGTGGTGGTGTCCTGATGCGGGATTCGAACCCGCTACCTCCACGCTTTCGGCCTGCCAAGATACCTTTCCATTAAATTTTACGAAATTAATTCTGGAAAAGATTAAAAAATAATAATAAGAAGCAATGATTTATTTACAGTTTGAGTATTTTTTTTACTGCAGTTACATACATACATAAATAACGCATATATCCCCGAAGGGGTAGGCAGAGACGAACTAGCACCCACGTTTCACCAACTATGTCAAGTCCCATGTAATAGGTGGCGAGCCTATTGCCATTTATCGGGCACAAAAGTCGCAGTACATTGCTTGGTAGGTGGTATAAGAGGAACGCTGCTGCCCATTCCACATCACTGCAGTTACCCTGCAGTAAAAAAAATTACACAAACAATATAACGACATCAGCCTAAAAAGAGCTATTAATTGAAATCACTATGTTCTAAGGACTGAAGTAATTGCCGATATCTTTTAGTTCAGGGGTACCGTTTCAATTCATGGTTAAGACTATCTACGTGAATATTCCGAGCACGGCCGCCTTAGCATAGTTGAAAGAGGTTAACGGGACTAGTGTGAATTAATCGAAAATTTTAACCCCTGTTTTAAACATAGATTTAAAGTTGCCGCACTTCTCATTTATTGAACACACAACAACGATGTTGATCTTATGTCATATGAGATTTAGGGCCTGTTTCACAGTCGACTGGTAAGTTCTGAATTATCTTTTTCCTAGCTTCTCCCCAATTTATCTGGGGTTGGCCATACGTCATCAAACCATCCACTCCTTTTGATTCATATTATCCACTGAACCGGAAAGGTGCTATTGATAAATTAAATTCTAGAAAATTGATGGAAAGAGCCATATCTGTTAAAAACTGGTAAGTGATTGAGATGACATTCCAATCCATTCTGCTCGAGGTTTTGACTTCGATTTTCCAGGCATACCTGTCATATTTATTGTAAAATAATATTAAAATGTACAAAACTTACCTCCTGGTCCAAGGAATCCAAGCAGGCCACTCCTGACGTAGTACTCTTCTCCAATTGGCTCCCCATCCGAATCCAATGGCTTGACTCTAAACACCGTATTGGTCAGACCTGGCAGTCCCCAGTAGCCCGATCCAGTGGCGCCGGATAGGACGCATATTTCACCCACTTCGTCGGTCTTACAGAGATAAGCGGGTCCTTCCATTTTCACAACTACAATAACACCTGTATGACAAGGACACGGCGTGTTAATATGCCCGGGGGTAATTGTAAAATTAGATTTAAATAATATGATCATATAGATAGGTTAAGGTGCACTTAACCTAATATAAATTCTTTTTCTAACCCCAAAATCTTTGTATGTTTAAATTACTTAAATATTAAGGTACATCAAGTTATTGGAAGCTTTTACGTATTTAATACAGTCAGCAAAGTTATTATTTATAAATGATAAATTGTATGTTTAATACGGTGGTTATAGTAAACTGTCCCTGTGTACGTCGCGAAATGTGGGTTGAACGACAAACCTACTTAAATTATAACTGCAAACACGGTGTATACTGCCTTGTTAAGCCAAAATATTGTATCTAGATTCTTTTAAAAAAAGAAAAAACTATACATATTTACAAAAATGTATCGTTTTACTATTTATAATTGTACAAGAAGATCAGTAAGCATCCCCATGAAGTCGTTATGAATTCCAAATATAGTCCAGACCACCACCGATAATAATTATACATCCGCAACGTCTCTACCTAACCACAAGCCCTTAAAAATATGCCCTGCTACGTATACACGCGACGAAATAGATTTTTAATTAAGTACTACCTATCGCTTCACTCCCCCAGCGTGCACAACGATTCGAATTAGCGAGTTTCAAACAAAGGAGTTTGTGGAACGCATAGAAGCTAAAGTACTGAAAGCTAAAACATATTTCAGCTAATATTCCGCGGCAAGGGAAGGTTTTACGTAAATGTATTTTGTAGTCGATGTGAGAGTATCGAAAATACGACATGGTGTAAAATCATCTCTCTTAATTCTTTTATTTTATATTGTTCTATTTATTTTTAGAGTTCTGGCCATTCTAACTTTTTAAAATAATGTTTAAGTTATGTATTAATAAAACAGACCGAAATCGCTGTTAACAGCTTGTACACAAACTTTAGGTCCATTTTAAATGTTCAATGCATTTAACATTATTTAGTAATAGTGGCTGCAATATAAATATAATATAATACAATATAATATAAAGCTTTAAGTATTCTTTATTACTAAATATGTAATTCAAGTTTGAATTATTGTATCTACTTGATAAATGAAATAAATGACAATGGAGTAGATTATATTGCAAATATTAGTAGTGATGATTTACAAATGAGTGGCAGTAAAAGTATCAAATACATTATTATATGCACGATACAAATCTGCCATAGTTCGGAATACGAGTTAGGACAAAACGACAGGACTGACGTGATTTGTAAAATTCAACATACTTACATTAGACTATAGTCTAATGATGAAATAAAAATTTCAATATAGCACACACATACATGTTTATCACCCAAGGGATAACTATTTTAGGTCATATGCACCTATATAGCTAATTTAGGCAATACTACTCCCGCTGTGTTAAGTTTTGAATATTCAAATTCAGGGTTGAAGTAGAAGCCCTATATAGAACTTTAAAATAGCAAACTGCGCGCGGGAGCTTGCCACAATTGGCAACATATCATATTTTCAACATACTATTTATAAACATTATTTTAAAAAGTTAGAATGGCCAGATTTCTAAAAATAAATACAACAATTTAAAATAAAAGAATTAAGGGAGTATGATTTTTTGTATGATATGTATTATCATAAACTTGAAATATAGAAAATTAGAAAAAGATTTAACCCACATTTTGCATTTTTTTATTGTCTGTTTCGATTATAAATATATTATTGAAATTCTGGCCATTCTAAACAGACGTAAGCGCCAAATGCGTGATAACTATAACTGAATGGCTGAATGGCGAAATGACTCTGTCTGCCTTGCAGGTGGATGCTGTCAGCGCGTGGACTGAGGGTTGGCAACTATACCCCATTCATTTGGGCTTGAGACAAAAAGTAAACAATCTTGATGTGTCTTTTAATATAAAATACAAAATAAAAATATGTAACACCAATATTCCAAAGCAGCTATCAGTTTTGTTTGTCTATATTGAATGATGTATTTTAGAATACATGTTTCTTGTTTTTCAGAGCATTTCGTAGATAAAGAAACATATCAAGACCATTTCGTCTCCAACCCAAGTGAATGGCGTATAGTTTGCAGTGCGTGGAAAACAAGATGACTGACTGTTAGCGAGTGGACTTTGAGGAGCACTAAATTAAATACTTGTGTTGTGCCGGAGCGGTGATGGAGCGGAGTCGTGTAAATGAGCTACGACCTTATTTCTACCTATCAGACACTTTGCTCGATTGTTTACCATGAATGCTGCTGGCTGCTGCTCATTCTTAATTATTTTTCAAACCCTTACTGCCGCACTCGGAGACGTCAAATAACGTTAATGAGTACTTAACGTCAAAAAATGACAATTCAAAACTAGTTGCTATTCTTGCCGGGTCTATGGTCTTGATTTGAATGAAAATTTTTGACATTAAATACTCATTAAAATTAATTGACGTCTCTGAGTGCGGCAGTTAGTGGACTTACCCCCAGGACAGATAGGGGTTCGTAGCAAAAGTCTGCCGTAACCACGCGGCATTATTACTATACTCAAAATATAGGTGGTTGTTGAAAAGTAGAAAAAGATTAAACCGAACTGATACATATCCTTAATAAAAAAAATTGTAACGAACTTGCTTACCTGATATAAAGTCAACGTTACAATCCTTAATTTTAACTTCATTACTATAACTAAGGCCGGGAAATAGTTACTACGCTGAAAGTTATGTTGCTCGCTCGGAATATCACTAATAATTACGTTAAAAACTTTCCACTTAAACTTGTCAACAATATAGCAGCGCCAGAGCGCTGTTAAAGTTAGGTCAAAGTTGAGCACTCACACGAATACACACACATATTTATGCAATATTAGAATTATCATCACCAGCCCTATAATGTCCCCACCATTGGGCCATTGATTTGGTCATAATCCACCACAATGGCCAAGTGTGGCTTGGTGGGTATTAACGACAGCAAATGCATCCGGGACTAACGGCTAAATGTACCTTCCGAAGCACAGAGGAACTCAAGCTAATAAATTTTTGGTCACCCATCCAATGACCGGCCTTAGCGACCGTACTTAGTTTACGCAATCGCAGGCCGCTGTGCCACTGCGCTAGCTAGTCAATATTAGAATGGTAAAAATGATTGCATATTATGATATACAACAAAGTCCAGACCGGCTAGCATGACCACCCAAACACGTTATGATATAGGTAGCCATTTATCGCGTTGAACTTCATTGGATTTTCGACAGTTTAAAGCGATAGATGGCTATAGCTTTAAGATACAGCCTAAGACGGGTCGCCCACTGCAAAGTCGAGGCGACGACGCGGTGGCGGCGGCGCGGCATCACGGCGCAATCGAAGCTAAGAGTCGAGGCGCGGGCGATTATGCTTTCTTTAGACGTCCCATTCAACATGTCGCACTGACCTCTACTATACAAGTACGCTGGACTTTGTTGCTTGTATTTGGCATTACAAATGCAACTCTAATATTAGTTCCGTGGACGTTCACCTTCGTACACCTCTACCATCAGCGCCAAGATGACGATAATCAAAATGGAATTTTTTGGATGACAACCTTCAGTCCAGCGTACTTGTATAATTTAATAGAGGTAAGTGTAAACACGTCTTAACGCAACTACACGTTCGAAACAAATGACAAAATGGCGCGGGAGCGTCCCTGCGCCCCGATGCCGCACCGACTCTTGTGTCTGTGGGCGACCCGCCTTAGGTACTTTTTCAATTATTCAATTCAGGCTTTTTCAGACTTATTATTACAATACACTACAATATATCTTTATTGTACATTAACCAACCAATACAGAGATAATAATATACTGACTAATTGCAATTATTATTATGTACAATGGGCGACCTTATCGCTAAGAGCGATCTCTTCCAGGTAACCTTAGGAGGGACAGGAATAAAAAAAATAACGTACACGAGTATTAATATTTACTTACACGACGGCATCACTTGTCCGCAGTCCTGCAGTGTCAGAGACGTGAGCGAGTTCTCGGCATCGACACGCACCACGCCGTAGGACAGGCCCGACATGGAGAGGACGCCCCGGCCCGCGGACGAGCCCCCGCGCCCGGCGCGCCGCACGCACACCGTCAACGACTCGCTGCTGCAGGCGCACGGGCATATCGCGTCGCCACGAACACCTGGTACAGTGACGCCCTCTATGAATTAGGTACCTACCAACTTGCTATTACAACTTACTTAAAGCCACACTCAGAGACGTCAACTGACGTTAATGAGTACTTTATATCAAAGAGTGTCCATTAAAAACTAGAGTCCGACAAGTTCGTGCGCGACCTTCCTGTGGTATGAGACGGTGGCGGGGACGGGGCGCTATGGATGTTAGCGGGGGTGGGTGATGCGGGGAGGAGCGAGTTATCCCTCCTCCCCGCATCGCCCGCCCCCGCTGGCTTCTGGAGTGCCCTTTCCCCGCCACCGTCTCTCATACCGCAGGAGGGTAGAACACGAAGTTGTCGGACTACAGTCGCTATTCTTGCCGTGTCTGTGGTCTAGATTGAAATGTTTTTTTTTTTTGCATTAAGTACTCGTTAAAGATAATTAGTATGCTACCGCTTATAATAACTTAATAACTATCATATTGCTAAGAAGTGATATTATAGTTCAGCAGAGTATATAATCTGATCATGGTGCAAAAAATATTTGCATAGATCGAAGTGCTGTGTACGCAGTCCATGGGAAAGATATCATAGATAATCTAATAGATCTATGGTAAGGTATTTTTTGTCAAACTACATAATCAAATTGAGCAAGGATCCCTTTGAATTCCTAAAAACGTGACTAATAATAAATTCGATTACTTTATTACAGTACTTAACGGCTCAACAAACTAAACTAAACGAATGATGTTCCTAGCAGTACCTAGCGTATTTTACCTAATTTGTCTGTTAGTTAGGTATGTTCGACCGTTCGGCTGTATTATTATTAGGCCTCTAGTGTGGCTCTATATCAGAACTAGACTAAATAGAGCCGCTAATGCTGTTCGAAGTAAATAACAGTATATAATATTAAAATTATTTGCCTGGTTAAGCAATTTCAAAATTACATTTCTTCAAGATAAGCTTTCATGTAATCTTTGCGGCGAAGAAAGACTAACATAACTAATATTAAACGAATACTAGGTAAAGAATATTTATTATATTTTATTACGCTAAAACCATTTCTTGGAAACATTTCTCATAGCTGGTATTATTAAATTGCTTACTATTTGTAAAACTGATGTTATAATGTTACGCAAAGGTCTATCTATGCATAGGAAATAGACTCTACCAAAATTGTTAACAGATTTTGGTGCAACCACCTAACTAAAACTCATAAAACAATGTTACGGATAACCTGCTACGTAAACCATAATATATTGGCTTAAATATCTCGGACCAAAGTATTAGACCAGGGAATATTATTACGCGCTTTTACAATACATAATTAAATATTGTGTCGATGAGCTGTTTTATATTAAAACTGTTAATGGTTATTTGAAACCTATCTATTTAAAATAACCAGCCGCTATTGTTGCGAAATGGCGTTACAAACACTTCATGAAAGTATGATTTAAGATTGTTATAATCTGCAATTGTTTATTACCGACATACATACAATAAATAAATCACACAATATCCCCGAAGGGGTAGGCAATGGTAAAATAACACCCAATTTCGCCAATTCAGTCCCATGTAATAGGTGGTCAGCCTATTTCCATCGTTCATTAGTGAGCGAACTATCAGAAAAACCATTGATGTCAATTCGGGATGGCAGTGTAGACGTATGTTGGGTCGATTTACTTTCTATACATATAACTATCAAACGCTACATGGTTATAGCCCGTTTCACGTGACGCTTATCCTTCAGAGTGTGAACGTTCAGGAGGCGATCACACTCAATTTCATTAACACTTCCCTCGGCGTTTGTGATATCAGCTGGGCGACGACGTCACGAGAGCTAATTTCATTGCATACTATCAAACATTACCTTCCTCAATCTTTTTTGGTTTTTGACTAAGTGGCAAAAGCATGGGAATTTTTCAAACCAAATAACGTACTTTTTTAAATAAACTCTATCTTTGAAGTGTTTTAAAACGGACACAGACTGGACATTTGGCATACGGGATTTAAAAAAAAAAGAGTAGAGAGTATAGTAGTGAGCTAGATAATAGTTTATTTAGATAAAGTTCTTTTTCTATCTAATAAAAATGCTCAATGGATTTTTTATATTAGGACAATACCTAAAGCAAGCCTTCTAGATTCCTCGTTTAACATGCGTGAGCCACGTTGTTCAAAGTATACCTACCTGCAATACTAGAACGCACACGATTTGGCTGGTCCGAGCAATAGGCCTTGTGCGCAACAACTGTCTTTGAGTCTAACTATAATTGAGCCTATTGATTGAAAATGGGCTGGTCTCTATACTTAAAAATAATCTCCTATATGAATCAAATACCAGTCATTTGATTCATTAACATAAGGACCAAACTTACTTACACGAATTCTTAGAATTTAATATAAAAAATGTCCTATTCTCGAAAAATATGTCTACTACTACCAATTGTCATCATCATCACCATTTTCAAATAATCCAACTTCAATATACCAAGCATTTTAACACGGTATGCTCGCTACGATCGTCTTAGAAATGTTAATATTGTTCGTTTCTGAACCACTCTTAAAAATACTCTTTGCTGCTACGGAATATTTTAAGTAGGTTATTTATGACTGTAGAAAAAGATAGGTACTAAGATTATAAATAATTGAATATTATTAATTTTGATTATTATTAAAAATATGATATCAATTGTTTTATATTGCAAGTTTTTGATACCTTTCAAATAATTTACTAAGTATAGTCATCCATATAAATAATACAAATACCAACCTTTGCTCTGGAATACAGACAGGAATTGGTCACAGGAAGACAAGGACCAAGGGTTCGCTCCGTCAGCAACGAGCAACATCCTCAATGAGCTGAGGGATATTTCTTTGTGGTCCCGCGTCGCCAGTAGGCCCCAGTGTAGGTCACGAGACTTCACTATAGCCACCGAAGCCCTGTATCAGGATTATTATTCTAGTTTTATTAATCCTACCCTGCTTTCTAGTATTTACGTCTGCACTAAAGAGTCTTCTTGTTATCTATGCACACACAATAGACATATCTTTCATCAAATGTCTTGTCTTTCAGTTTCTGTATGCAGGTACGGTCAGTAACGAAAATAAATAAACACTTTTATTAACTCAAAACATCAAATAGGCCATTAAATAACTTATGAGCTATAGCGCTCACAGGTTTGAAAATTGTGTCAATATTAAGCTTGTTTTGATACACTTCATTTTATCACAATTGTATATTCTTCAAGACACGTTCAACTTCTCAACTCGTGAAAGGAAAGTCAATACTGGCACTGATAATTAAAAATAACTACAGTAGATATACTGACAATATTGCCAAGGCCAAGGGTACCAAGATTTTCTGTGAATTGTTTTTGGATGGAATAAATATATTTTGCTGTTCCAATAACAAACCCTTTCACCTTTTCTTTGCTAATTTGAATTTCATAGGATTGGTAAACAAAAATAAATTCTTGACGAGATGAAAAATACGGTATCATTAAAATAAAGGTACTGATTCCTCTCTGCCTACGCTGTCGAAGACAAATAGGCCTTGTTTTAGGTAGGTATGTATGTACAGTCAACAGCACATCAGGATATCACAAATTGTAAAATTTTCTCAATAAAATTTGTGCTTTGCATTAAACAAGTTAAGGTCGATAATCGATTGAAATAGACAGTTTTAGGTAGTCTGAAGTGCAGTTGATTGCAAAAGAAAAAGTTTCTGTAGCATTATATAATAAGGGGTGTGTGGGTAATGTTGTGTGTATGTTTTGTGTACTTTTTATTTTACTGGACACATTTATAAATTATCAGATTTATAAAATATTTTCGTTGTTAACTCTATAATTCCCAAACTGGTGATATGGCTCCCCCGGTATAATTATATGGTAATCTACAAGAGGTCTGAGCGAAAGATTTGAGGGCCCGTAAACAAGAGTCTACGTTTAAATGATGAACGCAAGTATTGTTTTCTGTTAATAGAACACAGATTTTATCCCACTCAAGCTCGCAGGGTCGCCGACTTACTACGCATAATCTCGACACATGTTATTTCAAACTGAAAACTATTTCTCGCACGAATTTTACAGTTATCGAATAAAATCAGAGTAGTTTTTTTTTTAATTTTACAGAGAGGCACTAATTACACTAGTTGTAAAACTGGTAGAAAAAATAGTGTTAAACTTTGTGTGCGAACTCATGAAAACTATTGTCGAATTGTGCGAACTTATATCACACAGTCCGTTAATATTAATAATTATAAGAGCAATCAAATCAGGTCAGATAGTAAGCGACTAGAAATATTATTGTTAAATATTCTGTTGAACAGTGCTACATCAAATAACACACTAATTAGATTGATTTCGAATCAAAGCGAAATTCAAACTAACGAAATGGATGTCAAATCGTATTTCATATTAATTATTACTATAATTAGTTTACGTTCTCCAAATAAATATAAGCGGAATAAACCGAAAATTTATAGCATTTGATGTACTACATAATATTTGACTTTCGTCTTTTCCAGCAAATTGAAACAGTACATTGTGTACATGATAGCGAGAAATGATTCATTGGCTATTATAATAAGTTGACAACAAAGGTATTTAGGGTGCAAGCAACAACAAGTAACATAATGTTGATTACAAAGAGCAGCTCACCTGTATTTTGTAATCATGTGCATCCACGATGCCGGGCTGACTTTCATGAGAGCGTACGGTATGAATATGACATGCATGCCATTGAGGACGCTCGCTAGGACAGCGTGCCACAGACCCGTCTCCCGTTTGAAGTCCAACACGCACACCATATGCTCGCCCTCCGTGTAGTTGCACGCCACGGACAACATTCGGCAGTGGGCCAACATTGACGCTCTGGTGGAATAAACAATGGAGTTAGAGAGTAGAATACAATTGTCACCACCCCAAATCTCTCCCGTGGGTGTCGTACAAGGCGATTAAGGATAAATCAGTGATGAGGAATGGGCAGCAGACTTTTGTGCCCGATAAATGGCAATAGGCTCGCCACCTACCTATGTGGGTACTAGTTCACCTCTGCCTACCCCTTCGATGATAAAGGCGTGATTTATGTATGTATGTATGTTAAAAGAAGCAGTAGTAGGTACAACATTTAATACGTAACCATTATAACAAAGCCAACGCTTTGTATGCTCTTTCGTTGGCTTTTGCCAATCGGATAAAACTATGGAAAACATCTATGATATGGGACTATCTCAATAATATACAGCTTATACTATACCAACCAACAGCCTAAATTACTTTTTATAAGTTACGGCCAGCTTGGCCGAAATACTATCTGTCCAATTCTTTCATAGTTCTCGAGTAGGTATATCAAAACTTTTACCTAGGGCCGGTTTTTTGATCCATAGTTAACTCAACCAATTGTTAAAAACTGTTACTAATTACTAAATATCAGTCTGATATGTAACCATTAGTAACAATTTTAGTTACTAATGGATAAATATTATCAGTCTGATATTGTTACTATTTGGTAAATATCAGTGATATTTAAAGATAAGTAACAATTTTTTACAATTGGTTAACAGTTAACTATGCATCAAAAAACCGGCCCTTAGAAACTAAAGTTCGATTGCTTATAAAATTTTTTGTACCTAATTACGATTTCTATCAGAGTTAAATTTAAAGCGAAAACTTTAACGTGACTACATTTACCATTAACTTGTGGAAAGATTCATACAGATACAAAAATCAACCCTTAAGAATACAGGGTAAAACAATACAGAGTATTTTGAGCTCAAAGGTATAGACTCTATACTTTTGAGCTCAAAATACCTCATTATTCCTCTATACTATAGAGGAATAATAATAGCTAGATCAGACTCAGCGACATTGTCCATAATGTAACTTTATACTGTCGCACGGTATTATTATAATGCCTTTAACGCCATCTTGTTAGCAACGACAGCCTATAATAACGAAGCAGACTGGAACACCTAATTTGTTTTTCATTACCTAGGTACTAAGTTACAACAACAATAACGAGAACGACATCTAGCTTCTGTTCCATGAACTGTTTAAAGGACGGCTAAGTGTTAGTAAACATCACCCTTTTACTTCGCGACTTCTGATCGCAGAAAGTTATGACAAGGGCTTCTATCAATCCAATAGATGGCGTAACTAAGCAGATATGGTGAGTTACGTGCATGTATTTGACTGCATTTTAATTATGACTTAGAATATTCTATGAATACCTTTATTTACTTTAAAACATGATTACTAATTTTAATCGGCGCAATTAGGGTACTAGTTGTGAGGAACTGCTTTTATGACTGTCTGATACGCGGCTTCATGAAAAAAATATGTCCCGGTGCGGGTATACATTTTTCAGAGACCTAAGTTTTATCTTTTTTTGAAATTATTTTCAATAAGTTGTGACCTCTTTTTACTAAGTTATTTAATTCATAAAAAATATCATTAAGCAATTAATTTATGTAATTTAAAAATATTGTTCATAATTTTGGATGTTATACACACAAATTGATCTATTTAGCTAGAGACACGGTTAGGTAAAAATTGAAAGGCAAAGCGGTATAAGAAAATGCAATATCGGGATTATTTGTAGAATATATCTTTACATTTATGCAATAAATGAGACATTTCCTTGAAAATCTAATATCCTAGAATGGCTATACTTCAGTGGTAGATCTATTTAATTTGAAAGGTTTCATCGTGTTTTTTTGGAAAAGATCTATTTCCAATGTAATTTAAATTTGTCAACTGCAAAGAAGGCAATCATTTAGAAACCCTCTGCGGTAACTCATCTATAGTTCCGGTGAATATGGTTTCTCTTCAACTCTCATTGAAGCTATTATCGAGACAAAAGAGGAAGGTATAATAATTTCACAAGCATCCATTTTTATAGGTAGCGGAAATAGGAATCGTTCTTCATTTCAATTACGGAGGGTTTCTATAAGCACAGTGACAGATGGCAACACAACTAAATAATAGGCACCTGTCCGACCTGCATTTCCGCTACAACACGGTCATAAAGTTGGTTATTGCAAACCTCAAGTATTTACTTATATTTGCATAAAATAATGTCAATTATTCAATGTTTAAGATGTTTTATTCTTCAACCGCATTTGACTTGACTCAAAATTGGGTGAATTTAATTCAAGTGATCAATTCTAATAAGCAATCGATTAAATCACAAAAATAGGAATCTAGACCGGAATCACGTGTCGCTTCACAATGTTGCTCCACCATGATTACGTCTAATCAAATTCAGGCGCAGGCTTTTTTGCCGTTTTCTGTTAGCTAATATCACACCAAACTATATTTCAAGAAGTCTACTTCAATATTTTTGTGTCGGCATTCGTGCGCTATATGTGTGATAGAAAAGATATGGATTAAATGTTTTTTAAAGGAACATTTTCAAAGATACGCCATTTGGATTAAGATTTCAATATGCAGATGTCACCGGTTGAATTAAATCACCTTCGTTGGGGTAATGTTTGCGCCCATTTCATTTTCAGATGCGTCACATGCACCTCACGTGTTTGCACAGTGGGCACTAGCACTTACCCCGTATGCTCCTAATGGTTTAGTGAGCAGGATTGCTTGTTTTTGCCCCTAACAAACACTGTTTGCTCGGTATCAGAGCATTACCGCTGGGGGCTGCGTCTGAGTGTATGCAGGTTGGTCCAAATAGAATTTAAATGTTTAATAAATCTCTAGAAAAATTTATAAATAAAAGATACAATCTATATTTTTTGCTGTTAGTAGTAAGTAGAGTTTTTACTATTGAATTGTATTTATTTAACTTCTGAGACGTTCCTACCTATCTACTTTGGGAGCGAAAAAATAACGATTCTACGTTAATTTTAACCGACGAAAAAACGGAGGAGGTTACTCAATTCGTACCCGTACGTTTTTTCTCTCCTATAGTGCCAGCCCCGACTTATCCCATGGCCGATGTGAATGGAAGTAAGAAACATACTGCGTCGACTCCAGATAGACTGGGAACAGGCCAGGAAGAAGAAAGAGAAGACTTTTCTGGAGCCGTCTAGGGTTTTTTCAAGAAAATTGATTTGTACAGTGTATTTAATTCAAGCATTTAATTCTTAGGCGCTGATATCACAATATGGTTAGATGTTCAGTTTTACTGTCAAATCCGTCATGCGCGACTCTTTTTGCTGAGACATTACTATTATAGCCAACTAACTAGAAAAAAATGACTACAAAGAAACAAAACGCTTTGCTTGAACTGTGTAAGAGACAATAAGCCATACTTCTGTACTGATACCGCGCTGTATCATAAAAATAGTTTTTAGCCATATTTAGACCTAGCATAGGTACTCGTAGATGTTTTTATTATTTTTCACTTCTCATGCTTTGAAAGTGCTTATTTGTGCAATATATAGGCTGCACAAAATCGAATTTTGTGCTCTCGAGCATTAACGTATCTACTCATGTGTACATATTAAGGCAAAGAAAATGAGCCATGCAGCCAAACATTATAAGAAATTCAGAGATAGAATTTGTTATTTTATTATTTACTTAAATTTATTTGCTTAATGTGTTTTTAAGACATAAAAAATATTTAAATTAATTTAAGAAAATTATTATTTCTAAATTAATTTAATACTTGGCTGTATAGGTCTGCAGTCCAAGCCTAAATGGGAAAAACAATTTCCTTTAGTATTCCATTTGAATTTTAAGAAATGTTATAATAAACTAGTGTTTTATTTCCTTACAATCGAAGTGAAAAGCAGAGTTTCTAACTCGTCTACAAAACCATTTTTATCCTCGACATTACTATCAGCTAAAAGTCTCGGACAAAAATGATTCGTTTTGTGCACTTGATGGAAATTCTACTATTTCTGATACTGTTAAATTTAAATTTTACTTTGTTGCATTAGACTTTGTATTTTAAAATATACACAAATAAAAACGTTAATCATTGTATTAAAATCATTATCAAAAATAATTTTTAGCCATATTTAGACCTAGCATAGGTACTTAGGTACTCGTAGATGTTTTTTATTATTTTTCTGATACTGTTAAATTACAATTTTACTTTGTTGCATTTTAATAGACTTTGTATTTTAAAATATACACAAATAAAAACGTTAGTCATTTTATTAAAATCATGCAAATGGAATAAGCCCTCTGTAAAAGGCGGATGGCGGGCGAAAGCAGGATTGGTATAAATTAATGTTATTTATCGAACATTTTAGTTGGCCATTTAAAACCAGTGTTTTATGAGCTTTCCAAAAGTTGTTATTTAATTCTGTATACAGCCACAAGAATGTTGTATTAGGAAAGTGGAACAAAGAGTTAGAAGATACACAAAAGGTGACATTGGTAACACTTGCTGCTTTGAAGAATCGCCTCACTATTAGAAAAGTAACAACCAAGACTTTTCTGTGTTGCGATTCTGGCAATACTGGTGTCAAAAGCAATATATAAATATTTAATTACATCACAGTTGTTAGAGAAACTTTTAACTATACCTGCAACGTAAGCTTGAAATGTAAAACAAAATTGTTGATTTTGCATTTGTTTAGGATTTGACAGTCTCTTACATCTCAAACTAAAACTTTAAAAATCGTAAATACATAAATCAATAAGCAACAATTTCATTAAGTTCAGTCGAGAATTGTTAGGTGTTGCCAGTTATGTAATAAACAGGTTGCGCTACAACTCTTTTACATAAAATTATATGTAGAAATGACACAATGATGAGACTACACTATCCCCTAGCCAAGTGTCTATCCAACGCATAGAATACATAATGTACATATATGTACAGAAAAAACAGTATGTTAGTTTCACACTTTTGTTCTCTATGCGTTCGAATAGATAAGGCACTTGGCTAGGCCCACTCGGGTACATTGCTGACACAAGCTGAGGACGTATACTTCGTAGAGGCCCCTTTTCCTTTTTTTAGCATATAGGCATTACAACGTAATAATGTATAAATTTAGAAGGGTACAAATTAAATATTTAAGATTATATATATTGAATGACACTGACTGTTTAGAAGCTGCTTGTATTGTAATGTATTGTTTGTGATGTTAAACATATTATTTGTATAATATTAATTAATATATATATATATATATATATATATATATATATATTTTTTTTTTTTCTATTATATGTATTATATGTATTTTCTATTAAATAATATGATATACGTATTTGTATTTATGGTTGTTAAAAATTTACAATAGTCAAAACATTTTTAGGGAACACAACTTCGAGAATGCCTAGGTTGTTAAGTGGTCGGATTTCGACGCATAATTATATTAAGTAAATACCTACATTTGCAAATAGGTACCTAAAGAGCATAATAATGGCTATGTTACAAACTGCTAATTAATGCGTGTAACATAGTAGCTGTTAATTATTTGGCCTATTAATTTACCCTGAAGATGAACCTAATTACCTACCTTTCGGTCAGTTGGTTACTTGACTACGAATCCTTAGTCTCGCAGCTTACCTAATGAACACGGTCAAAATATTTATAGAGTGCACGCCGAATAAGTCCGCGCGTGGTCAAAATTGGAACTAAGAATTTGTCTGCTATTTTGTTTGCCTACGAGTGGCAATGTTAGCGAGCAGCGCCACCCCTCGCGCGCAGACTTATCTGGCGCGCAGTCTACAGCAGAAATTCTAGGATGATTCAATGGCCGTCTAGCTAGGTCATTAGACTTTTCGTAATGGATGCCCCCACCGTAAATGCACTTTACTTTCGGACACATCTCACTCAGTCTACAAATTTCCCGTGACACTCTAAATTAGATTAGGTACCATGGAGAGTGTACTGCCTTTCACAGCGAAATACAGGTAATAATCTGCGCGCTTAAAGTTTAACACAGACATAGACACAGGTTGAGTGAGGGTCACTTTTTAATGGCTAACTGCCGCACACTGCAAAAAAAAATATTTAAATCTAGACCATGGATTTATCAAGAATAGCGTCTAGTTTTGAATTGTCATTTTTGACATTAAGTACTCATTATCGTTATCTGACGTTTCTGAGTGCGGCAGTAAGACTAATTTAATTGCCAGTGCTTTGTGTGTGCATTAAAATTCTGCTGGCATTGGCACGTTCGTATCGTGCGAGTTTTTTTAGTATTAATGGACTTTGTTAGTCCAGATAATGCAGCCATCTACCTCCGATGAAGAAAAGTCTTTTAATGCTATTTTCTGTCAGGTTCCATTCTTCAGGCAGATGCACGCCGCAGCCACTGTGGCCCCTTTGTAGCGTTGATATCAATATCAACAGATAGGTTTATTATGGAATACAACACTATTTATTACAGTAATAGATTCCATACTGCTATAATCTTATAATACTGTCGGGAAAAAGAAATCGAGTTAGATACTATAATATAAAAGAAATGTATCATGAAAATTAGAGATGTGCCGACTAGCCAATTAGTCGGTTGTAAAAAGGCCGACTAATCGGCCGACTAGTCGGCCAAGCCGATCATGGTCATTAGGCATATTCAGAAATTTCTGAATTGGATTACGAACGGTTTCTATAGTCTTCGTGATGTTTGACAGCTCTACAGTCTCGAAAATGATTTTTTTTACGCAGTTTATTTCGCCTAAAAAAAATCTAACAATCAATCAATCTATCAAAACTTTCGCATTCCAAAGTCAAAACGTCAAAAAACAAGAGCCATGTAAACCGTTAATAGAGCTTGTACATAAAACTGCGTTTTGACGCGATGCGAATACGCAACGCAGAAAACTATACAACGTAAATGGCTGTGATGCGATTTGGTAAGGCAAAACGGCAAAACAAAGAAGAATCAAATTGAAGAAATGCGCGATGCAAATCAATTCGCAAGTTCTTGCGATGCTGCGTGGGAGATCGTAGATTTTTACTATGCGACGTTACATCGCAGTTCTGTGTACAAGCCCATCAACCAAACATTATAATTTATTATTAGCAAGAAATATTTATTTATTTTTATAGATGATAATAAATAAAATGAAAGTTAATTATTTTACTTTTACAATAATATAATACACTGTCATCTTAAGTAAGTGTTTATAACGTTAATTTTAATTTAATATAGTTTCCTAAGAAATGTTAATAAAATGCTGGTTTATAAAATTATGATTTAGAAATATTTTTTTGGTTTAGAGTGCAATTTCTTACGAATATTCAAAGTCGTAGAACAATCCATGTCATTTATGTTATAGCTATATAAATATGCGCGGTTGGTGGAGTTTTACTAACTCTGTATACATTTTATTGAGAAATACAATGACCTAGAAAGTACGAAGCCGACTAGTCGGCGCTTTTTGCCGACTAGTCGCGGACTATTCGCCGACTACAAAAGTGGCCGATTAGTCGGCTTTACCGACTAGTGATGTATCAGTGTATAGTGATACAAACAGTTTGATGATTCCGAAAACATAATTTGCATAAGTTCTGCGGGCAATTGAAACACTTATTTATAAGCAAAAACACCAATGAAAAACAACAACGTCGAAAATCTATGTATCATGATCATGATCCGCATGTTGTCCTAGCTAGAGTAAAAAGTCCTAAAAAGAGCTGCTGTTACATTGAAAAAGTGCCACTAACCTGGTAACTATAACGCCCATAGCCGAGCCATCAGCTGCCGATGTATGTTCAATATGAGCTGGGGTGTCTTCGGCGGGGCGCGGAGGGGGTATCCAGTCGCGGGGGGGTCGAGGCAATTTCTCGGTGGACACCCAATGGAGCGACGGCCATCCGCGGAAGGATACCACATCGCCCGATGAGGTTTTAGGCAAACCTAGTAACGAAGTGGCGGTTGCAGTTTTTTTGATTGAAGAGAGTATTTGAGGGCTTTTTTAAAAATTGTTTTGTTTATTCTGCGATTGTTTTTGCTAACTGATAGTCATTACTGACGCAACGTATGTAACATTAGTTTTTCATATTCACACATATCTACCATAAAATAAAATATAAGAACTTTAATTAAATAACAACGTTTTAAGTAAAATGTTAATAATATACTAAAACATAACTTTGTACGGAATATTAGACATAATATCTGTGTGCAATTAAATATGCTTCCAAGGAATACTCAATTGGAATCCTTGTGACAAACAACAAAGTTCAAAAGTGCTGTATAAAAATATACGAATTACCTTTCAGACAGGCGTCCGATGTGAGCGCGTACTGAATGCCACAGGAGCCCAATAGAAATCCGACTTGCTGCAAGCCGGCGTCCCTTCTAGTCAACGGGACCTCGATGGGAACTGGCACGACCCCCGCTTGCAAACACCCGTACAGCGCGCACATGAAGTTAATCGGATCATTGTTGGGATACACCAGGGCCACTCTGTCGCCAGGCTTGATCAGGGCATCGCCTGTCATGGGGCCGCCGCTGCTGCTCTTCGATGTGAAAGTTTTGTTGAGTATTGCGTGGGCTATCTTCAACGAGCGACTGAGGAGTTTGCCTAGGAAAAAAAACATGCATTATACGTTGTAGTTTTTTAGAGGTCTGTGATCTACTCTATCTTCCGTTTGTTATATTTATAGTACACTGTAGAATGGTTAAAGCAATTATTTACAATAAGTAAAAATCAATAAAATCAGCATGAACACACAAGCAATAAGTTTGTTTCAGGGTCGTATCTATAATGAAATTAATTATTTAAGTTCAAAAACAGTTTTTACCATCAATGATATTCTATATAAATGACATATTTAATTTCCCAGACAATCTATCTACATCCAACTTACCGTACGTGAGTGAATTGCTCATCTTTCCATTCGGATCCAGCACCGTTGCTACGTTGGCCTTGTAAGATGCAGTGCCGTATCTTTGAAGAGCCGCCTCTAAATTCCTCGGTAGGCCAGTAGGCACAACCAGTTGTTCGCCCACTGCTGGGGTCATAGTGCCACCCTCGGGTTTGGGTGCGTTAGGGTCTTTTGGGTTAGCTGCTATTTCGAGTTCTATGTCGTCGTCTTCGTAAAACTCTGGCAGCGGTCGTCTTTTTGGTCTTTTCAAAGTGTTAAGTAGCTGCTGTATTTTCGCTGACACCTAAACAGGACAAGAGGCTATTTAAAATAGTATGAAACATACCTATATGATAAAGACAGAACAGATAAACAGCCTTCGTCATATTTCTTCACAACGGCAGCCAGGAGACATTCTTAATAAACAATCACAGTAAAGAAAGAAATATTAAATATCTGACACGTGAAAAAATAATAATAGTGACAAATGAAGGGTCAGAGTAAACTGGTATTAACGACGCGATGCGACAAACTTCGAACTATCATATCATATTTCAAAAATATCATTACAGGGGCTAACAAAGTTACCGATACGTATACGAATAAAACCATAACCCTGCTTTCAGCAGTCGGCTAAAAAAGGAAAAGTTGTTGTTGCAACTTTAGCCTCGTGAATTCCTCTTTTGGATGTTTCGGAAACAAAATTGGATTTCAAAATAAACTATAAAATTCCTATTGAGGTGGCAGATTCGGAGTCTATTAAGTGATCCTATTAAGTTTTTCACTTCACAATCCTATTTAGAGGAAGGCTGCTGCCCTATACTCATCTCTTTTATAACTTAAGGATATTAAAAGAAGACATCAAAAATTATCAGTTTAACACAAATATGACAATGAATTAAAAGTGATCACACAAATTTCGTCGGCAGAATATTTTTGATACAGCGGAACCGCTCACTTTACATTAGTCGCCGCGTCGCCTAAAGGTCCGTTTATATATCTACCAACATTGACTGTGTCAGACAAAATAATATTCTTGTACACAATGTTTATTGACGTATTTATATCTACCGTAAGGTGGGCACACAGACACAGTCAGACACGTCACGTGTTTGGCATGCTTAATGTCGGTACATATAAATGGACCTTTACACGACACGGCGACTCGCGTAAACATGGCTTCCGCGCACTCCTCCGGCTTTCCCCTGAAGTTAACGGGTTTCATTACTACATTAGATACCTACTTCATATAAATGATTGACAAAGCCTGTCAATTGATAATACACAATTGTTTATACACAACCCTCGATAACGATGTAACAAAACACTACGTAATAAACAACCAGTTGACTAAAAAGACCTTACGGCATAATATAACAGAATACATAAATAGCAATTATAAATAACAATTTATTTTCTACCTTTAGCCTTTTCTAACATATTTAATGGTAGCAGATTTATTAAGATAAATAAATTAATATCCCTAATGTTGACTGAGAAGCAGGGTTTGAAACCGGTATTTTTTTTTTCTATAGTAAAAAAACAACCTAAACCATTTTTATATATGTTAACATGTTTCATTGTATTATTTTATTTCAAATAAATGCTTAAGCAGTTTCTTTCTTCAAAGAAAATATTTGGAAATCTTAATAGTAGCTTAGTAGTAGTGAAATTATTATTTTTGTAAATAAAAAATTACGAGTTTCGATCCCTATCTTAGAAGCAGAGTATACTATAGATGTCCTTACCTTCCAACGACCTGTTCCAGTTCCAGTGTCTTCAGGCTGAGCGTAGCACTGGACCCTATCTGCAATGAGGGCCCCTCCTCGGCGAGCGCCTGAAGATGTATGTGTCACGTCCGGCTGGATATCTGTCAAAAATATAAACAGATAAACACTGACCTCTAATAAACAACTACGCTGGACTGAAGGTTGTCATCTAAAAAATGAAGCCAATTTGATTATCGCCATCTTGGCGCTGATGGCACTGGTGTACGAAGTTGAACGTCCATCGGAACTAATATTGGAGATCCATTTATAATACCAAATACAAACAACAAACGTCCAATTTAGTACCCTTGCCGCTCGATGGAGTGCTTCAAATCGGCACCAGAAACATTTGGCATTTTAGTACAAGTATTCCGTCCAGCGTACTTGTTTAATAGAGGTCAGCGTAGATAAAGGAACAAAATAAAAACAAAAATCTATTGATCTCTGTTTTGAGAGAATCACCATGGCAAGGCACTGGCTTTCCCTGTGAAGGGAGGGACAATTTTAACCTCGTAAAATCAAATGCCTCTGGTAAGTTAAAATTTTTAACTCGCTTTTATTTTAACTTGTACCGGTTTGCCAGAAACTTTTGATTAGGTTCCACAGTGTTTGCACTGCAAACGATTGTAAACGGCAACTGAAACAAAGCGCTCTGTCGCTTGGCGTTAACTAGTAGTTGAGAGCTTTTTATGCTTCAAAGCTTTTTCTAGTTAAAACCAATAACATTGATTAAAACTTTGGCAGATTTCAGTTATGGATTATGGTTTGAAAATTTTTCGTATTTTTAAACAAGGGTATGGCTAAATGCAAACTAGAAAAATCTCAATAACAATAAAAGTTGTAAAAAAAATAATTTTACAAGTTAACGGGACGGTCGACATTGTAGGTACTTTTAGATAATTAGTTACAAGTCAATAGAAAAAGTTATCTGTTTACGTATGTTTGTTATAAAAAGAACTTTATTGATTATCAATACCTGTTAGTAAAAGTTGCTTAGAGATAAACTTTATTTTATTTTTGTGGTAGGTACTTACACGCCGGCAAATGCGCAGTAATCTCGGAGAGATCAATCTCTGTTCGCTCCCTCGGCGCGTGTTTCTTTTCCCTCTCTCGTAAGTGGTGCACTTGTAGCGGTGGGTGGGCGTGCGGTCGCGGGTGTGGCGCGGCGGGGCGGCGCGCGGGCGGCGAGCCCAGTTCTGGCGGGGGAGGCAGCTCGTTGTCACCGGCGCACGAGTCCTCATCCGAACTAGACGCTACAGCAACAGAACAGAAGAATAGTATAAGGCCTCTTGTTTTTGTGTTCGGTTTTTCGCCGTCAAAATGAACGGTTAATAATTCGCCGTGTGTAGGCACGGTCAGTCGTCAGTGTTGAATGGATCACTGTGGGAGCTTGTAGACGTGTCTACCCACAGCGTGATTTTTATCAGTGTTGTATGGGCACTTGTCCACGTCACGGTTGTTCAACCGTCACTCTTAGCCAACATCAAGTCTGTGTCTTCCTACTCTAACTATGGTCGACACAATATGTCTTCCTCTACCACTCTCCTCTATCAGGCGTGAGCTCAGCATGAACTCCTCATATCATCTTACACATAATCTACCCATCGCTTCTTCGGTCTTCCTCCCATTATTGGGTGGTGTTGTGGGTGGGCCACATCATATTCGTAAAGCATTAATTACAGAGCTAGAGCGAAAATATTCGCAGTGGGGTAGAGAAGATATGAATGACAATTAGCAGAGCATCGCTTTGTGGTACAGCCTGGCAGATAACGAAGGGATAACGTATAAAGTCTGCCCCATAAAGAGCAGAGAAACGCTAGGGACAAAAGCCGTAAATATTTATAATTTGTAGAGAGTGAAGAATTGCGCTCGGTAATTGCGTCAGGCCATAGGTGGTTTGTGGGTTTACCTGTGGTAAATTGGTGGTATACAATAATTTCTACAATTACGTAAGTAGATACTTACACAGGTCATGTCGCTCTCGGTCAGGACTCTTCGCCATGATGGAGGTCCTCTTGGAGGGCATCGGCAGCGATGGTTTTGGCCTATTCTGCATTTCAGCAAGGGCTTGCTGCACTGCCTCCTGCCTCACCTCTGCAACACATAGACGTCGTTATCACGTGGTCAAGGCTTCGAGAATGATAAAATGATGCTAGAGAAACAAGTAAATTTTCTTTTATTTAGAAATACCATGCACTGTATTAATACCTTGATTTGTGTAGTGTTGTTTAATTTGTGTTTAGTACCTACTATTTTTTGTACTATTTGCAAAAAATATAAATACGGGACGCCGATCAGAACTTTTTCTTAATTTTATTGATATTCGTGTTATGCGGATAATAATAACCGAAAACCTGATTGGTGTACTACCATGTTACAGTGAATAATTATTGGGAAAAACTAATTTATCAGGCCTATGACTCTAATGAACTGTTATCATAGTAAGAATATTGAATTTATTTATAATATACATAAATCACGACTACGACGAATAGAGGAAAAGGAGTAGGTATTAACCCCCGCGTTTAGACCAGTAAATATTTGGGAACTTAACTTAACCTAGTTGGCGATGTTAAAAAACAAAATGGCAATATTAACAACCTAAATTTTAATTACAATTATATTATTATTATTTATTAAATGGCTAAGATAACATGTCACTTTAATATAAATATCCAAACATCTTAAAACTCTATTTTGCTATCATTGTTCACCATGTTGGTCTAATTCTGTTTTGCCAGTCTAAAACGTATTAGAATGATGTACAATAGAACTTGCAATAATAGAGAAATTAATTACACAATCAATGTACGTACGTACTAATATAAGCCCACACCTGCAGCCTGTCCATCCCCAATTAGTGATGTAACCATTATCTAAAATTCAATATAATATGCAAGCAGTGAGTGTGCTCAAAGCTGATTTAATTGTTTGCCAGTTTCACAGTTGATTGCGTAGAAGGGTAGTGAATAGAAGCAAAAAACATATTAATTTTACGTTATAACGAGACTTATAAACACAATGATGTAAACAAGAATCAGAAGACAAAATTAAAATAAGAAAGGACAGCATCATAATATTATGTATGTAGAGATTAACATTTTTGTTAATTTACACTTTGTATAAAAATGTATTGCGACAAGGTACTAAAAGTGTTAGTCTACTTATTATGCTGACTATAACAGCTTACTAGGGTTAATATTATTTTGGCTGTAAAAAGTTGATGGGTAAAATTATTAATCAAGTCCCTTTGATACATGTTTTTATTTATACATATTCAAACACATCAACCCAACAAAGCGGGCATAAAAGTGATTTGGTAAAATCAAACATGAAAATATTTCAATAGAGAATTTTCAGTGCTCGTTTTGTCAGTGGTTTTAGTGCTGATAGTTTTTCATAGATTCAAATATATAGGCATTTTTTTACAAAAGTGTTTAACTTTGTACCTCAAACGTTTCATCGTTTTGTCAGTATTTCACAGATTCGTTTGAAGTCGTAACATGGTTTTTGTCTATTTTAAATAGACAGATTACGTGGAGCAGATTCTGCATTAGGCACGTTATATGTTTGAGATTAAGAAGAAAAAAACGAAGTGAGTAATGGTATAGTTACTTCATTTTTATCTTCAGAATCTTTTCTTTGTTGGTTAGTTTAAACCTCCACTTTTATACTAAACTAACTAAACATAAAGTAGGATGTGCGATGTTAAACTTCTTGTGGGATCATTCAATTTGAATAACCGCTCTGATATTTGGGTGACGAACGACAATATGCCTCGTTGCATATTACTGGTGTTCGATTACTGCCTCGGTTGTACATTAGAAAATCTCAAAAGGTGTCCTACGTTTTTTGAGATTTGCTATTTTAATTAGGGTCTGTTTCACAATCGAAAAGTAAAGTTATAAGTATTTACTTAGCCAGTAAATTACATAGAGGTTAAATCCTTCCGTTAACTTTCTTTGCGTTTCACAATCATCCAACTAGTAAATTAAAGTGAAGATTAACTAAACAATACTTACTTAGGAGTATGCTGGCAACTTTAGAGTTTATCGTTTCGTTTCAAGGTAAGAATAATTTCTGTGTTTGTTATAAGTACAGTAAATGCAGCAACTAAATTACAAATATTTTTCGTTATGATTTTCACATAAAATAAAGATGTATTCACATGAAAAACATAGTACATTGTGAGGTTATTGAGTGATTTCACCTTTTCTAAAATCAATGTTTCTGTAAGAATGGAATGTAACGAGTTGTCAACAAAACATCCATGTCAAACGTTTGTCAGTGAGATAGGTTTCAATAGTGTCAGTCAATTTGTTTTCAATAATTCAAAAATTTGTTTTAGAGTGGTTTTTGTGCAGTGAATGTGGTGTTATTTTGCTGCAAAAACATCCGTGTTGATGTGCAATTATGCAGAATCGTTGAAAATAAGTCTTGTGATGTGTTTTATGTTGAGAATTCTACAGTGGTTTTCACCACCTCATCAGTGATCATGAACTCTGTTACCATTAAATTCACGCCAAGCAGTAGATGCGTTCAAATATCTGACTCCAGTGATTAGTCTGTCTCGGTCTAGGCCTCACGAGGATATATTTTCATACACTTTAGCCAAATGAAAATTTCTTTAAATAAATAATTTCCTACTTGTTTTAGGTAAACAAAAACCAATGAGACCTTTTGAAAAGGTGGCAGAAAGCAAACTAGAAATCGCAGAAACAAATTATAGAAGAGGAATGAGAGCATAAACGGAAACAGTGGTTGTTTGAAGAAGAAGACTGGTTGCAAAATAAAATTGATAAAAATTTGTGAACATTTTATTTTAAATAAATTTCTTAACTAACTATATAATGTTTTCTTATAATAAATTAAACATTACATTGTGTAGTACACATTTGTAGGTGTTTCGATTTACACAAACAGAGCTTACAGTAGGTATCATTGTTTTTGGCAGTATGAGGACGGTGTTGGGATGGAGGTGGTATGTTCCAACCATTATCCGTATTGATGTTTGGATGTTTCTTGATCAGTAGCTGTGCAATCGCATGTGAAATTAATTTAACAATTCGACTAGCAGATGCCTTGTTTACACCAGTCACCGACTACGCTGAGGAAACTTCCTGTTGCATAATATCTTTGTGTTAATAATAGACGATCCAAAGGTTTAACTGCATAATTCCTAGAACAAGGACATAATATATTAATAAAACTAGGTAAGTAGTAGGACTAGGATGCATAAAATAATGAAAAGTGTAAATTTTACGTACTGTCGCTATATATGTAGGAATACATAACAACTTACCTCGACGTAGGAGCAGTTATTGAATGCTCTATTAGAGAAAACATATATTTAACACCCTCTTTAGAAAGTCGGAATCCTATCTTGAAGTCAGTATCATAATATTTTTCCATGTTGTTTACACGATACCGAAATATTGGTTCCCTACGCGGTCCCGTCATGCGACCAAAAAAAATCATCAAATTTATCTTCAATAAGATCAAAAATTTCCATTTTAAATGACAATAATAAACATTGTTGATGAATCTAGAAATGTCGTATTTGAGGTTATCTTGTCATAAATAGATTTACTTCTCACAAGTATACGGCTACTTGGTAGTGCATCCGTTGATTAATTTAATCTGCAGATTACGTTGTAATTAACCCTACTCAGAGATTGTGAAACGCAAAAATTTGTTTACTGAGCAGATAAGTTCGAAGTAGCTTACTTTGAAGTTCAATTGACATATATTTCATATTACAACTGTCAAATGATCTGCGAAGTAAGCTACTTCGAACTTACTTTTCGATTGTGAAACAGGCCCTTACTATTTTATTTTAATTTGAACATTATATAAATGTTATAAGCATGTCTTGGTAGGCCGAGTGGTTTAGGAATTTACCCGGATTGCAGAGGACGCGGGTTCGATTCCCGGAACAAGACTATAATTTTGTGAACTTTTTAACCACAATTATTATTTGTAGGTAGAACATTATTGAAGGTGTAAGATATGGGCATTAAAGTTCGTAAACATATTAGTAGAAGCATAATCATGGTGACTGAAATTTGTTTTGGTATTTTTAGTGATCGACTACCGTATAGGGACATATAAACACACTTTGTTGCCATATTAACACACTTTATTGCTATAAAAGTTGTATTTCATAACAACTCATTAAGTTAAGTACAAATAGTATACACTATCGCAAAGCTGTTAATATCCGTTTTGCCACACCCATGTGACGTTCTAGCCCGCCAAACCGGACCTGGGGGCCTACCGCCTAACTCGATTGCTAAATCAAAAGCTATAGTTTATGACGTCATGCTGTAATTTCGCACCAAATGTACCTAAACTATTAGCGTTAGCTTTGAACGAATGATCACCGAATGATTTTGTATGAATTTGGAAGAAAATCCGTACCGCCTAAACATTCAAGATGGTTGCTAGTTAAATTGATAGCCGTAAGCAATGCATTGCTTTAAAGCTATCATCAGCAATCGAGTTAGGCGGTAGGCCCCCTGTTCGACTAAATATTTGGCCAAGTCTACTTTATTAGGGACATCGGGCATCGCGTAATACTATAATGGTAACAGTTCAAAGCACACAGCCTTATATAATATAAATCATTAAAGTGGGTATTAAAACTTGAGTTTTGTACTGAGTACTAAAGCTTAAAAAACTAAACTTACGACTCTTTTAATTTAATAGTACAATGTTATGGAATTATTTATGGTGGCTTTGCATTTTTAATTTTTTTTTTTTTAAATAATTTATATATTATTCCCTCCCACTTGCTACAATTTAATATAGGCAATATTTTCCAATGATACTTAGTGTTAAAATATTATATCGTTTGCGGGTAAAGAAGTCCCTATCAGGTGTCGTGTTACACATTAAAGGCTCCTGCACACCAAACGCAGGCAATAGCAGCGCAGTTTGAATGCGGGCCCGCGCAAGTTGTGATGTGATACAAGGAACTCTTTGAACTGCGTTACACCAAATTTTAACGCTAGCCCGCGCTCAAACTGCTCCGCGCCGCGCCGCACTGCAACTGCCGGAATACAACCCAGGCGGCGCGGGAGCAGCTCGAGCGCGGGCCCCTCGCTCTTGTATCACTATGGCGGTCACGTGAGCATGGCTCACCGGGGCAGTGCAGCGCAGTGCATCGTCGTCTACCCCGTCATACTAAACGCGTTTCAGCGTTGCAACTGCTTTGAAACTGCCGCAGTGTTCAGTGTGCCGACTCCCGCGATGCTACTGACCTGCTCTGCGACTGACCTGCGTTTGGTGTGCAGGAGCCTTTAAAAGTTGAATATCATGTAGGTGCAAATTAATTATTTAATGGTCATGTTACGATTACACAAAACATATCTTTCTTATTAAGAAGGCCACTCTCAACGGACGTAGGCTGCCTACGTCCGTTGAGAGTGGAGTCTTTGTCCAGTATTATTTACTAACTTACTAACTTATGCCTAAGGCATAAGTTAGTACTGGACAAAGAATAACATCCTAACTTTCTAATGTACCAACGGTTTCGATCTGGACAATACTGACTAACAATATAGAAGGCAGAATGTGAATTCAATAATTTAATGTATTGTATAGACAGTAATATAACTACAGTGTATGTATAGTGAAAATAGACGTGCGTGCAGCAGTAGGACAATGTGTTCGAAGTACACAAGAATATTAGAAAAGCATGGTGTATTGTGCTTGAGCTTACATGCATGCTGCGACGCTGAGCGGTAACATAATGATCTAGTGATATAGAGCATAATAATATACATTATTACTGTTAAATCATTTGGGATAGTTATTATTCTTAAAAAATATTATTTAAAAATTTACTGTTCCATCACATTTTAGTTATCTTCTCGTCTCCTCATAGTACTACTTTGAATCACACTATTTAAATCGCTCTTTAAGGTATGATTGATTTTTTGTATTTTTCCATTTCGTTCGGATACGTCAAATAAGAGACCGATTTTTTACCTCTGTGTTCAGTAATATTTTATGTCTTTATAGGCATAAGACAGGCAGGCAAGATTAATACAGAAGTCTAGACAGATACTTACACTAGGATTTCATCGAAACGGGGCAGAATATTATTGTATCTGCGTTATAACACCCCTATACACGATTCTGATTTTAATGTGACAATGGTACACATACATAAATCACGCCTATATCCCCGAAGGGGTAGGCAGAGGTGAACTAGCACCCACGTTCCGCCAATTATGTTAGGTCGATATATGGCAATAGGTCGCCACGTAATAGGTGGCGAACCTATTGCCATATATCGGGCACAAAAGTCACAAGACATTGCTAGGTGGTATAAGAGAAACGCTGCTGCATCACTGACAATGGTGATATAGCTATTTTTTTACCTACTGTTTTAAATAATAGAATGAAGCACAAACTTTACGCATTGTTGTACTTGATATTGCCTCTTGAAATGTGCAATGCTAAGCTAGCGAGAGAGGATCATACATATAGTACACTAAGCTGTAACAACCGAAGCGGGCAGCATAAAAGCCGTCTCGTCGGATACCAATCAGTTTGCTAGAAATACCGCTGCTGAAACTTCGAACCGAACGAAGTTAGCGCATGCATGTTCAATTGTTCACTAAAGTATTTGCGCGTTTAAATTTGCTTTGTATGATTATAAAAAAAAGAGCATTTACGCAATTGCAATTACATTCCTTTGTAAATATATAAATTGTTAAATAAAACGATAAACTGCTATATATATACAACTACATTTACCACGACAAACGATTCGGTAAAATCTCGTAAATGTAAAAATTAAATAACTATTAGGTAATTTTTATTGCCTACCCTTTCGGGGCTACAGACGTGATTTATGTATGTATGTATGTAATTTTTATTTGGTATATTCCAATGAAAGAGGCATACTGCAAGACATAGACGTAGGTAGTTGGCTAAGGATCGATCGAGATGGAGGGGTGCGGGGGTGGCTTTTGCCCAGCAGTATGATCTTACGGGCTAATAAAAAAAATACTTCAATCACTTTTTGTTGAAATCTCATTTAATTAATTGCATTTAATACCAGAAGTGATTTATGGGCCATCATCACCACCAACCTTTTTAAAAACCCTACTAAAAAAAATTATTTTTTGTTGAAATCTCATTTCATTAATTGCATTTAATAGCAGAAGTGATTAATGGGCCATCATCACCACAAGCCTTTTCAAAAACCCTACTAAAAAAAATTAAATTACTTTTTGTTGAAATCTCATTTATTTAATTGCATTTAATAGCAGAAGTGATTTAAGGGCCATCATCACCACCAGCCTTTTTAAAAACCCTACTGCTGGGGCACAGGCCTTCCCTATGGATGAAAGAATATAGGGAGATTGGGCCGTATGACGGCCGCCTTGGTCGAATGCTCAGATTGCTGGGTATTGGCCAAGAGGTCCCGGGTTCGAATCCTGGTAGGGGCAAACTTGGTGATGACCACAAATGTTTGTTTCCGAGTCATGGTTGTGTATATGTTTATGTAGTATATTTTCAACATTTATATACATAATTGTATTAAAAATATGTCCGTCATCTAGTATCCATAGCACAAGTGCTTAGGCTACTTACTTTGGGCTAGATGATAGGTGTGAGTGTAAAAATATTTATTTATTTATTATATGTCACCACGCTGGCCCAGTGTGTGTTGGAGGGTATTTACAGATGCAGATGCCGCTGGGACCGTGCCTTACGAACCACGGAGGAACTCGAGATAGTAAATGTTTGCGAACATTGCTTAGTTTACGCAACCGCAGACCAAGCGCGCAATTTCACTGCGCTAGCGAGATAATCGATTTATGGGAACATGCATATTTTTTATGAAAAATATAAAATAAAATCCTGTGTTATTAGTAACGGTTTAATAACCATTCATCGAATGAGTTTTAATCAATACTAAAATACCTACAACATTTTTCCCATTCATCCGTACTAGACGAATGCCTCACTCAAATAAGGTTTGTGAGAAAAAAAAAATTAATAGATACTTATTATAAAAAACATTAGTAACAAATCACAATACCAGCTGAGTAACCAACTGATATCAATTTAGAATTTTAACGATGAAATTATTTGCTACAGGATAGTTGCTCCCCCGAACATTAGTGTTTAAAAAGAGGCGTTCATATTATTTCTATCGTAATTAATTAAAAAATATTACTTAAATACAAAAACTTAACTACTTATGTTGAGAACTATCGAGTTATTGACAAAAGAGGCCGCATTTACTATTAGATTAATATACGGTAATTGCCAGATTCTATAGCCTAAAAGATCAACGTGTAACTATAACCATGAAAATTTAATCAAAACAGCAATCATGTCAGATTACCACAAACTTAATTAATGTTTATTTATTGAACTCGAACATTTTATTATTACCTCTTTCCTTGGTAACAGTAAACATACCTATATTAGAAGGTGGCGCTTAGTCCCGGTGTACGTGCGTGCATTGCTGCTTAATGAAAGCGCACTATGAAACCGCAATCCTCTTTGGATTTAAAAACCACGACGGATTTGTGTAGCGTGTTTCCTGTGCTAAGTATGCCACAGTACAAAGTGCTAACGCGTCAAGTGTAGTTTAGTACACATATTTAAGCAATCTTCTTAGGATTTTGTCATGCAGGTGCATGAATAGGCGAAGGAGATTTATAAGGACAAAATAATCATCAGTATGAAGAGATAATTAGTAGGTTTTCTACTGTTTACAATAATGTTACTATTTTAATATAATTTTATGTGATGAAAAGTGTTACAAGTATTTGTTAGGTGCCAAGTGTTATCAGTTAATATTAGGTACCTATGTATGGCGTAGTCAAATACAATTCTATCAACTATTATTCAATTACCTATATGGTGAGTAATACAGTTATTTTTATCACCTTGCAAATGTATTTTCATTTTCATCAATATATTTTCATCCTAAAAGGATTTTCATTATTGAGGCAATGAACCGATTATTTTTAAAGCAAAACCTGCTGCGTGCTGTTTATCATACGGCCAGAATAGGTAAGCCGGCGGAACTTCAAGCAACTTATTCAATTAATAATATGAGGTATTGCAAAGTCGTGAGAATTACGCAAGTAATTGTATCATTATTGTACACCATTGAACACTAGTGCATGTTAAGCGAGAGAAAATATTATGACAGCCGTAACAGGTGATATCATGCGTTGTTAAGAAGAGTCGCAATAATAATATAACACATATAGTATTCTGAGTAAAGCCTAGAACACGAAAGCGGGATAAGCGGTCCGTTGGTGCACTGGCGGCGGCGGCTGACGTAGACCATAATGTATTCCAACTGGTCGTGTGACGTGTCGTTAGTGGTACTGGTTATTCGTTCTCTCGAGAGACGTGGCTAGAGGCTCGAGTTTTGCAATAAAATCTCAAACAACGATCCAAATGAAGCCTAGTCAAACAACGTCTTACATTCATACATACATACATACATACATTACGCCTATATTCCCGAAGGGGTAGGCAGAGGTGAATTAACACCCACTTTTCGCCAATTATGTTCGGTCCCATGTAACAGATGGCGAGCCTATTGCCATTTATCGGGCACAAAAGTCGCAGTGCATTGCTAGCCTTGGTGGTATAAGAGGGACGCTGCTGCCCATTCCTAATCATATTCAGATTTATCCTTAGTCGCCTACGACACCCACGGGAAAGAAAGATTTGGGGTGGTGACAATTGTATTCTACTCTGCCGTCACCACGCGGTTTACATTCAAGATGTTATTAACTACCTAATTAGTGTTATGATTATCACAACTTCGGGCTGGCTCGATGAACAACAAATGAATACAAAGCGCAACCGATCTAGTTGATACCTTGTTTCTTATTTTACAAATAAAAATCTTGCGGAATTAATCATTTCCGGTTCTATTTGTATCGTAAGCTTTCATATTAATGCAACGGTAGCAGATTATCATCACTGTTAACATCGTGACCCTTCTGTTTATGCATATTATATAAAAATTTGTTAGTAAATAGAAAGTAACACACACGAGACCTGCCTCACTGGTTTCAGGACACATCGGAGAGAGGTTTGTTAGTCGACATCAAACTTTAAATGCTTTCTCTATAGATGCACCGGAATATAACGAACCGACATAACAGACTACAGCTGCACAGCATTGGACTTAAGAATGCAAAATGCGACAGACCCAGTACCAAACATTCATTGAAATAGTGAAGTTGCAAAAGATTTTAGCTTTAACCTACGACAACAAACATTTTTTGTATATAGAAACAACTTACGTAGATGAACGTTTCGCCCGAGTTTATAAATTATCAGGAATAGAAGATTCCTGATAATTTATCTAGCGGACCAATGTATTTTTATTAAGATTACAACTTAGACAAACAAATTTTGATGCTACTATACGACACTAAAATTATTCATTAGGCATACAAATGAACAATACAATCGGCACTTTTGATTCTCGTAGGTAGATAAAAGCCAAGTTATATTCAGCTAAACGTTCACTAGCGGAATCTGTTTACGTATTAGTTACATGCTTATTTTATTAGGGCATTACATAGATTCATATAGTCTGTCTAATCTTGGGCGTTAAAGCTAACAGCTTGCAAAACCAGACCCAGTAAAAAAGACCCAACCAAAACACATTGCAATACGTACCACACAACGAATGCAGTGGCGCAGTCCTCAATTAACCAGCTCAACATAAAAATAGATATACCCGTAAATGATTTCACACCAATGACCGCTACGGACAGAGAAAAGGTGACTCACCCGAGTGGTAACGACTCTCGTTGCGCGTGAGTCGCCTGTTGGTCCGCCCAGGTGGCGAGCGGAGTGCCGCCGCGGCCGATCTCACTGCGACCCAACAAAGAACCACACGTACACGTGACCACACGCAGACAATACAGAACAGAGACGCCACAAATCAACTCAAACACTGAATTTGGAACCGAAAGTAAGTATTGGTCCTTTGCCGACCAACGATGTACTTATACTTCTACGGTACTGTTACTCTTTTCATTATTATTTGGTAAACAATTAACCAATCGTAATCATATGTTTTCGATTCCAAATGTACATACAAGTCTAATCGCCTTTGTCAACAAGTAATAATCAAATTTAAAACGGGTTGTCTTTCATCAAATTAATGTAACTAAAACAATAATTCTAAGGGCCTGTTTCAAAATCGACGAGTAATTTCTGAATAGCTTACTAAAATATATGCCAATTGAACTGCCAAGTAAGCTATTCAGAACTTACTCGTCGATTGTGAAACAGGCCTTTAATGGCGTTTGAGCTTGTATTTCCATTTGTTAGTTTCTCGCTGCCTGCTCCCACAACACACATTTGTTCAGTGCCTATTTAAAAATTATCTGTTAAAATAAATTGAAATATTCGATTGTTGCACACGTACGTTCAACCACAATTTACGTAATCATAGAATATAATAAGAAATAAACCGAAAAGGGTGGTTTATAAATGGTTATATTCCTGGCAGAATCATTTTATATAATTACAGTTGACGACAGTAACATAAGTAGGTAGTATGAGAAAATAACAATAAATATTAATTTTTCTTTTTTGAATATAAGAACGAATAATATTTTTCATTAAAATTTGTTTCAGTTTTTATTACGCGCTTGCAGATTGATGAATCATATAATCCATAATGAGTTTGTATGAAATAGATTATTTTGAAAGGCTAAAATAGTGAGGTAGAGTATGTAAAATGTATATAACTAAAGAATATGCCTTCAATCCAAAAAGTTCCCACGAGTGTACAAGGTGACTAATAGTTATACCTATATAACGAGGAATGGGCAGCGGCAAACCTCCTAGGAATGCTGCGATTATCGAGCCCGATAGATGAGTATAAGGCTCGCTCCATATTTCAAGGGGCTTACCCCCGAATACAGAAAGGCTACTTAAAGTTTGAGTCCTGCTTAACATTTAAGTATTGTCAAAACTGACGTTTTACCATAATAATTCTGACAGTTATTGTCCACTTAACTTAATAAGCAGTGCTCAAAATTTGAGTAGCGTTTCTGTATTCGGGGGTAAGCTGGCTAAATGTGGGTGTTAATACACCGCAGCCTACCCATTGAGTGATGAACAGGCGTGATTTTGTATATTTTACAGATCATAATTAAACACCAAAGTTAAAATTACATACATACATACATAAATCACGCCTATATTCCCGAAGGGGTAGGCAGAGGTGAACTAGCACCCACGTTTCGCCAATTATGTTAGGTCCCATGTAATATGTGGCGAGCCTATTGCCATTTATCGGGCACAAAAGTCGCAGTACATTGCTAGCCTAGGTGGTATAAGAGGAACGCTGCTGCCCATTCCTAATCATAGTCAGATTTATCCTTAGTCGCCTTGTACGACACCCACGGGAAAGATTTGGGGTGGTGACAATTGTATTCTACTCAGCCGTCACCACACGGCTGAAGTTAAATTTTTTTGTGTATGAATGTTATTTTTTATTAACATACTAAAATCACCACACAAGTGTTTTACCGCTTTTACTATCTGTTTTACAAGGAGAAATGTTTACGAAAATGCATTTGCTACGAAATGTAGGTTCAAATAAATTGAGTGACCAAATAAGTTATATTGCGCTAAACAAATGCGAAATAAAAACTCCTTGCACATAAATCTAAATACTTTTTTGATGACACTTGGTAAAAAAATAAAATGTTTTTTTCTTTGACATATTTTTTTTCCGTCTGTCATAGCGAAAGCTATCGCACTTTCTATTGGGAAATATGAGTATAAAGCTTAAAGATATTCGTGTGGAAATCGATGTTGTCAGATTGGATTCGGAATCAATAGAGGCTGAACAGTTTTGTTCTTCTGCAGCTGCCTTATGCGAGATTCTGCACAACGACGCCGAGAGAGGTTCGAATGATGACCAAGTTAACGTGGAAATTGCAGAGCGACGGGAAAAAGCTAGTGGAGCTCCTTGTTCACAATGCGGGAAAATGTACAAGAATGTGCTCAGTCTGAACGCACACAGAAGACTCAAACATCCTGAAGATGAAGCTGAAGTGCGTTGTACCATTTGCAACAAGACGTACTCATCATCTCTAAGTCTACGGATGCATAACCGTTATATGCATATGTACAAATACCGCTGCAAAGTCTGTTACAAAACATTTTCCACAGTAACCTCATTGGAACACCACGGCGAGACTTGTGTGAAGTGCAAAATTCCATGTACTGCGTGTGGAAAAATGTTCAATTCCCACTTATCACTTAAAAGCCATGTGAAATACATGCACCCAGACAAGATAGTTAACTCGTGCCCCATTTGTCGACGAACGTTGAATGACCAACGAGCATTGTCTAACCATATGGCAGCGAAACACCCTTCTGTGAATTGTAGCCTGTGTAGTAAAACCTGCTGTTCCGTGGTCGTATTTCAAAGACACTTCCTTAATGAGCATTCAGAGAGAAGTTCATAATGCCCTATTTGCCAAATTGTGTTTTCGGCGAATACGATCCTGTCGCAGCACTTGTGAATGAAACATATCGAATTGGTGTTCGACGGAGAGAAAATCTGTTGCGCATCATGCAGGTCCGGCTACCAGTCTGTTAATCATCTTATAGCGCACGTGATCCATAAGCACGCTAACAATAAGTATTAACTGCATTGCATTATAGATTCTTCTAAACTGAAAAGTGATTATAATTTTCAGGAATAAATGTTTTAAATAATATTGTTTTTTAAGAACCTTGTAAGTACTAATTTTAATTTGAGACAAAACATGAATTGTATAAACATATATAGTATATTTTCGGCAAATAATGATAATGATGATACCAGCAGTTTCTTTGCAATATATGTGCTTCAATATCTATTATGAAATTATTTACTTTGGGCTGTACCGCGTTTTGTCTTCTTCTCAATAACATGATTTTAAATGCGAGGAAAAGGGACAAAAATTGAGTAACTAGTCTATACTTAAATCGTATTTATTGATAATGCCGATGGTGTTTGCTTTCAAAACGGATAAATAAAGAATGACCGAATAGACGCTGAGCAACGAGGCGGTCGGGTCGGGTGCCGGTTGGCTCTAATGAGATGTGACCTTTAACTTCTAAACGCAAAATCCTTTATTTTATGTTATACCTACAAGCGACCTACAACGCCAATGTGATGATAACGTAAAAACTTTAAATTAGGCAACCAGTTGTTCTGCGGCCCTGAAACAACAATCTTGTGATCTCTAGCTTTTGGTATTTAGATTCTATTTTATTGTAGTATAATTATGAAAAACATCGTTTGATACAGAAAAGTTCTATAATATTAGGGATACACTTAACTGACACAGGAGAGGACCGCAATAGCGATGTAATTTCAAGCAATATCTGATCATTCAGTGGCAATTAGGTACATAATTATGGAATAAGTCGGAGCAAAGCGGAGCTTGATGGAACTGAGGGCTTTTAACCAATCATGCATGACCCCTCATAATATACGCTACGACTTTTTGCTACGATAATTATGTAATGGCAGGCACCAGGTAAGGACTACGTAGGTACACTACGTTTAGCTCCGTCTCAGTAAAAATTAACTGAGTGATTAGGGAACATTATTCAGTTTACGCAATCGCAGGCCGATCGCCATAGAGCTCCTCGATGCACAGTGACAGGCGAAATGACTTAATAAATTCATATAGGTATTATTTACACGTTTTTACGACACTGATTTTAAATATAACTAACATGGATTTAATCCCCGTGTACTTAAGTCTTAACTGCCGCACTCAGAGACGTCAAATATCGTTAATGAGTACTTAATGTCAAAAAATGACAATTCAAAACTAGTCGCTATTCTTGCCGGGTCTATGGTTTAGATTTGAATGAATATTTTGGTGCGGCAGTTACTGCCGCACTCAGAGACGTCAATCAAAAATAGTAGATTTGAGACGTCGTCGTCAAAAATAGTAGATTTGTCACCAGATTGTAGTTACCAAACAATATAAAATCAATTCCACAATAAATCACATAAAATCATGGAGATATAGGGTCTTGTATAAAATTAATGTTTTTGTATGTATTATAATAGGTTTGTCCCAATATATCACCAAACAAATTTAAATAGATCGCCAATAAATCAATATTATGTCACTAGACATAAAGTTTAAAACAATTTAGGGTTGTCGTCAGCATCGTCCCACCCAACCAAAAGAGACCCCCTGAATACAGAAACGCTGCTAAAATTTTGAGCATTGCTTATAAAGTTAAGCGGACAATACCTGTCAGAATTTGTATGGAAAAACGTAAATTTTGACAATACTTAAATGTTAAGTAGGACTCAAACTTTGAGTAGCGTTTCTGTATTCGGGGGTTAAGTAGACTAACCCCCGAATACAGAAACGCTACTCAAATTTAGGGGACTGCTTAAAAAGTTAAGTGGACACTACCTGTCAGAATTTGTATGGAAAAACGTCAATTTTGACAATACCTAAATGTTAAGCGGGACTCAAACTTTGAATAGCGTTTCTGTATTCGGGGGTGATGCCTCCCCCGGGATCTTATTTACCACAGGTAGTATGTAGTTGTTGGCGGAAGTGAATGATTGTAAATAAAACAAATATTAATTCTGGTGACAGAAAATATAGTTCCCAATTATTATCTTATTTCGAGTCAGTTATGTTTCAGTCAGTTTGAGAAATATTTATTCTTCAATTTTATAACTATACTAATGGTAAATGTTAGAAATTGTGCAGTTTAACAACTAAACTAATTACGATTGAAATTACAAACAGCTTTAAAAAATAATAAAAAAATTAACGAAAGGAGAATGACAAAAAGGATTTATATGGCGGGAGTGAATGGATAAATAGGACGTGGAAGGCCTAAGCGGATCTTTCATAATCTATAATAAAAAAGGGCTAGGTCAAGAGTACCCGAAACTGACGGGCATGCATGAAGAATAGTGAGAATGGATGAAGCGAAAGAAGTATGGAAGGATCGTACCAAATGGAAAGAAGCGATCATGGTAATGTTGCTTATATCTGTATTATAACAGTGTTACTTCAGATTGCACAATGTGGGATCAAAGTGTAAAACAATATCTGGGATTTTTCCTACAGTTTAATAAACACTTTATTAGGTCATCATCATCACCAACCTTTTTAATATCCCCACTGGTGGGGCAGAGGCATTCCCTATGGATGGAAGAATAAGAGAATGGAGAATGAGTCATAGCCCACCACGCTGGCCCAGTGCGGGTTGGTGGGTATTAACTTGCAGTAGTACTTATTAAGTGCCTATGTATTTCTGTTATATTATAAAATATAATACATAAACATTATAGCATATAAATATCTTATTTGATGATGTAGTTAACACTAAATATACGTGAGTTTAACCTCAAAAGTTAATTAACACTTTGGTAGTCTGTCACACTAACATCCGTTTTAGTGCTGTTTGCTGTAATAGAAGCCTTAAAAACAGCTAAAATCTATGAACACTGGATATTTATCTAAATATGAAGATATTTAGTAAACAAGCAAAAGGTTAAGTCAAATGTATTAAATAAAGATCTAGTCTAGTCCTTAAAATAGCGGTCTTTGTAACAGCATCAAGTGTCATGCTTTTATCATTGCGGCGGCGTTACAATCCAGATACAATTGAGAATATATTCTATTGTGCCTATGGTTACAATTAAACCCACGTTTAAAGCGACTATCCATGAAGTAGGTATTCACATTTATGATGAACTAAGCCAAGCGTTACGATTCGTTGATTATGATTTTGGGTTAACAATAATTATAGGTGCATAAATGATTAATTGATTAATTTATCAAAGCGCTGCTTAGAGGACTTGGAATAATAGCGGTACGACTTGGAATAATCACATTGTAAGATTTAAATAAAAAATACAAACGCCACTCATATCGTATCTTACCACAGACTTTCTAGCTCTTTTTTATGTCTATTGAAGTAGTAGTCTATTGAAGTAGCGCGGAAATAATAGTAGATACCAACAACAAAGAATCTTGCAGATCGCAAGTATTTGATATCGCGATTAATATGCGATCTGAGGCTTTCCTTTTTATCGCCCGAGGTAATTTAATAATTTTATGTCACCTGTCCAGGAATTTGGATTTTCCATACGCGTAGCGGATGGAAAAGTCCATTTTCCGCCGGCTACGCGTCAGTCCACGGTCAGTTGTGACATAAAGTTTATTTACGATTTATTTCCTAATCAAACATAATACACACGCTTAGGTACTTACTTTTAGATAAAAAATATTAATTACTTATCACTACACCTCTTATTACCCTCTACTTTGTATGCTTCTAATGAAACTGAATCATAATGTTTTATTACGATACTAACAAAGTACTGGTAACCCTAGCACCTAGCGCTGCGGAAGTGTACATCCGTCTGCGGTCGACAGGGCCTATTGTGGACTGATGGAGGTAACATTCATTTTTATAAGGTGCCGACCCAAATGTGTCAAATAATTATTGTATTACATTACATATTAGTATTGGCCAGTGCGTGTTGGAGGAATTTTTGGAGGTAATGTACAGTAGACAACAGAACTATCTAATAGAATAAGGTTAATTAAACTAAAAAGTGAATTAACACTTTAATTAATAATAATAATGAATATAAATAATAATAAAATACCGGCTCAAAAGCCGAGAATCTATATTGTTGATTTCATATAATAATAATATTAACAAGAATGAATTTGTATCAAAATTAGTATTTTAACCTGAAAACCGTGAATATATTATGGAGAAGGAGAACGCCATTATTCTAGCAGTATCTGCGCCATAATACGGCACTCGTCGAACTAAACGAGTGTGTAGAACGGCTTAACTGTCACTTTATTGCCTCAAGAACCGCTCGCAGACGACTGTTGACTTCGGTTAAAATGAGCAAAGAGACTTGAAATTGAATAGAGACTTCTCCAGTGCATTCTTGAAAAATTCAACATTCAAGATATTATTTTTCAATCTACTATTCCACTCCACGGTAACTCATAAATTATTTCAAGATAAGTATAAACTTATTTGTGATATAGGTAGGTACCTAATTGGATATTAAATATGTTGCACATTCAGTATGTTAATACGCGACGTCACAATCACAGCAAGGAGGCGGGATAGTGAATGGTGTGCGAGGAGGATAGCTGCGGTGCGAGAGAGAGAGAGACAATGTTAAGCCCAAAAAAGAAACGGTCAATCTTCATTTTCTCTTGGAACAACCACTAGGCCACCACCGCGACTATTACAATTATTTTTCTATTAAACTATATCTGGTCAAGTAATTAAATTCTTACAACTATACACCAACTTTTACTTCATATCAATCCCTACGAACACTGGAGGACGAATACGGACAACATTTATGGTGACCCCGACGTGATCATCGCTGCAAGATCGGCACCCCAAAGAAAAGGGCATAAAACCGTGAGTAAGAAGTGGTGCTTTAATCCGAAGGAAGTAGCCAATCCTAATTTTCATCGTATTCCTATTTTATTGCCTTTTTCCAACTTAATTTGCGTCTGCAAGCGTTGATACTAATTTACTAATTTGTCTAAGTAATATTAATACGTAGACATTTACCTATTTAAAACCTTAAAGTTATAGTTTGATCGTTACATTCAATTACTAATTTAATTATTACAAAAGCAAGCAGCGTTATCGTATAATATTTAAAATTCCCGGTGTCTATTGAAAGCGAGAGTGAATAATATCTTACTGAGGGTATTGGCAAAAAACCGGTTTGTTATTTGAATTCATACGTTGAGGCTGGGTATTCTTTATTGTGTTAAGGTTTTGCATTTGTTTTTCATTGTTGTGACTTTGCGTTGTTTGCACCAACAATATGACCGAAACACAAGATCTTATTAGACAAAGAGGCACAATTAGATCGCGTTTAACTTTGTTTGAGAATTATTTAAAGCCGTTATTAGACTCTAAAGAAACGAATAAGGTTAGTCTTAATGAGCTTAAGTTGCGTTTGACCAAAATTCGTGAATTATCGTACAGTTTTGAAGAGGTACAATCGCAGATTGAGCGGTTGGAGGAAGATGTAGCTAAGCAAATATTAGAACGGGAAAGTACGGAAAATAAATTTTTTCACTTAATAGCAGAGGCTGAGGCATTATTAGAGTTTTTTGAAAATAAAATTTGTCATGAATCATCCTCCAACTGTGCGACGAATTTTCCAGTGAATAATTTAAAGTTGCCTGCCATACAAATATCAAAATTTCGTGGTGAACATTGTGAGTGGCTGTCATTTAGGGATACATTTACGTCACTGATTCATAGTAATGATAATATTCAGGACATTAGCAAATTCCATTATTTAAAATCTTACTTGGAGGGAGCTGCCAGTGAAGTGATTAGTTCTGTGACTGTTTCTACTAAAAATTATCCTTTGGCATGGAAATTACTATGTGATAGATATAACAATCGGCGTATTTTAGTAAATGAGCATCTGAAATTGTTGTTTTCTATTGAACCATTACACAGGGAATCTGACAAAGGTATACACAAATTAATTGACATGTTATCAAAAAATTTAAGTGCGTTGAATGCTTTAGACGAACCAACAACATCATGGGATACAATAATTATTTACCTTGCGTCAGGGAAATTAGATAGCATTACCGCCGGAAAATGGGAGGAATACAGAAGCAACATTGAGACCCCTACTTTAGACAATTTTTATGGTTTTTTAAGACAAAGGGCGAGTGTAATAGAAACTGTCAACTCTATAAGGAATAATAAAAATGAAAAACACACATTATTGCGTTCTAAATCTTTTATTGTCTCTTCTCCTAGTACACAGTACCAACACAATTGCATTCACTGCAATCAAAATCACAAACTGTTTGAATGTGATAAGTTTAAATCTTTGCCAGTGGAACAACGGATAGCTAAGGTGTCTTCTAGGCAATTATGTACCAATTGTCTTCGCGGTGGCCACCAATCTTATCAGTGTAGACTTAGTGGTTGTAGGATCTGCAAAAGAAAACATAACACATTATTACACAAGCAATTATCATTGCCTTCGCAACAACAAAACATTGAGCCAACTAATGTAACAGCGTTAGCTACGAATAACGTGTCTACAAATATTATTGATAATAGCTGCTCTAGTCCCTCTTCTATTACAATGTCTGCTGTAACCTCCAGTCATGCTCTTCTTTCTACGGCGCTGGTTAAGGTTACAAACAATGGCAAGTATCACATCTTAAGGGCATTACTGGATAGTGGCAGTCAGTCTTCTTTTATTAGTTTAAAGGCTCAACAAAAAATTGATTTACATAAAACACAAAATATACATAGGTGTGTGTCAGGTATAGGTAACAACACATTAAATATAACAGAACAATGTAATTTACAAATAAATTCATTGGTAAACAGTTTTAATATTTTTGTCAAGTGTTATGTATTATCACTTATTACTGATCGCCTACCCCATACAAAGGTGTGTTTCCACAAATTAGGAATTCCAAGTAACATTCAGCTTGCCGACCCTGAGTTCTTTGAACCATCAGAAATCGACTTATTATTGGGGGCTGATGTCTTTTGGGATTTGCTTGGTACATCTAGAATTTCACTAGGGAAACAAATGCCAATTCTACAAGAAACACATTTAGGCTGGATAGTGGCTGGCCCTATGGGGGGGAAGTTTTCAGATGTAAATCACACAAAATGTCATTTTAGTCAAGAAATTAGGCAACAACTTTCTAAATTCTGGGAATTAGAGGAGCTACCTGTATCATCAAAATTAAAATCTAGTAACATCTGTGAGGAGCTATTCAGCTTAACTACTAAACGTGATAGCAATGGTAGATTCTGTGTTCAGATACCTCTTAAGACTTCACCCACCGTTTTGGGTGATTCTTATGATACAGCCAAGAAAAGATTTTTACAAATAGAAAAAAGGTTCAGGCGTGACCCTGATTTTCATCGTAATTACTCAACATTTATACACGAGTATCGGGACTTAGGACATTTGACTGAAATACAGAGACCAGCGTTCGGATATTATTTACCTCACCATGCAGTCATTCGTGACAGCAGTTCAACAACGAAACTGCGTGTCGTTTTTGACGCTTCCTCTAAAACGTCCACTGGGAAGTCTCTTAACGACATTCAGCATGTTGGACCTGTTGTTCAGGATGACCTGTTTTCGATTTTGTTGAGATACAGACAGCATAGATTTGTAGTAACCGGGGACGTAGAAAAGATGTACCGGCAAATCTTAGTCGAGCCTAGTCAACGTCACTTACAATTAATATTGTGGCGCGACAATGAAACTCAACCACTCAAAACACTTCAATTAAACACAGTAACATATGGCACTGCCTCAGCTCCATTCCTAAGTACAAGGTGTTTATTGCAACTCGCTAATGAGTGTTCAAACGAGACAGTTGCCAATCTTATCAAAGAAGATTTTTACGTTGACGATTTTCTATCGGGCTCTGAAACAGAACATGAATTAAAAGAAATAGTTAATTCAGTCACTAGTACACTCAGTTTGGCTTGTCTGCCATTGCGAAAGTTTCGTACAAATGCTCCAACAATTTTTACAAATTACTCAGATGTCCTGAATCCCAAAGAGTTATGTTCTCAAACTAGTACTTTAGGTCTTAAGTGGGATCCTTCTAGTGATACCTTCGAGTTTCCTATATCACTTGATGTCACTAGTCAAATAAGTAAAAGGTCAATTTTATCTCTTTCATCAAAATTATTTGACCCTTTAGGACTTTTAAGTTTATGCACTATTATACCTAAAATGTTGTTACAGAAGCTATGGCTAAGTGATTTAAAATGGGACGACCCTATTCCTCTAGAGTTAGAAAGAACTTGGCTAGAATTTGTTAACAATTTAAAACAACTTTCAGAAATACGGATTCCTCGACATGCCATTATAGTTAATGCTTCTAAAATAGAATTACATTCCTTTTGTGATGCGTCCGAAGTAGCATACGCTTCTTGCGTTTACATTCGATCAATGGATAGGGCAGGTAATGTTTTAGTGAGATTATTATGTGCCAAAACTAAAGTAGCACCTGTTAAAGCCACGACTATTCCGAGGTTAGAATTATGTGGGGCTCTGTTGTCAGCTAGGCTGTGTTCTAAGGTCTCAAAGGCACTTCGTTGTAACATTTCTACTGCATTTTATTGGACAGATTCGTCAGTGGTGCTTGGTTGGTTGTCGACACAATCTCGAAATTTGAAAACATTTGTGTCCAACCGTGTTAGTGAGATACAGGAACTAACTTCTGTAAAATTTTGGAGACACGTACCAACTCAACAGAATCCGGCTGATCTTGCATCACGAGGCTTAGACCCTAAACAAATTCAAAAGGTTGACCTTTGGTGGCACGGTCCTGATTTTCTAAAGAAAAATGAAAATGAATGGCCACAGAAAATTAAAATGAATATAACCTTACCAGAACACAAAACTTCAAAACTTATATCTAATATTAAAACATATACACATACATGTACTACAGATACAAACGTTACACTTATTGAATTTAATAATTTTTCTAATTTTAATATTTTAATACGAAGTATGGCTTACGTTTTACGCTTTTTACATAATATAAAAAAGACCACATCTAGACGAGTGGGTAACCTTAGTGTCGATGAACTTAAGTCAGCGACAAGTACATTAATTAGGTTACATCAAAGTGAATGTTTTTCAAATGAAATTAATATTCTACAAAATAATAAACACTTGCCTTCAAAATCCCGAATTTTATCACTTGCTCCATTTATCGATGATGAAGGTTTCTTGCGCGTAGGTGGTCGTATCCAGAAATCATCTGAAACATATACAAAAAAAGCATCCATTGTTATTAGACAGCAGTCACAATTTCACAAAATTACTATTTAATAATGAACATAAGCAGCTGTTGCATGGTGGACCACAATTATTATTAATGAGTTTACGTGATCGGTATTGGCCTCTTAGGGGCAGAGTTTTGGCTCGCAGTACTGTGAACAAATGTATTTTATGTAGACTTATGAAGGCTAAAAGTATTAATCCAATCATGGGCAACTTACCTTCATCAAGAGTTACTCCTTCTTCTCCATTCGAAGTAAGCGGCCTTGATTTTGCGGGTCCGTTTTTTATCACTGACCGAAGAGGACGCGGATGTAGAATTACAAAGTGCTACTTGTGCCTATTTGTCTGTTTCGCTACTAAGGCGTTGCATTTAGAAGTAGCGAGCGATCTAACTACTGATATTTTTATCTTGTGTCTGCGTCGTTTCATCTCTCGCAGAGGTAAACCTAAGGAAATCTATTGCGACAACGGTACAAATTTTGTGGGTGCAAATAATGAAATCAGTAGGTTTTTAAAATCTAGCAATGAAGGTATATCCGGCTTCAGCGCTAATGATAATATTAAATTTCATTTTTCTCCCGCGTACTCTCCGCATTTCGGTGGACTTTGGGAAGCCGGTGTTAAATCCGCCAAATTTCATATAACTAGGATATTAGGAAATCAACATCTAACATTTGAAGAACTATCAACCTTGTTCACGCAAGTTGAGGCAATCCTAAACTCCAGACCCTTAACTCCTCTATCACCCGACCCAAACGACCTGCAACCCCTCACCCCGGGGCACTTCCTGATCGGTAAACCGCTCACTTCTTTACCAACTCCAGATTATCGAAATGAGAGCCCTAATAGACTTAAACGATACCAATTAATGGAGCAGATGAGAAATAATTTTTGGGAACGTTGGCGTTTTGAATATCTCCATGAAATGCAGCAACGGGTCAAATGGAAGATCCAGCAAAGACAACTCCAAGTAGGAGACATGGTTGTGTTGAAGGAAGCCAATATTCCGCCTATGAAGTGGCGAATGGGACGAATCGTCAAGCTTCACCCTGGAGAAGACGGGATTGCACGTGTTGCCGACATTTACACTACAAAAGGGACATACCGGCGTGCTATGAACCGATTATGTCCTCTTCTCCCTGACGATGAAGATGCTTCGGATTGTCTTCGAGCTCCCACAGTCGTCGAAGGGGGGGAATATGTTAATACGCGACGTCACAATCACAGCAAGGAGGCGGGATAGTGAATGGTGTGCGAGGAGGATAGCTGCGGTGCGAGAGAGAGAGAGACAATGTTAAGCCCAAAAAAGAAACGGTCAATCTTCATTTTCTCTTGGAACAACCACTAGGCCACCACCGCGACTATTACAATTATTTTTCTATTAAACTATATCTGGTCAAGTAATTAAATTCTTACAACTATACACCAACTTTTACTTCATATCAATCCCTACGAACACTGGAGGACGAATACGGACAACACAGTACATACATACTACATATTTAGTATGTTAAATACAATACCAATTAAAGAGTGAATCAAATAAACCTATTTGATTCAATCTTTAATAGTTACATTGGTATATAAAGTTATAAATGATAATAAAGTTATAAATATATAATAATAAATAAATATTTTTATACTCACACCTATCATCTAGCCCAAAGTAAGTAGCCTAAGCACTTGTGTTATGGATACTAGATGACGGACATATTTTTAATATAATTATGTATATAAATGTTGAAAATATACTACATAAACATATACACAACCATGACTCGGAAACAAACATTTGTGGTCACCACAAAGTTTGCCCCTACCAGGATTCGAACCCGCGACCTCTTGGCCAATACCCAGCGATCTGAGCATTCGACCAAGGCGGCCAATATAGTTATAATTTTTATGGCTGCACAACGTCTCACATCAAGATCTGAAGTACTTAATGCTTAAATATTTTTCTAGCACCATGTCAATTGATAGTCCTATCAATACGAGTCAGTAACCAACGATTTACTTAATAGCGCGACACGACAAAAAAGACACTAAGCGACTATTATAAAGGATCTTCTAATTTTCTAACTGCCTGCCTAAATAACACAATGACAGTTGAGAAATTTAATTAAATACTAACTCCCAACTACTGTCGTTTATTATAAATAAAACCCTTTTTCACATTATGTATATTATGTAAAGAGATGTTGTCAATTTACATGTCAAAACCAACTCGAATGCCTATGCAATTCAATCACTGTCGGTTCGATGTATGAAATGACGGTGACGAAAGAGGGCCTCAATAGTCTCACACTAAATAAATGGGAGGGAGAGTCGTGTTCAGGAGCTGATATAGATGATAGATTTATCAGCGTTTGCCATGTAGATGCTAGATGATACCGGAGGCCTAGTTTACAAATTATTGGCATTAAAACTTGGTATCAGTAAATTTTACTGGTAATTACCAGTAACCGATACCGAGATTAACAAAGGAGAAATCCTCAAACTAGTCCTAGTCTAGGCTCAAAGGGTCGGAATTAGGACTATATACTATATACTTCTGGTAATAATCAGATTCGACATTTAATAGTAATATCACGAAAAGAACAGAGCAAAGATGGTCAAAATCGGCTTTTTATTATTTATTTGTTCTTTACCATATCGTAGCACTTAATAATCATAATTGAGTTATACGCTCATTAGTTTTGATAAAATTATTTTTAACAAGAATTTGTTTATTTTATATGTAATGTAACTTAATATCGCAAGAATATTATAACTAACAGTGTGACTGCCTATTGCAGTTCAACAGAATCTATAAATTGTGTAACGAACGACCATAATTTCAACGCAAGGTTAATTAGGGACATGCTTAGGTTGATAAGTTTAGTTTTTATAATACCTACATGGAAGCGTCGCCTTACTATCCATTAAGTGAAAAGCCCTTCGAGTCTAATTTGGATATACAAACAACTAAAGCTTTCATAGTAGCATAGCACTTTATAAATAGTGACATTAGGAAAGCTATGTGGTATACCTTTCCTAATGTTGCTATTTATAAAGTCGAGTTTACTGTGGCTTAAAGAAATAGATTTAGTGGCATCAGGGTTTATTTAATACTAAGCAGAATATACTGAAAAGACAGCTAATGTCCACTTTTTCTGCATTATCATGGCAATCTAGGAAATCAAATTATCATAGTTCCCTAGAACAATCACATTTATGTTTTATTCATTTGGAATACTAACTTTTATATGGTTATTTATAATCATACCATATAGATTAAAGTCTCGACCCTTAACACAATACAATCGGTATTTCGATAGGGCAAATAACAATAATAGCAATATAGTGATAATTACAGAGATAAATCAACGAAAACTTCTGCAGTTTTCAAATTGTGACAAACTGACAACGGTTGACGTAATTAAAGCGGAGTGGACTAACAAACTTAACAAAAAATGTCGGCATAGCTATAGATCCGATAGGGCTAATGAATGGAGCGACGAGAAGTAATTGAATCCATAACACCAGTTTGACGGCACAGACACCGATGACAAGCACACAAAGCTATCGTCTGTTCGATTCTATCCACTAACTAAAAAGAGCTTTAGGGCAAAGTTTGACGTGCCATGTAGTGCTCCTACAGCTGGGGAATCATATAGGAATTTATAGGCTTAAAATAATTTGGGTTTTGTTAATGCATATTCGATTAGCTTTTTTACCTCAAAAGCTCACCACGATGCATCGTAGTCAATACTAACGTAGTCACCACAACTTACCTAAGGTAATTGAATTATATAAATTACTTAATGATTCCGCTAAATGTACTGTTTAGGAGTAATGACTGGCAAGCATCTTTTAAATAATAGGAACAGTTATATGAAATGTGTTAAGGTGGATATGATAGCAAGAGAAATGAATGAGAAATTGGTTAGGATAGAGAGGAGAGGAAGCAGAAAGTATGTTGCGCAGATCCCGCCTAAAGGAAGGAAGAAGAAGAAGAAATAATTGTAGGAAAAACAAAGATTCTATTAAACAACGCGACACTTAATTTAAATCAGATTTTTTTAAATACCCCTATACTGATAATCTAACATCAATATGAATAATAGACAACTAAGATCAAATTTCTAAATACTACATTTTATTTGTTAAACTAGTTCGCCGCTGAAATATACTTACAATAATTGGTGCAGCACTACAAAGACTTAATTCTACAAAGTAAGAACAAATTAAAGTAGGAAGCAATATAATCTTTAAACTCTGTTCCGGTAGTACTTACCGAACCCTTAAATAAAATAATAATAAACTAGACGACCTACATTAATAAATTTATGAAAATGAAATTCATTAATAATGAATGTAATTAATAATAAAATTAATGCTTATTTTCTATTAAATAGGTTTTCGATGAATACGTAGTATAATTATATATTATAATGATTAAATGTTAAAAAAATATTATTACATAATGTTAGTTAGTGAGTATACAGCCTACGAGTGCAATAGGTGTGATCAATCAATATTATGACGTCCAGATGAACAGATCAAAAAAATCGATAAAGGCTTACAAACTAACTAACTTACTACTCAAAAACGGAACTAACAAAAACATAAACTGTCAAAAACGGAATCAAGAAAATAAAACGAAGCAACACTACGATGACTGCTTAATGGATGTGGTATTCCACAGTAAAAGAAAAAACCACGGAACACCACACTGTCTATGAAATAAATAATAATAAAACTAACACAACTACTGGCTTAATAAAAACACAGATTTTACATACAGATTGGTAGCCGTCCAGTGATAATAATATGTGATAATGTAGGTGTATATTGCTGACCTCTTATTCTTTGTAATAATTTATGTAACAGAATATAGGTAATAGAAATTTATTGATAATATAACTGTGTAGGTACAATTTCCTGGTTAAGCATTACGCTTAAGTTAGTTAGAAGAGTTTTCCCATTTCGGGCAACTAACATTATTTAGCAGAATAGATAATAAAAGTTGATACCTAGTTAAATTAAAAACATCATCTAAATAGTAGTAAGATTTTTTTTTTTAATTGAAACTAACTGCACCATAATAATTGGTTCATAAAAGCAAATAAAACGTTCTATCTTAGTAGAACGAATGCATAATACTTTTTCTCGTCGGAAAAAAAAATGTTTTGAGCTTAAAAAAGGTCGACACAAAAACCGGAACACGCCTATGTAGGTACTTTGCAGCAGAAATTGAACACTCGTCGGCTGTGAATGTCAATATTGACTGCTCGCTTGCTGCGTGAAAGTGTAAAGAAACTACTAATTAATATGTTCATGTGATTTCGCTGCGTTTTTCATTTCTATGTGAGCAATCACAGTACTTTGGTTGCTGTTAATGTTGTCTCACAATTACAATATAAGAGTAAATACCTGAGTGATAGCTCAGTGATTTCATATAAGAACATTATCGAAGCAGTATTTTATAGCTAGCCCATCTTCGTAGTGCGAATGGTGGCATATAGCGCAAGCGCGGCCACGGACATGACGTAGACATACGTCTCAATCACGCAACGTTGTTTGTCCTCAATAACACGTTGCTGGTGCGTTCAAAGAACCGCAAGAAAAAAATATAATGACTACTATTAGTACCTATACGACCTAAATAGTCAAAGGGGTCTTTTTTGTTAATATTGGAATCAAGCGTTTCAAATACTGGACCATTGGGCACACTGCTCACTAAAGTATCAAATTAATAGCAGACATGATGATAAATAGTTATTTGCAATAAAGGTAGGTATATAAAGGCTGAAATATTATGAACTACTTTAGATTTAATTCGTTTCACATATTGCCACAGGCTCTCACGAGAGACAACTGTGCAGAGTACGTACGAGGAAATTATGATTTTCTCCTGAGCCAGAAACGATCAGTGCACCTGTTATATTTAATTAATATCGGTAGACACTGATAGACAATATCCCGACGATCTGCATGAGCTTGCGACGTAATACAAATATAATATTAGGTTGGGGAAAAAGTCTTTTCGCATTATAGTATGTATAAACTTGTAATAAAATCTCTTTAGCTATACTATTTGTATCTGGCCGGTTTTGGTATCATTGAAAGTTTAAATTTTAAAGAACATAATTCCAAATTCAAATTAGGAAAATGTGTGATTTTCATTTGGTTTTCGTACCGCCAAGATGAGTGAATCTAATGAAGAAATTCAATACATTTTAAAATTTTTCTACAAAAAAGGTAAAAATGCAACGCAAGCCGCGAAAAAAATTCGCGATGTTTATGGACCTAGTGCAGTGTCTGTGAAAGTAGCACAAATTTGGTTTAAGCATTTTCAATCCGGAAATTTTGATGTCAAAGATGCACGTCGCTCTGGTCGCCCTATTACAGATAAAATGGATGCCATTTTTAAAAAAGTGGAGCAAGATCAGCATGTTAGTAGTTACGACGTCGCTGAAGAACTGGGAATTGACCACAAAACAGTTTTCGCGCATTTGAAAAAAACTGGGTACACAAAAAAGCTCGACATTTGGGTACCTCACGAGCTCACTGAAAGAAACCTAATGAACCGTGTACTCATTTGTGATTCTTTATTACGACGTAATGAAACCGAACCATTTTTGAAGAAGCTGATAACTGGTGATGAAAAGTGGATCACGTACGACAAGAACGTGCGAAAAAGGTCGTGGTCAAAGGCCGGTCAGGCACAGACTGTGGCGAAACCCGGGTTAACTCGCAACAAGGTGATGCTGTGTGTGTGGTGGGATTGGAAGGGCATTATTCATTATGAGCTGTTACCACCAGGCAGGACCATCGATTCTGAACTCTACTGCGAACAACTGATGAGATTAAAGCAAGAAGTTGAGAGAAAGCGGCCGGAATTAATCAACAGAAGGGGTGTGGTTTTTCATCATGATAACGCTAGACCTCACACATCTTTAGCCACTCAGCAAAAATTAAGAGAGTTTGGCTGGGAGGTGTTAATGCATCCGCCGTATAGTCCTGACCTTGCACCTTCAGATTTCCACCTGTTTCGGTCTCTTCAGAATTCTTTAGGCAGTGTCAGGTTAACATCATGAGAGGACTGCCAAAACCACTTGTCGCGGTATTTTGACCAGAAGTCCCAAAATTTCTATAGCAATCGGAGATCAAGATGGCAAAAAGTTATCGAACAAAATGGTACCCACATGCTTTAGTTAAATGTAAATAAACTATATTAAAAAATGTTTTGAATTTTTTTAAAAAATGCGATGAAACTTTTTCCCCAACCTATTATGTAGGTTGAAATTATTTGTCACATACGGTTTCCTATTACAATCCTCTTCTCCCTGCCCTGTTCCCAGTCTATCTGGGGTCGGCGCAGCATGTTTCCTCTTCCATTCATATCGGTCAGACGTCATCAAGCCATCCCCTCCCTTTTGATTCATATCATCTATCACACCGTAAAGGTACATATATACATACATAAATCACGCCCATATCCCCGAAGGGGTAGGCAGAGGTGAATTCTCCCCGCGTTTCGCCAATTATGTTAAGTCCCATTGCCATTTATCGGGCACAAAAGTCGCAGTACATTGTCAGGACGGTAGTATAAGAGGAACGCTGCTGTCCATTCCTCATCACTGATTTATCCTTAGTCGCCTTGTACGACACCCACGGGAGAGATTTGGGAGACCGTAAAGGTGCATGTGATTAATGAATGTATAGAAAAGAGACGGAACGGACCATGTCGAGAGACCGATGAACGGAGACAGTGATTAGAATACCAATCCATACTGCTCAAAGTTTTGGCTTAGGTTTTACAGCCGGCTGCCTGCCTGACACTAACCCTCTTTAGGTATGCTGTTGTTGGTGGTTTGCCCTCTACCATTCGGGTGCCCCAAGGTGCTTATTGGTCTACACCGGGCATTCTCCCTTAGTCGACTTTTACGAACCCATGGGATGAGTCGGGGCTGGCCTATTCTACGTTATTTATTCGCTCCCAGGCCAGCATAGTAGACGCCGAGCCAGCATAGAAGTTACCGTTCACAACGCCTAGGCATGTTACTGTAATCGTTAATAAAAAAGTAACATTTTCAAAAGGGAATTGATGTTGACTGCACGTATTCAACGAATCCAACGAATCGTAACAGAGCACGGGTGCATAATATGAGGGCATTAGAAAGCCCTAAGAATTTATTATCAGACAGACAAAACCGGTCAGACGCTGTCAGATAGCGCGACAATTTTCCAAACCACGTTACAAGTATCATCATCATCATCACCAGCCCTTTAATGTCCCCACTACTGGGGCATTGTATGTATGAATCAGTTTTGAAGTCAAAACGTTTTTGTTGCCTTTTTGTTTGTTATTGAATTTTCGCGGATATTTATATATCGAAAAAAAAACCTTTTCAACAATTTAAAGCGAAATATAGTCTGAAATTCCAACCGTATTATAGGCAACAAACGACTAAGATACATTTCAAATACAGCGTACCAATTTAAAAATACTTATCCTATAAAAACGAGCATTTTGTAAATTTACTTTTTATTCCATGTAATGATCGCTTAGCACGTTGACGTTAGCCGGCTTTTCGCTGTCGTCCCACTGACACATAAAATCGACAACGAAAAAACATAAGAGTGCTCTACGATCGCACCGAAGAAGCGCTGTCGATAGGGCTACCGGTGATAATGGCACTAGAAAGTAATACGTTTCTAGTGAGCATTCTTGAGCTTCATACAATGTAAGATTTATAGGAAGTTTGAACGTGTGTGCCAGAATACTATAAGCAGCAATGCTTGTCAGCGTAACACAGTAACAGCGTGTATACAGTTGTTAGGATTATGAGAGATTACCGATAATATTTTGTTAAATCATATTAGTGTTGCTCAATACAACAATAATACTAAATGCCTAAATAAAATTATTATCAAATCCGAAATGTCACCCTAGTTTGTGAATCGGAATTGGCATCATTGAACTAATATTACTAGCGTCAATGATTGGCATATAGACGTACTTTGACTACTTTCACAGGTTTTTCTACCTACTTTTACAATTACATTATGAATTTTGTCATCTGATTCATGTTTGTCTCTCGGGTTATTAGGTAAGAATGTTTGTAAATATACTTTCAGTGCATAGTTTTGATTGCTATTTCATAAACTATAGAGTTTTACTATAATAGGGTTGTTAAGAAAAGATTTTTATGTCACATCTGACAATAAGTTGCTTTTTCCGCCCGCTACGCGTACTGAAAATCCCACTTTCTGGTCAGTGGATGACATAAAATTATTAACTATTCGATTTTAATTTTAACATTATATAAATGTTAGAAAAGTTAGTACAAAGATTTTGGTGGTTAGAAAAAGAATTTCGAAAAATTATGATCTTGAGGCGGGACTTGAACCCGCGTCCGCTGCTATCCGGGCAGGTGCCTGACCGCTCGGCCACCCAAGACACTAGAAGAGATAGAATTATTAACTTCAAGCGATAAAATGTGCGGGTTGGTGGGGAGCGCCAGAACATTATACGAACCGTCTCGGGCGCAGGTTTGACGACTTCCAACCCCCCGAACCAGCCGGATTCCGAAAAGGCTTTAGTACCATAGACCACATACATACGCTGCGGCAGGTTATACAGAAGACCGAAGAGTATAATCTGCCATTACGCTTAGCGTTTGTGGACTATGAGAAAGCCTTCGATTCTGTCGAGAACTGGGCCGTGCTCCAATCACTCCAGAGGTGCCGAATAGACTATCGGTACATCCAAGTGTTGAAGTCACTGTACGAAAACGCCACTATGTCAGTCCGCCTTCAGGATCAGAACTCTAAACCCATACAGCTCCAGCGGGGTGTGAGGCAGGGCGATGTAATATCGCCGAAACTGTTCACCGCCGCGCTGGAGGACGCGTTTAAACTTCTGGACTGGAGAGGATTAGGCATCAATATAACGGCGAGTACATGACTCACCTTCGCTTTGCTGATGATATCATAGTCATGGCTAAGACCCTGGAAGACTTGAGCACAATGCTCGATGATCTCAGTAGAGTCTCCCAACAAGTGGGTCTTAAAATGAACATGGATAAGACAAAAATCATGTCAAACTCCCATGTCGTACCCACTACTGTACAGGTTGGGAACTCTACACTGGAAGTTGTTGACGATTATATTTACCTGGGACAAAAAGTCCAACTTGGTAAGTCCAACTTCCAAAAAGAGGTCAATCGACGGATCCATCTCGGCTGGGCAGCGTTCGGGAAGCTACGCGGCATATTCTCGGCCCATCTACCGCAGTGTTTAAAGACAAAGGTCTTCAATGCGTGTGTTGCCAGTGATGACTTACGGCACCGAAACGTGGCCGCTTACAATGGGCCTTATAAGAAGACTCAAAGTCACTCAAAGGGCAATGGAGAGGGCTATGCTCGGTGTTTCCCTGTGTGATCATATTAGAAATAATGAGATCCGCAGGAGAACTAAGGTCACCGACATAGCCCGAAGAATTGCAGACCTTAAGTGGCAGTGGGCAGGGCACATTGCGAGGAGGACTGACGGCCGTTGGGGCGGAAAGGTCCTCGAATGGCGGCCACGCACCGGGAGACGCAGCGTTGGAAGGCCACAAGGTGGACCGACGATCTGGTGAAGGTCGCGGGAAGCCGTTGGATGCGGGCAGCGCAGGACCGACCGGTTTGGAGATCCTTGGGGGAGGCCTATGCCCAACAGTGGGCGTCTCTCGGCTGAATGATGATGATGATGATGAAATTGCTAGTTTGGATTAAAGAAAAGGTAATCTGTCAATCTGTGTACCATTCAAGTTTCATTACGTCAGAGTTTCGAGGAATCAATGTCACCTTGGGCACATAACAATGACTCACGACTTTATTACAGCAGATAGACTGCTGTTATTAGCCATGAAGTCGAATCGATTTGTCAATATTTTCTCAGCGTTTTGTTCTCTTGGTGCATTTATTGTGCGGCATCGCTATAAAATTCATATTATGAGTTCAAGGCACGAGCCACCGGTCTGCGCTAGACAGATGAAAATACCTTTAAGTTTAATGCCCCATACGTAATATGCTTTATTTGAGTAAGATTTCAGCGATATACAGCGTATTTATTTTCAATACTGAACATATTTTATCACATTTAACGCATTTGATAGATGCAGACAATTGGTTTGCGGACAATTGAGAATACACCAACACGATAAGAAGGTAGGTACACGTTTTTATTTATTTAAATTTGTTGATCTAGCCTTGGTAGCAAAGCAGACATTGTTGGTAGTTTATTGAACTTCATAATTAGTGGTGATTTTGATATAGAAATTGAAAGAGATGTATAAGTATTGAGAAAAAATTGAAGCAGGCCTGGTCTACACCCACCCAATATTTTGGGTAAAGTACAGAGTGACAGATGCTAGATGCAAAAGGTCCAAACACTGGAAGATCTTAGATAAAACATTTTCTTAAAACCAAGGAAGAAATAAGCTCCCCTTACGAAATTGAGGACCTAGGCGTGCTCGTCATTGCATAGCTCTCGCTCGCTCTACACTTTAATATTTAATACTCTTTTACCTCTTTAGATCTCATTTGAAATAAAAGTTATTACTTTATATTTCTTTTGAACGTCAATAATTAATGAAACTATTAACATTTAAAATCCACACAGTAATTCACTATTAAAATTTATAGTATCATCATCAGTAATTAAGGACTCTGTATCCCATATATATACATTGTGAATCAACGTATTTTACTAAACGATCGATATAGAAGAGTCCATTCAGGTAGCACCTTTTGTGTATCCTCGAGGAAAAAATGTTCAGGACAAAGATATTTAAAATTAATATTGCGCATAGGCACATTCAATGTTGTTTCACAGTTGAACACTCATTCTCCTCAAATGAGTCAGAAAATTTGTAAGCGAAATAGAAATCACTGCTTTGCCAGAATAGTGTGATAGATTCCTTGAAAGCAGTTTTCAAAAAAAATATAAACTGTATTTGTCTATTTCTGTCATTAGGACAGACGTGTGTTTTAGTAAAGGATAGCATATTTTTGTAAATTACAAATTTGAATTCGGGGGTTTTAATTAAGATAAAACACAATTTCAGATAGCCCATTGTTCTATCAAAAGGGCGTAATGGAAAAGTAAATACGACCGCTCAGTATCGTATTAAACACTTTATATATTATTTTTGTTCAATTATAACTTTTTATTTAACAACCGCATCAATTTTATAAATGAGTGAATGGTGGATGTTATATGTAAGATAAATTGAATATTTTACGTATGTGGTTGATATTATATATTTTTACGCTATGACATTACGTTATAATAGGTTGGGGAAAAAGTTTCTTCGCATTTTTTAAGAAAATTCAAAACATTTTTTAATATAGTTTATTTACATTTAACTAAAGTATGTAGGTACCATTTTGTTCGATAACTTTTTGCCATCTTGTAGGTAGGGACCCCATAGCTATAGAAATTTTAGGACTTCTGGTCAAAATACCGCGACAAGTGGTTTTGGCAGTCCTCTCGTGATGTTAACCTGACACTGCCTAAAGAATTCTGAAGAGACCGAAACAGATGGAAATCTGAAGGTGCAAGGTCAGGACTATACGGCGGATGCATTAACACCTCCCAGCCCAACTCTCTTAATTTTTGCTGAGTGGCTAAAGATGTGTGAGGTCTAGCATTATCATGATGAAAAACCACACCCCTTCTGTTGATTAATTCCGGCCGCTTTCTCTCAACTTCTTGCTTTAATCTCATCAGTTGTTCGCAGTAGAGTTCAGAATCGATGATCCTGCCTGGTGGTAACAGCTCATAATGAATAATGCCCTTCCAATCCCACCACACACACAGCATCACCTTGTTGCGAGTTAACCCGGGTTTCGCCACAGTCTGTGAAGCCTGACCGGCCTTTGACAACGACCTTTTTCGCACGTTCTTGTCGTACGTGATCCACTTTTCATCACCAGTTATCAGCTTCTTCAAAAATGGTTCGGTTTCATTACGTCGTAATAAAGAATCACAAATGAGTACACGGTTCATTAGGTTTCTTTCAGTGTGCTCGTGAGGTACCCAAATGTCGAGATTTTTTGTGTACCCAGTTTTTTTCAAATGCGCCAAAACTGTTTTGTGGTCAATTCCCAGTTCTTCAGCTACGTCGTAACTACTGACATGCCGATCTTGCTCCACTTTTTCAAAAATGGCATCCATTTTATCTGTAATAGGGCGACCAGAGCAACGTGCATCTTTGACATCAAAATTTCCGGAATGAAAGACAAGCTGCAATCGTTTTTAAAACAATTAATCGTAGGGCCTACGCTTTTGGCTTTGATTTATGGAGATACAAAAGTTTATGAAACTATTTAAAGCAGAAGTGACCTAAATCGGTAAAGCGGTGAATCGGTGTAGAAGGGTTACATTAATCGAATAAAACTTCAACATAAATATATAAATGAACTTATGAAGAAATTTCGTTTGCCTCCTATAATTAAGGAATGAATGAACGTAGACGTTGGGACGTCGTAAAATACAGACAGTAGTAATACACAATAATTAAACTTACTGCTTAAGTTGTCAATAGAAGTCTACCACATTGAAGTCAGAGATGCCAATTTTTCAACTTTGTTATGTTTTAAAACACGCTTTACCTAATTTCCAACTTTCCATTGCAGGTACAAAAGAAATGTAATTTTACCCTATTACATACATACATAAATCACGCCTATATCCCAGAAGGGGTAGGCAGAGGTGAACTAGCACCCACGTTTCGCCAATAATGTTAGGTCCCATGTAAGAGATGGCGAGCCCATTGCCATACATTGTTTTACCCTATTAAGATGCGATATTATTGTAATCGGCTCAATGCACAGTGTCTATTATTTCCCAACACGCCGCACACATAAGGCTGGTCTAACTAACATATTGCAAGGTTGTTGCAAAACCATCAGTTCACAAAATAGCCGCGTAGTCATTATTAGTTACGCTTCATGCCCATGTCCTACAGTATAATACTAAATATAAAAAATATATCAACCTATATGATAGAAACTGTTGTTTACGTTCACATTACCACAAACTAACCGCCACGTTAACTCATGGGCGGTTATCAACAGAAGCGTAGCTATGCATTTAAGAAATACCTACATATGATCTGTTTATCCTAACAACACCATGTTGGCCGAATGCGGATTTGAGTTACTGATGGACTTTAAATATGATGCTTTAAATTTAAATGAAAGAATTTTAAGTTTGTGAAGCTACTCTAATATAACTTTACTTACTTATTACCTTTTATACAGTCAAATCTATCATCCAATCCGCGTAAGAAGCTAGTATAAATACTTGTGTTATAGATACTAGATGACGGATAGATTTCAAATAGTACACTATAATAATTATGCTACATAGGACATATTTTAACAACCATGAATCTATAACAATTTTTTTTTGTTAACATAGTATAGTATAATGATGTCTATTTTCACTTTTCGTTTGCATTAATGCGTGTACAATTGTTTTCTGAGATGGTATGAGACCTATTATCTATTCTGTTCAAGAGTGAAATATTTATAGAAAATTATGTTTGTAAGAGCGCTGGCTGATTGTCTACATTGTTCTCGTAGAGCCGATAAGACTCTAGGTTTAACTTCAAGAATGCAATTTGAAAAAAGTGTATTCGTTTCACGAATTACATTTCCATTTTTACTAAGAGTAATGGTTTAAATATGTTATGTGAAAGAGATCTGAAATTAAACTAGAAATCATTTTAAAAATAAGTGTAATTATGTATTATTAAATTCGTAAATGAAATAGATGGTTAAATTGCAGCAGAGGAAATAATTATAGATTTTAGGAGCACAAGAGGAATGTCCTTCAAAATAAATTGTTTTGCCTATAAGCTTTCCACGTTACACAGGTAAACGTTTACACAAAACGGAAATTGTTGAGACGTGGAAGGTACGCCGCATTCGTCAGCCGAGCGCGTGTGTACGGGGGGGGACCCCGGTCCGACTGCACTTCGTCGAGCCTTGTATATATCGTAGGTCGAAATGATGAAAACAGGGATTAAATAAAATCCCCAAGGAATATGATGAAATCCCTGCAGATGTTAAAATAACTTTTCTATAAAAAGCACAAATTACTGGCGATGGTTCATGTACTAACCTAAAACTCATGTCGGTAAATAGTAAGATTAACAACAATTTAGGATATTTGTATTTCTTACCTTTTGTCATTTCACTAAAGCAGTTTAGGGATTTATTCAAATCGTTGAATTTCATAAGACAAATGATAAGATCTAATATTAATTTTAACATCTGCAGGGATTTGGACATATTGCTTTGGGATTTGATCAAATCCCCATTTTCATCATTTACCTGATGCTGCCAAAAACTTTGTAATTGTGATTAAGGTATTTCTAATCTTATTCTACCTTATCAATTGCTAAACATTTTTGGGTTACTTGAAACTTGTGTAGAGCTATGTTGTACCCGCTACAGAAATTGTTTACAATTGACTCAATTATCACGATGTAAATCTTTTTATACTTATTAGATACAATTTGTATTTGGGTGGGTCTGTCATTTAATATTGTTACACAGCAGAAAATTTCGTTATAAAGCTGTATTTACCATTTATTTATTATGACGACTGTTTTGGTCGAATGGTCAAATCGCTGGCTGTGAGATACCGTGTTCGAATCCTGGTAGGGGCAAAGGAGATTGTTCAGATCCCATACATGTTTGGGCTAAGAACCAACAATCATGAAAAAATATTTTTTGGATTCGAAATTTTAAGCAAGTGACTGTTTAAACGTTATTTATAGACGGACAGTTCTGAGAACTTAATTATTAGCATACTACTTAGTGATGTTGAGGGTATGTTTTCAAACATATATAAACTAATAAAAAAAGAAATGAGTAAGTAAACTAGGGAAATCATGCAAAAATTCATTATGTATTCAATATGTAGGCACGGTTACCTGTTTACCTACTCCAAGTTAGAAATGAAAAATCGCACTGAACACCGGCACCGTAAACAAACACAAACAACAATCACAAATAGACAAACTGTCAATTTGTGAGCGAGTGAATGAAGCAAGAAGGAAATGACAAGTAGATCTTATATTTTTAAAATTCTCTCTATTAGAGAAAGGTAAATGGATCTATGTTATACAGCCATGTCTTCAGTACTTTTATTTCTTTTTAGGTTTATATTAAATAATTTTTATTGCGTAACACCTTATAACGTAAGTATATAATCTATAGTCTGTACCATCTAACTTGTCTTATTTGGTAAACATCTTGGTATGTACAACTTTTTTAAAATCATCCTTTTTAAAACATATAATAAAGTCAATAATCTATTACAATAAATCGTTATTATAGACTGAAACCAATTGAATCTAGTTATCGGTTGATTTTTAATGGTGCATTTTCAATAAAAAGGTGTGCCAAGATTGTTTACCAATTAAGACAAGATGGATGGTACAGACTATAGGGAGTGGTAGACGAAAAATGTATGGCAATAAACTTCACTACCGTCTTTTTTTTGGGCTTTGCACGTTTGCATTTCGCGTAAATAATATTGATAATAATATATTGTTATTGATTGATTAATAAAAATGTACATACATTCATACGTAACTCACGCCTTTATCCCCGAAGGGGTAGGCGTGATAAAAATGTAATTTCATCTTAATCAATCTCTACAAAATAGATTAGTATTTTTGTAAAATAAACAACTTCGATAAATATTTGGCACTTAGAACATCCAAAGCCATTAAATTAAAAAGTGATCTTATAGCTTCTAAAACGGAAGAATGTTCAATTCCTTTATAAAATTAATTTAATATACAGAAGCGTCCGTTAGAATCTAATGACTGTTTATTATAGCATAAATTACACCAAGAATTATCAAACATACCAATATTTTGTTGGTTCTTAGGCCAATTTGAACAATCTCCTTTTGTGATGAACACAGATATTTGTTATATTCAATATGTATATACATATAATTATTGTGTATATAAAATTTGTCTTATCATCTAGTATCCATAACACAAGTTACCTACTTTGGGCTAGATGATGGTGTAAGTGTGATAAATATTTATTTATTTAGTAAGTTGTTGGTGTATTAGGTTTGTTGCTAACAGTTTAAATGACAAGATTATTTCACCAATCCAACATTACTCAATACGGAATAATAAAGATTTTGTAAGATTGATGAATTTTTTTTCAGTTTAATATTTATATAAGTTACAGAAGTGTGTATAATAAGCGACTAGATGCAGATGAAAAGTACATCAGGATATAGCGAAATATTTTTCCTTTCCTCATAAAAATGTATATTTTCCACTTTATTCAGGGAAAATGCCCGGTCTTTATGTTGTCACTGAGCACACAGACTGTCCCAAGACTTACACGTTTCCCACGGTTCTTAGTGGTTTACACAGTTCTTAGACAACTTTGTGCGAAAATATAATTTTTAATGAAATATAAATGGGTGTAAAATAAAGATTTGCTGCAATGCCTTTATACGAAACTTCACTTTGTACAAAATTTAAAAGCATGAAATATTCTATGTAATTTAATGTTATTTCTTTTCCATTATGATATTTGTACTAAAAGAGACCAAGACAAGAAAAAGGTAAAGCTTGAGAACCCGCGGTACCTACCTAATTAATAAATATAGATATATTTTTAATTTTTAATTTTGTGCTCACGCGTCCTCTCGGGAGACATCTTCATTTTACTGCTAAACAAATAGAGTAGTAAATTAGTGTTTACCAAACCGTAAAAGAAATATTATAATACATCATTAACAAATATAGTGCTGCTGGAAGTGTAATAAATAAATTGACATCCACCACAAACCACAAGACTCAGACGTTACTCACTGCATTAGTCATTCACACAGAGACGTAATGAATGTTTACTTCTGATTCGCCTGTTCACCACAACCTTTTCACTCAATACGAGGACTATACAGCCGATATGTCATTAGATACCATACTTTCATAATTATGCTTACTTTGATACATTTGAGGGCAATTACGAAAGTGAAGCAATGGTCTAATTAGAGGGAGTTCAGCGCAATTGAGCTCAATTCTAAGTACATACATTGCTAACGTAGGTCGGTATTTAAGAAATGTTATTAAAAAAGGACGTATTGACTTAAACTCAATAGAAAGCGCGTTAATCTTTTAGATTAACAATTAGAAAGTTACTCAATGTGCAACTCAACTCAAGAGGGCTTGACTGCTCGCGGAGCCTAGAGGGCTTGTACACAAAACTGCGATACGAAATTATGAACTGAATCAGATGCTGTCACTGTCACACTTTATTGATAATAGTGGAACACAAAACACTTTTTTTACGCGACGGCGCACCGCACTTTTGTGTACAAGCATAATAATATACTAATGTGGTGGAACACGATTGGTGTTGTTCGTTGGTTCGTCTATTGCAAACATTTCTACGCGTAGCGCGTAAGCTTCAAGATGCCCGCGCCTTCGATACCGACTGCCTTACGCAGATAGATAGTTGACAAGGCCCCGAGTGATTGACCTCACGGATGCGCTCGTTACAGAGTGCTCCAAAGTGAATTATATGTATCACTAGCTGACCCGGCAAACGTTGTTAGCCTACGAGCTATATTTAGGCCAGCCAAATATGCACAAAAAAATCATAACAATAGGTCAAGTCGTTTGGAAGGAGTTCCAAAACAAACACTGTGACACAATTTTTTTATAATATATTAGATTAAGTAATAAGTATTTTTATAGTTATACTTATGTTTATAATTACTTTATTACCAAGCTTTATTTTACAAATGATGAGTACATTAAGTACCTTGTACACCAGACGGTGTATTTTAGGTATACAAATTGTCATAATAATATTTAAATCAATCAAGTCAAACTAGCCCAATACACAAGTTGCTTGTAAAAATAATTATGAGCTCAAGTAGGTAATCCTTCTCATGTTCACTATTTTTTGTGCGAACAAATGGGCCAGGTTAATTGTGATATGTGAATGTGAGTGTGTGTATGTCTGTTTGAGGTGACTCATCTTCTTAGGCAAGGATTAGACAGTCAATGAATATCGCGATACTCGGGATATTTATTGATGTGTAAACGGAATTTGCAACTTTATTGACGATATTGACAAAAATCTGTTTTATTTTGTGTTCCTATAAGATTCAATATTTACTGAGTATCACGATATTGGATGGCGATATTTATTGACTGTCTAATCCTTGTAGTAGGGACGGGCTACCAATCACGCGTGTACATATGTGATACCTGAGTGGTATCGCTTCTCATTGTGGGTGACACGACGATGAGTGCGGCGATTCCTGGTATGCTGCCGGCTACTGCCGCCGTCTCCACGCGGCCCGCGCGGAGGCTGGTTAACTGCTTCAACAACACCATCCAACATTCCAATACAATATAGATTTCACGAGCACATTGGCAATGGCAACTATGATGGTAAACTTCAAATTTGGTCCATAAAGCTACACTTGCAAACATATTAGCTCATAATAATTCTAGGCTCTTGTCAATACTGACCAATGTTAGTAATAATAATGTGTATTCGACAAGACGCCTAGAGAAATATATTTTCGACATTCTATCGTCACAGATACAGTACACAAAAAATATTTAATGATAAAATATTTTACTATTATCACACAATACTGGGCTGGGTCAAATGTCCTGAAATAAAAACTAAAACGAAAAACAAAGAGTTTGCGAAAATAAATAACAAAGGAAAAATAAAACAAAACAAACCATGACAGTTCAAATAAAAATAAAACAGTCGGTTTGGCGTTCACGGAAATAACATGAATGTAAACATTTTAACGATACTCAAACCTACACACGATCATCAAACTCAGGAATATAAAAATTGTTATAAATTATATATAACCTTACCATATATATAACCTTACATAATATTCTATTTATTGCAGTGTTGTCAAGTTTTTAGTTATAACGCTTGACTTACATACAGTTATTATAAATAGACTAACGACAGGATTTCTGCAGTATACCGTTTTGTATTAATTGCTAATGCGACAAGTCACTTAAGTGTTCATTAACATATTATATGCGGACGCTACGGGCTCGAATGGCAATTATAATTCAATAGTATCATAATAGGAGAGGAGCTCGCTAGCGTAGTGGCAAAGGAGCTCGCTAGCGAAGTGGCATAGCGCGCTTGGCCTGCGATTGCGAAAACTAAGCAATGTTCGCTAAGGCAGGGCATTGGATGGGTGACCAAAAATTTATTATCTCGAGTTCTCCGTGCTTCGGAAGGCACGTTAAGCCGGTGGTCCCGGCTGCATCTGCAGTCGTTAATACCCACCAACCCGCACTGGGTCAGCGTGGTGGCCTATGGCCCAATCTCCCTATATTCTTCCATCCATAGGGAAGGCCCGTGCCCCAGCAGTGAGGTCATTAAAGGGCTGGTGATGATGATGATGACTATCATAATAGGTATAGCCGTATGAATAACTTAAGACAAATGATTTATTGCGATTCCTTTTTATAGCGTTAGGACATTTATATTTTGAAGATAGAATTCTGATTCGTCGTTATGTAATTTCTGTAATAGTACCTACAAATGTAATTTATCGGATGCCCTAAAGTGCTAGTTGGTATACACCTGAGTGATATTTGAACATTTTCGAATGCTAGTATCATCATTAAAATATGTGTGTCATCGTACATTAAAGTCATACAACTATAACACGAAATCAGTGACGTTGATTTATTTATTACCTTAGTTTCTATCAATTATGTACTAATTTCTCGATCGTCTTTGGGCTTTACGTCATACACTTTAAGGTGGACAATCGAATGAATATATTTTTGACAGTTTTGTATAATCTGGCGTGCTTATTATTTATTTATTTATACCTAATTTTATTGTTTTTATAAGCATACTGTGTGTATTTTATATGGCGAGCCCATTGTTTATTTTTGACGTTAACGAGTAGGTACTTTCGCCTTGTTATCGCTGGCCGTCGACCCGCGCCGATAAGAACGAGGTGAGGATGTTATCAGATGGCGCTATGCAGCCCAATTCAGCTCGCCGATTTTGTTCGTCTGATCGATCCACATATGGCACGAGGACAAGTCTGCAAAGCTCTACGCATTCAGCATCAGCCTGAATTTGCAGCAACCCCAAGCGTATAGCTACAACTACTTACATAAATCAAGCCTATATCCCCGAAAAGGTAGGCAGAGGTGTAGTATTAAACACCCACACCCATAGCTACAACTAATTTATCATATTTCTCTGTTCTAAACAAGACCCGCCCGGCTAGCATGACCACAGAACACGACATGATATAACCATTTATCGCTTTGAACTGTCAATAAACAACGGACCTGTGACAGTTCTAAGCGATAAATGCTTTATGATATCGTGTTCCGGTGGTCATGCTAGCCGGGTTTTATGTGTGAAGTGGCGAAATCTCTGTATTGGATAAGAACTCTCATATCGTTTGTGGTTTAGACGTACTGAGTTTATTAGATGTCTATTATAGATGTACTGCAAGAAGACGAGAATATTTCTTCCGTATTTCAGGCGGCAGCTTGAGCCGATTGAGTCGTCAGGACGCGAACGGTAAACAGGAAATACGTTTTCGAGATTCACCCTGATGCACTGAGATTTGTGTAGCTTTCATGTGAGAACTAAGCAAGGTAAATATCAGGGTTTTAATTCACATCCATATAAAATGAGAGAAAAATATGTCGGATATATGAAATATCCATTTGAAATAAAACAACTTTTGCGGATAAGACTCGCGTATAATTAAGTGTTTGGCATATTTATTATTTAACCCGACGTTTCGATCACTTTACAGTGGCCGTGGTCACGGGTTGTTTTATTTCAAATGTGTAGTGCTCGTGCAAATATAAGAAAACATTATGAAATATCCATTTCCATCTCAAGCGTTTCTACTTGATTACAGGACGACGCTATTTTTATGGTATAATTTATGATGTATTTAAAATGGTTATAATAGGTAAATCTTGTTATTATAAGGTTGATGGATTGGCGAGTGGCAAGTATATTAATTGAACATTTCAAAAATGCTAGGCTCAAAAACTGATATAATCTTGTGATAACCGAATATCCGAAAACCGATAAATCTGTTTAATATTTTAAAATTTTGAATCCAATCAAGCGCGAGCTGAGCGCACCATGTCCAAGTCTATTTTAAAAAATAATACCAGGCGTTATTTTGACTCGCATCCCAGCCATTGTATTTACCAGACATAAATTTTTTTTTTTTACTTTGACACTTTTTACCACAATATGTTTGTGTACACTATAAATACATAATACGTGACATACAGATAGAATTGAAATTCAACGGAGGTTGAACTAATATATGTATGATGGTATAAGTGGTTATAATGTGATTAGGAGAGGAATAGGACACATACATTCAATATTAGTGTATATATGTGACAGTTTTAAAATAGTTGGTTGTTCTATTTGGTAGGAATAACTATAACACTACAATCTGAATAAGAACAGATTTAAATCGAATTACACATCTCGTTAAAAAATACTTATTTCAGTTTCAATAGTCAAAAATGGATTCAAATAGAGAAGCATTTAATTTGTTCTTAATACTTCTCAAAAGAAGAGAGCATCAAGTACCGAGAAATCTAGTCGATTCAGTTTTGAAATTTTATCTCAGGATAAAGAATGGATGATACTACTGAGAACCGCCTTACACAAAAGTTTAACCTAAACATTAAGCCTCATTCTAAGAAGATAATACCTATATACATAAACTCTTGCTTATGCTAAAGATGAACAAAGGACAGCAATATTTGAATAATTAAATTTATTCGATTTTAATTTCAACATTATGTAAATGTTAGAAAAATTAGTACATAGATTTTTGTGATTAGAAAAGAATTTCGAAAAATTATGGTCTTTATGCGGGAATCGAACCCGCTTCCGCTGCTATCCGGGCAGGTGCCTGACCGCTGGGGCAACCAAGACACTAATTAACTTGCCGAATTAAATTTGCACAATTTTGGTTGCTTCTAAAGTCACAGATACAAAACACTTCTACAAAACAATCCTTATCAATGTCAGAAATTTTACATACATACATTCATTAATCACGCCTATATCCCCGAAGGGGTAGGCAAAGAACTAGCTAGATTTTAGATTCTATATAATATACTGAGTCTGTAATTTGTACTTTATTATTAACGGCACAGATATAAAGCGATGAGTACTTACCTACTGTATAGTGTGATTCTTACGGTTTTTTTTTATTTAGAAAAACAATCAATTATAATTACATTTTCAACAAGAAAAATACCAATTAAAATAAAATAAAATGTTTTAAGATTATAAAGTAAATAAAGTCCGAAAAAGAGCCTATTACTACTCAGTCAACCAGAATCCGGCATCAGGACTTATTTTATTTGTTATATTTTACTAACATTTATATAATGTTTAAATAACAATCAAATTATATATTTTTTTTTAATATTTTAGCATGTTTGCTCGTTGTTAGCAACAACTCTAAACTTTTTTCCACTTTTTGTACATTGGTTAAAACGGGCATAGTCCCTTTATAATAACCACGTAGCCAATCAGTACCTATTGATTTCGTCAACTTAAGAGCGCTAGTAATTATTCGTTTTGGATAGGTGTAAATATTAACTATACACTTTTGGTTATTATGTTTATTAGAGCAGTCTGTAGTAAGGATGCGGCATGTTCCTATTTGGTCACCCCTTTACCTTAACAGGATCTCGTCGAGACCTAAGCAGGGGGGGGGCAACAAATGCCAAAACTTTAAGACCATAATATACCTTAGACTTTAGACTTTGTGTAACAAGGATCAGTTACCGGTACAAGTGTATAGGTATTAACGAAGTTCACTGTACGATGAAGCCAACAAAACGTTAAAAGGATGCAGAAAGCCACGGTCCAATGCAGTATTGGCTGTGAAAGATATCTTAATATTGTTTACGGTTCTAAAGCCACAAAGTAGAGTAACAGTGAAAAATCGCAATAAAAACCTAAAATTAATATACGTTATTGATGATATTAAAATGACGTCTGACCAATAAATGAATGGAACAACAGGAAGGTTATAAAGATTTTTAATAAAGTAGAATATAGTGTTTAGTATTAGGAGTTAAAGTAGGAAATCACTTTTTTTACTGAAAATCTGCTGCCATCTAATAGGAAGGTCATTTATGCCTTTACGATAGAACTCTTAGGATCTAGTCTGCACAAACTGTGTGAAAGCATTTTGTACTGCCTCCTGGGAAGAAAACTTCTTGTCACGTAGATAATTGTCCAAATCACGAAAAAAATGGTAGTCCGTTGGAGCAAGGTCAGGCGAATACGGAGGATGACGAATGGTTTTTAACTGCAGTTCCTGAAGGGTCAAAGCGGTTTCTCGTGCTGTATGAGGTCTCGCGTTGTCATGGAGCAATAATGGTGAAGATCGATTCATGCGTCGGGGCTGTTTTACTGCTAGTTTTGCCAACATTGTTCGGAGTTCGGCACAATAGACATCTGCCGTTATTGTTTGACCATATCGGAGAAAACTATAGTGAATAACACCATGCTGAGACCACCAAACAGTTACCATTACCTTTTTATTGGTAAGTTTTGCTTTAGGACACTGTTGTGGCGTTTGACCTGGGGTCAGCCAATGCATTTTTCTTTTACGGTTATCATAAAGAATCCACTTTTCATCACATGTCACAATTCGATCCAATATTCCTTCATTTCTGTACCGATTCAACAAGGCAACACAAGTTTCAACACGCGTTTTTTTCTGCAGATCAGTCAAATCATGAGGCACCCATTTTTCGTATTTTTTATTTTATTGATTTGACGCAAATGAGTCCATATTGTGGGTAAGGTAACGTTAAACCATGCCGCTAATTCCTGGGTAGTTTGTCTAGGATCGGCTTTCACCATCTCTCTTAATTCATCGATATTAACCTGTGTGAGCGGTCTTCCTCGTGGCTCATTCTTCAAGTTGAAGTTTCCATCACGAAAGCGTTTAAACCGAAATCGCACGGTGCGTTCATTAGCAGACTCCTCACCAAACGCAACATTGATATTGCGGGCTGTTACTTCCGCGCCGGAACTCGAATTTTCGCAGTATCCATCTTTCTTGTCTAAGTTGAATAACAAAAACAGTTTAAAGCCGATGTTCAAATGTTCAACTTTTATTAAAAAAAAAAAGATGACAAAAATGTAGATATATTATATCCTAAAATATATCCGCTATCGGTTCGTATTAATATGCCACGTGATATTAAATGGGAAGGGATAATTGATGTGAATGTAGAAATATACACAATTTTCCTTCAGCCTTGCCCGGTAACTAGTAATAAGAAATAATTAAAAGATAAACGTACCTTAGCATATATGACAGGAGTTTTTATTGCTAAATCAGTATCAATACTTTATATATCGTTTGAGTGCCTTACTACGCGCCTATCTGATGACAGGCTGACCGACAGCGACGCACTTCACTGGCAATAAATTCGCTTAACCATTCTACCACGAAACGATTTCACTACATTAACTATGTAGAATAAATTAACATACTTTAACTGGAAACTAAGAACCATGTAATATCATGTCAGTTCAAAGATGTGGCCTATCAAATTTCATTTAAAATTGTTTGTTCTGTTACTGATTGTTATGTGCAATGCAGTTGTTAGAAATAATTTGGACATTTTTATACTGTGGGTTTTTGTTACATTTATAATTACAATAATTAGAATTTTTTGTATGTATTCTTTTACATTATTCATAATTGTTTAGACTTTTATCGCAAGCCTTGCATTTATACAATAAATGCAAGGTTTATTTTACACTGCAAGTGTTGGATCCTTATTTGCTGTAAATAACTAAAGAGAAAAACTAATGACACGATACGGCATCGTTTGATGTAGATATAATATCCTAAATGTTTCATGTTAACTTGACTGCCCGGCAAACGTTTACAATATTGTAAAACAAGCCTGTTAAGACATGGTTTACACGTTAACTTTATAGGGTTGTCACCTTCACTAAGTATGGAAAGTTTCTTTACCTCGAAGTATCGGGCAGAAATAATTCATGAAGAGCCAGCCAACGATACCATGCCCATGGGTTTGCCAAGAATATTTTCTTATTTTGACATTTTATAAATGTTACATTAACTATTTCAACATAAAACTTTTATGTAAGTAGAGGTACACCATTTTTTTTTCACTAACATTTATTTCATAATTAATATTTTATTCGAAAATGTAATTTAAAAATTCCAGACACTGATAAATTAATGACGATCAAACTGTAAAAAAAGTAAATGGGCGCATTTAGTGAAGTCTAATTGATATGTGAACTATCAACAGTAGCTACGTAAACCCCGATTCGTGTGTTTACTCAGCTACGTAGCGTAGCCGTAGCCAAAGCTCGTCTTACGTTTTCATACAAGGCTTTATGTACATTACTAGGCCACCTAACACTTCTGACAAATATACATTCCCGATAAACACAGAAGCTACGTTACAGCGCTCCCGAGAGACAGTAAAGTATCCTTCAAATATTACATCCTCTTATAGATCAGAGGTTTCGTCTATTCTTAAATTGATGCGACTATGAAACAACAAAAAAATACAATTATAACGTTTTACAATATATATGTATTTATTTTTTCTATTTTACTCTTATTCGTTATCAAACATCAACAGTCATTTAATTGATGCAATCGATGGAAGAATATAGGGCGCACAGCTGGATTGGGTATTAACGACTGCAGATGCAACTAGGACCAATGAAAAGAACAGGGGGTCTCGAGATAATATATGGTCATCCATACAATACAATATTCAATATTTGCTAAGGGTAGCTAATATAGCATAGTTTACACAAACGCAGGCCGAGCGTGTTTGGCCAATGCGAGCTTCTCATCAAGTAATTTGAGTTATTTATAGTTACAATGATGACATAAAAATTATAGTACATCAAGAACATTTTTTAATAAACTGTTCACTCTACAACGCTTAAAAATATATTAGCTACTTATTTCGATATTGAGAAATAAATATTATCTATACACAACACACAAACACCTACAATGGAAGTACGTCAGTCTGGTTATTAATTGGTCACAAATTATTATACGCTGCATATTGTAATGCACTGACTGATAGTAGCTTAAAAGCTATCAGTCCGTGCACAATACCAGAAACACTGGCATGTTAATTAATTTTCACGTATAGAGGGGAATCAATCTCACCAATCAGCTACAGTGCTTAGTTCTACGTATAGTTTACCATTTCACTGACCAAAGCGACAAGATTGTTTGTAACCATTATCCATTAAATTCTATAGTACATAGCTACCTACGACTGACCTTGCCCATTTCACCAGTGACTACTTAAGCTTGACTGATGGGATACAATAAAAAGTAGAGAGTACTTTGTCTCATTCATTGATGTATGCCTATGGAGTGGTTAGTAATGTTGATGTTTGAGAGGTATAATGTCAATAACAGTAGAAAATAAAGTGTTAAGTTTAATAAGCGATGCTCAAATAAAGTGCTTCTTAAAACAGAATTTTCCAAAATGAATGTAAATTTTTTTTTCATAAAGTTGTCTGAACATTTTTCCTTTTTTTTAATAAGTCCCCAATTATGCCGAATTTTCTTTGCAAACCCAAAACTATTATGAAAACCAATGTCATTGTCACTGTCAGTCAGTATGTCAATTTTGACTTTGACAAGTGACAAAATGACAACGCTACAGTATGCCGTGTGGCACCAAATACTATTTTACAAAATCTGTCGACATAATAATATGAACTCTTTTGTTACTCAAATGTTTAGATTAGTTTTATTACAAAAGTGAACTAACCAGTTTAAGCCTCGACACCGACAAAAAGAAATAGGTAGCTTGACGATTATTTACGAATATACCTACTTTATAACGCCGGAAAAAAAGTGAATCAATCCGATGGGAGGAAATATATTATTAACTTTACTGTAATGACATTATCTAATTGAAGCAAACGCCTATACCCCCCTTTCCCCAATGGGGCGCGAAGAGTTCTATTAATACCAGTTATGTTAATTCGGTGAACGTTAAAATTGTAGATACAAAGTAGTATTTAAAAAGTGAGGATGCGTCTAAAAAATGAATCTAAAATATTATGTATTTACTTTATATGTGCGATCAGACAATACAAGAGATCGAAACTACATGTAATCTGTAACAATAAGTAAAACTTGACACCCCTAAAGGTCCACACCGTGAGTTAAGTCAGTGTGAACGTCGCTTAATCATGTTTATCGGCTCGTTGCACAGACGTCAGTAAAGGGATAGCTGCGATCTTGAATGTTGGTGATACGAAATACGATATGATTTGGGCTAAGTTACTTAAATCCTGTAGTGATGCATTTAAAAAGTCGAATAATTTAGATATATTTTTATAGGTAAGCTATAAATTAAGAGAATATTAAAAGTAATTACATATATTTTAAATAATAATTAATAACATATTAATTTAATTAATTGGAGAAGTTGTGGATAACTATTAAGATTGTTGTCAACTTTATGTTTAATAAACACAAAGCATAACCACAGCACACCCAAAAAACATTATCGGTGTAATTTTAGTTAATTTCAATAGGTATGTTATTATGCATATGCTAAGCGCTATATTGATACCTAATATTAAATGTTAGTGTACCCTTAGCTTAGGAACCTAACATACGAGAAGACTACTAGGCTCGAGTTCACCAACACTCAAACAGGCGATTATCATTTACCCGTCTCTTTTTGACATTTTACCGTATGGAAGAACTTTCAAAAACTGACGGTTATCTTTTAATCGCTTGTTTTAAGTGTTCATTCGAGCCTAAATTCATTCGAATTGACTATATAGTACCGCAGAACTAACGCGGACTTGTTTGCGATAGTTTTTAAATCAAAAACACCTGTTTACGTTTTACTTCTACAAGGTTTTATAATTGGGGACACAGTTTTTGTCCCACCAATTGCACCGCAAGCATAAAAAAGCCGTTGAACGGTGCTATGTTTCTAGTGGTAAACATTATCTTACGTGCCATAACAACCGAATAAGTAAGTACCTTGGTGATAAAGTGTGGTTGAAGTGCGTGTGGCCAACCGACTAACTAAACCATATAAACTAATAAAGAAGGAATAAAACCAAATAAATAAAACAAACACGTTAGATGGACGTTAGACAAGGGGACGTTGAAGGTTCGTTAGATATTTTTCATGTTGCTCAACGACTCAGTGAAGGCCAACATCATTATTTCAATAATTTCAACTGGTAGACCGCAAAAAAATAATTACTATTTTAAAAGGGAACACGGTGACATGGTTTTGGACAATCAAACCAAAATATAACAATCGGCAACTAGATAAAATATGTATGATGCAGTCGGCCAGTTCAATGAACCATTGTTCTAAATTTGAACAAGTCCATGTCCAGATTCAATCCTCATCGTTTAACCCTCATTGTGAAATCGGAGCAAGCGACACTAACATCTCGATCATTTCGCGAATGTCCAGCGTCCATCAACGGCGATAAATTGACATTTGACCCTAGCGACGCTTCTGTCGCGACCTTGGACTCGTAAGTACTGGGAAGCTTATTAGATTTGTTGCATGATGTCAGCGATTAATACAAATTTGAAAGCAAAAGCCAGTACTCGCGGGTCATGACAGGTGGAATCACTGATTAGTTCAGGCATTGGGGTTAGCAGCGTTTTACGTTTCGCTATTATTAAAACATACCTTGTGGTTGCTGTTGTGGAATGTATGGTGTGAGTAGGCGGGTCCGTTTCTTTTCATATCCCTTCTGTGTGATGTCACCTGCACAAAACCAATAATAAGATTAATAAAACTTTTCTAATTAAACATTTTACACTAAATTAGATAAGAAGTTTTCTATATGGTGGTATTTGAAATAAGTTGATAATCTTACAATGAATAACTACATCATCCTCATTTGAAATACTTCAATAAGGAGTAGTTCAATTATCTATCACGTAAGGTTCGACAGGCGGGAGGCGTTCAGAAAAAATACGAAATATCATACGGGCCCGTAGCCAAGTGGCAATCCTTTCATAACGATGACGTGTCGAAGTTCGTCACTATCGGCCATATTACGTTGGTATCTATAGCCTCTTAGCTTGCGCCACCAACATAACTAGGAACTTACGAAGACGAATTTGGTCACGTGATTTCACGACGACTGACGTCAAATCCCATATATTTTGCTTTATCGAACTTCGTTATCTTTGTCAGTATGTTACTTTGTCTAAACCCCAAGGGATATATAAAAGCGCGCTATGCCAATGCTCTAGCGAGCTCCTTAGGAGGACCTAAGAATGAGATATCGCGTGTCTGTAGGTTTTTATTTATTGTTAATCACAATTTTTACAAGATATCTAAAAAACAGCAGCTAGTGGCCATGACTCCCACGATGCTTAATTTTCCTAAATTAAATAAGATTATACCTACCTACCTTAAAGAAAATATTCTGAAAATTTTAAATATTGTTTGTAATTTTTTACTTATTTAACTACAATACGAAGTTTAATCGTAATAGTACCTATGTCAATAAAATGGTCGAAGAAAACGTATCCTCTAATAAAATTAAATGTGAACATTAAGGGCCTGTTTCACAATCGACGAATATGGTCTGAATAGCTTACTTTGCAGTTCAATTGACATAAATTTCATATTACAACTGTCAAATGATCTGCCACGTAAGCTATCCAGAACTTACCCGTCGATTGTGAAACCGGCCCTTAATTATGTCCTCAGCGTTACCAGAAAGTACGTAGATGATAGCACCTAACATTATCAAATAATTATCATACAATTAAATGAAATAAAAAGTTGGTCCTTAACTTTAACCAAAACAACATGAATAAAAAATGCAAGCGCAATGGTCTTATTCAACTATTGCTTTGAGTTCCACATTTTGTGGACAAAACGTCACGCCTACAGCCTAGGTTTATACCATGTAAATCAGATTACAAATGTAAGGTTGTACTACTAGTAATATTGAAGACTGACTTAGGCTCTTTTACTCACTATTATCACTTATAGTTACTCCTGAACAAACATCAGCACCTCGCATCCAATTTAATACAACAATGTAGAATTATAGGTGTAGTAGGTAGGTATAGTCATACTGAAATAGTTGGTCATACTGATATAGGTCCAGCGGCAACTAGGGGAGATCCATGCAAAGTAATTTTGTGCAACTGCACCGCCACAATGACTCAATTGCCCGGTAAATTGCTTTAAACTAACCACGAATAATATAAAGGACTACAGAAAGATTCAAAAATTCTCAATAATCGTAAAATATGATTGATTTTGCAGTTATAAATAAGTATCATTTAAAACTGTTTTTCTATATTTGGGATTACAATGTTTTAAAAACACAATTAAATTCCAAACCGTAATTGTAAATGGCCGGATGTAATTTATTCTTTCTACACCAATTGAATGTGTGTAGGCAGGACAATACAGCATGTTTCATCTCACTCGCACACTCGTTAGCGCAGGGTGTCAAACAAAGGATAGCACCAGAGGTTGGGAACACGTCATCGACACCTTTTCGTTCCTGTTTTATACAGCAACTTAAAGCAGTGAAACTGTATCATTGACAACGTTGGTTACACTAAAATGCACGTTAAGCCCGACACCAGGAAGTCTAATTTGACGCGTAGGAAGAAAGTAAGTAATTTATTGGTGCATTATTATTTGTGTCGTTTTGGCCTCATTTGTAAACGTTGTTTGTGTGATTTACGATACAATTATATTAATACTTTTACTCAGTATACATTGCATTAATAATATTTACGTACATCCCTTCTATTCCCCAATAATTATAAGTTCTGACTTTATTCAGATAAAACGATAAAACATTATGACCTCATTAAGCAAACTAAATCAACAAAACAAAATCAACTCTAACGTGAATGAGCATCTTTCTATTATACCACCTAGCAATGTAGGTACTGCGATTTTTGTGCCCGATAAATGGCAATAGGCTCGCCACCTATTACATAGGACTTAACATAATTGGTGAAACGTGGGTGCCAGTTCACGTATACCCTTCGGGGATATAGGCGTGATTTATGTATGTATTCTTTCACAAATTTCTCTATATCACTCACCACACTAGTCAACGATACGTTATCGATATTGACGGTTCAAAGATAAGCAGTAGATTAGATTTGATATGACTAACAGAATGCATCAACATATTATATTCTGTTAAGTCACAAAAGAAATACCTAATATTCTTATGCAGTTTCATAACCATCCACTTTCATTGTAATCAATAGGTATCTCAACAGAAATTGTAAAATAAATCACGCCAGAATAAAATAACGAACACGCAATATAAACCCGCAAGGATAAATATAACTTTTTTCGGAGTCCATTATACGGAAGCGGTCAGGTAGGCAGGATATATTAGACCCCGTTCAGATGTACGCGCGAGTGCGTTTCGGTAGGTATACTTCTGGCCATTAAGTAGCATAAGCTACCCTTCTTCTCCCTGCCCTGTTCCCAGTTTATATGGGGTCGGCGCAGTATGTTTCCCCTTCCATTCATATCGGTCAGATGTCATCGAGCCATCCACTCCATCCTGATTCATATTATTACATCCATTACACCGTAAAGGTGCTAGTGATGAATGAATGTATAGAAAAGAGACGGAACGGACCATGTCGAGAGACCGATGAACGGAGAGAGTGAGTCGGATGACAACATTCCAATCCATACTGCTTTAAGTTTTGGCTTAGGTTTTACAGACGGCCGCCTGCCTGACACTAACCCTCTTTGGTATGCTGTTGTTGGTGGGGCAATCACACCGGGCAATCTCCCTTAGTTGACTTCTACGACACCCATGGCATGACTCTGGGCTGGCCTATTCTACGTTATTTGTCCGCTCCCAGGCCAGCATAGAAGACGTAGCATAAGCTACTAATACTCCTTAATAGCGAGCTATCTATAACGAAACGCATATCACTCGCGCGTAAATCTGAACGGGGTCTTAAGGTGTGCAAGCGTTCCCGAAATCGCAAACTTACACAATTGTCCACTCTCCTTGGTTCAGTAGAATGGAGAACCGCTACGACTGAAGATGTTCCTTTACACAAAATATTAACAAGTGTAAAATTAAAGTAGTATAACTATGTAGATAGCAAAAATACTGTAAAACAGTTACAACATGCTTCAAATAAATCTGAACCTCTAGTCTGTTCTGTGCGCTTCAACAAGCAATAAAAAAATTATTCAACATCGGTCTTTTAGTAGCATTAAATAAGGATGCCTTTTCCATTTCATTTTCCATTTTAATCTTGAAACACAATGCCCGGTCCTTGAAACGACGGTACTGAGACTTGCGAAAAAAGAAGAAAATAAAACACGTAGCATTTAAAAATCAACCAAGCCAGGCCGCCGTGCTGGGACATTTTTTCTAGCCAAGCACAATGAGCATTCAAATGGCAAAAACTTACAAACCGACCGAGTGTTCTGTGTATTAAGTTTTCGATTATAAAATATTCCACAGCCACTAAAAGGCAATTAATATTTTGTTTTCTTGAGGACCGTACAATGCAAATAGCAAGAATGGCTATTTAAAACATTCGTATCGTAACAGTAAGGTTTTGTGTGCACTATTTTCCAGAGCACTACACTTTTGACTTTAGAACACCTAAGTTGAGCACCTACTTGCGTAACGTAACTTGGACCTTTTGTATGAAATCAGCTAGCGCTTGCGAGTTTTAAAAATGAAAGTAATAGACAATTTTAACTTAAAGCTTTAATTCCAATGACTACGACGAGACTACATAGAATAAATAAAAAAGCAATACAGTATACGCCAATAATATATTAGGTTCAACGGAGACAGATCAAAATTTTGCAATGAATTTTCTTTACCTTAAAATACAACAAGCTACTCATGATCAGGCTAAAAATATAAAAAGCTCATCTCAGTTTGATCTTGTGTTCACTTGAGGATATAACAAGTGCCATAATATCTTCATACTTTCTTCACGTGTTGAGACTACAATTTTATTGGGGTGGAATTTGATTGTAACAATGGAATTAGAAATTGATTATTTTTGAGTTCCTAGTTATTTACCATGCAGACTCCGTTGCATTTACACTAACTAAATTCCTTAGTTGGGTCGATCACGTACGTGGCGTCTCTTAGCTATTTAGGCGTGTGCGAATTCTCATCAAATCATGGTAAATTTGCGATGCAAGGGGCAGAAACAATACAACAGGATAATAACTAATTAAAAGGCATTGTTACAAGTGACCGTGAATACTGAGTATGTAGTCGGCTTATCAATTACCTACTGGCTAGTCAAATAGTAAATGCAACATACTTATTGACTTAATATAGAGTTCAGTTGCAATTATTATGATAATATGACTAGCCCGCTATGACTTTAGTTCGTTATGTGATTTAAATAATGATAGCCACTGCACGAAAATGAACACGTGCTCACGCACGTCTATATTGGTACACCAATTTAACGCCATTGATATAATTATAGTTAGGTAATAATTATAAATTAGGTAGCATCCTGGAGAGGACGCGGGTTCGATTCCCACATCAAGAGTAGTATAATTTTACGAACTAAAATATTCTTAGTGCAAATATTTTTATTGGGAAATACTAGAAATCTAACTTATGATTGATCCTTATGATTACACTACTTTTCCGACAAGTTCTATTATATTGAGAAGGATCTACTATTAACTCGGAAATATTGTGTTTAGGCCTTAAGATGATAAGATTTCTGTTGCCATTTGTATTAATGTAGCCAGATATTTTATAATGTCGAGTATAAACTCTACAGCGTTGTTCGCTAGACTACCACTAGAATATTATAACAGTCACTAACTACTATAACATGAAACAACATTAATAGTTTAATATAACAGTTATACATGTATGAACGTTATGTAGGGTCATTCCTCAATACGAGTCCCGTAATCAATCGAACTTTATCTACCGAACAATATACAGAGCCTCAGAAAGATTAAGATTCGAAGTCTAGACGCAAGCAGTCGCCATTGTACCCAGTCGATAGATGTTCGGTGCAATGACATCGCAGACAAGGCTAGGTAGTCTAAAAGGGCAAGATTCTGCAAACGCAGACCAACCCACTTGTATTGATAAAGTGTATATAAAAAGAGTGATTTAAAATAAGAACAATTGTCAATAAACAAAAAATACAAATTGTTTATGCTAATGTTATAGATAAAAATAATGAGTTTAAGTCCCACAAAACTCTTATAAGATTTTGCGCCAATTCATAATAAGCTTAAACTTCCCCGATCAATTATCATTTCTGTCTTTATCTTACATTACTAATTGATTAGTCGGTAAAATGGTCGCCAGTCAAGGCTAAGCCGCCCAAAAAAATTATGCGAGCTTGCTATGCTGAATACCAGTAGGCCTATTCGCTAACTTTTTTTGACAGTTGAAAGTGATGATCACCGAACTATTAACTGATCCATTACTACTTATAACGCTATTGTGACACTTGTCCTGTGAAAATAGTAATGGATAATTAAATAGTTGGGCGAACATCACTTTCAACTGTCAAAAAAAGTTAGCGAATAGGCCTACAGATCGTTCAGCAGATACTGGATGCATCAGTTTTGGTCATTCTTTGGATTTCTGTTTCTGACAGAGTTAGCTCACCATAGCTTCCATTCGCGCTTACCTACCAATGTTAGAGTTCATTGAGTGCCCAATTTTATATTCTGTACATATATTAGTTACATACATAAATCACGCCTATATCCCCGAAGGGGTGGGCAGAGGTGAACTAGCACCCACGTTTCGCCAATTATGTTAAGTCCCTTGTTGTTGTCAGTACGATATGATATGATTTCATATCGTATCGCCCTTGGCTTGCGAACTCGCAAAACTGTATATCCAAGCTAACTCTTCGCCCCAAACTGTAAACTGATAATGTTTTCTTATATTTGCACGAGCACTACACATTTGAAAAAAAACAACTTTTACGGATAAGACTCGCGTATAATTTGGTGTTTGGCATATTAATTATTTAACCCGACGTTTCGATCACTTTACAGTGGCCGTGGTCACGGGGGGACATTGATCGAAACGTCGGGTTAAATAATTAATATGCCAAACACCAAATTATACGAGAGTCTTATCCGTAAAAGTTGTTTTATTTCAAATACATTAAACTGATTTATATTTTATTCTGCTGTGGTTCCCGCGAACATTATATTATGTTAGTTATTAGCACAAAATATAATAAATGATTGCAGTTCTTATCACCAACTCGTCAAAACTTTCCGAAATTATTTGCTTGTTTATTTTTAATATCAGATTATGGTCGGACTGATAACAAAATGTCAATATATTAATAACAGAAGACATAAATAAAATATATTCATAAATTATTGTATCTCTGAATATTGCTAATAATATATTATGGGAACTATATTTTTTGTCTCCAGAATTTATATTTGCCATCAAATTGTATCACCAAATAAATAGATCTATAACTAAGAAATATTTTTGTTATAAGATAAACAAAAAGTGTTACCAGGTATGAATTATCAAATTAATGTTAATATATGTCCAAAATAAGAGATGGGTTACCGATAAAATATTAGAGCATTACATGAATATTAACTTCGTTCTTATAATAATAGTTTTATTACATAAGTAATAGCTTTGTCCCCAGAATAGTAGATCTGTCACCAAATAAAACAGATTTGTGCTCAGAATAGTAGATCTGTCACCAAATAAATCGATTATCGATCTCTGACTGCGACTCCTTTTTATTTGTTATTTTGTCACCAATATAGTAGTTACATTTTATTTCGTTCAGTTACTAAAATAATTGTATTCGTTACCTATTTAATAAATCAATATCCAATTTTAATGAAAATATGCACAAAGAGGCGGAGCCAAATTGGTCAAAATTGGAACTAAAATTCCGCCTACTATTTTGTTTGTCTAGCGCCCGAATACATAAACGCTTCTTACTGCCGCACTCAGAGACGTCAAATAACGTTAATGAGTACTTAACGTCAAAAAATGACAATTCAAAACTAGTCGCTATTCTTGCCGGGTCTATGGTCTAGATTTGAATGAAAATTTTTGACATTAAATACTCATTAAAGTTAATTGACGTCTCTGAGTGCGGCAGTTCAAGTGTGAGTCCTGCTTAACATTTAAGTATTGTCAAAATTGACGTTTTTTAATACCTACAAATCCTGACAGGTGTTGTCCACTTACTGCCGCACTCAGAGACGTTAATTAAATTTAATGAGTGCTTAATGTCAAAAAATATCATTCAAATCTAGACCATGATGACGACAAACCTAAATTATTTTAAACTTTATGTCTGGTGACATATATTGATTTATTGGCGATCTATTTAAATTTGTTTGGTTATATACTTATTAGGACAAACCTATTATAATACATAAAAAATCATTTATTTGGGACTAGACCCTATATCTCGATGATTTTATGTGATTTATTGTGGAATTGATTTTATATTGTTGGGTAACTACAATCTGGTGACAGATCTACTATTTTGGGCATAAACCCTATTATTTAGGCAACACAAAACTATATAAATTGGTGATAGCTTAAATCATACCCATATATTATTACTCTATTGCAATGAAAACTATGCTAACACAAATTGACGTTACAACCTACCAGTAGCCTGTAAAGCTGTGCTAAGTGTCCAATTCCAAGTTATATGTTGTAACATTGTCAACGCACAGTAAATATTACTATAATGTAATACCAGTATTAAAGTATGTCTAACTCCCGCTTCCATTGCTGTTCACACTTTAACAACACTAATGCTATCAGGACTGCCAGATATGGTAATTTAGTTAAAAATATTGGGATAAAAAGGCGTTTTACGCGCTCTAGTGCAAGTCTGCCAACACAGAGCAGCGAAAGCGACTGCTAGTCTACTAGTATGTTCGTCTAATTTGATTTTTTTATGCCAAACCAAAAAGGAGAGCCGTGGCTATTCATCCCATAGCGTTGAAAATGTAAGGTCCGAAAGTCTGGCAATCTACTAAATAGCAATGTAACTGGTAATTAACCAAAGTTAAAAGTTGTTCCAAACATAACTAAGTAAAAGTAACAATATATGACTGCAGAGAACAGAAGAATTTATATTGGAAAAGTTTGATACCAAACACTAAACCCTTTGTGTATCCATTCACAGAAAAGCACAGGATAACGCATCATTACTGGGATGGGATCCATTGACACTAGGCAGAAATGCGTAGAAATCACTAACGGAATTTAATGGGACGTATACAGACAGGGCGGTTGGTAATATCCCGAACTACATAGTATATTGCAACGAATACTGAAGGTTATTCAATTGCGTAATACATTGGTGAGTAAAGTATCGGAATAAGGAAATAAGTAAAGTTTAGGATTTATTAGTCCTAAACTTTACTTATTTCCTGATTTTTTTGTTTTTTTTTTTGTTTAAAGTCTCCGATAAACATGATGAATTGGACGACATTTTAGAGAAAAATAAAATATTATAATTAGAAATACAATTATGTTTTTAATAGTTATTAGTAGGATTGGTAGAAAAGATCTTGAAGATGTACTATTAAGACCTTAAAAAGCAGCGAGCCGAAAAGTATGATTGGACACAGAGTATTCATGAAAATTTCGAATTCGAAACACACACACACACAACTTCGCGCAACAGAACACGTCCGGTGAAGTAGAACCAGAATATTTTTTTTATTTTCTCTTCATGATACAGAACACAAGAATCAAAAAGTTTGAAAACAAACCACGTGGAGCCTCGGTCTCGGCAACTCGTAGCCGCTCCACCCCTGCTATTCAGACCGGGGACTTCGGTACAATTCGAGCACTTTACAGTGATTCTCTTATTAACCGAGTTCACGGAAAATGACAATAGGTACTGATGTCGTAATTGGAAGGGTTTTACAACGATGTACTAGGTAAGTACTGTTACAAACATAATATTCAAACAGAAAGTAGAAAGCAAACATTATTTATGTTTGCAAAGAAAATTGTGGTCAGAAAAAGTTTTAAAAATTATGATTATGTCTACATACATACATACATAAATCACGCCTATATCCCCGAAAGGGTAGGCAGAGGTGAACTAGCACCCGCGTTTCGCCAAATATGCTAGGTCCCATGTAATAGGTGGCGAGCCTATTGCCATTTATCGGGCACAAAAGTCGCAGTAGGTAATAGCTAGATGATATACGAGGAACGCTGCTGCCCATTCCTCATCACTGATTTATCCTTAGTCGCCTGATTATGTCTTCATGAGGGAAATATAATAAAATTAAATAATCGTATATAATTTTTCAAACTTTTACCAACAATAATTTACATAGTAATAAATTTTTTATCATTTAATAATAGTAATATTCGTCTCTAAATAGTGATAAATTTAATCTAATAGTAATAATTTTTTATCATTTTTATCATTAGCCGTGTGGTGACGGCAGAGTAGAATACAATTGTCACCATCCCAAATCTCTCCCGTGGGTGTCGTACAAGGCGACTAAGGATAAATCAGTGATGAGGAATGGGCAGCAGCGTTCCTCTTATACTACCGTCCTGACAATGTACTGCGACTTTTGTGCCCGATAAATGGCAATAGGCTCGCCACCTATTACATGGGACTTAACATAATTGGCGAAACGCGGGTGAAAATTCACCTCTGCCTACCCCTTCGGGGATATGGGCGTGATTTATGTATGTGTGTATGTATGTATGTAAATTTTTTATCATTGTTTAGATTAAATGTAACACGGTAAAATTTTGCTGGTGTAGGTACATGTAAATCTAGCTGTAGTTAAATTTGATGGCTGTTTGTTATTTTTGAGGCACTGATGTTTTAAATGTTAATATTCCAATTAGCTTTTGTTAGGTCTCAAAAAGTACCCGGAGACAAATCTATCACATTCCATCAGACTCGTCAATCGGTGTTACATGTTGTGAAAGTAACGATAGCTTCCTTTCACCTTTTAATTACAAACCTTCAGTAGCTCGTGTGCGATGATAATTAATTACCCTTTCATTCAACACAACAGCCCGTTAAAAGTGTCAAAGGAATCCTTCGATAATTTGCCATCAATTATTGTTAATTGCGCCCGCAAATTACTAATTACAGTAAACAAGCCACGGCAAAAGACAACCGGTATAAAAAGTATAATATAGTACTTTAAAATGACCACAGGTGACCAATAAGTCAAACTCGTATTGCATCGAAATCGTTCTGTAACAATTTTCATACGTAACAAATACCTACATCTTGCGGAAAACTTTATCATTAATAATATTAGAAGCGTTATTATTATCTGCTACCTGAATTAAATTTTAATGGAAAGCTAGGTGTGTAGCATTGTATGAGGGATGTTACCTATACGCTTTTCAAGCCTGCTAGTGTTCTTTTACGCTTGCGAGTTGTCTATACTTAGAAAGACAATGCCCAGCGTATTCAATAGGAAGTTGTCAATTGGACCAGGACATTTCAGCGCATATGCACATTTGCATGTTCACGTGGATTGTTACCAAGGCAATTCAAGCAAAGAAAAACACTGGCAATGCGAATATACATGAACAACATCAGAGTGCGTAAAATTCTGCAAACTATAATATTTAATTTAGCACTGACTTAAACTGTTTTGGCCTTATTATAAAACGTGTACTAAAGTTAATCATGATTTAAATTTGTTGCAAACTCTGTCTTTCATTCAGTAAATAAAAGTGACAGTATAAGTTTAAGGCCCGTGTTCACCAACACTTAAACAGATGATTATTATTTAACTGACGGTTTTTGACTTTTTATCGTATGGAAGAATTGTCAAAAACAGTTAATTATTATTTAACCGGTTCTTTTTGACATTTAACAGTATAGAAGAAATGTCAAAAATAGACGGTTAACTTTTAATCGCTTGTTTTACGTGTAGGTGAACTCGGGCCTTAAACTATGACCAACATTAATCCATGTCCATGTTTTATAATAAGGGGGTGTAGGTGTATGTTCTGCATAATTATGGTTCTAAATTATATTGTCATTTACATCAGTGTTCTAAGTTCCAGTTTGTCAATTGATAAAGAAAGGAATGCCGTCGAGTTAACCGGCTTCTTCTTCAGTTCTATTTTAATAGAAACTCTTTAAAAGTGATCTCAGTTCGACTTCAAAAGTTTAATGGAAACTCAACGCGGCATGTCTGTCTTCACTGTACTGCCAAATGCATTTCCATGTTTGAACAGCATAACATTTGAAAAGGGATTTTTATTCTAAGGCCCGAGTTCACCAAAACACGTAAAACAAGCGATTAAAAAATAACCGTCAGTTTTTGACAATTCTTTCATACGATAAAATGTCTAAATCCGGCGGTTAAATAATAATCGGCTGGTTAAGTGTTGATGAAGTCTAGCCTAAGGGCCGGTTTTTTGATGCATAGTTAACTGTTAACCAATTGTTAAAAATTGTTACTTATCTTTAAATATAACTGATATTTAACAATTAGTAAGAATATCAGACTGATATTTATCCATTAGTAACATTAGTAACTAAAATTGTTACTAATGGTTACATATCAGACTGATATTTAGCAATTAGTAACAGTTTTTAACAATTGGTTGAGTTAACTATGGATAAAAAAACCGGCCCCTGCCCAGGATTCTGTATAAAAAAATTAAGTCACCGTATTAGAACTGTATACTGGATTATCATGTCGCAGTCAGATCGTCTAATTAGTCATTTCATGATCTGCCTGATCATGCTGTGAACTAGGTAACGAACTAAGCTACTAAACAATAGGTAGGTTAAGTAAGTTATCTTATGACGAACAGCCTCATCCATACATACTGTTAAAAAGAATGATAAATATTGATGATGAAATACCGAATTTCACGCCTGCGTCATATACATTGTAGCCAGACAAAGACGATTACTTTCCTTCTACTAATATATTTTTCTAACATTTATAAATATGTTCAAATAAAAATCGAATCATAATCATACTGGTAAAAACATGTTAAGTTTCATGGAAAATAGCATTCATTTGAACAGTCACAAATTGCATCGACGACTGGTACCAATGAATGCCTAAACTCGATTAGATAGAACGACGGACGCTTGGACGGCCAGGATCATGCGCTTGCTAACTAACTTATTTCAAATATGCAAATATCTACAGAGAGCTGTGGCCGTACCATGAAGTGAATTAGTGCGATCCAAACGCGGGTGACAAAACGGGACGCCGCTCTAGTCGGCTTTTAGCGTTGTCTCACTTTAAAAATGGGAATTGAGTCGCGTTTAGAATTGGTGGCAAGGCCCTACGTGTAACGGGAACAATTTCAGTTGCGATCTGAGAATATGAGAGGAAACAGGCAACGAGAGCAGACTGCGGGTTAGTTAGACCCGCTGGCGCTGATGCTCACTCCACTTCTAACTTATTCTCGACATGGTTAATGAATAATTTATTGTAGTGATTATGAAAATTTAAAATGCAATTGAAAACGGAGTTATAGGTTTATTTATACCTATACACTCCGTTTTCTTTCACACATTTCGTTTAAATATTATTATATAACTGATATTTTTAATGATTATTAACTAACATGTTTTATGTAGCATAGTTGGCGTATTAATAAAACAACATTTAACTAGTATTTCTAACATATCTTTCTCTCTTTGTTGATCTAGCTAGCCAGTGGAAATTGGTGCTGCTTCATATATTATGCAGTAACAATAAAGACTTGTTACAGCTTAAGAGCTTCTTTTATAACTAATTATGGCACGGTAACTATTGATCTTGATAACATTTGCTCATAAAACAATGCTGTATTACGTTAAAAATTTGAATTTTGAACGTGTAACTCACAAATAGCCAAGTTTAGTTACTTTATTTCAGAAATACATAAGTTATAATAACAAAATCGAAACATATGTATTTACCTACCTTAATAAAGTGGAATACACACAAATTAATATAAATGTCTAGTGTTAAGGTCTCTGCATACATAACGAGAAAATACCTGGAACGGGACGCGAATGTGACACTCATGGGGCGTTTTGAATGAGGCAGTCACGTCCCCCGTCCGTGACTCCGTGACATATGTCCTTCATGTGCATTTTGTATGAAATTATATTTCTAAAACTTCCCATCCCGTCGCGTTTATATAAAAATCCGTCAAGTATGCAGAGACCTTAAATTAATACGTAACAGTTTCTTAAAAACATTTTCAAATCTTAGTAACCCTAGGTGTACTCGGGGACTACATAATATTACGAGTAGGTATATTTTCGTGCATGCGAACACCGTTGTCTATTCCGGGTCTATTGGCTGTTTATGAAGTTACCTGTGTAACACAATTTGTACTTAACGACATTACTATTAACCTGCGCTAAATATTCAAGATATTGAGATTCACATCTCTGCAATATCAACAAAGTTTTCGTTCATGTCGGCATTAGCTTTTTATAGTTACTAGGAAACCCATGTTAAGACACAGTCATTGACTAAATTAAATAAAAGTCACAGTTTACTAATAAATGAATTGATGATTTTGAAAACTTCATTATAGTATACCTACAGCCGTACTCAGAGACGTCAATTAACTTTAATGAGTACTTAATACAAAAAACTGTCAATATTCTTGCTTGGTCTAGTTTTGACTGACATGTTTTTGTTTTAGTACTTAAAGTTAGAGCGGCTTTAATCTGCAGGTCATTTTTTTGGTCTGGACTGGATATCATATTGTTCATTGTTGTTTTACATATTGACTATCCATTTTTTTTTCAATACTATTACTTTATTTTTTAATTTTTCTAATTTATGAAAGTTATGCAAAAATAAACTAAAATAATATTAACTTATTATGAAGCATTATAATATATAGTACCTACCTGTAGGTACAGATTTACTGCAGCCAGAATTATCTAGTTCATACATTCATAATAAATCAATACTTAATGCCGCACTCAGAGACGTCAAATAACGTTATTGAGTACTTAACGTCAAAAAATGACAATTCAAAACTAGTTGCTATTCTTGCCGGGTCTATGGTCTAGTTTTGAATGATTTTTTTGACATTAAATACTCATTAAAGTTAATTAACGTCTCTGAGTGCGGCAGTTAGCATTCTAAGGTTAGCAAAACTAAAATAAAAAAAATTGTTATAAAATTCCAATTTTTAACTATACTTTTATATCACTGCAAATCAAGGCATAATACAAAAGTAAAATTCGCAAACGGCCTTTGACACTTACGATTTACGAAATAATAAATACGTCACTTTATACATTCTTCCTAGAGTACAGATAGGAGTACACTTCCTAAAGTTCGGATGCATTGAAATTTGATTAAATTTAAAACTTAAAGTAACTGCAAGAGCTTACAATATATATTATAATATTGATCTTTAGTTAGAATATTGATACGGGCCGTAAGTTTGATATGTAGAATTCAGATACTTTGACGGATGCTGGATATGCAATGTTATAGTTTCGTAGCCAATAAGTTTACAGGTATTCGTGTGCGAGAACTAACTTGTTTTGTACTAAGGCTGCAGGCAACATCGTCGGTTGTAATGAAATTATAGATTAGCACTACCGCCGCTATCGTCATCTTGGATACCTACAGTGACGTACAAATATTGTAAAATAAAGGTGTTTTACAAAATCCTATCAAATGTAAAAAGAAGTACCTAAGTTATTATAATTTTCACCCAGGTAAATGACTAGGTACCTACGCACTATATTAAATATGTGTAAGTATGTTATTTTAGGTTTCCTTAAAATGGTAGGTACTTACCTACTTACCTAATTACTATATTAAGGCGTATAGAGATGTACCAGTATAGCTTGAGTAGACATTTTTATCAGGCACCCTAGGTAAATGTGTATTTTTGATTGTGTAGTTGATTCTATTTATATTTGAAATGAAAATCCGCAATCTTAGTTCAAAAAAGAACCTCAATGAAACCTTCATGAGTGTATGTAATGATACCTTATATGAATAAACCGTATTTTCATATTCAACCAATTTTCATTACATTCCGCAATATATCCAACAGCAAAGCAACACAATGTTTAGTGTAAATAGTTTAAATTCTTTTATGATGTAACACAACTATTACTGCGGCACGGCGTGAATTAATTAGATAAATTATCAATGTTTACAGTTTAGAGTAGACTGGCCATAACAAGGGACAACAGGAGGTAGGTATCTAATAAATTATGCATTTGGGTGTACCTACCGTTCTACGGATTGTAACTAAGAAGCTATTTCTAGTAGCAAGGTACAGGTGTAAAGTACTGGAGGAAGGTAAAATAAAATTAAGATCTCGATTGATTGAGATTAAGCAGTGTCCTATGATATCACTATCATACATTTTGTGATTAACGTGTATTCTGGATATCAACTACATTATGGCGAGTGCATAATTATGGTCTATCATATACAGCCGATACTTAAAATTGAGATACACAACTATGTTACCGAATCTTTAAAAGAGAGCTGCTTGCTAATGACTTGTAAAGGCATGGAGTTAAGTAGTAATGACAGAAAAAAAAAAATACATCTTTATTATATTTTTCAACAGCCAAAACCTTTATCTATATACCGCTTCACCATCAAGAGTACACCAAAACGTAAAACAAGTAATTAAAAAATAACCGTCAGTTTTCGACAGTTCTTCCAGACGATAAAATGTCAATAACCGACGGTTAAATAATAATCTCTTGTTTTGCGTTTTGGTGAACTCGAATCTAAATTGTAAAATACGTTGTAGGTATGTGATTTACTATATAAAATACTCTAATTTATAAAACGGTAGATAATTGTACGTCTATTGGATATATTGTGTTGTATTGTAGAACTTAGTATATTGGTATATATCTATACTAATATTATAAAGCTGAAGAGTTTGTTCGTTTGTTTGTATGTATGGTTAAACGCGCTAATCTCAGGAGCTACGGACTCAAATTGAAAAATTCTTTGTGTTGGGCAGTGCATTTATCGAAGAAGTCTATAAGTTATATAATAACCTAAATTAACGTGAGGGATGCCGCGGGCGTCCACTAGTATATAATATATGTGCTGTGCAGTATCGCCAGTGACATCTTTTTTCTTTATCTTGGAGATAGGATCAAAGTTGATACTACACAATGCCAGACAATCTAGACACTTTACAATATCGTGCGGTTAAACTAAGTACGTGTACGACAGGTTAAACTAAACGATAATATGATAAACGGTCAACAAGGTTATTAAGGTTCGCGTGAGTGTTTGAATTTACTATATAAGATTGTAAATTAATGTATATTTTACTACTGAATAAATAATAATATCTATTTATCTCCTTTTGAACTTTTTGCGATATTAAGTGCAAAATTGACGTAGGTAGATAGGTAATATTTCAACATACATGTCTTATCTCATAAATATTAAAAGAATATATTAATGGAGCCACTTTAAATTCTCGCAGCATAGATAGATAGCCGTGTGGTGACGGCAGAGTAGAATACAATTGTCACCATCCCAAATCTCTCCCGTGGGTGTCGTACAAGGCGACTAAGGATAAATCAGCGATGAGGAATGGGCAGCAGCGTTCCTCTTATACTACCTTGAAATTTACTGCGACTTTTGTGCCCGATAAATGGCAATAGGCTCGCCACCTATTACACGGGACTTAACATAATTGGCGAAACGCGGATGAGAATTCACCTCTGCCTACCCCTTCGGGGATATGGGCGTTATTTATGTATGTATGTATGTATGTATAGATAGAGATAAACGAGAATAAATAACATTTAAAAGCGTTACTGCGAGTATCAAATAGTAATTAATTGCGAACTGAATCAGATGATGTCACCGTAACACTTTATTGATAATAATGGGACACACACCACTTTTTTTACGATGCGACGTCGCATCGCAGTTTTGTGTACAAGCACGTACTTATATAAAGACAAAAACTATTTATGGGCACGGAAAATTGACGAGCGCTCTTTCCAATTCAGAGTTGTTGTTTGTTACTTCCAAGAAGTTTACTGCGAGTCACCAATCGCGGCAGTATCTATGATTAGTTCTAAGTAAATAAGCCCTTAGTTTCACATTCAGAAATAGCAATTTCACTTACAAACTTATTTCATGCGCAAAGTTCCCTGTTTACTAATGCTCTTTTTACTGCAATAGCCTTATCACGATTTCTATAAAAACAGCTTTCTTCAAAGAATATTGCCTTTCATAGTATTAAGTAAATACATTAATAACATTATAGACAATTTTGAATTGATTATATTATCACATGATACGCAGGTACCTAATTAGGTATATTTTTACACCGCTACTTAAAGATGAGGCGGCTTAAAGAGGCTCAAAATATCTGAAATGGATTATTATACCTATCTACATTTATACTGTCGTCATTGTTTCTAAGTCAATTCAAATGAAAATTGATATTATAGTATTTCATCTTTTATATCTGTTATATCTATCTATATGATTTAATATATGTCTATTATATCTATTAATTGATATAGGTATCTCTCCCGTGGGTGTCATGCAAGGCGACAAGGTTAAAGACACCAATGGGCAGCAGCATTCGCCTTATATCATCTAGCAATGTTCTGTTATTTATGTGCCCGATAGATGGCAATAGGCTCGCCACCTATTGTATGGGAACTAACTTAATTGGCGAAAAGTGGATGTTAATTCACCTCTGCCTACATAGGCGAGATTTATGTATGTATACAAAACAACACACACATGAGAGATTAAGAAATCTATATCCATCCAAAATATTATAAGATGACACACTGCAATATAAACAGATTGCTTACACAAAAATAGCCGCGTGGTGACGGCAGAGTAGAATACAATTGTCACCACCCCAAATCTCTCCGGTGGGTAGTCGTAAAAGGCGACTAAGGATAAATCAGTGATGAGGAATGGGCAGCAGCGTTTCTCTTATACCACCTAGCAAGGTACTGTGACTTTTGTGCCCGATAAATGGCAATAGGCTCGCCACCTATTACATGGGACCTAACATAATTGGCGAAACGTGGGTGCTAGTTTACCTCTGCCTACCCCTCCGGGGATATAGGCATGATTTATGTATGTATGTATGTTACACAAAAATTAGTACAGCCAGACACCACAATCAACACCATCATTAAATAGAATAAAATATCTATACACGAAAACGTATCTTATTTGTGTGACGGTTAAATTTATTTCCATAGTTAGCTGCTTTTAACATGATTGAGGTCACGATCGGCTTATTCAGACGTGTCTTTACAAACGGGTTTGCGCTGATGCGTCATGCTTTCCACATAAAGACTCACAGTGCGTGCGCAGGCAGACTATACGTCAGGTAGTCGGCGCTAGACGTTAAAACTTAAAATCAGGACTATATTTTGCATAATAATATGATAAATAATATGATTCATTCTTCTAGTGAAACATATGTTTGATTGTTTTTACGACTTAGGATAGTCATTGTATGCAGTCAATATGTTAATTTATTTCAATGATGCTACATTGAATAAGAAAGATTTAAAAAAATATGAAGAATTATTATCATAAAGTGAATCTGGCTACACTTTAAAAAATTGTAAACTCTTTTCTAGACAGTTATAGTTTGTGCCAAAAAAAATTTGAAAAGCTAATGTAAAAAGAGGTTTTATTTTTGGTAGTTAGAAAAAGAATTTCGAAAAAATATGGTCTTGATACAGGAATCGAAACCGCGTCCGCTGCTATCCGGGCAGGTACCTGACCGCTCGGCCAACCTTTACACTTCACGTTGTATTCTTCTATACTTTACACTTCACGTTGTAAGCCAACGGATTACCCTCACAATGTAGAAATAAATTTCAACCATTCTAAAGCAGATATTTTTACAAATACCGTGCGTTCGGTTAAGCTTGGGTTTACTTTATAAACTATTCGATTTTAATTTCAACATTATATAAATGTTAGAAAATTAGTACAAAGATTTTGGTAGTTAGAAAAAGAATATCGAAAAATTATGGTCTTGATGCGAGAATCGAACCCGCGTCCTGCCCGCATAGCAGCGGACATTTATATAATGTTGAAATTAAAATCGATTGTTCAATGTTTGAAATTTATTTCTACATTGTGAGGGTAATCCTTTGGCTTATAACGTGAAGTGTAAAGGTTAGAAGAATTTCGGAAAGCTAATTAGTGTCCTGTAGTGAGAACAGAGTAGAATACAAATGTCACCATCCCAAATCTCTCCCGTGGGTGTCGTACAAGGCGACTAAGAATAAAACAGTGATGGATGAGGAATGGGCAGCAGCGGTCCTCTTGTACCTCCTAGCAATGTACTGCAACTTTTGTGCAATAGGCTCGCCACCTATTACATGGTTACTAACATAATTGGCGAAACGTGGGTGCTAGTTCACCTCTGCCTACCCCTCCGGGGATATAGGCGTGATTTATGTATATATGTATGTAATTAGTGTCTTGGCCGAGCGGTCAGGCACCTGCCCGGATAGCAGCGGACGCGGGTTCGATACATAATTTTTCGATATTCTTTTTCTAACTACCAAAATCTTTGTACTAAATTTTCTAATATTTATATACTATTGAAATTAAAATCGAATAGGTTTTATTTTACTATAAGGATCACACCAAAACATAGAATATTACTATATTTTCATTTTAATTTGAACAATATAATGTTATAAAAATTATAACAAAAAATATTATGATATTTCTCATATAGGGAATTTCTATGGAGTATAATTTTTATGGTATATCATAAGCTTTATATGAATTACATATTTCAGATAAACCAATCTCGCGGCTACGTTATCTACATCATACAAATTCAATAGATCGACAGAGAGCTTCCCCTTATTCAGGTCGCATACACGGAAAAATATCCACAGCTAATAATAGCCCCATCACCATTACAATCATTGCCTTTAATATTTCATGACCTAGATAATTCCAAATGCGCTCGCGCACACGAACGGCCGACCGTTGGTAGGAACAACCGCAATTAAACAATTGGATAGTAAATTGCGTCATTTCTATTACTCGTATTCATCACAATATGCAAGGAATCTTTATGAATAATTTCAGGCAATCTCTTTTAAAGATACAAAGTCTAGTTTCCGAGAATTTCACTGAGAGATATGAATCTAATCCCAAAATGCCAAAAGCATTGTGTAAACATGTTTAAAAATCTCTAAATTTATATTCGAAAAATTGGAATAGCTATGAAAATAATAATTTATTGTCAATATAGCTTTTCAAAGACACAAATTGTTTTAGAGCAGTAAAACAATACCTAAAACCAAATTAAAACATTGATTACTGCAAGAATTTTAATGTATAGGATTGTAACTACCCTACCCACCTACCAATATTAATAAGTAATAAAAAATATAGATTTCCTCATGCTTTTATATCCTTGCCATAAAGAAATAAGAAATATGGCAAAAATACAAAGAGGCATGCGGTAATAAATAACTTTATTGTATATGTTTAACATGTGAGGTTTACGAATTTGGCAATAAGAATTTTATATACCTATTCCATATTTTTTAGATTTTACACTTAGCATGTAGAATTAAATTATATATAAATGTTTAGTTGTCTGTAGAAAGGGAATAATTTGTGTTATTAGCCAGTGTGTCTCAGAATCATGCCTATTCATAAGTGTTCAAGTGCATCAAAATTTTATACTTATCAAAATTTGATTTATCGTAATAAAAAGTGTTTTGTAAATATTTACTGGGAAAATGGTAAGTAAGACATCAATTATTAATTACAATTGAAATAAAATAGCATAGTGTCTTCATTTTTATTTTGTTGGCAATGCAGCCAGCAGAATTTGTTAAGTAATAATAAATTCCAATTTCACAAATTTTTTAGGCAAATTATTAATGCAAGTGCACTTTGTTGGGTGTGAATATAATGCTGATTCTATATGATTTACTACCCTACAGAAGTATTTGTGGACAACAAATGACATGCATTTTCAACAATATTGTTAATCATTCTTATTCTTTTTCTACCTGCCCTGTTCATACTATATCTACTTTTTTGGTGCAGTATGCCTCCTGCCCCCCTAGCCAAGTGGCCAATCTATCGAACACATAGAATACAAAATGTATGAACAAATTTCATACTACGTACTACATAGAAAACAATACACCAGTTCATTTAAATTGTGAATTTATTGAAATCTTAATAACTTATTAAGATTTTACTTCATAAATCATGAAATGTCTACTGAAGGTCAATGGGAATTGATCACAACAAATAGGTAATTAATATCATAATTTTCAAGAAGTCGAATCAGTTTTAATTTATGTTAAAATTTTGGAAATAAATACAATAATTTAGTATTTATTAGGTGTCGCTAAAAGCACAGCATGTGGACATTTTTTAAATGCATAGCACAAATCGCTAAGCTGTAGAAATGTTTTTAAATACTTTATTATACTCTAAGAAAGAGTAAAATAATGTATTTATTTTACACTTTATTATAAGAATAAGTACTGGGCACATAAATTTATGTTAACAAGAGAGGGCACTTTAATTAAGGTTTAAATCAATCGCAATGCATTAAAATTAAATTAACAATCATACATTTTTATTTATAAAATAGCACAAAAACATTTACAATAACATAAAAGTATTTACTTACATAATATTCATTTTCTATTTTAATCATCCTTGACTTTAGGTTATAGAAAATAATAATTATTAAAGAAAAATGACTGTGAAACGGGGTTCATGTTATTAATGTTAAGATCGATTCCAATTGGAAATAAGAATAAGAGAAGATACAATTGTCTTTGCGATGTATAACAGTTCAAATTGAGATCAAGAGGCATTTGAGATGCATCCTATATCCTAGTACCAGAGTATTTGATTTCCTTACAAAGAAATGAAGACGAATTAGGTGTGTCTCACTTATAAGGGTTTAGAGTACATTAATGAGGAAACAGGAACTTTGTACAATATATCTTTAGGCCACACATTTGTTCTGGTTAGATAAAAATAGGCGCAAATTAAAACATCCGATGTATTATTTTATGGTCGTGTAGTGAATTCATAAAGATAATATTGCGGAGTATTGCATTCCGTAACAGGCGAAGTGGAACAACGAATCAAGTCGAGCGTGAGCTACCACTATAATATCATTAGCACATTATGAACAGCGGATAGACTTCTCCCAATACCGAGTACCTATATCATTTATTTACCGAAAGAAAACATCACATCAGCTGTCATTGGTTACGTCAATAGTCGACAAACCAGTTCTAAAGTTCTGAAAGTACTAGATAAATATAAACGTAATGAAACAAATCTAATCAACAATACAAAACTATATAACATTTGCGAACAATTAACTAAATATAACAAAATATCGATCTAAAGAAACGCAGACTTAGTGCACTCTTACCTTCTGATAACTCCAAGTCCAACTCGGCTAATTTATCTCTTATCTCATCCGGTAACTTTGATATATCAACACTTAAGTCAGCCATTGCGGAAAAGCACTTGGTTTCCTCACAAAACAAATAAAGTTAACAACAACCGTTCAAGACACCATCATGACACATGGCCATCTTGAATTTTGAATAAATTTTTATCTGCAGTCAGAAAGCAAACTAGTGTTTCTAACAAACGGTCGCCAGATAGCGTTAGTAGCAATAAAAGTAAATTAAAAAAATAGTTTGTTCTCTATTGTCAAATAATTATTAAAACTCGAAGAAAAATTTGAAAATAATTTTATTTTCATTTATATACCTACGTTTAAAATTTCTATTTTCACGATAAAACTTAATTACTAAATAATTCTGGCAACTAGTTATAATTACTTGCTAAAAATGTTTTATATCTTATGGCCATCCATGGCTGTATTTACTTCACTACAATATCTGGCAACATATTTGAATACACAATAAAAAAATATATACATCGATAAAGTGCAATCTTGCAAGGAGGTGAAACTAGATCATATTATTATGATAACGACAAAAGCCAAAAAAAATAAAATTACAAAATGTATTGCAATGTTTTATTAATTAATTAAGATATTTATTATAATACTAATTATATGGACTCCATGAACAAAAAACTCGATTCATAAAAAAGTAGTGGTTTTATTTATGTAAAATAAAAACTTTAAATATGTCTAATACTTTGTGCTCGTGATAAAATAACAAATAACCCACAAAACACTGGATATTAAACTTAAATTTCTTAAAATTAAGTGCATATTACCATACAATTTTATGAGTTATTATTATTCTCTATCATATTAGCTTACAAAAAAAACTAGACTCTTATTATAACTTAAATAACAACCCGGATACACATATTTAAAGTTGACTATGATTATTAAAACTATGATTAGTCACGTAATAGACCCTTTTTTTCTATTGTTGTCGCTTGCTTATTCTGTTTTTTGCCTAATACAGATAAAGGGGCAGGGTGGGGTATGTCACTCCTCATGCTCATAAACTTTTGTGCCCGCTAAATGGCAATAGGCATTATCTCTATTAGGCAAAAAACAGAACAAGCCCAGCGAAAACAATAGAAAAAAAGGGTATATTATATAGCCTATATCTATAAGTTATTCAATACCCTCCTCAAGCCCACTTTTGACTATTCACTGCCAAGATTTTCATCACAACATTGGAAAGAGTTTTGTAAATATGTAGTTAGAAAATGCAATATATTCGAGGAATAACCTCAAATTCATTTTTTTATTATATAAAACAAAAATTATGATTTGTTCAAGGTTTGTTCAATTAGAACATAGAATAATATTATATTATATTATAATAATATAAGTCTATATTCTAAGTTTGTTCATTTAAGATACAATCACTTAAACCTCAATAAATCGTTAAAGAAAATTGAGGCTCTATCTATATAATATTGAACAAGTGTTCAAAGAGGCAATCGTTTTTATTTTATTGTATTTACGTTTAAATATTGTATTTTTAAAAGTTTGTTCCATTTTTAAGGATGACACAAATAATAATCAATTAAATCCTAAGAGCAAATGAGCAAATAAATCCAACAAATCTTATTGAAAAAAAAGAATTGGTTGGCGGCTTGGTTCGTTTCAATGGTGTCAGTCAGATTTTTTTCGATGTTTCAGAGTGGATTTTGTGTAGTGAAGTGTTGTTATTTTAATGCACAAGCAGCCATGCTGATGTGCGTGCAATTATGCAGAATCAATGGAAATAAGGCTTGTGATGTGTTTGATGTTGAGAATTGTATAGTCGTTGTGACTACCTCATCAGTCGCCATCACGAACTCTTTTAAGCGCTTCCGAGATGCGTTAAAATGTACGTCACCCATATTTTAATGTATCACGATAATTAATTCTATTAATTCATTTCATTAATTAATTCATATTAATATGAAACAAATATACTAAAGACATGGATGTATTGGCTAGGTTCTTTGCTTTTCTTAAAAATATAGGGAGAATTAAAAAAAATAAATCTCATTGACAACAATGCTACAACCATAGATAGGTTTTTTTTATAATAGCAACATTATTATCCATGATACGTCACTAGGTGGCGCTAGGTGTTTTCTTTTCCGTCATTCGCTAGATTGCTGCCTAGTTTTTCTTTTTACATTTGGTATATTTGTAGGTAGATTAGTCTTAAAATTTAATCACGTAACAACTGCCACGCTAAAAGTGTAGTAGATTCTGATTATGTCATGTATATAAAATCAAAATTAACTCGTACAAATCGATTTAATCAACAAGTGTTCCAAACAATGTTCGCATGAAAGCAGCATAATCCCAATCTCCCTGGACCGTTTCCTCTTTCATGTTTCCTTTTTTGGCAATTAATTTATGGACTCGGCATTTGTGTACTGTATGTAATAAAAACATAATCTATGCCCCGTGAAAAGTGTTCGTAAGAACCATATTGAGTGCCAAGTGGTTTGTCGCGAGATAAAATGACGGATACGCGTTCGTCATCGGCGTGGTTCAAGCGCGCCGAGCAGCTGAAGCGATGGGAGGAATCTGACACCAACAAACAGTCGCCGACGCCGAAGCGAGCTTCTAGGATTCAGTTCGCTTCTGGGATAGTATTTTTGGCGGCATGTACATCTGGGGACAAGGACGAGGTGCTGCGGCTCCTGAAAATGGAGGCAGACATCAACACAGCGAACGTGGATGGGCTGACAGCTCTCCATCAGGTTAGTGCACCTCTAGACTGTTTCTATTATTGTCTGTGTTTATCTGTCTGCAGTGCAAAGTATAAACATGTATCATAATAATGTATTGTCACCCAGATACACAGCCTAGTTTTATTGTGTTATCAAAGTTGTATGAACACAGACACAAGTAGAACAATTTTGTTGTTGCTATTTGTTGTTCTTACATAAGCTTGTAATGTTATTATTTTATTATCTTTCCTATATTACCAGCAACTATGTCAAATTTATGTAATATATGTGTTTTACACATGTACTGATGATAATATACAAGTTAGCAACAAAAAAGAATAGAAACTAGAGTTAATTAAATACAAATCTACAACTAACAAATTAACATACTATGAGGGTGGAGAACGCTTTTGATTGTTTTATGAAGTTTTTATTGAAATAGAGTTTTGCAAATATTTATTATTACTCTATTATCATATCTCATTAATATATATTTGTTATAATTTATATATTTACAAGACATATACATATTCTTTTTATATTAAGTGTAGTAGAAAAATTAAAGACTCCTGAGTTAACTTATTCTAGTTTATGTTCTGGACATTTTAATTATAAATCATAAATTAACAAATGTCAATTAGGTTATAATATTATATATTGTACATAAATGTTTGTTCATAGTTATATAATAAACAAAGATAGCATACTGTAAATATTCTTCTGTATGGGGTCGGTACAGTATGTTTCCTATTCATCAAACCTTTTGATTCATATCATCCATCACATCGGAAACATGGTAGTGATGACTCATTTTATAGAAAAGAGATGGAGTGGATGTTTTCGACAGACCGATGAGAGTGTTTAATGACAATTTTCCAATCCATACTGCTCAAGGTTTCGGCTAAATCTTAGCTTGAGTTTGAGTTGGTGCTGGCACATTGTATATTATTTTTGCACCCAGGCCAGCATGGGGAAACTTAAAAAAAACAATGCATAACAATTCCTTAATTTGCAAACCATCGAACTCCACTTTCTGTCAAAAATCTTTTCTGGGTCAGATTTACTTTAACAGTAATTTGGAGTGATTTGCAAAAAGACAACAACAACATTACCATAGTATTTAGTTTTAATTATACTGTGGTCTGTATAATTCTAAAATTAAATTAATTTCATCTTGAGCCTAAAAAATATGTCAAGTATGTGGTATTGTTATTATGAACAACTTTGAAAATTACCACTTGCCACACTACAAAACAGTTGATATTATGTGACAGTGGTGGGAGCAGGGTAGTGTCTGAGGCTTGTGACCAAGGTGCAGGTTTAAGTTGCCTCCTTAATTATATTATTAGTAGCCATACTCGGAACCCTTGCTTTTATTTCGCCCTATTATATCTATTTGTTAACATTACTGTAGAGCATTTTTAGTTACGCAGTCCATTACAAAACTTCTAGATGTAAGCCAAAGATTTTCAAAAAATGAATTTAGGGATTTATCTGGTATATCCCACTTATATGTTGGCCTGGGAGCGAACAAATAATGTAGAATAGGCAGCCTCGACTCATCCTATAGGTATCGTAAAAGTCGACTAAGGGAGATTGCCCGGTGTAGACCAATAAGCACTTTGGTGGAGGGCAAACCACCAACAACAGCATACCCAAAGAGGGTAAGTGTCAGGCAAGCGGCCGGCTGTAAAACCTAAGCCTAAACTTGGAGCAGTATGGATTGGAATGTTGTCATTCCAATCACTCCCATTCATGGGTCTCTCGAAATGGTCCATTCCATCCCTTTTCTATCCATTTATTTATCACTGGCACCTTTACGGTGTGATGGTTGATATGAATCAAAAGGGAGTGGATGGCTTCATGATGTCTGTGTAATAGAAAAATAAAAAAAATGTTTTTAAGTTAATAAAAAAGGGTGACAAAGTGTCATAAATAAATAAAGTTTAAATTTTGAATTTTAAGGTTGAGATGAGTCAAAAATATATAAATAAATGTAGAAAAAAAAAGGTATATTCGGGCGCCAGACTCACCTACAAAATTGCACACGGATTGCTACTTGGGAAAGAATTAGAAATTTAATCATAAGGGGGGCTTGTACACAAAGAAAACAACGGTTACTTGGTTGTGCGTGTATTTGGTTATAAAAACAAAGTTGTAAATTAATGTTAAGCTGGCCTTAAGGGCACACTGGGGCTGTACAAATAGGATTAAGTTAATATTCTAATAATTGCCTAAATTTTGAAAGAGATTGCATTTATGTTATATAAATTAATTTTAATTTGACTTGTTAAGAATTTAGATAGTTGAGATGAGACTTTAGAAAGGGTTCTGCATACCTGCTGCCGGTGTGTGTGTATGGCTTAAGGGTGTAGGGTGCAGGGTTTACCTCCTTCCCTCTCCTCGGTGCTCCCAACGTTTAGCAAGATGAAAAAGGCTTGCAGTCCAGAAAAATAGGCAAAGAAGAAAGGCGAAGAAAAATGCGAAGAAGACTACGGCTTTTAAATTTGCATTATAAAGTGGGTCCAAAATGCATAAAGGCGATAGAAAGTGCGTCTAAACAAAGTGCGGCATAAAGTGCGTAAAGTGCGGCATACCCCTAAAACAAGAAATTAGAACACTGAAATATCGAACAAAAAAACGTGTTTCAATGTTTCGACCAAAAAGTTTAAAATATCGAAAAATATGCTTACCAATTGTTTCTTGTGTTGACTCACAAAGAACCACACATAGTTCTAATATAAAATTAAGGCAGATGGCCTATGAAAATAAAGATTTTAATTTACCATCGTATTGATCGACAATCGATCTCGAGAAGAGGTCGGCTTGTGTCGTGGATGACAGTGGTTTCCCCTCCCGTAAAAATTTGTTTTCGGTCGTTGACGAGGCAAAAGAATTCAACAGACACAGCCAAAACATAAAAATTCATGCGACATGAAAAATCATGTCACATTTCACCCTTCCCCAAGAAAAGCATCGAGAAGCGAGGCTGATAAAAACAAAACAAATACCTACACAACAAAATATTGTGAACATCAGTTCAAGAAAAGTAAATAAACCCGAACCCAAGTTCGTAATGAACCTTGGTTTCAAAACCCAAGAAACGAAACAAAAAAGGACAATAACAAAAAAATCCTAAAAATCCTGTTTATGGAGATCAGTTGGACACCCTGGTCACTGACTCTAAACACCTTCCTACCTGAACACTAAACTATCCTCAGTATCGAGATCAGTTGGACACCCTAGTCACTGACTCGTAAGCTATCCTAAAGTTTGGAGATCAGTTGGACACCCTAGTCACTGACTAGTACTATCCTAAAGTTGGGAGATCAGTTGGACACCCTAGTCGCTGACTCATAAACTACCCTACCGAAACAAAACTATCCTTAATTTTTGGAGATCAGTTGGACACCCTCGTCGCTGACTCTTCCTCTCTACTCGTCTTTTTTTTTAAATGTGAGATCTGAAAACAAACAGTTTATCAGACTCTAGTAAGCACTATCATGGTCGGCATAACTCCACCAACTTTCCGAACATGATGTGTATGGTGACCAACAATTTGGGTACACAAAGTAAAAAACAACACAATCATGGCTGGAACAACCCTACCAACCTTCCATACATGATGTGGAAGAAAAAGAAAATGTATGTGGGTTCCAACAATTCGGGAACACACAACAAAAACAACACAATCATGGCTGGAATAACACCACCAACCTTCCATACATGATGTGGAAAAGAAATGTGAATGATCCAACAATTCGGGATCACCACATTAAAACAACACAATCATGGCTGGAACAACACCACCAACCTTCCATACATGATGTGGAAAAAAAAAAGGTGTATGAATCCAACAATTCGGGACCATACAAAAAGAACCACCAGACAAAACCCGAGGAAAAAAGTAAAAAATGGAAAAATCCGGTATTTATTTATACTCGAGTATTAAAGTGTCAAATCCGAGTAAATAACAAAGACAAAGAAAAATATTTATGTCTACAAAAGGACAAAAAAAGATGTCTATAAAAAGACAAAAGCAAATTTGTACAAAATAATTTGCACAAAACGAGGTGTTACAATAATATATAATAATATGTAACAATAAATATAAAATAATTAAAATCTTTTGATGTTAATTCAAAATGTTGTTTGGAGACTAATTCAGTCTATAACCAAGCTAAAACATAACTTCCGTGATATTAGAAAATATGTATTTATAATATTTTGAAAAACTAATTTTACTTTTAAATTACTGTAATATATTTTTAATGAAACTAAATGAACAATTTTTGTATTGTTATTCGTATATGGAATTACCATCTTTCATTCATTTTCATTCATCCTCATTCAAAGACCATTTTCCTTCATTCATCTCTTTCATAAGTCATAAATAACTCCAATTACAAAAACAAAAAGCAAGCCAAAAATAAGGTTTCAAAAATAATTATCCAACGTTAACAATATCTTTAATATGGTATCTACCAGTAGTATTTTTATCTAAATCTTTTAGTAAATAAACATTATTTGAAATTTTCTCTATTATTTTACATTTAACAAACTTCGGAGCAAATTTAGCTGAAAAATAATGAGCAGCATTAGACTGAACGAAATTTCGTCTCCAAACTACATCATTAACCTCAAAAGAAGTGACAAGTCGACCCCTATTATAATAAGAAGCATTACGCTTATAAGCTTTAAACAAAGAAAGAACAACTTTCTTAAAAATTTCTTCAAGTGAAGAAAGTGATTTTGCAAAAACAGAGCGATCTACAACATCGATCTGCGACAAATTATCAAAAGAATGACTAAAACGATGTAAAGAAGCATCAAAAATTAAATCCCTACCAAACGTGTGATACTAACCAAAATCATGTTTATCAAAATGTGAAAACAAAGCTAATTTAATTTCAAACCACGAGTTAACATGAGAACGAACAACACGATACCATTTTTTGGCCAAACCAGTAAGAAATTCTGAAAAAGAAGTCAAAACAAAGTGTTCATCAATATCCCTTGAAACTATATATTCTTCTACATTTGAAATAAATTCCCTAACGCAAGACTTACCGTCAAACGATATTTTACTCTTAGAAAAATCAGGACGCTTAAAATAACCATGTTTAGCAGAACTACGAACAAATAAATCATTAGGCAATTGTGATCCACCAGGCAAGCAAGAATCCAGCAAAGAAGACTGTGCAACATTATGAGTATGATCAAAGCGAGGAGGCTCTTCAGACATTGTAATTAATTGCGATTCCAATTCACGCGGAAATACAGGCGGAATTAAGTCAGTAGTGTCAGTAGCAATAGAAACTTTGTGTGATGGTCCAGCAGAAGCAGGTTTATCCATGTCCATAATGACAAAATTTTAATAATATGATAATGTGATAACGCTATTTCAATATCAATTCAAATTAAATGAATAGTGGTAAGCGGAAATCTTAATATTTGAATGTAATACTATTAATTTGCAAAGCAAACAAATGCAACATCTTTTCACAATGTACTTAAAATTACCTAACTGAAATAAAATATTATAACAAATGTTAAATTTGTAATATAAAACAAATTATTTATTCAACCATTCATATAGATGAATATTTTAAAGTTAATATTTAAATTATATAAGTATATTATTAGCTAAAAATTCTAAGTTTATACTGCCAACAAAAATATCTTAATATTAAGTTTGGTAAAACAACCTCAAAACTATAACAAAGAAAATTGTTTTAAGTTTACAAGAAAAAGTCAATAAAAATCCCTAAGTGTTTGGTAGAATTATTGAAATATAAATTAATAGCTTCTTTACACCTAAAATATGTAAACCGTAATGTCAAAATACAATAAATGTTGTATAAAAACAAAGTATATAGGTTAAATTGCCTATATATGTATAAATATACAAAAACACATAAAAATGAAAGTTATTCTTTTACACATAAATATGGGGTAAATAAATTCAACAACAAGAACTTTTATTTGGTAGTATGCCGCACAAATTATATAATTCAAATAGAATTAATTATAAAAACAAACAATTGTTTTGTTGAAAAGTTATAGAAAAACAAAATGCAATATCTTTCATATAAAAATGTAATCCACACAACAAAGTAACAAACAAACAAAGCTAGATAATATTCAAGTCCCTGTTTCAAGGTGCCAAATGTAATAGAAAATTAAAAATAATGTTTTTGAAGGTTAATTATAAGGATGTCAAATGTAACAGAAAATTAAAGAGTTTAAATTTTGAATTTTAAGGTTGAGATGAGTCAAAAATATATAAATAAATGTAGAAAAAAAAAGGTATATTCGGGCGCCAGACTCACCTACAAAATTGCACACGGATTGCTACTTGGGAAAGAATTAGAAATTTAATCATAAGGGGGGCTTGTACACAAAGAAAACAACGGTTACTTGGTTGTGCGTGTATTTGGTTATAAAAACAAAGTTGTAAATTAATGTTAAGCTGGCCTTAAGGGCACACTGGGGCTGTACAAATAGGATTAAGTTAATATTCTAATAATTGCCTAAATTTTGAAAGAGATTGCATTTATGTTATATAAATTAATTTTAATTTGACTTGTTAAGAATTTAGATAGTTGAGATGAGACTTTAGAAAGGGTTCTGCATACCTGCTGCCGGTGTGTGTGTATGGCTTAAGGGTGTAGGGTGCAGGGTTTACCTCCTTCCCTCTCCTCGGTGCTCCCAACGTTTAGCAAGATGAAAAAGGCTTGCAGTCCAGAAAAATAGGCAAAGAAGAAAGGCGAAGAAAAATGCGAAGAAGACTACGGCTTTTAAATTTGCATTATAAAGTGGGTCCAAAATGCATAAAGGCGATAGAAAGTGCGTCTAAACAAAGTGCGGCATAAAGTGCGTAAAGTGCGGCATACCCCTAAAACAAGAAATTAGAACACTGAAATATCGAACAAAAAAACGTGTTTCAATGTTTCGACCAAAAAGTTTAAAATATCGAAAAATATGCTTACCAATTGTTTCTTGTGTTGACTCACAAAGAACCACACATAGTTCTAATATAAAATTAAGGCAGATGGCCTATGAAAATAAAGATTTTAATTTACCATCGTATTGATCGACAATCGATCTCGAGAAGAGGTCGGCTTGTGTCGTGGATGACAGTGGTTTCCCCTCCCGTAAAAATTTGTTTTCGGTCGTTGACGAGGCAAAAGAATTCAACAGACACAGCCAAAACATAAAAATCCATGCGACATGAAAAATCATGTCACATCTGACCAATATTAATGGAAGAGGAAACAGTGCGCCAACCCCAGATAGACTGGCAACAGGGCAGGGAGAAGATCTGGTATATTCCACAACAAAATACCTACAAAAGATTTAGCTTTCTCATAAATTGATTTGGTAAATTCTAAGCATTTCTTATTTCTACTTCAATATCTTCATATTCACTCTCATCTCATGACACATCACAGCCTGGTGCGATGATGTAGCGCTCCGTAAAACCATCAATAGCGGCGTCGCGACCATCCAATGCTTTTTCTTCTTTTACTGCATGGTCACAATCATTGCCCATATTATATTTTCAATGGGATTAAAAATTTCTTTCTTTCTCTTCTTCCTAATTAAAACAGCGAAATATTATTAATATACGTAGCTGCTAGCGGTACAAAGGAAAGTGCGAGGCAGAGTATTGACAGTTGACGGATGCACCGAGCAGTAGGCCTAGAACGAGACGTGGAAAAAATGACAGTGTTTTCTCTCGGGATTTAGTGGTTGTTAGAGCGAGAGGAAATGATTTTCTTTCCCCTGAAAGAGATGTGTCCACGTCCCGTGCTACGGGGGCTGCAGTATTGACAGCTATCAATTTAGCTAGCAGTAATCTTGAATTTTTAGGCGGTACGGATTTGCTGCCAAATTCATACAAAATCAAAAGCTATTGCTGATAGTGACAAGTTCAAAAGCTATAGCTGATAGTGACAGCATGACGTCTTAAACTATAGCTTTTTCTTTAGCAATAAAGTTAGGCGGTACGCCCGCTGATGTTAGAGTAATAGAACACCCACAAATCAAAGAAAACTTTTAGTAGGGTATCTTTACCCTACTAAAAGTTTTCGATTTTCTCGCTGACTATACTCGCCGACGTGTTCTGTCAGAATACAGCGCTTTTTTTATTGGCCGGCACTTTTGATTTTGATCCAAAAATGTATGAAATGTGGTGGATGTCCTTTAAGTAGATATATGTAGTAGGTATAATCAACACTTATAATACCTAAGTAGGTAAATTAAAAAAGAAAATATTACACCTACTTTTGAGTGGAGGAGAGAGTAGTCTCTCTCCCATAGCAATAATAAATGAGGTAATTCGCATCGGTGGCCGTTATGACTGCGTTGCAACATGCCGTAATTTATTCGACCATATGCTTCCGCGAATCAGCTTCGATCAGAATGCGGCACACACAGTCACGTGTAGCCAGATTAGCACTGGGAATAACTCTCGATTGTTTCGTCCAACCCGGCGTCACACTACAGAATTAGAATACGACCGTCTGTTTGTCCAAGCGAGGTAATATCTGGCCATTACTGCTATACGCCAACTCCAACCATCCGCTCATACGACAGAAGCAATGGAACGCAATGCCAGCGATGTTTTAAGTTTCAGCTAACAATGCCCGTTATGTCATCCCATTCTCAAAACACAAAATGCACAATAAAAGATTTATTATTTCATTTTTATATAGTCATAATATGAATAATTTATGTTCTTCTACTTTACATTTTCTTATTTAAATAGTAGAATAGGCCATGAAAGTAATTTCTTTTATAGCCTCGCCCACGTCGAGATTCGACAGATCTACAGGCTCGGCACTCGGGAAAACATTAACGAGACTTAATAGATGCAATTAATATGACCCGACCGGATTCCGTGACCTTTGCTTCTTGTGATATGTGCCAGGAATAGCGCTGTCAATTTAAAGCTTTTGAAATGATTTTATACCCTTTTCTCTTGTTGGATTTCGAAAAGGTTTACTAACATGTCTGAGTAATCGATTAAAAATCATAATATTTCGATCCATGTCTTGCAAATCAAATGCAGGAATGGATGCACGCGTGCATTCTTGCCGAGACACTGAAATTTACTTGAAAATTTCAATATCTGTTCGCTACTAAGTTTTAGTATGTATGTATGCGAAAGGAAAACTTGTCGTTAACATTCCCATTCCCAGTTCAACTGTGATGTCAAAAGTTAGTGTCATCCTAACCAAATTTGTATTTGATTGAGTTTGGCATTGGTGCTGCTGTGATAAGTAAAATTCGCTAGAGAAGGCTATATGACCTGACGGAAATGTCCGGTATGATTTGGCGACTGTGCTTTAAGAAACATACGTCACGCCTTTCTCCCACAGTGGTAGGTAGAGATCACTTCTTTCCACTTGCTACGATCCTTGCATACTTATTTCACTTCATCAAATCTCAATCGGTTTCGGGTACTTTTGACCTGGCCCTTCTTTAATAGACTTTCAACTTGATTATGAAAGATCCGCCTAGACCTTCCCCGTCCCATTTCTCCATTCACTTCCGCCATATTATAAATCATTCTTTAACCGACGAAAAATCGGAGGAGGTTACTCAATTCGTACCGTATGTTTTTTTATGTTTGTTCGCGCAAAACTCCGTCGCTTATGGACCGATTTTGATAATTCTTTTGTCATTATTCTTTCATTCATTCTTTCGAAGTGACTTAACCATGCGAGCATCCCCTTCTCAATCCTTGTCATTGCGTCTTCTTTCAAACCACACCTTTCTCTTATCACACTGTTGCACAATATATCGCTCAGTCTTACCCCAGCCATGCTCCTCAACGCTCTCATTTCTACTGAATTTAGTCTACTTTCATGCTTTTCTTCCATACCCAACTTTCACTTCCATACATTAATGTCGGGACCAGCAGTCCATTATGAACAGCCATACGAGCCTTTATGGACACGCTCTGGCTGCTCAAGATACAAGTTGCTGATAAAAAGTCTACTCCCTATTTGTCTTTTGTGATAACATTCGATGAGAAGCATCGATGCTATCGTCTTTAGTGTTCATTAGAAATTATTGATTGTGTCCGGATATCAGTTAGGTTTCTCAGTAAACACGATTGCTTCAAGACCAAACACTTTATATGATTTCTGAAGAACTGTTGGATTGTAGTCTATTGTGTCTCTATTGAAAGATCTTTTAAAAAGTCTTCCACGCAGAATTTTGCAACAAGCTTATTAAGATTAATCGTCTTAAAATAACAATATCGGGACAAGTCAAATATGAAATAATATATTGTCGAAAACTAACATTAAATTAAATAACGAAAAGATTAATATATTTCGGATATAAAATTATTGCGTCTTTCAGAGATTTTTAAATTTCGTTAAAATATTGCAAATTCAACCATTTATTAATATAATTTAATATCAATATGTGCCATGTTACCGAAAGAATAAAAAATACAGTAGGTACTCTTAAAATACCATCCATCATCCAATAGTACGCGAAGAATACAAAAATATACTCCGGTAATATTTAGTTTACACACGTTCATAGTGATTGCATCACAGGGCGCCTATGACGCATGCGAATACGATAGTGCTCTCTCGCATTGCGCACAGAGGAAAACTTAACAGAGCTTGGAAACAGCTAACATCTGAGATTACTTACTAAAGTTTATTCAAGCTTTAATTGATTTAATTTTTGCTTGCTTTTTCTTTTATTTTTTCTACGTTAAGTAAGTACCTGCTTAATATATAAATTTAAAAATTATATATATTTTAATGGTTAATATTTTTCTTAATTTTAATGAGAATTAAATAAATAATATTTTAAAAACATATTGTATCATAATTCATGAAATCATCACCTTGAAATGGTGGATTCTACTTGCCCAGAAATTTGATTTAATGAATGCATATGTCTGTTTCAATATTTAATGTTATGAGAATATGAGAGTATAGTCCTTTACGTTATGTGCCGCGACGCCTAATTATAAATATAAAAAGAGATATTTATTTTCTATTACGATTAGGACCTAATAGGGATGTCCGTTTTTGTAGGTATTTTATTAGTTTGGACATTAATGAAAATAATTGTTGGTTAATTGACAGAAACAAGGTTCAGCGTCGTACTCTCTTTACTGGGTACGTAATTTTCTTCTTTACTATTTAATTCTATGAATTATTGCTTCACTGAAAATTTTACACGAATTTCTTTATTATAAAAATAAAGGATATTTAAAGGAATTAAGTCGGCTCTGTGCATGTAAAAATATCTTATCTGTGGCATCAATTCATACATTTGTAAGGATGAAATCTCTCTATACAACAAATGCGTTAAGTAAAGAAAACAAAAAAGGAAAACTGAAATCCAAAGGTATTTCAAATATAAAAAAAACAACTCGGCATTCGCCCTGATGGCCATGGATTGCAAAATTAATAATTAATCACAATCCATAATAAGCCACGTTAGCATTAACTAAACTGCTCATGCACTTTGTTTCACTTTCAATAAATAATAAGCTAAAGTCAATGTAACTATTCAAATTTTATTTAAATATAATATCATGTACAAAAAAAGAGTGGTTATAGTTGAGGCGACCTCAAGTCATATTTGTGCTGCGCAATTATCATACTTTATTGCCTATGCCATAAGTAAGACGTACAGATGCTTCGAAGTATAAACCTTGACGCGCTCTTGACTTCGACTGCACTTTGTTGGAACTTGTTTTATTCTAATGTGAGCACGGGGAAATTTGGTATCGTGATTTAGACTTGCTGGACGACGACGGATGGAACAAGACTTTTTGTAGCGTGTTTCAGTTTAATGTTTATTAACTAAAACCAATGGCCGACGGTGCAGCATTCAATTCAATTTCAACAGAACGTCAAATTAATTCTATGCGTTCTGTACTTACTTCAAACATGGCGGGATTGGCGTGGTTATAAATTACTATATTAATTAGATTGTTCTGGGATGTTGTAAATTGTACGTATTATTTTCACAAAAATTTTTCATTCCATTCATATCGGTCAGACGTCAGCAAGCCATCCACTTCCTTGTGATTAATATCGTCCATCACACCGTAAAGGTGTTAGTGATGAATGAATGTATAGAAAAGAGACGAAACGGACCATGTTGAGAGACCGATGGACGGAGAAAGTGATTGGAATGACAACATTCCAATCCATATTGCTCAAGGTTTTGGCTTAGGTTTTACAGCCGGCCTGCCTGACTCGAACCATCTTTGGGTATGCTGTTGTTGATAGTTGCCCTCCACCATTCGGTTTCCCCAAGGTGCTTATTGGTCTACACGGGGCATTCTCCCTTAGTCGACTTTTACGACATCTGTGGAATGAGTCGGGCGGGACTGGCATATTCTATTGTACGTTATTTTTTCGCTTCCAAGCCAGCATGGGAAGCAATATTATTGGTTAAACTAATTGATTAGACTCGACTAAACTTAATTGGTACAATTTTAAGTAACATATTTTCCAGGCGCCGGCCATGGGGCCAAACTATACACCATAAAAGAATAAATTGTAGGACAATATGACAAAAAAAGTGAACAAATAAAATCATATTTTGTATGAAAGCACGTTTTCGGCAACGAACGGTTAAGCCACACGGTTACGGTAAAGCGGAAATAACGTCAAATGCGACAAAAAGCCGACGTCATAGTCGTATATTTAGTGCAAGTGTAGACGTGACGTTATTTTGAAAGCGTTGTGAGTTGTAAGGGTTATGATAGTCTGCCAACAGGCGTGTAGAAGGCGGGGTCCGTACACTGAGATATAGGCCCTGTAACGCTAATGTCAACATGAGTCTTCTAAAACGTTTAAAAAAATTCAACTGTAGGTCTTCTCCGGTCTCATAATCATACCATATCGTTCAATTAATGTGCTTACTCATTTTGAGATGCCAGACGCAAAATGATCTTCCAAGTAGACCTTAGTAGTAAAATGTTTTTAACTAGTCCGGATACGTAACTATAAAATGAAAATCTGGAATTTTTAGTTGATTTTCGTTCTTTGACACCAGTTGATTCCGCCTTCAGAAACGATAATGGACTGTGGCAGTTGACCTCAATCTGTTGTAGTTTCCGACGACGACGTCTCCGTCAAAATTAACGGGTATTGGGACCGATTCTGAATACACTCGTTAAGATGTAATTTAAGTACAGCACAGCCCAGCTCTTCTTCTTATTGGTGATTTAATTTAGAACAACTTTTACTATAGTGCTGTAAAGAAGCCGGAATACAGAATATAACTCAATACATCTAACGTCATCTGGACATCAATTGTATAGATGTCCAGATACTTACGTTAGATCAAATATCCAGATATTCTATAGTATTAATAAAAAATCTCAACAAATACCCTTTTAAGGGTAATAAGCGGTTCCAATCCCTTCTGGGAACAGAACAGGATGGTGATAATAATATAATGATAGGAATTGTGATTATAACATCCCATCTGATAAGTTAGTTATAGGTGGGTAGACTAGCGGCTGTTAGAATTATGATTGTTAAATATGACAATATGCGTTATAGTTTTGTTTAGTAGCATACCAGGGGGAGCTTTTGTTAGAATAAGATTGTGTACATGTTCGGAGAATCTGACGCAAACAGTACCAAAGAATACGTCTTTTATTGCTTCCATTAAACTGGAACAAGACTCGGCCTTGATGGAATCTGTTACAATTTCCATAGTACTAGCCTCTGGTGTGTTTACAACATCGTCTTCGGTTTCGATCATTTTATCGATTGCTATACGTTTTTATATATTTGCTTACCGAATGCGTGCCGCATCTGGATCGGTGTTCGTGCCCTATTTATAAAGTGCGGTTAGTTACCTTAGATCAGCTTTAAATAAAACAGACGCGACACTGAGGAAATGTTCGCAGATAAAACTTACAGTTCCATGTTCTCTTCTGATTCATGTCGCTGGAATTGACTTGTCACCGAGACAAAAATATAACTAACTAATCTTAGGAATCGTTCGCGTTCTTCAAATATTAGTTTATCTATGTGGTTCTATTTTTAACACGCGGAAGTTTTAAATAGTTTTATATAACCTTGAATATAAGGGTCGTGATTGTGTTTATTCAACCTCCTACATTGTATATCGAGTGGGATAATTATTAATGTGTTTGACAGATGTGTTGTGCGCTTACATAGAAACAAATGACTTTGAAGCCTTTTTCATGATTACAATTAATTTGAGCCTGTTATTCAAATAAATTGGCTAAATAAATAGATATCATTATTAACTAATAAATATTAAGCTTTCCATGTGACCTAAACGTTTTTTTTTTGGAATTACACTTTTTATTTTGACTTGGTTCGTATTGGCGTCTGGCGCTAGTCTACACATTCGCAGCATTTGGCATATTTCTGTTTAGTGCTCGCGCGATAGATATAAATCGAAGACAACGTCAGCTGGTAAAATTCACGTGTCAAACGCAAAAAATTAACGACTAGATAAAAACTATAATTTCAAAAGTGTATTTAGTTATTTTTAAATTATGGTTCATGAAGTAATGCCCTTTATAATTCGATAAAGTAAAATTAAAAATGTGTTATAATGCCCACAAACCCAATACTTTGTTATATTCTTAGATTTACTGAAAACAGTCTTGATTGAGTTGAATATAGTTCGATAATTACATGCGACATTTTGTATGTTTGACAATAGATGTTGTATGTGAATATTATGATGACTTATGCGTTTGAAGATTAGCTCCCAGAATTATAGTTTTGGCAGCACACATGCTTTTTGCCTTTGTTATTTTATCACGGTATTTATAGCGTTATTTCATTAGATTGCCCAGAAAATTAGGTCGATCACCCCTCGTAGATCTATAATAAAATTCACGCATGCTACAATGCAAAAAATCTACTTATAGGCACCGATGATCAGAATAACCAATTGTTATGGCTTTGTAACGATAACAATAGCTCAGTTATATCAGGAGTGCGGCATATTTTAAATAATTCTTGTGTGTGTGTGGCCGTCTACTTTACATTTTCTCACTAAGTAGGTATTTTAAATAAGAAAGGGTTCGTTTTGGTTTTGAGGGCAAGCTGGTAGGTAATGTCTGGTTTTGTAATTCTTTCGTATCAGAGTTCGTTGCTTATGAACAATATTATGACCCCAATCATTCTTTCAGATCAGGCGCCTGTCTCGTTTACCTATAAGTTTTTAGCTGCCATTGACCGACCTAAATATTTTGTGAGAATGATTTACCTACCTATTGCTGAAAGGCGCTTTATTTTAGAATTGGGATGTGGAGATTTTTTCGAGGTCAACATGACGTAACGGCCTGACACTAAGCGGCGACGGTGCAAGCCGGCTGGTACAATGTTTTTTTTTTAAATAATATAATAATCTTTAATTTTAACTGTTAAATCTACATTACTCCATCGTTATTTTTACGTGGGAATGGTCTGTAACAAAACATTTCAAGATTGTTTAGAAATGCACAAGTTTAAATCAGCTGCACTGAGTTGTCGTCGTTGTATTGTAATCTATTTGGACGCGGACCCAGAGTCAGCCGTGTCCATAGTTAGTTACATAAAGGGTGGCGCGCATGCTTTTCTTAAATCGTTGAACCAAACCACCAGTTAATGGAACATGTTCATGTTTTATCTGTTAGTCTGAAAGCAAAATCATTGATGGCGCACAATTCTTTGGAAAGTAGTAGTTATTAACATAATGAGATCGATTTAAAAAAGGTTATTGCTTTTATTAAGTGGTCTTTGGGTAATATATACCTATCTAAATAAAAGTAAAAACTAAAACTGTAGTAAATGTAGTTTAAAAATATGTTATTACAGCACGAAGAATCTTAATTGATTTTATCTAGACCAAATGTGTCTAAAGATTGATTATCACAATTCACATAATTAATTTATCTGTTTTCGTAATATACCTAAAAATTAAATTGTTGTATTTTATACGTTGATGAAGAAGAAGACCCCAGAAGAGATGGATGGATTGTGGGTGTAAAATTACATAATTGCAGACAAAATACGTATTGCACTGATTTCAAATATAACGTGACAAGGGCAAGAATATAATAGGTGGACTTGCATGGACTTGCATTTTGATGTATACATGTCGATCGTAGTAGTCCTCCTATTACGATGAATGGAAACCAGTGAAAAGATGAATGAATTGTGTGAGGTTTGATATGAAGCTGATGGATGTAGATGAGGAGATGACGAGTGATAGAAAATAGTGGAGAAAGAGGACATATTGCGCCGACCCCAAATAGGATGGGATAAGGGCAGGGTGATGATGATGATGAATAATAACACGGGTAAGAATAATAAAAATACCATAATAACTTAGATATTGTCTTTACACAGTTACGTAATTAATTATTTAAATATATCGCGCATCATTTATAAAATAATCTTACCTAACGTGATTTACATTCTTTATTTATAAATTTTACCAAACTTGCATACTAACAGAGTGAAAACTGAATATTTTGTACTGGTAAGTTAATTGTGAGATAGAATTCGCCGTATGGTGACGGCAAAGTAGAATTCAATTGTCGCCGTACCTAATCTATGCTGCTGGTTTCGTAACGCCGACTAAGGTATAATATAGTGAAAAGTATATATGGCAGTAGTATTATTTTTATTCTGCTTTTTAATGGGACCTCGATTGTGGGTGTTGCTATACTTCTGCCTATCTCTTCTGGGATAAATAGAAACATTTCTATTAGCTAAATTGTATATGTATGGTATGAAACACAAAAAATTGCTCTGTAAGCCGTGGATGCCTATAGTGTTTTAAATAAATAACTCCCTCTAATTCGCACTGGTTGTCAGTAATTCTGTCTACAACTAAAGTAAAATAAAATATGAAATTGTGCACAAAGCATTATAATGTATCGAACCTGGGGGCCTACTATAATTCTCCGAACGAAACTTGTCAATTGAACGAGAATAAAACGAAACTTTGGAACTGACCCTACTCTAATACATGTTCGGATGCTCAAACGAATAATTTTAAGAGTACTGTAATGATTCGATTATACGAGTTACCATAATCAATGTAAAATAACCGTATTGTACCAATATGTTTTGGCTGTTGTCAACCAACTAAAATATTTCTATATTTTCAAGTACAATACAAACTTTTTCTTGGTTTCAAGCGTTGGTTCGAACGAAGTCAGATAAAGAATTGTAGAAAACGCGCGAAATATCGGCCGTAGTTTCCATTTTCGTTGAATTATAGTAGGCTGATTGTTCGACATGTTTCCTCACAAGTAGTATATCGTGGCCGATATGCACCGCCGATCGTGGCAGTGACCGTGTGGTTCCGTACTGCTGCGCCTGCGCAAGTCCGGTGTACCATAATTGTATAGACAATTAGAAGATCGTATTTCAATTCTCACAATAATGTATTAATAGTATTAATTACTAGTTAGTTATTAATAGTTTATTCAAATTATCAACATGTATTGCTACTTAAGTAATTATTTTATTGTAACTTAACAAAGCTGATTTTAAATTGAAATCTGTCCTTTGTTATTCTATCTAGTCAAGACAAGATAGAATAACAAAGGACGGATCGTAAGATTACGATGTACTGTGTAGCTCTAATGTCTATATTTTATTATTACGTATATATAGTATCATTATTTCTTTTTTTACATTTTATAGACGTAAGTATACGAACAATTAAATATAGAATAAATAATCTGGATTAATTCGATTTTTCTTATACCCAAGTTGCATTCGATTCATCTTTTCTAAATGACAGATAATCCTCTAACCCAGTCACAACTTGAAACAAGTATTTTAAAATATGTGCAGTTTTTTTGCAAAATTATAAACGAAAATGTTCAATGAAAATATTACATGTCATCACATGATGTGGATTTATTCCATCAACCATTATTAACCTGTGACCATTTTCATTGTAAGAAATGTGTAGGTACACACACACATAACAAATGTCAACACGGTTGACTGTACAAAAATCCTATATTTCTGCCTTATTTATTATAATAGGACTATGAAAGTTGTAAGTTATTATTAGAGTAGTATGAGTTGATGAGTAAAATACACTATAATACTCAGCTTTCTTAGAATGCGGAAGATTTAGCCGACTATTAACCCAAAACTTTGTACTTTCTTAATAATTTTAATTATAACAATGAACGTTGCGTACACAGTCACACATACAAAGTAAATCAACCATATTTATTATAACACCATAAAGATTTAATTTAATAGTACATTTATTACCCCTACTCTACTCCTGCCCAGGAAGTGGGATTTTCCGTACGCGCTTTCATTCGCGCGTAATGTCACTTTCTGGTCACGTGTTGCATAAAAATATTAATCATCATAAAAGACTCGCAATAATTAAACATACGTATTATTTTATATTATTGATAAAAATATTTCTTCTCAGCTATTGTTTTTATGTATTGTTAGGCATAGTTCATACATTGTGGTTAACATGGAGGTTGTACATCTTGAGTACTATTTATACATCATGATATGGCTTTGCAGGGCGAATTCCAAAGATAACATTATACTATTCAACCAGAGTCTATGCCACCGAACGTCATAATTGCAAACTTAATTAAATGTCATGTATTCGGGAGGAAACATAATTATATTAAGCGAAATCAGAATTATTGTCTATCTGCAAATGTATGTGATTATGCAATGCGAATTTTCACTTGGATTAATTGTGGTTTTCATCAATCAAACTATTGTAATTAATTAGAAAAAGTGAAGTTAGCAAAACTCTGGGTTGAGTTAATAAATAGATATTTATAACCCTGATGAGGCATCATCCCTGCATCATCATCTTGTTCCTTATCATCATCATTGTACCAAAAACCCACAATCAACCGGACTCCAATCACGCTGGCTTAGTTGCGCGAGTTGGTGGGTGCTGTACAGATAAGACCAATGGCTTTACTTCTAACTTCCTAGCTAGACTTCCTAGCATGGAGTAGCTCAGCATTATACCATCATCTACAACACATTTCTGTTCCCAGGCTATCTGGAGTGGACGTAGTCTGTTTCCTATTCCGTTCATATAGGTCAGACGCCATTGAGTCATTCACTGACATAATTCATAATAATTATCCATCACGAATGAGTGTAATAAAAATTTAATTACTGGCTTTTGCGAATATAAAACACTGTCTCTTGCGCTTTGGCCATTTATGCAGATGTATTTTTTTGTTTTGTCGTGTTAAAAATGTTATTGTGATTTATTCTAATATGTATATATGTGAAAAGCTGGCGTATTATATTACCCGCTAACAGATTTTCAAGTAATTTAGTTTTTAATATATATCAACGAATGTAGAAAGGATAGTTTTCTTACCTGGCAAAAGTTATTGACCGGATATTTTATTCTAAATTATTATAGTAATGTAACAAAAATTGTTAAAATTTATGAAGCTTATCTTATTAACTATCACAGAATGTGTCATTGATTACAATAGTCATAATGTTATACCATAATTCAAAAACAATACATATTTGATGTTTGAAGGTACAACCTGTGGCTCTATATTTCCAGGCGTGCATCGACGATAATCTTGACATGGTGGAGTTTCTGGTGAGCCATGGAGCAGACGTCAACCGTGGAGACAATGAGGGCTGGACCCCTCTCCACGCTACCGCATCATGTGGCTTCCTTAGCATAGCCAGGTAGGCTACTTATGATACTTTCTCGCTCTTTCACACCGAGATTGGTTATCGATTGAGTTAAATAAGAAAATAATAGGAATATCCAAAACAAATTCGCAGGTATTAGTCTGTATTTTACATTTCACAGTTAACATTAAATAGTGCTTTTATATTGTAAAAAGCACAAATCCACGTGATTAATTGTACGAACGCATTAAACCCACCAGGCGCTTCGTCGAATTATAGTACTGTAACTTACATTCGAATGTCGATCTTCACTGTTGGTGATTAAGTTTAAATTATAGTTTAATCTTAATCATCAATATAATTATAATTGCGGCCGCCTTGGTCGAATGCTCAGATTGCTGGGTATTGGCCAAGAGGTCCCGGGTTCGAATCCTGGTAGGGGCAAACTTTGTGATGACCACAAATGTTTGTTTCCGAGTCATGGTTGTGTATATGTTTATGTAGTATATTTTCAACATTAATATACATAATTATATTAAAAATATGTCCGTCATCTAGTATCCATAACACAAGTGCTTGGGCTACTTACTTTGGGCTAGATGATAGGTGTGAGTGTAAAAAATATTTATTTATTTATTATTTATTTAAAAAAAAAAAATTTTTGACGAGCCACTCCTCCCCGTTCGTGTTCTAGCCATGTTAAGACGAATATGGGTAGGTTTTTTTTATGTTATCTAAACGGTTTATTATTATAGTTCCTTATATGAAAAAAAATCTACTTTAAATTAATATTTGATGATTATCATTATACAAGCTACGTTTAGTTTCTATAGATACCTATTGGAATATATGGAAATGATTCATAAAATAGCAACGTAAGTGTGACTAGTGACCACTGTGTTGCGTCTCTCAATATTATTATGACAGTAAAATGATTAGTTATTGTAAACATCGTTTGAGTCAGACTGACCTAAAAGGTATTCGGGAGTCCCAGTTACAAGTCATTGTTCATTTTGTTATATTGACTATACAACTTGTGGATAAATAACTACTTAAATAATGACAGAAACATATTTTAGGCATTTTTTGTACATGTTTTAAAAATTTACGAGCTCATTATTATTTATAACACATTAATTATTATATTATACATTATTATAACTATCGTAAATTCTTATGTAAAATAAGCAAACATTTATTGTCTTTGTTTTAATAATTTTTATGGATTTTTTTTGTATCCATCAATAGTAGTTTTCCATCTGGTAAAATTTTTAAATAGTTTTTGTAGTCCAATCTTTCGACTGCAGAATCAAAACCGATTAACCAGTTAGAACTTGAAATTTTGTCAAAATATTTTGATTTAAGAAGAACCAGACGAATAAAAAGCATTGGTAGAAATCTATAAACGAAATCCTTATTGGTCTACTTTTACGACTTTTACCCAAGTGATGAGTTGGTGCTGGCACATTGTAAGTTATTTTTTCGCTCACGGGCCAGATGCAAATAGTAGATACATAGTACTACGTTGGCTGAATATTGGCCCATTAGTTGATGTCATACTGCACCATTGAAATAAGATTGTTACGTTGACATATTTTATGTTTTTTTTCACACTTAGGCCAGTATGATCACATAAAGCGTAAAGTTTTTTTAAAATATAGTAAAGTGTGGAGTAAATATTAAATGATGTGTTTTAAAAACGAAACTTTAATTTTTCAGGTATTTATTGGAGAACAACGCTGACGTAGGGGCCGTCAACTACGATGGAGAGCTGCCCGTGGACATCGCAGAGAGTGATGCCATGGAAGAACTTCTACAGAAGGTCATTGATGAGAAAGGTAAATAGAATACTAATCCGTTACTGTAAAAAAGTATCAGTGACCAAACTCTGAGATTATGACGGGCAATAGTTTTTAAACTAAAAGTTCAACTTAAATGTTATTGAGAATGTATCTAAGCCATTTTATACAGTACATATTAGGTTGGGGAAAAAGTCTTTTCGCATTATAGTATGTATAAACTTGTAATAAAATCTCATTGGATATACTATTTGTATCTGGCTGGTTTTGGTATCATTGAAAGTTTAAATTTTAAAGAACATAATTCCAAATTCAAATTAGGAAAATGTGTGATTTTCATTTGTTTTTCGTACCGCCAAGATGAGTGAATCTAATGAAGAAATTCGATACATTTTAAAATTTTACTACAAAAAAGGTAAAAATGCAACGCAAGCCGCGAAAAAAATTTGCGATGTTTATGGACCTAGTGCAGTGTCTGTGAGAGTAGCACAAATTTGGTTTAAGCGTTTTCAATCCGGAAATTTTGATGTCAAAGATGCACGTCGCTCTGGTCGCTATTACAGATAAAATGGATGCCATTTTTGAAAAAGTGGAGCAAGATCGGCATGTCAGTAGTTACGACGTAGCTAAAGAACTGGGAATTGACCACAAAACAGTTTTGGCGCATTTGAAAAAAACTGGGTACACAAAAAAGCTCGATATTTGGGTACCTCACGAGCTCACTGAAAGAAACCTAATGAACCGTGTACTCATTTGTGATTCTTTATTACGACGTAATGAAACCGAACCATTTTTGAAGAAGCTGATAACTGGTGATGAAAAGTCATCATGTACGACAAGAACGTGCGAAAAAGGTCGTGGTCAAAGGCCGGCCAGGCTTCACAGACTGTGGCGAAACCCGGGTTAACTCGCAACAAGGTGATGCTGTGTGTGTGGTGGGATTGGAAGGGCATTATTCATTATGAGCTGTTACCACCAGGCAGGACCATCGATTCTGAACTCTACTGCGAACAACTGATGAGATTAAAGCAAGAAGTTGAGAGAAAGCGGCCGGAATTAATCAACAGAAGGGGTGTGGTTTTTCATCATGATAACGCTAGACCTCACACATCTTTAGCCACTCAGCAAAAATTAAGAGAGTTTGGTTGGGAGGTGTTAATGCATCCGCCGTATAGTCCTGACCTTGCACCTTCAGATTTCCACCTGTTTCGGTCTCTGCAGAATTCTTTAGGCAGTGTCAGGTTAACATCACGAGAGGACTGCCAAAACCACTTGTCGCGATATTTTGACCAGAAGTCCCAAAATTTCTATAGCAATGGGATCATGTCCCTACCTACAAGATGGCAAAAAGTTATTGAACAAAATGGTACCTACATACTTTAGTTAAATGTAAATAAACTATATTAAAAAATGTTTTGAATTTTCTTAAAAAATGCGAAGAAACTTTTTCCCCAACCTATTAATTAGGTATGTCTTACTGAAAATTCAGAGTTTGATCTTTAGCCAGCACAAAATTACAGGATTTTTAAATTGCCTGAAAGGCTTCGATAAAAGGATGGGACGGTCGGCGCTGTGCCTCTTTGTTTTGCTAGACCTGCCGGGGCCACTGCCATGCCTCCAGATAACATTGGTTATAATCAGCAACAAATAGTTGCAAGATGAATATGTTTTTTATAATTGGCAGTCGATTTATTTGTAATGCCAATCAAAGCTTTTAATGATGTTTCCCGTAATACATGTGTGTATATCGCTCATTTAAACGAGAGCCGTTGGTAACTCAAAATATATTCAGGTATATCGTGTATTCTTAATTAATGGCAATAAATAAGACCTTACTTTTGCTAGAATGCAAATTCGAGTTGTGTCTCTTTGTATTTAAGAAGCGATATAAGCTATACAATGTGTTTTTCTTATCTCTAAATATTTTGTGGGCTAGCCAAAACATGTCGTTAATTGCGTTATCTTTTAACAGAACTGATTATTAACAACTGTTGTCGAATGCAACATTTTAATAGTGATTCAAAGAATGCCATAAGGCATAAATAAATAATTAGATGATAAGTGTGAGTGTATATCACACCTATCATCTATTACAAAGTAAGTAGTATTAGCACTTGTGATATGAATACTAGATGACGGACCAATTTTATTAACGTAATGATTATAGGTATTTATACAATAAATAAATCTTTATTTAATAAAATTAAGGGCTGGAACATATAACTATAGTTAAAAATATGAGAGACTGAGGTAAAAATATAACAATATGCCTGTGTTTCAGGCTGTATCATATGTATAAATATTTGTAAATAAATATTGTACATTATTAAATGAACATATAAACAATCAAGATTCGAGAGCAAATATCTGTTTTTCATTAAAAAAAATCCCTACCAGGATTGAACCCGGAAAGTCTTTTTTAGTCATTAAATAATTCAACCAAACCAGTTGTCAAATATATCGGCCATTTTGTCACCATTTCCCTTGGGGGGTGGGGAGGCACCTATCAGTTTATTTATTCCGTAACCCGAATTGCGAAGAATATAATATTTTTTTTATTTTCGTTGTAAATAAACATTTAATTTATACTAATAAAGTTTATTTCTATAATAGCGTTAAAGATTTGGCGATCAAGTCTATTTTCGGTATCGTCTCGTAAAAATTTAGCCATATAATAATATCTTCAGTTTTACTGAAATCTTCTCTATTTAGCAGATAACCAAGTTATTAATGTTTGTCAGGTATCGACTGTGAAAAATCGAGAAACGCGGAAGTGGATACATTGCTGAGCGATGCAAAGAATTGGTCTGCAAACGGTTACGTGGAAGTTAGAGATCCAAAAACGGGGGGAACGCCTTTGCATGTGGCAGCCGCAAAAGGATACATTGACGTAAGTACTTAAAAAACGACTCTCTCTAAAGGAAATCTCTAATGAGATCAGAAATTCCTTGTTGTAACTAATATTTATATACTCGATTTTAATTCAAATACATTTCTATAACAAGAAAATAAGTGGTTATTCTAATCAACTAACATAATATATAGATAAGAGATTTAGCGGCGTTTATAAAATTTCGAGAGAAGCTTGAAAGAGAAGTGGCTTAGCGAGCTGGGCCTGCGATTGCCTAAACAAAGCGGTCGCTCAGGCCGGTCATTTGATGGGTGACCAAAATTACTTACCTGAAAAGGCTCCAATTTGTTGGTAGACTAAATTATTTAAATATCTTGAGGAACCGGCATCCAAATCAATCTACTTGTACTTGCGAAATTATTCAGTACTTTCCTTACGGTAAATTTATGCATAAAATAGGCAAAAAGTGATTGTTAATTCATCTCTGCCTACCCCTTTGGTGTTAATAAATAAGTGTGATTTATGTGTGTGTGTGCGTAGCCCTTGTCCCTGCATCTCCAATCCGCGTTTGCTTGTACACGAAACACACGGGATCCGCCTCCAAACAAACCAACTCCCCGGACCTTTCCCCGTCGATAGAATGCACGGCCACCAGACCGGGGTCGAGCGCAGAGGGCGAAGGGGAGCCCCGCCGTTTTAGACGGCGGCTCTGACCACCGGGGGACTGATGTCCCTTGAGTTCATGCCCGGGCCATGAGCTACCTACCGCTCGATGCCCGCAGCCCGCCATTAGCGGATGACCCGGATGATGATAATGATGATGACTTTCCACAACTCAAACGGGCAAAACCCCGCAGCGCCCTCTACTATTCCCACTAGTCTTGAATTTGCGCAAAAATTAGGAGCTCGCTAGCTCATAGCGCGCTTGGCTTGCGATTGCGTAAATTAAGCTATGTCCGCTAAGACCGGTCATTTGATGGGTGACTAAAAAATTATTATCTCAAGCTTCTCCGTGCTTCGGGCACGTTAAGCCGTTCATTCCGGCTGCATCTGCAGTCGTTAATACCCGCCAGCGTGATGGGTGTGGCCCCAGCAGTGGGGACATTAAAAGCCTGGTGAAGATGATGACTAGTTTGCGCTGATAAGGGCGACTTTATGGGCTATCACCCCCGCCATCTGCTATGAATATTGCTACCGGGTTGTGAGGCCGGCAGTTTGTTGCCTGAGCCAAACGCGCTCACTCGGAGATCGAAGGCAAACCGCAGGGAATCTGCCTCAAAATCCAATGGCCAGACTTTTTTTGCGGGGGGGGGGGGGGTTAAAATTTACCATTTACGCATTTCCTGTGGTCCCGGGTAAAGTATGTGGTATGTGGGGTTCCCCGGCGTTGTAGAGAGCACCGGAACTACCCACTAACACATCCGTTAGATTTTCCGTCTTCCCCCTTGACGGGGGATCCTATGGCCGGCCTTAGCGAACATTGATCAGAATTGCACACCGAGCCAGCTAAGCCACTACGCTTTCCTTAGAGCTCTGGATTGACTGTATTTTTTCCCCTCGGTTATATTAAACCATTGACTAATCACGCATTTCCATACAGCTTGGTCATTTTTGTTTTCACAGGTAGCGAAAACTCTTCTTGATGATTGTAATGCCGAACCTGATTGTGTTGATTATGAGGGCTGGACTCCTCTCCACGCCGCCTCGCTCTGGGGGCAAAAGGATGCCGCGGCTTTACTTCTCAAATATGGAGCAGATCCCCACTTAAAAAATTACTCTGTAAGTTTTTTCTTTACTAAAAATATACTCGATTAGTAATCATTCAATTAATATAGCATAGATAAAACCAAAAATAACAATGAATAGAAGAATCTTGCGTAGTAAAATGTAACGTAAAGCTAAACGTTACATTTTACTAGACAAGAATACATTAAACAAATTAACGTGCTAAAATGACTAATTTCTAAAGATTATTGGCAATAGGCGGATGAAAATGTGCCAATCAAATGTTACCTATGATCTCTTGTTCCAGGGCCAAACATGCGTAGACCTCGTTGACCCGAGCATATCCTCATGGCTCTCAGAAACCGTCGCCAAACTCCCACGCCGTGTTAACAACAATAACAACAACAACAAACGTAAACGTAGTCCACCTAAATTCGATGTCAAGAGGGTAGTGGAGGTGCACATTACTGGCCAGAACGATACCATCATAAATGGTGAGTATGATATTGTAATGTGTTCAGTACATTATATTCCCTGTAAAGCTACTCTCACCCATCAATTCAGTAGCGTGATTTAGATGAAAAATACTAAAAGATTGGTTTTGATACATGTTAATCTAAATTGATTATCATAAAAATGTGAGGAATGTACATGTCGTGTTGATTTACGAGGTCGTGAATCTTGTTAGTTTTTAATGTGCCTATAAAGAGAGAGCGTTTGTTGTCGGTTATAAAGTTATAAGTTAGTTTATAGAAACCTTATGTTAGATGTCAGGATCCTGTGCTAGGATTCTACTATTAATTCCAATTCATGGAAATTTGTATGTTCAATTCCAAAATAATTAATTATAAGCTGTTGTTTTTAGAACTGCTTATACGTAAATGTGCGTCAATGGCATTATATTTCCCGTAGATATGACAAGAATTCTATTTAAAAAATAGTTATTACAATTCCATAAGAAAAAAGAAAAATCATACACATATTTTTATAAATGTGCACCCATGGTGTAATGCAAAAACATGATAACGTAGTTGGATGCTCTCGTTTTATATTTAAAGTGAAGCTGCCTTTGCTTCATTATACTTTATGTGCAGTTTTTTCTTTTCATCTCCTGAAGTTCCTCCAATACATAGTACGCATATTTGTACGCATTTGCTTATTTTTATTATCCTACTATAAATAAGAACAGATACCAAATTCACATCTAAATCACGCTACAACTCCGTACACTAACACCGTTCTCGCTGCCTCATCGTAACACTTAACCACTCGTCACTAAGTCACTCCATGCTAACCTTCAGACAAGCCGGCCGAGATTATTAAGACAGAGAGCAAACCGCCAAAGGCTCGCGCGCCGTCGCCCGAGTCGCAGCCCGCAGACGCCGCTGGTAACGAGGAGGCGCCTTCCTGGAGGCGATCCGCTTCCTTCAGGAGGCAACAAGAGCCTAACAGTGAGTACTTCATTACCCCACAGTATACTCAGAACAGTAATACGTCTTCAGTCTTCATACAAACTGGCCGCTGCCCATTAGAATGCGTGTTTTCCTACTCGGCGCTGAGTAGGCACGCACTGTGACTACTAGAAGTCAGTATACTTGATTAATAGACGTCAGTAACTGTGACGCACACATTGACATAAAATACGGGAGCATAAGGGTTCGGTGTGATCGCGCGTGTTCAAGGTGATTGCACGTTCGCTCGCTGCTCGTTCCCACCCTGCACATTCGCGCTCGCAGCCGCCGCTTTAGTTACATACAACCCTAGTGTCAACGCGAAAGTAGGCAAATAACTCGGCGACAGGCCGCAGATAAACTACTGTTCTGGGTATACTGTGATTACACCATTTTGGCGCATCTACACCACTGTTGCATAGATCATAGTTTTAACTGTTCACAAGGATATCAAGAATTGTTGTGTCAATGTCGCAGCAAACTAGCTTTATTAGCCGTACAATCAACAGCCTAGCCTCTTTACTTAACAGCGTCGTTCAACTAGCGGCCTGAATGATATGCAGCAGCCAGCCAGGCAAAAATCTTATTATTTGCCGACATGGGTTAGTAAGTTGGATAGGTTAGTATAGGAAACATCGAACAGCACGAGCCCACCGAGTGCCAGTAATTTGTGCTATTATAGAATTAGTAAACAGGCTAGGCTGTTGATTGAACGGCTAATTAAGCTAGTTGCCTGCGACATCAACACAACAGTTTGTCAGTATGTATAAGCTAGCGAAATTTACTATAATTTTATCATGTAGTGAAATTTGCCCTCACGAAAATCAGCTTCGATTTAGATGCGCCATTCGATACAAACCACCTTATTTCAAAGAGCTATTGCAAACCTTATAGTTTAAAATATTATGTCCTAAGACAGAATTAAACACGTTGAATTATGACGAAAGATTCTTCTAAATATTTATGATTTGCGTTAAAGTTGACTATACACAGTATAGTCAACACTAATAACGTAAACAGTACCTTGCAGATAGATCAAACAATAACAATATTTGAACACTTATTTAAACCTACATAAACTTAATTGAGCTATCAGCTCCTTTTTAGTAACTCCTGCTGTGCTGGTCACAAATAAATATTTGAAAGAACAAAATAAATATGAAATTTATATAGATTTATATAGATGTAAGGTAATATTTTTTAATTTAATAAATTAAAATCATCGACTTTTTCTTCCGACAACTAGAAGGTTAATATCGGGTTTTGTATTAATTCATAGTAAGGTGGTTTAAGTTTAGTATCACTGCAATTCAATGGATGAAATCATCTGTAATATAGCATTTAAGGACTAATAAACTTTTCATTATGTGTTAATTTCACTTTTTTCATTCATTTTGCATGAAAAGCTAACTAAATATCATTACGCTATTTAGTAGTAATTTCAAATATTCGTAGTGTCTTCTGCTAATTACGTCGTCAGTTTTAGTATTCTGTCTACCTACAACAGCTTAATAACCTAGTCACCTCTTTAATTGTAACAGAAACGCTATGCAACCATATTGTTGAGACTTAGCTTCTTATCGAGTTTGAAGAAATAAGGTCTATCTGACTGTTAGTTATTTAAAGTTCGAAAATATTTTCTTAAAACTATTATTAAGGGGTTACTTTGGTCGAGTCTTTAAATACTTATTATTTAAAGTTCTTACTTATTTATTGTATTGTGACGTTAAAGAATATTCTTGCTTAAACTTTTATACATTCCCATTTCAAATATACCTACCTACATATTTAGTATTGTTCTGTGGGTTTTGTTAGATATTTATTTACATATTAAGTATAGTAATATATCAATTATATTATTAGTTTTAAACTCATGGCCATTAACATGATTTTTTTAACATGATTCATAGATGTATATGATGTATATTAATAGATGTATGATTAAGTTATTGTAACATTCATTTGATGTTTGGGATAATATAGAATAGATAGTATTCCCTTGTCTCGCTCTTTTCAACTTTTAGTGGAATACATAAACTGTTAGTCATTTTTTAGTTACCTATAAGTCTTTTAATTAAAAAAAATATCGTTTCATGCTGATTGAGTGTTTATTTTTATCATTTAATTATATATTTATTTAATATTGTTAGTAATGCAAATATACTATTTAAATAATATGTATTGTTATTAAACTAGGAGACAGCAACAAAGCCGTGAACAATACAGTGGACAACGACACTATATTGAGGAGAAACAACAGCTTTGAGAACGACAAGACGTGAGTAGTTTTTCGTTGCACAATATTTGGTATTAATCAATTATAAATAATCATAAATATAAACAGCATCGACCACATGAGCATGCTAAGCACTAAGTCACCGAAACCATTATGTTGCTGGCCTAATTCTCTAAATCATTCATACAACATTCGCCAGCGATTTTAATATACAATACCTATATATTTTTTAATAACACTGTTGCTAACCAGAACTCTTTACGAAGATGGTGTTGATTTCAGAAGAGGGAAAGGGCGCGTTGTGAGTTTGTTAATAAGCCGATTCGATAAATCAAGAGACTTGGGGCAGCTAAGTGACTTTAATAAGTTAGTCTTATTGTCACGTTAGAGTTTGTATTGTCCGGGGTAGGCGAAGCCGGAGATAGATGGATCATTAACTTTTTCTGCACATGTTTTCATACACAGCAATAGAGAGATTTCGTTAGTGACTAAAACAGAAAGTCTCGCTAGTGCAAAGAAGGAAATATGTGTTGGAAGTAGTGGGAGTCCAGAAGATTACGTTAACACATAACTACAAGTAATGTGCCTACTCTATTACAGATAGATACACTAATAACAATCAGTTTAAATATACATATGTAGTTTAAATTGTTAAATTTCAAAGATTTACCGTGTCGTGACGGCAGAATACCTATCAATATAGTACTGCGAACTATCGAGGGCCATGCGACCTAATGTAACTTTATAGGAAATGAAATAGTTTGGTGTGTAGAGGCCTTGAAACACACCATTATGCCCTGTGATAAATATATTGAGTTTGGCTTGAGTTACGTGCTAACTGTGATCATATCTTTGGTGAATTGTTACGTGCTTTTTTACGTTTTATGTTTCCATATATCATATACTAACTATGCAGATGGCGAGTGTAATAGAGTAAAAATATGTCACTGTGAACGAGTGATATTAACTGAAATATGTAAATACAAAAATATCACTAATTCTCCAATTTAGATAATGTCTACTCGTTGCATTCGCTAACATAATAAACTCTGGCGTGCTGTGGAGAAAACATAACAAGCGTACAAATTAATAGAGAGAGGATTGTTTGGTGGTCATTGTTAATGGTTTTAAAATGTTATAACCATTAACTGTTATATATATATATATATACACATATTACTTATACCTATTACTTACTTACTCACTATAAAGGATGAGACACGGTGTACCGTGAATCAGCCTTAAATCAACATAAAAGTATAATTAAAAAGTAGTAATTTTAAATTTGGCCGTGTGGTGACGGCAGAGTAGAATACAATTGTCACCACCTCAAATCTCTCCCGTGGGTGTCGTACAAGGCGGCTAAGGATAAATCAGTGATGAAAAATGGGCAGCAGCGTTCCTCTTATACCACCCAGTAAAGTACTTTTGTGCCCGATAAATGGCAATAGGCTCGCCACCTATTACATGGGACCGCCGGTCCGGGAAGCGTCGGTGCTAGTTCACCTCTGCCTACGTATGTATGTATGTATGTAATTTTAAATTAATTAATTATTTAAAAAAAAAAAACATTTTAAAATTTAATTTTATATTAACAGACTTCAGTATTTTGATTTATATGGTAATGGTCACTAAATGAATGGATACCGTTAAAAGATTATATGAATAAACCTTTATGTCGGGTTGTGTTTGTTGCCGCCACCATGTGCAATTGTGCATACTTCGTCTCTCATAAGTTGTATGTGATCCAGCACCCAACAAACCATAAGGTCACCAAAAAAATAAAAATAAAACATGTTTCTCCATAGCGCTGTCAGTCAGGGACTAACACCATTGATATATTTGGCTTAGGGATATGTGTTGTACCTGTAAGAGTTAATATTTTATTTTTATAAGTTTACTACCACGATTTACACAAAACATATATGGTCATCTAAAATTTAAATGCATCAATTTCAAGATTGCCATCCAACAGATGATTTAAAAATTCCAAAATGTATTTTTGTTTGAATAATATTGTATTAGTTTATGATAAATTTTCATCATGGATAAATTTGTCATAAATGCATATTCCTAACCAGTTAATTGTAACGTCCACATCCGCAACATGGACGATAATTTAGCTTGTAACATTTATGCTTTTGTTTTGTTAATTGTATGTACCTATGTATGTATTTTATAGAAAATTATATTGTATAAAACAATAATAACATATATTAGTTATCCTTGAAATAAACAAATAAAATTAGAACAAAATAAAAAAATTACATAATTTTATTCCGTTCCACGAAAGGTATACAGTTACTTTATGGAACAAAAAAGAATATTCTTTTTCCATGTGAATTTATCATTGCTTCTTCTCTTTCTTTCCTATCACAGAGCTACGCCCACTGACAGACGAGAAAGAGATGCCAACACATGGTCAGCTCCTGCCACCACACCGCCCACAAACACTACGAACACCACATCACAGACGACAGTCAGGAGGTACGTATATTGATTAGCTTTCCAACTATGAATAAAACTGCGTTATTTTAATTATAAAAAACATGAACTCATACTTTAGTTAGTTGATATTAGTCATATGGCCTGATTCACAATCGAATGGTAAGTTGTGAATAGCTTACTTGGCAGTACAATTGACTTAAATTTCATATTAAAACTGTCAAATGATCTGCCAAGTAAGCTATTAAGAACTTACCATTCGATTGTGAACCAAACCCATAGTCTATAGAACAGACTGCAACCATTCAAAATCTCGTAGAATTATGGCTGATACGTCTTTTGCATTGATTAAGCAAATTCGCATATACCTTTGAATAAACTTTTATTATACTTTTAAATAAAATAATACTATTGAAGAAAAAAATATTTAAAGACGTTTTTTGTGGATCTATAGTCCCATTGACATTTTTATTGATTAATATTTAATTTAAAAAGACATACTATTCATTATGAGTAATTTTTATTACAATGTGAAATTCGCTTGAGAAACTATAGAAAGGTGATGGTGAATATGACTAATATCAAGTAGTTCTATATCGTTATAAATATTATTTTTATATTAGTTTTTGTTTACTTAGTAAATATTTAGTGGTTAGATAAAGGTAAATAAATTTTGAATGGATTTAGTTTTAAATTAGAAAACAGATACAAGACGCGGCTTGAAGATTTTTACATATTCTACCTTGTAAGCATTTTAGTTTACAAATTATTGAATTTAAAACTCAATCGTTTTCAATTTATAGTGAATCGAATGTAAATACCAATGTATCACCCATTAACACTGGGTTGTACGAGGGAATAAAAAACGAAAGTGTCAATATAACTTCAACGCAATTACCAATTTTCGACAAGGTAAATAGCGTTGATATATTTCAGCCGCCTCTTGAACGTATTATACTCCGTCTAATCCTTTATTTTCTATTTGACAGTTCTTATAGTGTTGTGACCAAAAAGTGATTAGTAGATACGATATCGATAATACAAATTCCCTTCTCAGGGAAAACATAATGCTAGATCTATTAAAAAATGCATGTGCGGAAGTAAAGCTGCCATAAATATGGATAATAAATACCTATTGTTAGAAGAACCCAAAATACTATAATTTCGGATTGGAAAATTTATGTGGCCTTAGATAATTAAGAAGAACAAGAATTTATAATAAATGTCGATGAGAGTTCATCGAGCGACAGTGACGATTAATAAGATATTGATTCAAAACATTAATAAAAGTTACCTGTCATTATAATTACATAAAATTGTATAAATTGTTTCACTTCATGTTGACCTATCTATACTTATTTTACTTTCAGTACATTAGAATGCTACATTTGCCGTGTGGTGACGGCAGAGTAGAATACAATTATCACCACCCCAAATCTCTCCCGTGGGTGTCGTACTTGTACGAGTAATGATGAGGAATGGGCAGCAGCGTTCCTCTTATACCACCTAGCAATAGCAATGTAATGTAACGTAACATCACTGTTTTGATTGACATAGAATGTAACTTTTTTGTTATCAAACGTTTTACGTTTGATATCTATCGTATTTTTTTAAAAACTACTGCACATCTGGTCTCAATTAGTTTTAAATTAATATTTTATAAGATCAAGGAACAAAATTAGGCAGTTGTCATATTTTTTTAAACGTCCCATTTAAAAGTGATTTTTTTGCGAAACGTCATACAGCTAAGAGAGCTGTCAAATAGAAAATAAAGGATTGGACGGAGTACAGTATAAAATGAATTATTCCGATTGTATTTATATTGCTTATGAAGGCACTTCACACCTTAGTAAGTTAGTTAAATTTTGTGTACGCGGGAAATCATCGGTTATCATTGAATTTGTAATCTGTTTAACGCGAAATCATCTCTGTGTGGGGGTGAAGTGTCTTTTATATTTAAAAGTAGGTTAATCGTCGTCGTAAAGTAGTAAAGTAATTGTGTCATATATTCAGTTTATGTAATGGTATTATGTATATTATTATCTTCATATTGCATTTTAGTAATAGTAGGTATAATAGTGGTGTGTGTGTATGACAGCACGCCCGAGAGCGTAGAGTCGAACAGTACCAATACCACACCGAGTTCAGCGACGCCGACTAAACTGTCTCCTGGCAACATATTCAAGAATTTCTTCAAGTACCTACAGATATAGTCAAATCTAAAAACGTGTACATGCTTTTGATAGACTCTTAACTATGGCTAAACTATCTAAAGTGTAATTTTCTTGCCATATTCTGAAAGTGTATGCACATTTTTGATAGTGATTGGATGTAGTACTTAGTGCCGGCTTCGCTTGAAAAATAAAACTGTAGTGTTAACAATACAGTGGTTTTATGTTGTAACATGCTGTTTGCAATATTCTTTTCTACCGAGAGACTTATGTTATCGTGCTACGTACCTAAAGCTTGAACTATATCCTGAATAGCTCAAACTTTACCTTAAAAATAATTTAGACTGTTATTGGGCAATACCTAAAGGATATTTTTATTAATATTTAATGAATATAATTATGGACGTTTCAAGCAAAGTTGCCGCTTTTAATAAATATGTGTTTGTGTAGCTTTTCTTTCTACTTCAGTATTGATGCATTTAGTTTTTGTTTTATTTTAGCGCATGATGTCCATTGTGCCAATTTGTGTAGGCGTTATGCATGACGATTATAATAACACATAATATATCCTTTAGATTGTTTGTTTTATTAGTGTTTTGGTTGTGTCGTAGTATAGTATATATCGTAGTTTTGCGAAAGATCAATGCAAAATGGTAATTATCCACAATTTTATTCACACTACAAAGTGCATAAATAATTAACACAGGATTGTTTTCCAACACTCAAAGCGGAATCGAGGAGTGGCAAGATCTGAAGTAGGTTATCACATATGCTAGAACTTAAAAATACATCACGAATATCCATAATCATTATTCAGTAACATCCTCTCCTGTATTTTGATTATTAATGGGTACTCGTGTACTTAAACAATATACAGGTATTTGACACTAGCATTAGGTTATATTACATAGATGCACTTGATTTTCACATTCGCCTCAGTTTCTTATTTTTACACAGAGCAAACATAACTCATGTAAATCATACACATTATTACATTTTCTATTCCTGGCACAGTTATCACTTTCATATACAAAACACAAATTCAGATAAGCAGGTACTTCACATACATATTTTTAATATTTCATCTTCTACAATTCCTCTTTCAAATAATTTTCTTTCAATTCCATTGAAATATTATTAATAATCCAATGGAATTGAAAAAAAATAATTAATTGTGGTGGACAAATTAATTGAAATGAAATGAAATTTATTTGAGCTCAAAAAACAGAGAAATTTGTTTGGTCACTGTTACAATCATTTAGTAATATGATACATGCTCATTTACAATAATTTTTTAACAGCATCACTGGTCTTCACACTAGGATATCCTGTGTCGTGAAGACCCAGTGAAGACCTGTGTTGTATAAAGTAAAGATTTATTTATACATGTCTGTTATTATTACGATACACAATTATTTTACACTAATCTAACCTCCAAATACAAGCACAATGTAAAACAAGGCTTTTCGCAAAATTACTTCAATAATGCTAATATTTTGTCCTACGAAATTCACTTACGAACCGGTGTCGTTAATCAACATCTGTGTTGTGTACCCAGGTCGTTCGTGCCCCCGGTGCGAGACGAGGAGAGCGAAACGCAAAGGAAAGCGCACGCGAAACGTGTAAGAGAGACACGGAGATCGACGCAGGGCGTCACGCTGGACGAGATCAAATCCGCCGAGCAATTAGTCAAGAAGAAAGCTGGCAACGGGACCGCGGAGAGCCCGTTTCCAGCCAGCCTCAAGAAGAACGAAGATGCCACAGTACCTGCCAATACAGATAACGGTTCGGTAAGGACAACATTCACCTCAATGTGGGAGAGTTCACTATGTTAGCAGAGGTTGAAGGGTCGTAATTATAGTAGGTGATTAATGCTTCAAGAAGTAACCGGGTTTATGGTTAATGGGCTATAGTAATTTACATATATGTAATATGAGACGTAACTAATTAAATATGTATTTTAACAAGGTTAAAAGGGTTTATTTTGTCTACTGTTCTATTTTTATGTGTATTTTTTTAGAGAACCGACTTCAAAATCTGCTATAGTAAAAGTAATTTGAGCTCTATTTGTTGTACATACGTTGAGATTGTAATTGTGTGTTGATGTCGGTTTAAACACCGTTCACCGATCCTCCATGTTTGCTTAAAGTAATTAATTATTGTTATTCATTTAAGTGTGTCGCTCTTGCTAATACGACAATTGTCATATTTTTACTTCATGCTTCATAAATTTATTGATATTTTCAGAATAATGTTTCAGAGTAATGAAATACTGCCCATTTTTTTCACGCATTCTTTTAAATTATTTCAACAGTTTATATTAAAAAAGAACTCGAATGTATGTCTTGTAGATTATTTAAACTATTACGGATTAATTTCTTAACATTCCTAATAACAGGGTATCGGCTTTAATCGCACTGCGATGCTGGAAATAGGCATATTTAACTTGGATTCAAGGAAACACCGGTGTATAGTGAGTAACATTTGTTACTTAGGCGCGCAGCAGCGGCGGCGATGTCGCGGTGACTCTCGCGCTAGCCTGTGCGACCGCCACCGCGACTGCGACGATCGCGGCGAACAGCGAGCGACGCCCCTCGTGGCGGCTCAGGCTCGATCCAGCTAATAAGGTGGCTAGGCATTGTGTTAGCGCGACTGTCCTTCCAAATGTGGAATAGGGATGATGACACTAAGAAAGAATCACTGATATAATGATTTATAATAATAATTTAGGATAAGGAGATTCGTTAATAGTCACTTGTTATCAGATTATACGTGTCATTGATATTTATTTTATAAAAATAAAAGTCCAAAACTTAGCAATCCCCCATATTTGCTTAAACGGCGCGTGACGTCATTATTTAGTTATCTCCATTTTGACATTTTATTTGCCAATAAAATTCACTAGTTTAATATTGAAACTGGCCTTTTTACGGAATAGTGACGTCACACAGATGCCATTTCTATTTTGGCGTTTTGGCGGAAATTTTAAATTGCATTATTCAAAACATGTTTTTTCTATAAAAATCGAAAATTTTTACAAAAATATAATATTACTTATGAGTTAAGAAAAACATAGTGTAGTTTTTCAAAATTAGTCATCATGCCTATTGCCTTTTTATTTCTAATATCACAATACAAATAAAAAGGTACACTCGAATTTATACTTCCTTGAATGTGGTGTTGAAAATGTAACATAGTGATCGTACGCTAGTGGACTCCTCTTGCTTGATGTTCAGTTTATTGTGGTGAACTGTCTACTCGGTTTTCGACTTCTTTTCTATACTTTACTCACTTTATGTATGTATGTTATTTTTTTGCACTGTGCTTTCTGTATTTGGTATTTCAAATGCGTTAATAAAATTGAGATATATGGTTTTACTTTTCTTAATATAGATGGCGCCAGTAACAGCTAGGTAGGTCTGCCGGATTGCTTACAATTATAATGGGGTATTTATCGTTGTCTCTTGAAGTCATCAACATTCTACATTAGGCGTGATTCGCGGTTATTTCATCTAATTCATTTCGAAGTGCATTTGAAGCTTTATATTTTTTGAATTAGATTCCATTCATGCTGATCCGGTAGAGAAAAAATAACGTTGAATGTGCCAGCCCCTACTCAATCCGTGGATGTCGTAAAATCGACAAAGACAGATTACCTGGTGTACAAAAATAAGCACCTTAGGCCACCCGAATTGTAGAGAGCAAATCACCAACAGCAGCGTAACCAAAGAGGATTGGTGTCAGTCAGGCAAGCGGTCATCTAGATTTGGTGTTACAAATCTTATGCAAACTGCATTGGAATGTTGTCAACCCAAGAACACTTAAAAAACAAAAACAATTTGAATTGAAAACAATTGGTTTTATAAAATTAAAAAAGAACTTTTTACCAACTCTGGCCATGTTGCATGCGGATACTTCCATTGAACCGTGTTTGCATAACAATTATGACGCGAACCCGCTTAAGTGATAGCAATTCTCGAAGTTTTACAGACATACATAAATTACGCCTATTTATCCCCCAAGAGATGGGCAGAGGTGACATTTCGGCAACTAAACTTACTATGTTAAGTCCCAAATAATAGGGGGCTGTTGCTAGGTGGTATTGTTACAAGGACGCTGCTGCCCATTCCTTGTCATGTTTTATTTAAGTGTAGTTTTGAATTCCTGTTATACTATTCTGACCAAACTTTGTTTAAAGTTTAAGGACTGATGGAATGAATGACTCTTATAAGCGGATGAGATAACAATCTAAAAATAAATTCGTGTTAACTCATTTTGCTGCTGGCATAAAAGTAATCTGGGTCTCGGCAAATGTTTTCTCTGAAAGCTACACGCGATATGTTTATATGCTTCGATATAGTCTATAAGTAAATACATGTCTTAAATATAAGGAAAACATATTTCTTATTAAAGTTGTAAAGAGGATCTGACTTCGACAAAGGTTCATATTTTAGTCTTATTTCAATGTCCTTTCACAATCGGTATGCATGGTATAAGATATACTAAAAACAAATAAAGCATTTTATGAGAAATTTTTGATTAACATATAGTTAACAGTTACCTACTTACAAAAACAAATTTTAATGTTTTATAAACTCAATTTAGTATGCTTGTGCGTGTATTATAGCATAGCATGTGTGCCTAATATAAATGTTGTCGTACTCATAAATTATTAACTGATATTCAGTGTTAGTATAAGAATAATGTCGTCTCTAACTCCAGATACTTTATTAAGAAATATTTCAATTAATTATGACTACAGCTTGACGTTCTTCTCTATGTCTTTAAAAGGTATGTCTAAATACGTAAAATCCGTTTGTAAAATATTGAAAAGAATTATTGATTATATTAGTGGAATTGTTTAGGGGTTTTAATAATCTCACTTTACGCAGTTTGAACTGGAGGACGCCGGTAGATCGTCCCCGAGGGCAGTGGCGAATGCAACAGAGACAACGCTCACGTTGCCACTGCGGCGTCCGCCGGCGGGCTCCACCGCGAATACTACTTCTCCCCCGGCGAAAGAGCGGGAGAAAGGTAACTTGATTTTGTCTTGTTCAGCCAAATATTGTTTTTTTCAGGCAATAAGTGGCATTGTACACACAAAAAGTTATATCATTCTGTGAATCATTAAACATTCTGCGAATATACAGATAATTGCACACACGGTTCCTCGTCAGTCGGAGTTTGGGAGACACCAGACAGAAAGGCGCGAAAGATACAATTAGCCTTCTCGTATTTCTACGAAAAGAGCCAAAAATTTATTCAACTATAATATTATCACTGTAGCATTATCACTCTACAATGTCACTTATTGTCGAACTCTAAATACAGAAAACAGCAACGACATAATCATGATACACGGATAGATGGCAACGAGACGATAACTCTTAGCATTCCATGGATTCACAGGCACAGGGTCATAGTGCGGCAAAGAGGGAAGCTAGTGGCAGCGCCTGGGACCCGCGACCCAAGCGCAGGTTTAAGGGATCCCTTGACAAATAGTCAACATTCACCTCCACCACCCCGACTTCTCTCTCTGCCTAGCAATATTTGATAAGATTCCGCTAGAGCTGCTTTCTATCTTGTTCTAAAGAAATTTGTGAAAAATTACCAATTTCATAAATTAGTACCTACTTCAATAAGTAAGTCCTGTAATACTCCTTGGTCTCTCAAGTACTGTCAAAATGTGTTTACGCTGTTTTAGATTTATCTTGCGTAGGTTCAATCTGCCCTTCTTATGTAAGTGTGCTGTATTTGTACAAAATTCTCGTAATTCTATTTTAGTTATTTAATTTCAATAACAAATTAAATCATATGAAATAAAATGACCACCTTGAGACTATTTTCACAGCGGATGAAGAAAAAGATCGAGAAAGCAGTTCGGAAAGCAAATCTTCTAGCAATGCGTCGCCGGCGAGCACTCAAGCGGCACTCAACGTAATCCAGCGCAGGCGCAGGCCCAAGCGACGTTCCACCGGCGTCGGACAAGTGGACATGGATGTGTGTATACATGATACTCTATTTTTGTTGATCTGATTTTGAAGTATGCTCATTCATGTCTGTTAATCAAATCTTAGATTGCACATCCATAGGTGCAAAATAACCATACAAAGTTTATAAAGCGGGAAAAAAAATCGCTGTTATATAAGGAAACGAAATAATAAAAAGTTATCTCAACTTATAAAAAAAAAACAATTTAAACATTCTGTTAATATACCGCTCGCTCATCGTCAGACGTAGTTCGAGAGACAATAGACAGAACGGCGCGAAATAGACAATAATAGCATTCTCGTATTTTTTTATAGCCCCAAATTTACTCAACTACTGCTACTGTGATATCTCATAGTAGCATTTTTTATAATCGATGTATCGTCTCAAAATTATTGATATAGGTAATACTCGAGTCGAATGACATTTGCTCTGAACTAGGACAATGACCTCAGTTGTCTATTCTAAATATGCATATGCGCGATTTCTCTAATATTTATCCGATAAAACGGAAATATCGACTGGTTTTATTAGAATCATGTGATTCATGTTTGAGTTGTTCTAATGTTAAACCGCATATTTTGAAAGCTTATGCCAAGCATAGTATCTAGTGCATAGTTTATTTTAGCAATCGATGAGACTATAATAAAAATAGAATATGTACTTTTCTGTCTTCTGTCTATAGAAATAAAAAATATTCCCTAACGTATCGTGCAATCTGCACGCAATAACAGAAGTTTTGAAGGTAGACAGATGGTTGATACATTTATCATTACTGTTTAGAGCTGTATACGTGCTTTAACTCGTTGATTAAATTGAGAGATTTCTCAAGAATGTTACATAAGGTTTCAAATTGAAAATACAATGTAATAATTTTTCTACCAATATTTGTATATTTATACTGTTTTCTTAGACTGAGTACCGATTAATATAACAATTACATAAAAAGAATGACAGTTAAAATGTAAATAATTAAAGTAGACACAATACACAGTAAATTAACATGCAATGCATTTTCAAATCCTTATTTTTCTGACAGGATATTGTAAATGACCGTGGTGGAGGTGGCGAAGGCGATGGAGAAACAGAAACTGCTCAGGTATGTATTTTTATATATAGATTATTATGGATAATTATATTAGTAGTATAGTATTATTGTGTTTTAGAACTATATTTTTATTAACATTTATAAAATATATGATATTCGTTACTTATGCATGTTCACTTCTGCATGTGTACTTTTGAGTAACTTCTATATTACAACAATATTATAATGCGATAGGCTCGGAATCGCTCGAGATGTTACGGGGAAGCCTTTGCCCAGCTGTGGGATCCTACAGGCTAACGAAAATAATATCTTGGGGTATCTCGTGTCAGACGTTAGTCTTAATATATTTAGTCATGGTATTTTTATACTGCAATCATTCGTCACAACATGTCAACACGTCGTGTTTATCATGAAGAAAAGTCTATACATTTAAATTTAAATTTAATTTGGATTCATAAAAAATAGTCCTAAACATCAAATGCTAGTGTATTATTTTGGAGATGACCTCCATATCTAAATTTATTTCTTTGCTGTACATTCTAATATAGCTTTGTGTCAGTTATAAAAAGTAATCAATATGCTAAACTAAAGAAAATTTCTTTTTATAGTCATATGCTGCCCACTGGAAGCAATAAAAACTTTTTCATTGTTTCCAAAGTCAACGGTTTCGTGAATCATTCCTAACTTTTGGGAACGAATGTTTAATGGTATTGTTAGATTTTGTGCAGTTAATTAAAACACTACCCACATGCTTAGTGTTATTTAGTTACGAATGTATTATAACAGGTGCCTTGTGTATAAGTGGGTATAATTTAAAACAAAAAAACTGCGCCGAAATACGTTTTTAGAAAACGACTAAATCTGGAAACCTATATTAGTCAGCACACCGTAAATGTGCGTGCGTACCATTTTTCGAACAAAGCAAGTAACGTAAAAGCTTTTATTATACATATATTCAAACTGAATGTTTGCGGATATTACCGTAAGGTCCTATAAATTGGAATCTGAACCAGGTACCAGGTAACTATTATAAATATAAATATTTTTACACACACCTATCATCTAGCCCAAAGTAAGTAGCTTAAGCACTTGTTTTATGGATACTAGATGACGGACATATTATTAATATAATTATGTATATACATACATACATACATAAATCACGCCTATATCCCCGAAGGGGTAGGCAGAGGTGAACTAGCACCCACGATTCGCCAACTATGTCTAGTCCCATGTAATAGGTGGCGAGCCTATTGCCATTTATCGGGCACAAAAGTCGCAGTACATTTGCTAGGTGGTATAAGAGGAACGCTGCTGCCCATTTCTCATCACTAATATATCCTTAGTCGCCTTGTACTACACCCACAGGAGAGATTTGGGGTGGTGACAATTGTATTCTACTCTGCCGTCACCACACGGTTATATAAATGATGTATATAAATGTTGAAAATCTACTACATAAACATATACACAACCATGACTCGGAAACAAACATTTATGGTCATCACAAAGTTTGCCCCTACCAGGATTCGAACCCAGGACCTCTTGGCCAATACCCAGCAATTTGAGCCTTCGACCAACGCGGCCGTCGAAAACTATTATGTTACTTATATTACTGGGCGGTATATAAGAACGCTCCTGCCCATTCCTCATGTGTACTTTTTCTATGTAATATTATTTAAATAAAATAATATGACATATTCAGTAGGGAAGTGAATCAGTAGGTAATGTAGAAATAAGACAAGCAGAAATTATGAAAATTTATATTCTAACTGTCCTGGCCAAATTAAATGACTGTACTAGGTCAGCCGGCTAATTATGTTATACAGGTGATGTTGTTTTAAATACGCCAAAGTCACTGTTTTAAACCTTAAAGTCGCCTATTACGACATTCTCAGGAGAGATGGGTGTAATTGTATTCTATTCTGCCTTAACTACATGGCGTCGTCACATATAATCAATAACCATTATTATCATACATGAGTAATCATTATATGTCTTAACCATTGCGTTGTTTGCTGTAAACATAAACTAATGGTTGCTTGATCGATGTGAAACATTGAAACAGTTAATAGCTCTTTAAAGCAGGTGTCAAATAACAAGGTTTGACCAGTGTGTGATGATTACGCACTGCGAGTGCAATTAGTTAATATCATCTCGTGCAAATCGCTTCATTAGTGGGTGTCGGGCACGCATCACAGTGACAGCGTTGCGTTTGTGACACCTGCGTTTTTCGATGACTAAAATGATGTTGCGTTCTTTATTAAATATAATACTTATTGTTTTTTATTAAATTAATGATTCTACATTTATGAGGGTTTTCTTTATACTTAATTGTGTCGTAAACTCTTAACTTACTTCTTGAGAGCTTTTATTCAATCGCTTTAATATGTACAATGTTTTGTTTCAAGTTCAAATATTAGTCCAAATACTTATTTTCGTTTCGAATTATTTATCAACTCTAATCACAAACCTTCCACAATGATTTATTGTTAATTAAGTCCAGTAAAATGTATGTGCCACTACTCGTAAATATTTCGATACATTAATCGAGTAGTGTTTAATTACTATAACGACGGGCTTTTTAAAGCTCGCGATCTTTAATATTAAATATTTAATTACTAGATCCGTACACGTTCGACTAGGTAGTAACGTTAGTGCTAATTTTAAAATATTTTAAATCTCGTGCGGTTAAGTCATCGCACCAATCGTAGCCGTACGTCATCTTAGCGCTCCGAGTCGGTCTACACGGCATTGACGTCAGCAAACAATACCCGTAGTATTTTTAGATGCCCAACTACATTAATCAAAAGAACAGTCTAATACACCCGCCGGTAATCTTCTGGCAGAAAGCGATATTCGTTGTACACCTGACCTGACTGGTGACCAGCCATTGTACCATTAATCGAGATCTTTCCATGTCAGCTATTTATTTACTAATTAAATCAGTAGCAACGCAATCCATTACCTATTATTGTAAGGTGTTCTAGTTACAATATTTCTATTTAGTTTACCTGGTTCACTACGGTTTTGCCGTATGGAGAAAGTTTTTTTAATTCAAAAGTTTACTCTACGGAGTGTTGGTGAGGAACAATATTCTTTTTATGTTTGGAGTTGGTTTGCTGGAATATTCTTACCAAAACATTTGTGCAGTTTCGTTCCGCTCAAAGTTTTCTTATGCAGGTTCGAAAAAGCATTACATTATATTATTAAATAGATATAATTATATACGTAAAATATTTATGCGAGGGTACCCGTTGACTTAGAACTGGAAGTTAAAAGGTTAGAGAAATGCATCAGGACATAAGTTTCTAAATTATTCTGAACTTTTTCATTGTTTTTTATTATAATTCTATAATATAACCAGGAATAGGCAGAAGCGTTCCTGATGCACATTACTGTAATTAAGAACCCGTAGATGTCGAAGAAGACATGGGTTGGCCTCATATTACATTGGACCGGAAATAAGCTGGCGAAACGCGGTTGTTAAAGTACCTCTATGTCTACTCCTTAGGGGGAAGAAAGGCTTGATTTATGTGTATGTATGTTCTCATCACTTTATTAAATATATATCTGAGACTGATCTATTCAGTGACTGTTTTGACATCGCGTAAGGATAATTACCTACTAGCTATTTCACCTCAAGGCTTTTTAATCATTTATAAATTAAATGCGTGGCGGTAAGCGTCCTGTGATTTATGGACACTTGTTCGGACACTTCCCGTATTATTTCTATTTGATTCAAAATAACCAAGTCCACTAATTCGAACTCAAGGTTTTTATCAAGATCGCAGATTCGCAGTGGTTTACGTGCAAGTAGTGCACGACTGTTGCATGCTGTTTTGAATTTTCATTCTTAGTAAATACAGTTTGTTTTTAGAAATTCTGAAGTGTTTGCACCTGCTAATTGCGATGCTATCTGTAAATGAGCAATAATATTAATATGTTTATGTCATCAAGAAGTCCAGTTCACCTTATGCAAAATTTTAATTTATGACTCAAATAAACATGAAACGCATTCAACATCATAATTGTTCGCACGAGATACCGACATTGTCACTTTGCGATATGATTGGAAACTAAATACAACGTTGAAAGGTTTCAATTGACGCGCAACACTGTTGATGATGATTTTAGGTAGGTAGTAAGTACCTAATAAGAGTTTACACTTATTATGATGATACAAAAGATTGCAGAAAAACTTCGATATATATTATTATATTCGAGCAGGAATCAAACCACCCGACCAACTAACATTTAATCTTGATATAATTATTGTAATAATGTTATTTTATTAAATAGATATATACGTAGGTACGTAGGCAGGTATAATAAATATAAATTATGTTTATAATTATAATCCAATAAATAAAAATTTGTTATCGAACTCATCCGTAACAGCTTGACCGATTTTTATGATTTTTTTTTGTGTAGGTATATTGAGCAGTCTGGGAATAAATAGGTCGTAGACTAATATTTTTTATAACCCTAGGTGATAAGGACAAAACAACGTTTGCCGGGTCAGCTAGTTATTGATAAAAATTATACATACATACACACATAAATCACGCTTATATGCCCGAAGGGGTAGGCAGAGGTGAACTAGCACCCACGATTCGGCAATTATGTTAGGTCCCATGGTGGTGAGTAAATAGGTGGCGAGCCTATTGCCATTTATCGACAAAAGTCGCAGTACATTGCTAGGTGGTATAAGAGGAACGCTGCTGCCCATTCCTCATCACTGATTTATCCTTAGTCGCCTTGTACGACACCCACGGGAGAGATTTGGGGTGGTGACAATTGTATTCTACTCTGCGTTCACCACGCGGCGGTTAAAAAAAATTATGGTATGAACATTATCGTAATAATTCTAATAAACTCATATCAAAACATACGGTTCATACAGTATAAATCCTATAGAAGACTATAAATCCAAATTGTTCTGATTTCTCGTGTTCAATCTGGTCTGCGTGGTTGTTATCATAAATATGTCGTAAAATTTGAAGTGAAATGTATTTAATATAGACTATATTAGTTTTAGCTTTTACTGCCGTCAATCATAATTCAAATCGTACTAATCATATTTAACAATTAATTACCTATTTGTCCTAAGTTGGCGTTCTAGTCAAATATTCGTTCATATGGACACTGTCAAGTCTTCACGGAACTAATGGATTAGGGCGTGCTATGTTTTAACGAATGACTTACAGGATTGAAAATAATTGACGAACAGGATTGAAAATAATTATATAAATAGTTTGTACCGTGCCAAATATAATATTTAAATAAATATATAATATTGTTGGCTTATTAGGTACCTACGTGCTTTAAAATAAATTAAATTACAAAATACATAAGGTTTAGGTTTACCATGACGTAGTTATATCGTGCGTATTAGTAAGATTTAATAATAGATGGCGTTTAAAGATGAACAGTGCCAGATCTAGCGCGGATGTCGAACAGTTATTGACCTAACATTTTGATAGTCCAAAACTACAAATCAATACATGTTAGATAAAAAAATATTTTACAAATTGTATGATTCGTAGTTTTCGCAGAACATACAATTTGTACATTATGCCTATATAATATTGAGTTTCCAATTTTTTGTGAATATTACTATGTCCTTAGCCCATAGTAGGTTTTCAATTACTATCGATGGATTGATTTTAAATTCGAATTTTTTTTATTTTCTATTGTATGCTATGTTCTTTACTTTTCATATATATATACGTAATACGATTTACATTTACGTAACTTTAAATACGGCCTGTTTGAAGTTTTGTTTCAGATAATTTTTGAAATATTGAACGGTAACACTTTTGAAAGTTACGAACGTTTTACATTATCACACCAGAAGTATAGTAAAGGAAACATAAATCAGAATATGAATTGGTCCGCGCGAAGTATCTTGTTAACAGATAGGTTATGCGTGGCGAAACTCTCTGGTAGCAGCTTAATTTATTGTCGATACTAAAAAATTTACTCGCCCGCAGAATGAAACGGCGATGCGAGACTTACTGATTATGCTCATACATAGGGACATACATAAATAACGCCTCCTTTCCCGTTGGGGTTTGCAGAGATGTTTCAATACTCGCTTTTCGATTGCTTATTTCAGGTCACATTTAATAGGGGGCCTTTTGCCATTGAAAGGTACTTTCATCGCAGTAATTTACTAGATGGTGCACCAGGAATGCTGCTGCCTATTCCTCGTTATATTGGTCGCCTTGTACGACACCCACGAGACAGACAGGGGTGACTATTGTATTCTTTTCTGCCGTCACCACGGAAAAATTTATGACACCGTCTTTATGACTTTTATTACCATTATAATCTTTAGGGCCTGTTTCACAATCGACAAGTAAGTTCTGAGTAGCTTACTTGGCAGTTCTATGACATATATTTCGTATTACAACTGTCAAATGATAGCCAGGTAAGCTACTCGGAACTTACTTGTCGATATTGAAACAGACCCTCAAAGTGCATAATTGTTTGTTAATGAATTGTGATTCGGGTTCACCTTATCAGTAATAAATGCAGAATTCCAATTCTTTTATATTTGGTCCAGTTGCGTGAGAGAACTACGGCACGGCTTAAGTGATTCATCAGTGTATGAGTGACATAGGAGCAGTTATTTATGCATACTCTCAAGATCGGTGACACGCAAACGCAGGGACTGTTTTTGGCATTGCATGAGGCATGATGACTCGACAATGATTTCGTTTCCAGTGTCTGTGTTAAAAAGGAAAAGGTTGACGCCGTCAAAACGCTGCTTACTATGATATATACTTTAAAACTGTTTCTAACAAAATTGAATTTCCTTTTGCAATACAAAGTGGCCTGCTGACCCTAATATAGCGATACCAATGACTCGATAAGAAATTCAATGAACGACTTGAGTTCACGTTAAAAATTTGCAATTGTAGATTTCTTGATTTACTTACTTGCAAGCAGTCTAATAAATACTCAGCAAGGTTTGAACATTCTGTGAAGGAGGTCAAGGTCATATCGTTAATGCGTATGTACTCAAATCAGATGTATATTTATATACCCTAGGGCTTGATCATGTTTACAATTAATAGTTAAATGTGATTAGTATGTCAATGTTGGCTCCAGTCCAGTGATGGTACAGCTTTATAATCGAGCATAAATCTAGTCTAACTGCCTCGTCCTTAATCTTCTTCCTAATCATGCATTTTATTTACACATTAAAAGTCAAACGAAAGATATTCGGCAATTAACGGATTATCGCATTTGTTTAATGTGTGAAAATCAAATACAGATTTTGATTTAATAGTAATTTTTGTACCTTACCACGAAACCTGTCATGTGGATTCATTACATTTTTGTTTTGTACGATTTTGATTACGATTGCTAATCAAACAGTGTAGATAAATTCCTACATATGAAGTTTTAATGTTTTATGAACACATAAGGCTAATAGGTTTTTATATTAGTCTAGCCCCGAGTGAATGAATTATGTTCATCGTCCCCATCTTCCTGCTCATTCCCTGGTTATGGGCTACGAAGGGAGTCCCCGCAGTCAGTGCAGTATGCTACCTCTTCCAATCATATTAGTCACATGTCATCGAGCCATCTATTCTCTATTTATTCATATCATATATCACATCGGCAAGGTCCTAGTGATGAATGAAGTTATTTGAAAATGATGGCGATTAACATGTCGGCAGATCTTTGAATGGACAGAGTAATTACATACATACAAACATAAATCACGCCTATATCCCCGAAAGGGTAGGCAGAGGTGAACTAGCACCCACGTTTCGCCAATTATGTTAGGACCCATGTAATAGGTGGCGAGCCTATTGCCATATATCGGGCACACAAGTCGCAGTACATTGCTAGGTGGTACAAGAGGAACGCTGCTGCCCATTCCTCAGCCATCACTGTTTTATCCTTGTACGACACGCCTTGTACGACACCCACGGGAGAGATTTGGGGTGGTGACATTTGTATTCTACTCTGCCGTCACCACACGGCTTTACAGAGTAATTGAAATGACAATATTCTAAATCTATACTCTCAAGGTCTTGACATATGTTGTGGATGATTATGTATCATCGGTATACAACTATGATTACAATCAAATGCATTAAGGGTAAGTTTTCTACGTCAATCGAGCAAAATAAAATCTCGAACAGACCAACCAGCTAGTGTACATTTATAAGATTTAGTAATTTGAAAATATTTCACCACATAAACAGTCAACGTGTGACATAGCAAGATTAGGACCTTGTTAAATAGACGAAATTAATGCCACAGTAAGCAGCTGTCGCAAATAGTGTGTACCATTTACTGTCGGTCACATATTTACTCTAATTTCAGCGTTAAAACTAAAATATTAGACATTTTATTATTGCGGTACTCCGTGTCGTAATCGATAGTGTTCTTATACCATATTGCAACAAAAGACATTCTAGTATAAATAAATATAATATTATATATGGGAGATCGGTAATAATAACCTGTGTATACAAACGTATGTATCCACACGACCTGCGAGATACAAACCTAATAGCCAATCTAAAATAAGATTTTAATATTTTGTAACAGTCGGATTTCTTCGCTGGTTTACGAAAGTATCCGATGGGGCCGTTTGGTTCAAAATTCCAGTTAAATCCATTAGAGTGGTCCAAAACATTCGGTATCTAGGCCACTCCTGAAACTCAGCAGTGTAAACTTGAAAATAGAAATCTATTTATAGGCGGTCAAAACAAAGCTCACCTCTCTGACTTAACACAAATTATTGAGTCTTATTTATTTTAGTTTTTCAATGGATCATTGAATGAATATTGCTTTTACTTTCCTGTTCTCATTTTCAGTGGTCGGTTACTTTATTGGTTGATGGCACAAAAACATTTAACGAAACGTGTCAGACGTTTATATAAATAACATACATACATACATACATAAGTCACGCCTATATCCCCGAAGGGGTAGGCAGAGGTGAACTAGCACCCACGTTTCGCCAATTATGTTAGGTCCCATGTAATAGGTGGCGTTAAATAAATAATTATGTGTTAATTTTACTTTTTATTGTAGCGATCGACTTATTATGGTCGTAAGAAACTAAAGTTGTACATTTCTTCGGACTATATAGGTTGTTGGGTGCACGGGCGCGTATATTTAGAATAACTCTCATGTACCTGAAAAAGCAGGGCGCCCCCGCTTATGGCCCCTGCCTCCCAACCACTTGGCAATTATCGAGGGTGCCGATAATTGATTGATGGGACGTGCCGCTGTATGATTAGCTGCTTCTGGTCGTTAAATTAGTCTAAAAGATCGACTTCTACCAAATACAAATATTAATTTGTTTAGTATAACACAGCTCCTATTCATTTTATATTGGCTTAGTCGCACTTAAAATTTTATTTGCAAACTGAATAGTGTCACCGTCCGATATTTTAGTACAATTTCCCTTTTCAACATTTTACTGTCATTCTTTATTGACAACCATTTACATCCAATGCGGGCAAATTCTGGCCACTTTATTTATATTCACAGGTGATAATTTCTTTTCGGGCACACGAGTATTCCCCTATCGTCTGCCGCCGCTACAGTTTATCACTGGCGACCACGTCGCGTAGACCTGCGGTCCGTCGTGTCGCGTGGGCGGCGACAATATTTTCACTCGCAGCATTAAAACTTGGAAAACAGTCAGTGTGTTTTCATGTCTCGCGCCGTACACCGGCCCTGTTATATTTGCGTTGCCGTGATATGTGATTGAGGATGAGTCGGAAACAGGATAGGTATAGCTCGCGTCCGCGGAGCCTCACCACCCACTATGGGTCCTCACCGAGCATGCTCGGCTCGATGTTCAGTTCACAGTACAACCCTTCGTACACAAATAGTTATTCCAATTACAGTAGTCCAACGGCGTACAGAAATTTCAATCCGTATACGGCAGGACTCGGCAGAGCAACATCCAATTTGGGAATTTACGGAGGCACGAGTTCTGGATACGGGGGAGTGTATTTGAGTGGGGCAACACTGGGATCCTTGAACTTGATGACTCCAGTGTTGAAAAAGTTGGACAAGAGATTGTTGGCCAGTCAAAAGAACTTTAAACCCAAGCCAGTGCCCGCGGCCCCTGTTAAACCGCCAGAGGTGGTTGATGCTGTGGCGGCGGTAGATCCCGCCGAGGCAGAGCCGCCTCCAGTGAGGCCCGAGAGAAAATCCCGCAACAAAGGCGCAAATCTCAACAAGGAAAAGTCACAATCTCTCACTTCGTTAAATTACGGTGCAGGATTGAACTCCAGGACTCTTAGTTTGAACTCTCTCGCTTCAGATGGATATTGTGTACGTATATACAGTAGCGCTCTGTGTATTGTGTGTGGCCTATATAAAAAGTTGACGCTGCTAAAGGAGTAAATATGGGAGTGAGATAAAATACAGATTGAATAATAATAATATTGATGAATAAATTTTCCACTGAAGGTAGCAAATCCTTGAATTTATTTACATTATACTCGTTACTATTATTAATTGCTCAATCAAGTCTTGAGCTTAGAATGCCTTTTATGTTGTTATGCCTTCACTGTGTATGGTGAAGGTAATACTATAATAGATATAACACGTAACAATTTTCAAACGTTATAACGTAAAAGGATAACGAGAACACATATCTATATTTAGTCTTGTGACATCAGGGACAAAGCAGTATTGATGCTATATTGGTATAATTATTATCTTGTTGAGAAATGTATGCCACTGATCTTACGGTATAACTCTTTTTAAACATAAATTTTATTTTAATGGTCTTTGACGTTACCGATATGGTTTTTTCTTAATAATCCATTTAAGATCTAATCCATGTAATGTTCCGATAGGGATATTTAACCCTATATTTTTCTATCCATAGGGAAGGCCTGTGCCCCAACAGTGGGAACATTAAACGGCTGGTGATGATGATGTTATTATTCATTATTTCGGCACCCACAGCAAAGTATAACTTTATATTTTTATAAATAATTAAGTATTTAAATATACCTACTATCAAAGATGTGAATTTAGATAAACACAAAAATATTGGAAACGTATTAATGCTGGTTACAATACGAAATTTGGCAAAAGTTTTGAAAATAAATGTCTAAAGAGGAATTCTAATCAATATGAAATTGTACTGAATATACCGTAACCACTTTAAAGATACATTTTATAACTTAGAAATGTACTGTCTGTTAGGGAATTTACTAAATATTATGTTTATAGAATTTAAAACATACACAACATAATCCGTTTCGACTAAATTTGTTCGGTTTAATTTGTGCTAGCTATCGTAGACGGAGCTGTTACATTATTGCTGATGTTATTTCACATTTTTATGGCTTTTATGGGTACTCATAGTATTTTATTTGATGAAAAGGGTTAAAAGAATTGTTTAATATTTATAGTTAAGTTATAATAATGTTATACATAAATTACGCATATTCACCCTAAAGGAGGTCATTTAAATCGGAGCATATTACTACGTACGACATCCGCGATTATACATATTGGGGGGTGTTGACAATTGTGTTCTACTCTGTCGTCACCACTGGGCTTAATTAAACTTATCGTGGGCTTCAAACCAGAGGGGCGTATAAAGAAAGCACATTTTTTTACTAAGGCAATCGTTTCTAATTTTATCATTAGACACATGCAAATTTTTAATTATGTTTCTACACTGGGGATAAAATTGACTGTGTACCAAGAGCGAACTTTAAACTTAGCTTTCAACAAAACTATGACCTACGTAACAATGAACATTAACCAATAAAGTCGCTGATAAAGCGAAACAAATCAACGTTTCAACGCCACCTAATATTTTTAAGTTATTAAGTTTTTTTTTTGTCTCCTGGAAAGTAGGGACTAGCTTATACGCCCCTTTGGCTTGAAGCCGACGATATACTAATGTTTATTTTTATTATTATGAACTAGCCTACAGTTGTGCTTCACGTATTTTACAGTCTGGCAGCGAACGCACAGAGGACGGCGAGGAACGTGACTACAAGGCGCTCTACGAGGCGTCCGCGAACGAAGTGCGGCGTTTGCGCACCCTGCTGAACACCTCCGAGCACCAGCTGCGTGATGCGCGGGCGACGATCACCAGGCTCACACAAGTGGTACGTGACATAGCGGTATAATTTGCGATCAAGGGCTAGACTATGATTATAGCTCGAAAAGTTCGTGTGCGGACTTCCTGCGGGGTGAGAGACGGTGGCGGCGACGGGGGATGTTAGCGGGGGCGGGTGATGCGGGGAGGACGGAGAACTCGTACAATACAGCTTACAATACCTCAGCCCCCCGACGGCTCTCACCCCGCAGTAAGGTCGCGCACGAAGTTGTCGGACTATAGTTATAATGCTCATGACACGCTTCTTTGGTTTTTTTTTTTTTTTTAAGTTTGCGACTGTTGGCGCTTTAGTTTACAAGAGTGAAAGGAGATGTTCTGGACTGGCCCATGCTCAAAAAATTGAGAAACAATAAATGGATCTCGAATATTTGCAACTATAATAAATATAAATATGTAATGTATAGTTTTTTGGCTTAAAAACCTTTGAAAACCATTAAAATGATATACATCTGTAAGTAAGTACCCATCTAATGTCAAATAAAATACGTACCTACTTCAATGTTATACAGTGACATCTTCCTTCCGCCATGACATGACGATAGGCTGTTGTGTTGCAAGTCTAAACATAAGTACAACATACCAAAAAAACAGGACTTAAAAATAGGAATTCCACACATAAGAACTGTTCTATAAATTATTACCCTACATTTTGACTAACTTTACAAGTATATGGGCAAGACTCTATACATTCTGGAACATCTCCTTTAAATGATTTTTTTTTTGTAATAATTAGGTACTCATTAACGTTAATTGACGTCTCTGAGTACGGATTTAGTAAGGCATAAGGTGCTGAGTAAGGCGTGTCTAAACATACAGCGTTCTGTCAACACAAGGCGCATATAGGCAACATTGCCCCGTTCCAATTTGCCCAAACCATGACGTTTTATGTATGAAACAATCTACATCATACATAGCAATGCATGTATTAGAAAAGATTTTCTCGTTCATCGTCCCACTGTACGGTGCGGTACATTTTCGTTTTATTCGTATTCTCTTTTACAGTATAGTGAATTCCGCTAAGCAGATGTTCTCTGTGTTAGTAATCCACAAAGAATTCAGTCTGCGAATTGGTCATACATACATGCCCGCCGGACCTCGCATCTATAGGGTCTGTGCGATTTTAACACAGTGTAGGACCGTCACAGTCAGTCCAGCCTATATATCCGAGGTACGCGCTGGCATGTCTGGCGGGTTTGGGGTTCATTCTTCAATATGAATGTTCCATGTATAATTGTTAAATATTAATATTTTGCTGACATTAAAGCAAACTAGATGTTTGCAAAAGTATACATACCTACTGGTAATAATTAATGAATATCTATTTGTACGTATGAGACTGGTCATATTTTTAAAATTCAACCGTATGACCATAGCAGACTGTTTGAAAATTACTATAGCAATGTATTTCAACTGATTGATATTTTCATATGATAACTTGACTTTTTGATGATAACTTAACTAACTAGAGATGTAGTGTTGCGGGGGAGTCCTTTGCCCAGCAGTGGGATCTAATTGGCTAATAAAAAGTGAAAAAAAAAACTTTTTTTAGGATATATGTACTTATTTATCATTATTGTTAATATGATCAGCAGCAGCAGGCGATTAATATAAAGAATGAAATTTATATAAAATAAGCCAAAATGATTAATATATTTTATGGCAAATTATACATCCCCAACTTATTATATGAAGCGTCTTACGTGACATGCAACTGCGCCACATCCCTATTTTAAGTGTGTGAGTAACAACCGCCCACTGATTCGCTAATTATTTCCACCTGACGACCAACTCTCTTGTCATCAAAATACACCACGAACAACGAATACTAACTTACCACAAACTACCAAACAGCTTACGTCAGCATGACCTTCAGCAACATTCATGTTCTTGCTATTAGCTAAACACATCGGTTAAATTTCACCTTTGTACGCAACGCTAAAATATAAATCTGCTCAGCGATTTTGTTTGCAAAACGAATGTAGCAATTTTCTAAACACCACTGCTGGTAAAAAGAAATATTTTAAATCGCAAGAAATTTAGAATGCTATCTACTATCCAAACCATATCATTACAATTAATTCATGGGCAAAACATAGTAGGTACTTACAACTAGCTGTTTAAATTAAATACAAGCAGTATTTATTAAGATTCTTTGAATATTTTCACTGTATGCTTCACTAAAATCATAGAATGTTAATATAAATGTCAATTTGTTTTTAGAAAATGTATTTAAGAGATAATTATTGTTGTGTTTGCAGAATCAAAGCTCATTATCTGAAATTGAGAAGAGGGAAAAACGCGCTATGGAGAGGAAGTTATCAGAAATGGAGGAAGAATTAAAGGTACTTATATAAAGCCTTATGTGTATCCGCATTTTTACCTACACTATACTTATCACACGACACGTAATATATTAACGAATTGACGTTACACATTAATTTATTAAATCCACAATTTCTAATAGTCTTCAAAATGGCGGAATATCAAGATGGCGTCGAACCGCCCTAAGTAAACTGATGTCATTACAATGTTGGTGTTCGTTTTGTAGCAATTGCAAAAACTAAAAGCCGAGAACGAAAGGCTGAGAGCTGAGAACCGTGCGCTTACGCGGGTCGTAAGCAAATTGACCAACTCCGCCGCAAAATAGGTAACTTTAAAAGCGATATGGCGTCAGCGCAAATGCGGCGCGGTGAGGAGCGCCTATGTACTATTCGCTTGGCGTTTTCGAGCTCACTCACTGACCAAAAGTATTTATCTCATATTAGGCTGTAACACGATTATTAAGTGATTACTTATACAAATTATCTCTTGGCTTGTGTGCTTTTCGCAAAAATAATGCTTTCAAAATTACTAGTAGCTGATTTACCTGACCAGGGTTTTCAAAACAACAATGTTTTTAATATCCCATATGGCTTCTTAATATTGGTCCTTGACTTATTAAATTTTTCGTTTAAAATAACGGATTACTAAGTTTCTGAATTTTATACTACCGATTACCTTTTATTTCAGTATAATTGCAGTCTATTCTAGCCTCAGCCAAACATTAATTATTTTGTGAGCAAGAAAATGCTGGCCAATAGTATGCGTTCTGTGAGCAGTGTCACAATAACTTGTGTGCTAGTTAGTGAGCATGATTTGGTACGTGTCTAACTCGCGCTCGATGCTTGTGCACCTACAACATATTAAGCGCGTCGTGTTTCATATGGCTCACATGAAAAATACACTTTATTTAAAAATTTCCCATATAACATATATTTATTTTAATTTCATTTGTATTTATTATACAAAATAAAATTGAAAAGATGTGGTAGGTGACTAAAAAACATTAATATCGTCATATGGGATTGCTTTTAATTTGGCATTGATTTCAATAATAAATGTATATATTGTTTAAATTCACAAAATAATTCATTACCATTCAAAATTAAATTAAGTTTGTATAGCCTGCAGGTAGCATAATTATATTTCTAAAATGGGAGTTTGACATGCATGACTTTGGTGCAATAAAGGTATAATGCAATAGCATTACAGTCCGTTACTCATCTGTTATTTTTAATACTTGTTATGGAGACATATTTAGAATAATGTAAAAACACGACGCGCATTATGTCCTCTGGTGGTGTGCTGCATGTCTTGTACCCGTACTCAAATAACGAAGACATATTTTAACGAACACATCAACATACGACACCTCATACGTAAGGCTACAGTCAGCCGGCAACTTTTATAGCAAATCTATACGTTCAATTTTTTTTTATTTTTTCTTTGATTATTCTGTGTGTCAGAATGAGATAGCCATCACTTTGAGTGTGATGCAGAATGTAGCGATGTTTCTGATGACAGTGGTGGCTTATTTGTTGTTATATTTGACTGTCAGAGGTAACCTGACGAGGTGAATATGAATAATGTTAAGGGAGTGTTTTTTGGTTTGGTTAGTTATTTTTGTTGTTATTTTATTGTATCCTTGACTTTGATATCAGAAAACATTTATGGCGTAATACAAATTAATGTGTGTGACCCTGTTTGAGTGTGCGTTTTTTTCCAAATTTAAAAATACGCAGTTAATTACTTTTGTACATTGTCGTACATAACAAATCAGCAACAATAAAAAAATAAAAATCATCTCATAATGCACCCACACTGTACATAATTCATGATCGCTTTTCATTATGTGTGTCTTTTTAAGTAAAAGATTTTAAGATTTTAATTTCTTTATCAATGATTTAATTAATTTACTACAAAAATATGTAGTTTGCTACGGACATGGATTACTCGTAACTTTGTCCGGTATATTTTACAATCATACTTTACGGAGGAGTATATAAACATTTTAGGAACAATAAAAAGTTAAATATTGTATGTATGTTACATTATTTTAACTACTTAACTGCAAAGGAATAATTTCCAAATTGTACACACCATCACCACCACAATAGTTGTTAACTACAATAATTGTACAAACGATTGTACAGGCATTCCCTTTTAACGTAATATAAGACATTATTATTTTATCCTTCTAGGCTTCCTGGCCTTATAATATTATGTCGGAGAAAATATTGAGTATTGAATTTTCTATGACATGATTTGTCGGGTAACGTCACTTTATTGTTAATTTATTCCTTGTAAATATTCCATCTAATGAATGTTTTTCTTTTTTCCTTAACCTATTTCCCAATAGTTGGTAGTATTTTAATAAGAATGCAGTCGAAAATACTTTGTGTGTATCATAATTTTTGGTCGGCATTCCGAGGGATACAGATGAAAATAGATGGAACTAATTATCAATTAATACGATTGAATCTCCTAAATTCGAGCGTAAAGTCAGCGCTTTTGTTCCAAAATAAGCCAAATATCTACCTTCGGGTGTGTAATTTGCGATTTGTACTGTATACAGCTTGTTACAAAAATATCCAAAAAACAATGAAATAAAATACTTATTCTTGGAATAAACCTCCACTTAGTAAAACCAAATAGCAAACAATAGTGTTGAAAGTCTGTTTATATTCTTACCACACTTTCGCTTTATAAAGCCAGTTCTTCGAGCAGTTTTGAGATAGCATTCCAAACCTTTTTGACCGGAACCCGAAAAAATATTATTTAGTAGGCATAAATACATTGAAAGAAGATGTAATGACAAGGATTGAGAAAGGAATGCTCGCATAGTTTTGTCAGGTCGAAAGAATGTATGAAAGGTGAATGACAAAAAGGATTTACATGGCGAAAGTGAACGGAGAAAGGGGAAGGGGAAGGCCTAGGCGGATCTTTCACAATCAATTTAAAAGTCTATTAAAAAAGGGCCAGGTCAAGAGTACCCGAAACCGACGGGCATGCATGAAGAGATTGGATGAAGCGAAAGAAGTATGTAAGGATCGTAGCAAATGGAAAGAAGTGATCTCTGCCTACCCCTGTGGGAGAAAGGCGTGACATATGTATGTATAAATACCTACTACCCTCGTATTAAATTGTTTATGCTAATTCAGATTAAAAATACAACCTACTAGGGTTGACATTAGTTTTTACATACATACATAAATCACGCCTATATCCCCGAAGGGATAGGCAGAGGTGAACTTTCACCCACGTCTCGCCAATTATGCTAGGTCCCATGTAATAGGTGGCGAGCCTATTGCCATTTATCGGGCACAAAAGTCGCAGTAAATTTCAAGGTGGTATAAGAGGAACGCTGCTGCCCATTCCTCATTACTGATTTATCCTTAGTCGCCTTGTACGACACCCACGGGAGAGATTTGGGGTGGTGACAATTGTATTCTACTCTGCCGCCACCACGCGGCTGAGTTTTTAGCTTTGATAAATAGTTTCTCTTTTTGGGTATTTTTGTAACACGATGCTTAACTGATGTATCTTGTTTATGACGTGTTGCTTTGCAAATTACAGTGTCACCAAGCGCTGCAAGCGGAGAACCAGAAGTTAAAAGACGAAAACGGAGCGCTCATCAGAGTGATCAGTAAACTGTCCAAGTAACGGGCTGCGGCCCGCTTGCACGTCCACTCACTATACAAAGATACGCTTCCTAAATCAAATATACAAATCTACACACAGCCTTGTCGCCCATCACATTAGTTTACTCATATCCAACGGCAAATTGACAGTTATTTGTTGACAGAAAATTTAGCTTGTTGTGTGACCCTTGATGACATAGGTTGGCCGTTTTTGTATAACGCTCTCTCCGTCTAGTTTTATAATGTAACGTGCCTTCTTTTTATACAAGTATTATGTACTTATTTACGCCTCATGTACTTAGGCACGACGGGAAAATGTTGTAAACAAAAACCACTTAAATTATTTGCACACGCAAAAGAATGCATGGAGTGCGTTTTTTGCCAATTTCGTTGTAGAGGTGACCCTTTGTGTTTATATTTCGATGTATTCCTAAACCCGATAAGTGTAAAGTAGGTTAGTTCATAAATGTTGTTTTGCGGTCCCCATGATCGTTCATTATTTTGTTTAGTTATGTATCTCGAATTACTAAAATATATATACATACATACATATTATATCTATTACATATTATATAGATTTTATAAGCTGTAGTAGAATGAATTGGAAATGTGATATATCGATTTTACACGCCTGCGACACGTGGTTATTGATGTCCTGTAATAATTAATCATCACAATATTTATAATGTGCTTGCTGTTTGGTTTTATATGAACATGGCGCATGCGCCGTACGATCGTGGCATTTTCGTATTTATTTCACATCACTATGTACTAACGTTAGAAGTAAGCGAAAGTGTGCTTGATTTCGAACACCTGTGTTACATGGAGTTTTGTAGGAATTGAGGAATCTGGGTCCTTTAAGTAGTTGCTTTTTAATTTTTGATGACGAAGATTGTGAGAAATAATGGACTTACAATCTCAAGCTCCTAAGCGTCTGAAACATCACAGTTAGTGATTCAATCGGTGTTCGAAGACGCTCCCGCGCAATATACTTATTTAAATATCGCTTACTGACGACACATATCCGACTAGGAGCAATTTATAGAATGATTTAGATTTATTTAATTTATATCTTTTTCATTAGTAGATATAGCTGTTATCACAAATACATAATAATTTTATACTATATTCTGTTACATATTTATTGAAATAAATGTGTTATGATTGTTGAAGACATGCCTAAAGTTACATTGTATCAAATGTAAACCCGGATACACTTATGGAATGTTACTTCCTTAGAATAAAATTTTACTAAATTTATTTATCTAGTAAAATATATGTTATGTGCCATAGTTAGTTGAGAAACTACATATATCACAATGTAATGAAATTATTTATAATGTTATGTGCAATTAATTGAAATGAATTTAATTAGAAATCTACACGGTTCCGCTTACTGCTAACAGACAGATCGACTACGTCATTAGTCAATATGATAAGGGTTTGTATCATATAGACACCATAACATAGATATCAGTTTATGTATAGATCGTAAGGTGTTAAAACTGAATCAATCGTAAAGTGTCTTAATTTTATCAGCTACATGATAATGTACATACTCCTTACCATATTCCATATCGAGAGCTTAAGTACAGTTATTAAAAACATATCATAATAATCTGTCAACTTTTGACTCTTGCTGCAAATATTTGTTGAGATGTCAAAAGTGAATATTATGTCATTATTTTTATTGACCGTGCGGCATTCATCGAAGGAATCTGTTTCCTTTAAGCACTGCCCCTAGCTCGAACTTATTAAAGTTTCGAATCGTAATCGTTTAGCGAAAGCACTATAAAACCAAAAAAAAACTAAATCTTAAATCGGTATTTTATTACTATTTCTTAGGAAATTAATATCAACAGTATAAACGCGTACTAAATATGTATTCATTAGCTGATATTAAATAAATAAATATTTATTAATAATAAATATTTGTTATGTTATAGATGGTTTATGAATGGTTTCCTTGACTCATTTGTTTTTTGACGATTAGCATCGAAACTATTGAAGGATGGCTATCCAGGAATGATAACCATGTTACATTAATTTAATTATATCTAATTACCTAAGATATGTTAAAAATTTCGGGTTTAAAATGAGAATTTTAAATTTAGATGTTTTAATTTTGGTTTTAGAGTGTTTTTGTCGATACGATTACGATTCGAAACTTCGAAAAATGCGTGCTAGGGCTACAGTACTGCTTTAGTATTTTTTATTTATTGACTTTATGGATGATTCCAAACGAACGTAAATTCGTGAGTCGTGAGTTGCTGGATTTCAGTCACATAAATTCTGCTGCATTCGGTTTCATAGAAAAGTCAAACAAAAATGTCTTTTCTGTGAAACCAAATGCAGCAAATGAGGCATTTCTGCGACTCACAATTCACAAAATTACGCTCGTTTGTTGACAATTATTTTCTGCCAACATTGATGGTGTGTGTTATTACAAAAAAAGTGTTCAAGGCGTGTTTTGTATGAGAAGTGTTTAAATCAGATGCTGCCATTGACAAAATCAGATTTAAACACTTCTAAAACCAAACACGTAATAAACCATTTTTGTAATAACACCATTATTGTTCAATTATGTTTATTTTTTTTAATGTGGAGATATTAATTTCATTAAATGTGTAATTTGCTTCATGTAAAGTATTAATTTGGTGTAAATACAATTCAAATTGACTGTACCTTATAAGTGACATACATTTTGAAAGTGGCCTTCTGCCTTCTGCGACCTAGTCATTTTGCGATTTTGTCGTTCGGAAATCTAGTCGTATATATTATACTCTGACATTTCCCCATTTGTCTATATTATACTAACCCGAAAATAAAATCACGCTTTATATTTGATTTGTTCAGGCGGGTGTGTCCGAAAAGTTAAATATATTTTTATGACTTAGCTGACTCTGGTCCAGTGACAGTTTGAAGATGACATACAATATGTAAGAGAACGACAACGTTAAATGACAAGAAATCTATGAAATGTTTCTATTTAATTATTTGTAATTAATTAAATCTTTGCTCATTGTTGAGTCAAAGTAATGTAGGTGTTATATTATTATGATCTTCGAAAGCAACTGTAATGTTTAATAAAATTTTGTAGCCTTTTTTAATGTGGCGATTCTAAATTTTTGTTCATTAAAGTTTTATTTATTTCCAAAATTAAGAGTTAATACAATAAATTTCTTCATTAATTTTTATTTGTTTTATTTTTGTTTCTTTTTGTTTTGGTTTTAGGGACGGCATTGGTGAAATTGGTGTTCAAGTTTTGTAAAAAAAATAGCAATCTAATAAGGGCTTCCATATGAAAATATAATGTAATATTGTAGACATTCAATATTAATATTTAATTAATAATTGTCAACCAGTTCGCATAATTACTAAGAAACTACTTTTAACTTACACGTAGGAAACAGGGAAAAAGCAATTTTATTTTAACATTTCCTCCCCCACCTCACAGGCATTCCAGTCCGGCTAGTTGGTCATGCTAGTCTCACTATTGCTCGGTAGTTTACCGGAAATGCTGCTACCCCATACCCCTTTTATATAAGTATTTTTGTGACACTCAGCTGCTTTTTTATCTAACCGGCAGGAGGGATAGGGGATGGTTACAATTGCATTCTGCTCTGCTGTCTCCAAACCTTTAATTATCTGTCTACAAACTATAACTTTATTACCAGTGTGGACCTATCTCCCTAGCTATTTACGGTAGGGTATAATTTAAATGCATTAAAATAGATAAAGTGTGCCCTAATAAGTTAATTAAATAGCAATCTTAAACCATGACTAACTTTAGTCCATGTTTTATAATAAGGGTATAATGATTTACTTATCTCTCATTTTAATTGTACATATAATAATTCTTCTATTATATAATGTTGAAATAAAAACATAACTACATTAATAATTATGGTGCAAAAATTGCCTTTTAATAGCAACGGTTACTACTAATTGTCAACTACGACCTAATACACTTGTATTTCCATTTACCTTATACAGTACTACTTAATAAATAATATAAAAATTACATAATAAAAAAATCATTCATGAATTAAATGCTCTAATAATCTAGTTGCATTAAATAGTATAAGGAACTTACTGGGATGACAGATCGAAGTGTAGTTGATCAATACCTATACGCCATACATAGTTCATGCCTAATTATCTTCGTATATTTGTGTTAATACCCGCAATTTCCAAGAATACCTACCTACTCGTAATAAATAGCAAGCTTGTAGCAAGGCTATTGCCATGAAAATTATTCATGTTACGCAGTAACATCCGCTGTCAATAAACTTTATTGATTAACAGATACAATATTATATGTATATAGAATACCCTTTCACCAACATGTAATTAATCGCTCGTTTAAGCGTTGGTGAACTCCAGCTCTCTTGACACTCAGAACAAGGAAGTGGTGTGTTTCCATCACTACACATCTTAATTCTTTAACCTAAAAGTTAACAAGCATTAGCAGGAACAACAACATAAGGGGCGTATTATATGATAACTAGAAAAATATTAATGGATCTATTGAATTAGAAAATGACCAAAAAAAATGCTTAATATCAATCCAGATTTAATTTACGTATTGTTGACAGTGGTGACCATTGTTACAATAAAAATCGAGGTGGTATACCTAAGAGGAACGCAGCGGCCCATTCCATAATATTATTTTATCTTAGACTAGTTGTTATGCCATATAAATTATCCCGTAGCCATGTTTACGATAGTTACGTCAAATGTTTGACAGGACAGCAGTTTATACGTAAAATTTAATTGTTGTTTTTTACTATCTTCCTCGCAATTTTTCCATAATTTCTCACCTTTCCTGCCTTGTCTGGCCCGAAACAATCATTTCAAAACCAAAATCTCCTAAAACGGCCCGGGGGTTTTCGAGTTTTAGCGAGACAAACGCACAGCAATTCATTTTTATATATTATTATTATCATCTATCTTCTTTATATATAATAATTATAGATGTTATTATAATAACCGTGCGATTGAACTACGCTTTAATATAACATTGAAACTTGCTGAATAAGCCTCTGTATAGAATGTCTGCGCTATATGAATATTTTTAAAGCAGACTATGTAATAACACATTTATTTCTTCCTTTTCACGTTATCAAGACAGTTCGGACAGATTATTTTAAAGATTTCGAAGTAGGTATAGCTGCCTACTATTAAATCATCATTTAGTGCACAGGTTTTAATTGGTATTGAGTTCACCAACACTTAAAACAACCGATTAAAATATAACCGTCAGTTTATGACTGTTCTCCCATACAGTATAATATCAAAAACCGACGGTAAAATAATCGCTTGTTTTTGTGTTGGTGAACTCTAGCCTTAGCGGCCTAAGCCTTAGGCCGTGCGCTGCGTTATAGTCAGGCAAGTTTGTGCGCGTCCTCCTGTTTTTTATTTTTTTATGTTAGACAGGGAAGCTCTTGTCCTTCATCTCACCTGATAGTAAGTGACGATAAGGGCTGAAGATGGAATCGAGCTTCACCTGGAACCCTCAACCACAGAGGGGCTGGATATCTTAGCACACATTGTCGGAACACAATAATGCTGTTAACATTATTATTATGGCGACAGATTTTGATAAGATGGTGGTAGCTAGGCGGACTCCAAAGAAGTCTACCACCAACCAAACTGAGCACAAATTTGTACCCCCTGGGGATCGAACCCGGGTTCTCTGGATCTTCATTCCGGTGGGTGAACCACTTGACCACGGAGGCGGTTCCTGCGGTGTATAAGACGGTGGCGGGGCCTCTATATGTTAGCGGGGGTGGGTGATGTGGGGAGGAGCGAGATTTCCCTGCTTCCCGCATCACCCGCCCACGCTAACATCTAGAATGCCCCGTCCCCGCCACCGTCTCTCATACCGCAGGATGGTCGCGCACGAAGTTGTCGGACTATAAGCGGGTGCACGGCGCGGACACTCACCGCGTGTACCCGTCGCGGGCATCCGCGCCGTGCTCCTTCGTGGACAAATAGCCCGTCGCGATTAACCGATCCGCAACGGCCTATCGCCTGATGCAGCGCCGCCAGTACAAATTTAGACGTGCGGATGTACAGTCGATTCGTAATGGATTATTTGTTAATAATAAATACTACCTAGCCAAAAGATGTAAACAACAGCGACAGCCAATCCCGTCGCCCATGGGGCGGGCTCCGCAAACCCGCGCCGCGTGCGACGGGAGACTCGCTTTACGCAAAGACATTCTTTGTTTTATCGCCCTTGGTATATTATGTACTATTCCATTACCATTATATTGTTATTGTTACTTATAATCAATGAGCTCAACGGCTAGTTTCCTCTGAATTTTGTTAATAAACTGACCAGAAATAGATTTTAAGTACCTATGTTATTGGATTGGAACCTTTAAGTTGATTCGGCTTTGTATAATTGGCTTAAGATTTTCTATCAAACAAACATTTTGTCGGTAGGTACTTCCGTAATCAACCTAAATTATGACGTGGTGTTACCTTGTAGTATGATATTCTATTTAAATGTATCTACTATGTTATTTTGGTGTCTTGTCAATTTTATACATAGATAGTGTTAAATATAATTTTTTAACTCATGTACACATCTCGTTCAAATAAATACTGTTTGAAATTGATTCACTTGTGTTTCTTCCTGCATTGTTTTTTTTGCGGTTGACGCAGAATGTTTCCACTTTCATTCATACCGGCCTGACGTCGTCAATCATATATCATATAGAAAAGTGATGGGAAGGACCAGAGAATAGATAAAGAGGTATTCTAAGTATTGTGTGCGAAGGACCATGTCGAGAGACTGATGAATGGGGAGAGTGATTAGGACTTACTTGGCGATTGAATTTACATATGTTTAATATTACCGTATTACCGGTGCCGTGTGGTGACGGCAGAGCAGAATACAATTGTCACCACCCCAAATCGCTCCCGTGGGTGTCGTACGAGGCGACTAAGGATAAATGTGATGAGTGATGAGGAATGGGCAGCAGCGTTCCTCTTATACCACCTAGCAATGTACTGCGACACTTTTGTGCCCGATATGTGGCAATAGGCTCGCCACCTATTACATGGGACCTAACATAATTGGCGAAACGTAGGTGCTAGTTCACCTCTGCCTACCCCTTATGGGATATAGGCGTGATTTATGTATGTATGTATGTCATATTACAACTGTCAAATGATCTGCCAAGTAAGCTACTCAGAACTTACTTGTCGATTGTGAAACAGGCCCTTAAAGTCAAAGTATTTCTAAGTTCCAGAATTGTGACAGGTTTTAAAAAGCCATCGCGTTCTGTGGATGGATCACAATCACATCCATCCTTGTATAAGACGAGTGGTGATTTTACCGAAAAGCATTTTCGATTAATGTAGAGATTTTCTTTACACCTTGCATATCATCTACTATATATAATGTATAATGTTAGAAATTAATAAAAAATATCTCCTACATCAAATATATTCAGAGCAGCTGTACCTAACCAAGTTTTTATACTTACCAAAATCGAATTTATTCGTATTTAATAAAAGTACTTAAGTATACCTATACATGTTTTGCATTCGTATTAATCTAAAATAGCTTAATAACCTAAATAAACATACATACATACATATAACAAACAAAACAAAAAAACCGCATATTCTCATTAAAATATTTATTTAACGAATCACACTTAAAAGATATCAAGTATGTACCTATTACTAAACAGACAATTGTAGTATCATTGTATGTCTAATAAAAATATAACAAAAACATTTATGCATTGAACGTACTTATCATAAACATAAGACCTTAATACATATCGATCTATACAAAAGAAATAAGTACCTAAGTATAGGTACGATAAATTACCAAAAATACCTAAGATGATTGAAATTCATTTTTAAACATTATTTGCTCACGCATTTAAAAGCTTAGAGTAGGTACCCTAATTATAAGAAGGCAAAATATCAGTGTTCCACAATCAATAAGTTGGTCGATGTAGTTTATCACAGTTTTTTGCCACAATACGAGTGAAATAACATCCAAATCCAAAAAATCAAAGATGGCAGTGATGCTACTATAATTGAAAAAAAAAGTCTAGCTAGGTACTTAAAAATACTGTTTTATTTACAAGATGAAAAACAATAGATTGTATAGAAATGACGTCGAAACGGACACAATCTACGCAAAATTAGAGACCATTTAAGAAGACGCATTAAATAGGGTGGATTATTAAGATCCATTTTGTTTTTAGTTAAAATTATTAACATGCTAGCTTTATATTGTTGCTAGCTTTATAGAAAGACGAATAATCATCAATCAATATTTTTATTTAGATTTAATTTAAAATAAATCTTGGAAAAATCTATGCTAGGTTTGCGGAAATAAACGTCTCGTTTGTCCGGATGGTGTATAGCGGTAGGTGCCCGGATTATGGAGGACGCGGGTTCAATTCTCGTATCGAGATTATAATTTTTTTTCTGTCACCACTCGCTTGTTAACCAGAAAAGCTAAATTTTAACAATCAACAACATTGAATTTTATGTTACATAATTTTATTTTTTAGTTATATGAGCTCAGAGGACCTAGCCTAGTGGCTTATCTATTCGAACGCATAGAACACAAAAGTATGAAACTGACGTATTGTTTTCTCTGTAAAACGTTAATTTCGTTCATACGTACCTAGTAAAAACTAAAACAAATCAGTTTCGGTCATCGAAATGATCCTATTCCACGTATTGACTATCGTATATTCTCATACTTAGTAGACCATTAGGTAGGCGTTAAAAATACCTGTAATTCTGGGTTATACCTACTGCTAGTTGCATCGGATTGCACAAAAAGTTACTAGGCAATGGATCGCGCTATGAGATGAAACTAAAAGAAACAGTGGTTACTTTTTCCGATCAGTTGCAACTGCTGTAGGCCTAGTATAAGTTTGAATAAAAAGCTAAACAAGAATGGTCAAACGTTTTAACTGATTTTCTACATAAATAGAAGTTTTTAAAGAATTACTAATGGTTGCCCTAAAATAGATTCGTCTCAAGCTTTTTAATGATAGGTAGGTACCTACATAAATAAGAAGTGCATAAAAATAGTAAAAAAAATATTAAATTATGGCATAAAATAGATGTTTTGTATTTTGAATTTATGATTATCATCCTCACCATAAGATACGTTACGGAGTAATAAATATAGTAATTTATTAAAAACATACATGTCACGATGAAAATCAAATTTACAATTTAAGCCAAGGAACAATAACATAAATATATATACGCTATGTTATGCTAGAAAAAATAAAAGCAATAGCAGTTCATATTATTTTGGCATCAGATCCTATCATTCACTAAAACCTAGTATGATAAAAAACCTAGTAAAATAATTAATATAATACAACAATAAATACAATAATATCCACTTAAGGCTAACACTATACTATTTGTTAATACTTTCGGTTCAAAACTTAAATAATTATGGTGAAAACTGGTAATGATAATTATTATGCATGGAATAGATTAACTGTGAAAAGATGTCTACGATTTTCTTCGATTGACATACTATTTAAAAAGTCTGTGAAAGTAACGCCTTCTCAAGGGTCTTGGCTTGGTCTTATTTGTATAAGTCTTAAAACTATTTTGACACAATAAAGATGTAATACTAATGCAATGAAGTCACCGTGACTAATCAAAATTTACCTACTTTATAATAGTATCTAACACACCTGGGGGGTTCTTTATAAATTTCTTGATCGAATAGTAAACATACAATTAAATGGCCAATGTGTTTGAAGCTGAACTGAAAGTATTAGAAGAATTGCAATTCTTTGCAGTGTGTAGAATGTTTCCGAGAAGATATCACAGGCACAATGATTAATTTAGCAGCATTCGTAGGAGATGTTTGTACCGATTACTGTACAGATGCTATACACACGTTAAGGGAACTTTAATGCATATTATCAGGTAGTTACATACCTCGAGTGGGAAATATAAATTTCTACATCGTCGCTTTTATTACAACACTGCGAATAAGAAAGAAAAGATACAAGACGATAAATACAATTCAAATTACCCTATGCCCAATGACGGACATTCTCGGTGATACAAATCTTTTATTTTTTTTATTGAATAATAGAAAAAAATATATTTGCGATGTTGTAGTATACGCGACGACATGCAGCTACGAATCTATTTTTTTCCTTTCTGTGCAAAGAACTACAATTATAAAGGTACAGTATAGTTAAAATCTAAATTAAATTAATATATCATAATATTCCAACTCATTTACATCTTTGGCATAATACCTAGTAAGGGTTGGTGATTACTGCGAACACATAGAATTTTTGTAATCTTCGACTCCTTTGTAATAATCTACATTCTTAATCCTAAATATTTTGTTCTGAACACTCGATTCTAAGGGTCATGGTAACCATTGTGACAGACATTTTGTAGCGAGTGCAAAATTCTCCGGGTAACGTTTTATAAGTAGCGTCTTGACAGGAACATAATTATGAAAAACCAATACAACAATTTATGACACAAGACACAAATTCGTCTACTGAAATCAATTCGGTTGGCTACCGCACTGAATATTAGTCCTCCGAGTCTGATATCTCCGACACTGAAAATTTTTCGATAATACTAAGTATTGTATGGTCAGCGTACTGCGACACCGTTGATAGTGACGACAGCATTGGGGCCAGTTGGCTCGGGTTCGTAAGCTGAGTCGGTGTCGCTTCGTCTGCCATACGCGACGTTGTCGGCGATCCTTTCGCTGTACGGCGAGTCGTAGACGTTGTCGGATACGTGGTCGTAGATGTGACGACCGTTGGTGTCGTGTAAAGTCGCGTAGCTCATGACGGCGGCGTTCTGGTCCTCCTTTCTCTCGGCACCTTCGATGTTCTCTGTGTTCTTCACGGGAGTTGCTTTGCGGCTGGAAAATAAGGTGATTTAATATTTTGATTTTTATTTAAATCTTAATCCTATACTTAATATTTTTTTCACAGAAAAAGAGTTTTCTAAATATTGAAACAACACGACAACAAAGTGAAGTTCAAAAGTTAGTTTCGGCAAGTTAACTGACGCCTGAGCGATGTGGCGCCCTGGATTGAAAGGCCAAAGATTCGATTAACGACCTACCGACTAAAATACATACATACATATTTCACGCCTATACTACCCCGAAGGGGTAGGTAGAGATGAACTAGCACCCACGTTTCGCATATTATGTTAAGTCCCATGTAATAGGTGGCGAGCCTATTGACATTTGTCGGGCACAAGAAGTCTCAGTACATTGCTAGGTGGTATTAGAGTAACGCTGCTGCCCATTCCTCATTACTGATTTATCCTTAGTCGCCTTGTACGACACCCACAGGAGAGATTTGGGGTGGTGACAATTGTATTCTACTCTGCCGTCACCACACGGCACCGACTAGAATTGTCGAGAATATTCTGATCTCCCATTCTTTGTAAAAGATAATAAAATTTAAAAAAGTACTTAAAGTAAAATTATCAAGCGACTACAGTAGGAATTTTCACTTACAGTCTCAAATAGATGACTCCGAGCAACATGAGGAGGAACAAGACCACGCCGCAGCCGATCCCGACGCTGAGGGGCAGGGGCCCGCTGTCCACAGCCTCATTAGTCACCAGCTTGCAGCTGGGCTCTTCCCCTGACCATTTGCCATCGTCCATGCACTTCCTGAGGAAGGGGCCTTCGCGCTGGAACGACGGCAAGCAGTGGTACTCGATCGAGCTGCCGAACAGTGTCGAGCTGTTCGATATTATCAACCGTCCGTTTTCAATTTGTCCTGGAGTCCTGCAGTCGATAGCTGAAATAGATGTTCCGATTATTCATAATTCATTTATCTGTTCATAAACATGGGTAGGTTACAAATGGTGTTACCTAATTGTAGATTAGAATGTTAATTTGAGATTAAAGAGGATTATCTTAAGATTTCAAGATCAAGCAGTATAATTTAAATACTAAGCAGGTATTACCTAAATTGGCAAATATTTAATATCGTCGTTGGATTCACTTACTTTTCTAACTGTTTATATTAAAGAAAGTGTCAGAGAATGAATAATTTAGGTACTTACGTATGCATACTGGCGGGGCACCATTCCACTGTCCTTTTGGCAGACAAGTCCTCGTCTGGTTACCCTTGAGACTGTAGCCTCTTTCGCAACGATAGTGAGCCTCACCACCAATGCTTAGAGTGGAAGAGGCCACTTGAAGTCCAATGCTACCTTTGATCTTTATCGCAGGGTCTGGACATGTGATTTCTGGAATATCATAAAGAAGATTTTACAAAGTTCTGACTTTGTTAGCTCAATTATAAATTGTGACTTTTCAGAACTACATGTGCGAATGATGTCCTTCGGTTCGTTATTAACTCTCACCTATACACAATGGTGACTCAGAACTCCAAGTGCCGTTGTCCTGGCACAGACGACGAGAGACTCCATTGAGTTGCCAATGCTCATGGCATTCGTACAGCGCCGCAGCTCCGTAGTAAGTGGCATTGGTGGCCAGGGTTACTTTGCCGTTTTCAATGCGACCAGGGTTGCCGCAATCCACATCTGTAATAATTAGTCAATTATTTCTATACATTTGCTCATACTATTGCTTTAATTAAAAAAAAAGCTCTCGATATCGTAAAGAGAATTTATTGTGATAAAATCCCATTTAAGACAAGAGACTATATAAATTGATGTACATCATTTTATCGTCATAAATTATGTCAGTGTCTTCTATTTTACTTATGTACTCACACTGGCATTTAGGCGTGACTCCACTCCACTGTCCATTATCCTCACATGTGGACAGACTCTCTCCAACGACCTTATATCCTCGTTCGCATCTGTATTTTACCAGGGCACCGATCCTATAGGTGTTGCCAGAATTGGTGCTTAGAGAAGTTCGAATTAGTGTACGACCATGCATACGATCGTTTCCAGTGACCGACACTATGCTGTTCTCCGGAATCACTGGATCAGGGCAGCGGATTTCTGGAAACAAAGTTAGTCTTAAGTCGCAGTTGATAAAATAAAATAAAAATTGGTCGTTATTATTTTTGGGGTTTACTCTGCAAATCGATTTGAACCAACGCTCTTCTGTAACTATACAATTAGCATTTGTCTTTTGAAGACTAAGCACCTTGTAAACAACAGAGTAATTTTGTAACATCTACCTTCACATCTTGGCGACGAATCGCTCCACTGATAGTCCGCAGTGCAACGTCTTCTCACTGGACCAACCAGCCTGTAGTTTGTGGTGCATGAGAATTGTATGACGCTGCCAAGGTGGGTTGTTCCATTAATTAGTTCAGCAGACCCATACGGCAGAGGTGGTAGTTTGCCACAATCCACATCTGTAAGCATAATTTTTTTAAATTTCGGATTTCAGACAACTGCATGTAAATGTCAATCTAGGAACGCTAGTTTTATACTCTTTGAGGGAATGGAATTACATCATACAGAAAGAGACGTTTCTCAAAGCCTTCTTACAAGCTGTTTTACTAGTTAGGTAGTACGTGTCGCATTTACATTTATTACAAATTAATTGTAAAAATACATGCGACTAAAACTATATAAATTATAAGACACGTACTTGCATTCAATGTAGAAGAAAACAACTTTGAGCGCGAACAAATCATTAAATGAAGCATTGTGTTTGTTACTTGATTAGAACGTATTTGACGCTACATTGAGAGTAAATTAATGATCATTAATCATCATCTGGGATAGATTAAGGTACTATTAATGGTATTTAGTGTAGCATATTATACAGGCTGTGATGTGATGATTTTCGGTAGGTATTGTATACATTATGTACTGTATTGTTTAATTTTTGCACAGTATTCCTTAAAGTATGTGGTGAAGATTTTGGTATAACATTGTATTATTTTTGTAATGCATTGCATTATAAAAAAAAAATACATTTCAGATAACATTTTGTACTGTAATGTTTAATTTTTGCACAGTAGGTATTATTTAAATTATGTGGCGTATTGTTTTGGATAAATTGGCCGCTTACATTCACACTTCGGGGAATCCCCTGACCATTCGCCGTCTGACTGACAGACAAGACTCTGCTCTCCGACAAGCTTATGGCCTGCTACGCAATGGAAGTCCACAGTAGAGTGGACGTTGTAGTCGTATGCTTCCATGTAACTGTCTGGGGGCACCTCGGGTTCGGCGCACGTGATCACTGCAATTAATTAAGTGTAGTTATTAGTTTCTAAAGCATTACTATAATATAAACAACCCATTTAAACAACACATTTAAATAGTATTGTAAACCAAGGGCGATAAAACAAAGAATGCCTCAGATCGGAAGTATTTGACGCTCGAGCTGAAGCCGCTTAAAATGCGATCTGAGGCTTCTTTTTTATCACCCGAGGTAAGATCATAGTTTTATGTCAAGTGGGGTTTACCTTATGCGTAAAGGGCGTAAATGTCCACTTTATGGACAGTTGTGACATAAAAATATGTGTGGTTAAATAATTATGATTAAAAATTTATGATTAATAAATATTTTATTTCTCCATTTGAAGGCTGTTCTTTATAGATAGGTAGATAATAATTTGTCGAGTGGTGACGGCTGAGCAGAATACAATAGTTATCATAGTATGCCTACTAATTAAACTACAAATGTTAATTATTTCATCCGGGTGCCTAAACACGCTGTCGTCTTTCAAAATTCTTCTCACCGATACGAACACCGAATCATCTGATACGGAGTCTTAACATTCAAGCCTAATTCGCCTCATAAAATATCAATCAATCATACTCCATGAACCTGTTCATTAATGAGAAAATTAGACTCCTCTATTATAGTATATTGAGAGACGGTGGCGTGGACGGAGGAGGGAAAACTCCTCCGTCCCCGCCACCGTTTCATACCGCCGGAAGGTCGCGCACGAACTTGTCGGATTATAGGTAAGTACTTACATTCACACGACGGTATATCGTGGGACCACTTTCCGTCCCTGTTGCATATCAGCGTGTCTTCACCGGACAGCCAATAGTCTTCCTCGCAGTAGAACTGAGCCACCGAGCCATAAGTAGTGGTGCCATTGTGCAGCCGGAAAGAGCCTTTGTGGATTTGAGCCGGGGTGCCACAGTCCACGTACTTGCACGATGGCGGTGTGCCGTGCCAAACGCCACCGAGGGTGCAGTTTACACTCTGGGGATGGTAAATACACAACATCATCATCGTCACCAGCCCTTTAATGTCCCCGCTGCTGGGGCACGGGCCTTTGGATGAAAGAATATATAATACAGCTTGGTGGGTTATGGAGATTCGGCCATAACCCACCGCGCTGGCCCAGTGCGGGTTGGTGGATTTAATGACTGCAGTTACAGCGTCAGGATTTTCAGATACCTATTTATCTACTGAATTTAAAAAATTGCCTCGTCGGGAATTATTTCGCTTATTGTAGTACTTATGTATTCCACAAACACTCAAAAAATATAAACCTACAAACATTCTGTGTTTTAAGCACCTGACTTTAAATTTGACCAATAGTGTGTGAAGACGACTTGGGTCTATTTTGTGATAAAGAACTTTACAGTCCCAAATGAAAATTACTTACCGGAGCTCCAAATAGTATGAATCCATTTTGGCACGTGTACGTAGCAAGGGAGCCAGCTTTGTGTCCATCTATAGACACTAGGGCTCCAGAGACCGGTGGTGGCTCCGGACACCAGTCGAAGAGGCATTTGGGCGGTTCGCCGCTCCACACGCCGCCATCAGAGCACACCCTCTCCGGCTCTCCGACCAGTGTGTAGTTCTCTCTGCATGTGTACAGGGCTCTCGCACCGTGGGTGGTCCGACCATCTGTTAGAGTCACTTCGCCGTCTTGAATAGGCGTGAGACCGCCGCAGTTCACGTCTGGTAACAAAAACGAAACTCTGTAGAAGTGAAGTGTGGTGACGGCAGGGCAGAATACAGCTGTCACCGGGTGGTGACACCTCTATCTACCTCTTCGGGTACTAGTAGTATTTTTTTGTTTATGCTAGACAGGGAAGCTTGCCCTTTATCTCACCTGATGCTAAGTGACGATAAGGGCCGAAGATGGAATCGAGCTTCACCTGGAACCCTCAACCACAGAGGGGCTGGCTGTCTTGTCGGAACACAATAATGTTTTTAACATTATTATGACGACAGATTTTGATAAGATGGTAGTAGCTGGCCAGGCGGACTTGAAGGAAGTCCTTCTACCAACCAAACCGGGTACAAATTTGTACTGGGGACCCTGGGGATCGAACCCACTTGACCACGGAGGCGGTTAAACGTAAGCATTACTTTCCACTCACATTTGCAGTTAGGCGCCGTTCCAGACCAGAACCCGTCATTGTTGCACTTCCTGACTCCATCTCCTAACAGCATATGGCCCTCGGGACATTTGTATTCGATGCTCGCTCCCACCTTGTAGCTGTTTCCCACTATGGTGGTATTCAGAAGCTTGTCTGGGCTGCCGCAGGATGGGGGCACTATGGATCATTCAAAGAGATCAGTTTGTTTACTCACCACAACTTTCGTTAATCATGCACAGCTTTGCATTTATCGCACTATCGCAAGAAGCAACTATCGCTTTTCTGCTAATTAGTAGTTTAATTTGAGCAAATTATTTAAGCAAAAAGTTACACTAACATTATGACCGAATATTTGATTCCTAGTTGCCATCTTAGTATTTGGTGATGTCAGAGATTTTGCTATTTATGAAACACAGTAGGTAGGTACACACAACACATATTATAGGGTTCTGAGAAATACGCAGGGATTATTTTTGACTGAAAATTGACATATAGTATTTATTTTATTATCTTAAGGGGAACATAATCACAATGTAAATCAAACAAGTAATAATTCCGGAAACTTCCGCAAATGATGATAATTTAATGTAACACTTGGTTGTAATCGAGGTTGTAAGAACAAATATAGTAATACCAACACATCCGTCTCGTACATATTCAATCTTCCGTCAAAGTAAAGTCCGTTTGATTATGAATTATGTCTATAGTAAGTACAGTATGTGCACTGCCTTAGTATGCGTAGCCTCGAAACTGAGAGCTACACAGTCGCTACAAATCACTACTACACTATACACTTTTAAACGGACTTTGTAAAATAAAAGATCATTCTTTCCAACGTTTTAATCTTAGCTGCGTTTACGGGATTAATTGTTTATCCATGTCTGTGTCGCCTTAGTGGGTTACATTACAATGACGATGATGATTTTTATTTACTCAAATCAATAAACGTCTTCAATAACATTCTTTAGGGGCCGCGAATGCAACACCCTTATATTCTGATCCAGTAGAAGAACTAACTCTTCACTAGTTTTATGTTTTATAATCACCATTTTTAATTTTGCTAGATTATATAAACTTTTCAGACCAATACTACTGCATAATTGTGTAACCCAACCACTGACGTTGGGTTACACCTTATGGGTTGGATAAAGATGTGAGACTCATTGAACAAAATATAATTTGTTCAAGGAGTCTTACATCTTTATCTCAAGAAGCACGCAAAAGCTAAAGACAGAGATGTTGGTCGGTAGCCCAAACACAACCATTTTAATTATTTCTACGCCGTAATAGTCGCACAGCTCAGTTACAGATAAATCAGATCATAATTTTCTTTTAAAATAAAGTTGTAACTGTCATATAAAAATACGTGATTATGTCCAGTCCAGCATGACGTGCAAATTAAAAACAATACCTATTCAGATTTTTTGTGTCGAACAATAGAATGGACCGTTTCCATAATTATTATCAACCCACACATGCTACAAATCGGAACGAAATGTAATTTTAATCGTAGACAATGATATTAAGTGCATCAGTCACTTTATGCTCATTCGTTCATCTTTAGCTCTTAGTTTATTAACACTTTGGTATGCTGTTGTTGAAATCAATTTATGTCAGATTGAATCCAGAGAAATTTTTCGTTTAGGGTTCAGCATTATTTTTTAATATGGTATCAAAATAAAAAAAAATTAAAACATGCCAACTTTTTTAACATAGTAAGCAGATCCTACAAGAAAATTAGCATTTAGAATGGGTTTTTTGCAATATATAAAAAATACAGTAATTTATGTTGAAACGCTTATTATGTATAGGCAGTTATTTTTACAAGCTATATTGTGAGAATCGACATAAGCACAGTCGTTAATTTGAAAATAGCTTGGCAAGAACACAAGACGAAGGCGGTCGCAAAGGCACTGAATGCGGTAAATAAAAAGTAGGTACCTATAGCCCGACAACTTCTTGCCCGATCTTCAGCGGGGTGAGAGACATTTGGGAGGCTGAGGTAGCACGTCATTGGTGCTAGCGACTGAGAGTATGCAGGTCGTGGGTATCGCACGTGTTTTCCCTCCCGCCCGCATCATCCGTCCCCGCTAACATCAAAGTGCCGTGTCCGTGCCACCGCTCTCACCGCCAGGAAGGCCGCGCACGAACAGGGGGCCTACCGCCTAACTCGATTGCTAAAGAAAAAGCTATAGTTTATGACGTCATGCTATCATTTCGTACTAAATGTACCTAAACTATTAGCGATAGCTTTGAACGAATGATCACCGAATGATTTTGTATGAATTTGGCACAAAATCCGTACCACCTAAAAATTCAGGATGTCTGCTATAGCCGTAAGCAGTGCATTGCTTTAAAGCTATCATCAGCAATCGAGTTAGGCGGTAGGCCCCCTGGTCGGACTATAGTAGATACTTAACAAGAAATCGCTGGAGCACTTCGCGTCGCCAAGGGAAAGAACTCGATATGTACCTATATATGACACTCACGGTACTGGCAAATCCAGTGGAGGTAATCAAGGTTGCAGCCGACGTCGTTCCAGAGCCAGGATCTACCCCCGTCGAGCATCACGCAGTTTTGCTCGCCATTGTAGTTGTTGGGTTGGTCTTTGGCCCAGGTCGGCTTCAACACCACGTCACCTGAAAGTCGAATCACGATATACAACTGTTTTAAATATTTGTTGCAAAATTTCCTAGTAAATAGCCTAAGAGCAGTTACGCACTACGTCCGATCAGAATCAGATGCGAATTCGTGAAAATATGGTCCGTAGTAGCCGTCGAACTATTTCTATGGTAACTTACGCACTAGATCCGATCTCCCTCATCCGATTTATTTCCGTCAAATCAAGTTTTCAAAAGATGGCTCCTGAATTGTTCGGATTTGTATCGGAGATCGGAGTAGTGCGAAGCAATATCCGAATTCGGTCCGAGTTTTCTAGACCAATATTTTCACGAATTCGGATCGGGCGTAGTGCGAAACCGCTCTAAGTCATAATGTTATTTTAGGAATCAATATTATGAGTTGCCTCTCTCATGTATTAATTGAGGGATCTGTATAATATGATTATACTTTATATTTCCTTGCAAGTCACGTGTCGCTTCGTGTAACATTATAATGAGACAGAATGTAAACAATCTTGTTGTGTCTTGTAATATCAAATACAAAAATAAAAATGGGTAAGTAATTCTTATTCTCTCAAAGTCCTATCTAAATTGTTTACTTTTTGTTTTTCGTTGGAAATAGCTAGAGTAACCCCTCCCAGCCCACGCCAGGCACAATAGGAGCACTAATGGGCTAACTGCGATGAGCTTCCCACTCGCGCTGTCACATAGCAGCAAAGCGGAGCATGACGGTTTTTAGTGGGTAGGCCCAGTAGACTAGCTAGGAAAATCCCTCATAACCCCGGTCGGGCGCCACCCAGCCCGGGGTTTGTTTAAAACTTTTTTTGACAAAGAAAAGGTAAGTTCTAAACTGGCACGTGTGTCAAAGGCGGCTCCCACAGAATCTTAACAAATATGGCTGGGCAGAGAGAGTGATCAGGGTGGCGAAGGTAGTTGTCAAGAGGCCTCTTAAACCTACACTTGGGTCACAAGTCCCAGGCCCTGACACTGGCTCCCCTCTCTGCCACTATGGACCCGGCACCCTCACGGTGAATCCTTGGAATGCTAAGAGTTATCGTCTCATTAAAAATATAACAGACAATATCTTACCATTGACCCATTTCCAGGTTCTCGTGGTAAAACCAGGTTCCCTCTGAGCACCGATCCACACCAATTGCGTCTTTAGATTTGGCTTTCGTCGCTCCAGTTCTTGAATAAGAAAACTCGACGTGGCTCCCTGGAGGAAAAATACACATCACCACTTAGATAGCGCATTCGGCTAGAATACCTCAGCAAATGCCTTTTGTTATCCACTTGTAATTGAATATGAAATACTAAGTAAGAACATTGGTATCCATTCGACGCTTTATTGAATTTATCATGCTTATGGTCATTAACCGTTGATTCCACCTTATTCTCATAATAATACAGGGGAAAGCAGCCTAAGTCTGATTGTGATGGTTAAAAATTCGAAGCGCGAATTATCCAATATATTATATTAGGTAATTATGAGTTATATTTCTTATTGTAGTTAATAACCATAACTTTACTGGTTAGTTTTAACGGCATGTGACAATTGGAGACACGTTTTTACAGCTGACATACGAAAAACAGCTAACAGTAATGAAGTTGTGGTTGCTGCTAAAATTATGACTGAGACGTTTGATCGCTCCCAGTGGGATTTAACGCTTTAAAATGTGGCACGCTTAGAATTTATCTTAGGCCCATTTCATTCTTCGGCGTGAATCGGGCGACGACATTTTGTATGAAACTACGCAGCCGGCCAGCGGGCGGCTGCACGCGGAACAATTGATTGTATGAAGCATCATACAAATTGTGCCCGCCGCGTTCACACGCGACCGTCGACACTCCGAGGAATGAAAGGGGCCTTATGCTATAGAACTGTACCTATGGCGTCAACCACAACGGTGTTCAGTGCATTTTGTATGAAGCTACGCAACCGGCCGGCGGCTGCACGCGCAACAATTGAAAGCTACTAGGTATGAAGCATCATACAAATTGTGCCCGTAGCGTTCGCACGCGACCGGCGATACGCCGAGAAAAAAATGGGGCCTTATGCTATAGAACAGTACCTACGGCGTCAACCACAACGGTGTTCAGAAGCAAATTGAATAACATACCGAAGTCTTAGGTTGATTTTATAATGATAATCATATTAAAATATCAAACATGACGTACCTACTTCAATCAGTGAGTGTTTTCCACGTGTTTTTCATGAAAGTATGTACCTAATGTCTTAACATTAGTCATCATTGATCTCATTCGCACGGGAGCTTTTTTAACGTCCGTTAAAAAAGGGTTCAAATAGAACAAATGCATTTCCAAGTTTATATTCATATTCATTCAGTTTATATTCATACGTCAGTGCTTTTAAAGCGCGAAGCTTTTTTCACGTTTCGCTAATTAACTGCCGCACTCAGAGACGTCAAATAACGTTAATGAGTACTTAACGTCAAAAAATGACAATTCAAAACCAGTCGCTATTCTTGTCGGGTGTATGGTCTAGATTTGAATGAAATTTTTTGACATTAAATACTCATTAAAGTTAATTGATGTCTCTGAGTGTGGCAGTATGTCAGGTTCCAAAGGTGGGTGAGCATTTCTTATTTCACTGCATAAGAAATATAATTCAAAGTATTTTGAAACTAAGCAGTGAAGCCAATTATAATCCTATACCTACTGATGCTTGCTTGGTGAATGTAATTAGCACATTTAGTTTTTTATATTCTAATTGAGCTATTGTCATCGAGAATATTGTTATGTTAATGACTTTCCGAGCATTTGGCATTACAATAAGAGAAAAGCTTATTTATGCGCTCGTTATTGATTGCGCTGCACCTAGTTGCAACTTAGGTCTGTGTAGGTGATTATAAAATGTTAGTTTATTGGATGGAAGCCGTGTGGTGACGGCAGATCAGAATACAATTGTCACCACCCCAAATCTCTTCCACGGGTGTCGTACAAGGCGACTAAGGATAAATTAGTGATGAGGAATGCATCCTCTTATACCACCTAGCAATACTACTGCCACTATTGTGCCCGATAAATGGCAATAGGCTCGCCACCTATTACATGGGACCTAACATAATTGCCGAAACGTGAGTGCTAGTTTACCTTATATCCCCGAAGGGGTAGGCCTTCGGGGATATAGGCGTGGTTTATGTATGTATGTTATGTATCACTTACCTGGAAGCCGTGTATGAGGTCTCCGCCGTGGGACTGGCAATGCATCCTGGCCTCTTCGAAGTTCCCGCCCTTGGCCACGTTGAACTCGTAACAATTTCTGTTGAACGCGGCTAGCTCGATGTCGGCTGGAGCACCGGGCGGTGCGCAACGGTCGTTTGAGAATTCTGTCAATGAATGTTTAGTTAGAGCCTGCTTAAGTATGGCGCCCTGATTTCATAATTGTACGAAATCAGCAGGCTATAAGAATAATACAATAAGTCTTCCTCCTTCTTCTCCCTGCCCTGTTCCCAGTCTATCGGCGCAGTATGTTTCCTCTTCCATTCATATCGGTCAGACGTCATCAAGTCATCCACAGCCTTGAAATAAAAATCATAGGCTGTAAAACCAAAGCCAAAACATTGAGCAGTATGGATTGCAATGTAGTCATTTCAATCACTCTCTGCGTTTATCGGTCTATCGACATGGTCCGTTTCGCTTCTTTTCTAGACATTCATTCATCACTAGCACCTTTCTGGTGTGATGGATGATATGGATCATATGGGAGTGGACGGCTTGATGACGTCTGATCAAAATGAAAGGAAGAGGAAACATACTGCTCCGACTCAAATAATAACATTATGTAGATTACAGAGTAATGCACTCACCTTCTGTAGTAAAGACCTCAACCTCACATAGGGACAGTGAACCCTCAACTCCAACCAGCTGTAAGAAGACGTGTTGCCCAACTAGTGGACGTGCGCACGTAAACGTTTTTGTCACTCCCTCATCTGCAATACAAATATTATGTTATAGTAAAAAAAGATTATTATATATTCTTAGTTGGAGGTTGATCATATGAGGAAACACAGGAGATATAGAAAAGATTTTGAATCTCCAAAAGACATCACTGCCATTATCAATGTCTGCGTCTTAGATGGCTGTAAGCCCATAAAAATTACTGTGCTTTCTTCACATACACACCATGTACACATAAGAGAAATTATATTTTTGTTAAGTTGTATAGTTCATAAGAGAGTCGCACATTTATTAAGTATTAGCCATTATTTGAATCTGTTGATATTACTTTATCTGATAAGTGTTGTAAAAAATGCGTCGGTCGATGTTTGAACGCCAAGTCAACTCTTGGGAAATTTTAAAACACTCCAAGTAGGGAATCGAGTCAGTTCTAGAACGCTTGAGTAACATCGTGATCGTGTTAGTTGCAAAACTTCTCTAGAGTACCAGACTTATTTATAGATTGGTTGATGATGGGTGTGATCGTCAGGCATACGTAAAAGAGATGTACCTACCTACAACATATTTTTAAATATATTTCTTTATTTTTTAATAGGTGTACAGTTCTATATTCATGCGAAGTCATCCATAAAGTACGTCACACTAATTTCGTTAATTTTTTACCCCTCCCCGTCTTTGTCACAGTTGGTCACAAGTGAGACACACAGATGCAATTCACATTTAGTAATTAAGAGGAAACAGCATTAAATGGATTCACCGTGCATGTGTCGGGTCTTGTTAGGTTTTGAAATATACCATCACGGAACTTAGGAACCCCCCCACCCCTTGTCACACAAAGTCACACTTCGTTGATCCTTCCCCATGTTAGGTGATGGGCCCTTAGGTGATGGGCCCTAAAGTCAATACGTACAATATTTACTTAGATAAACAGATTAAACGAATTTGATGTTGGCACTTAAAAAACCGGTCTAAATGGTTCACGAAGTCCTTCACTTTGACATTTGACTTTAAAGGGATAAATTGCGATGTACACAACGCGGAATACAGAGAAACAAAACAACGCTCCACAACGCACTTCACCTGAGTTGTGGAAAGGTCATGAGCAGTGAACGGAAATCGCCATGAAGGACGGAATACATTACGGACTAGGCACTGAAAAAAAGTTTAAATCAGACATGACGGACCATGTAGCTGGCCGATTGAAAAATTCGATTATCGGCTATCGCCTATCGGCAACAGGCAGAACTGCAATTGGCACTGAAGGCTCTCGGGAACTAGACAATTGCCTAGCTTGAAAATTTCTACGAGCCACGACTGAACACAATAAAAGAACCCTTTTCCGTCTTCACACTGTAAAGTCTGGAGACGTCACGTGCTTTCAATATTGCAAGGTGGTAGGACCAAAAGTATATTATTACGAGTATATCGTTAAATAAATGTTTGTCTTTAGGGTTGTTGTTCTAATGCTCACGTAACATTATAGTGCATAAGTTGCATTGCTTATTAAGTATTTTTAAACATAAAAAATTTGATTAGTCGTGTGGCGACGGCAGAGCAGAATACAATTGTCATACCCGTCGGTATGCCCAAACGCATTCAATGTCGATTTTTCTCTGTCCAATACATAGTTATTTAAATGCTTATTTGTCGTGCTTTTGCCGAAAAACGAATGGACGCGAATAACGCAAATAACCAACCGCTGTGGTTTCATTCTAAATATTTTATTCATTTCCAGCTAGAAATTTTTTTGTAATAAAACATGTTTTTTTTGTCCAATACATCGTTTACACAACTTTATTGCGAATGCATGTGCATTTTAAAATTTAAAGTGTACCATAAAATACTAAGCTTTCTGGAATTCGAATGGACGCAATGTAAACTTAATCCCAATTGCTGTGGTGCTTTTGTATTTGTAATTTTTTTTTGTTAAATTATTGCTAAAAACATTTTCATTATTATAAAAAGCGTTGGTCTAAATACGGTGTTTCAATTAATCAGTTATAAATAATCATGAGCTTCATTTTTCCATATTTATAAGTACTCATTTATTTTTTGGTTAGGTGCTTTAACTAAAAGTTACTTATTTTCTTAACCTTTAATTGGAAATTATTAATTAGCAATCACGCTGCTACAAAGGAATTATTGAGATGGGGTGTTAAGAATATGGTAGGTAAAATAACTTGATTATGTTTGATCCAACTAATGAAATATAATTTTTAATGCACTTTTTAGTTGTGTTTTTGTGTTTCTTTGACACATTCACACATAAGTAGGTATTGAAATAGCAAACCAAATAAAATCGATTCTAGAAAATAATAATTGTTTTATCTAGGTTTCGTTTATATTTGGACTTTATTGCCAAGACCAACATTCTTAGTTGAATACGTCCATTATTGTCATTGTTTTTAGTTTTTTTTTAGTATTATTACTTGAGATAAAATTCCAATACATAGGTGTCAATTTTTAATAAAACTTACATACATACATACATAAATCATGCCTATATCCCAGAAGGGGTAGGCAGAGGTGAACTAGCACCCACGTTTCGCCAATTATGTTAGGTCCCATGTAATAGGTGGCGAGCCTATTGCCATTTAGCGGGCACAAAAGCCGCAGTACATTGCTATTGCTAGGTGGTATAAGAGGAACGCTGTTGCCCATTCCTCATTGCTGATTTATCATTAGTCGCCTTGTACGACACCCACGGGAGAGATTTGGGGAGGTGACAATTGTACTCTACTCTGCCGTCATCACACTACAACTTTATGTTGTAATTACCTGGCAGTGTCTTAGTTTAAGTTATCCATTTGTCCTAATTCCAAAGTTAACGTGTGTGCGCCCGGAACAATTAAATATATTCGTGGGTAAAATCTTGTATGATGTCACTCTTTATGCGTGTTTCTGTGTGCAAATGAAAACAATGTGCTTATTAGCGACAATGATTCCTCTCAAACTGTAGGTACCTACTCACAGTGGTACCCACTAGTTGTAAGTCATAAAACACAATTAGCTAGTGTGGGAACTAGTATTATCAATTGTCGCAGTCTATGTAAGAAAACGCTCGCTTGTGACTTGTTAGAAAGCGCAAGTTGACTTTCGCGATTTAATCTTGGAACTGAATAGCGGTATGTCAGTTTAATGTATAAGCCGACTTTATAAAGATGGAGATGAGATTCAAACTCTTTGTGGATGATACTCAATTAGAAAATAAAAATTGACTTTTTTTGCATACATAAATCACGCCTATATCCTCGAAGGGGTAGGCAGAGGTGAACCAGCACCCGCGTTTCGCCAATTATGTCAAGTCCCATGTAATAGGTGGCGAGCCTATTGTCATTTATCGGGCACAAAAGTCGCAGTAAATTGCTAGGTTGTACGAGTATAAGAGGAACGCTGCTGCCCATTCCTCAGCACTGATTTATCCTTAGGCGCCTTGTACGACACCCACGGGAGAGATTTGGGATGGTGACAATTGTATTCTACTCTGCCGTCACCATACGGCGTAAACGGCGTGATACGTATACGGCGTGCCTTTTTTTGACTTTCGTCTATTTCCCGTCAGCCAAAAACGCTTTATAGATTTGGTTAAAAAAAAATAGCCTAAATTCTTCTTCATCTTCCTGCCCTAATTCCGCTCTAGGCGGGGTCGGCATAACATGTACTTTCTTCTTCCACTCCTCTCTATCCTTCAACAATTTCTCATCCACCCCTCTCGCTAAAAATAGCCTAAAATCAAAAGTTAACTATTTTATGTACAGTGTAAACATTTGAGCCGTGTGGTGACGGCAGAGTAGAGAGCCGTGTGGTGACGGCAGAGTAGAATACAATTGTCACCACCACAAATTTCTCCCGTGGGTGTCGTACAAGGCGATTAAGGATAAATCAATTATGAAGAATGGGCAGCAGCGTTCCTCTTATACCACCTAGCAATAGCAATGTACTGCGACTTTTGTGCCCGATAACATAATTGGCGAAACGTGGGTGCTACTTCACCTCTGCCTACCCCTTCGGAGATATAGGTGTGATTTATGTATGTATGTATGTAAAAATTTAAATATTAACTAGAAGTACGTGTACCTAATCTGTAAGCAACAGTTTTGATTAATCAGTGCCTTGTAGGTGGTAAGTGCATTAGCATTTGGGTCGCCTTGCCGTTGTTGATCGAACCAGTTCCAGTTCCAATAGAGGGTGGGCGCCTAGGCATACAGTTTGTTGGGATAGCAACCAGAATGGAGGCAATAACGTGCTTTATAAGCTCGGGTCCTTTTGGCTGTAGTTGCATTAGATACACAAATTGTTTAGTTTTGTATACTTGTGCCATACGTGTGCCAATGTATTGACAAATGACAAATACACAATGCGAATTGTAGGCAATATTTGTGATGTTTTAATATTCTTATACACTAACCCGCTTATTATAAAACATGGGGTAAAGTTAGTCATAGTTTCAAACTGATAGCATCAATTTTAAACTGTGATTAACTTTAGTCCATGTTTTCTAATAAGGGGTAAGGTGTCTCTGTTTAAGTCATGCTCTAATTTAAAGTCCAGCCATCTAAATTATATTTTAATTTGTCATTATATTGTGACGTAGGTACCTAATTACACTATGCAACAATTATAACAAGTTGAATGATGATTATAACAACCAATGTGCCAAAGTTATGGTTGGGATATAATAGACTTATGTAAGTACTGATTGCTGATTACACTTCCGTATTATTTTTAATTACTAATTGAGGCGGCAAATTGTCCGCAATGATCATGTTTATAATCAATTTTAATAAAGGAGTTACGCCCGAATTGCTCTCTCCTCTGCTCTGTGCCGCCACAAGGCAACCTTCGGCTTAGACAAGGCAGACATAAAATAGACAATATATATGTATATATATTAGGTATGGATATTCAGTAACTTTAGAGTTTCTGCGAAATATTAAGACACAAAAGAATTTTTTTTTGCGCCATTAAAATAATACTCGTTACGTTATGTTTATGTAGATCTTACAACTTTTCAGTTCTTAGATTTATTTCGACGGAAAATTTAGTCAGTGAGTGGATCATAGGTCAGATTAGCTTTCATGTGCCAATTTCCGGTGTAGGCAGCAGAAAAATGAGTAGGCACTTTCATTCCATTGTTCTAATTATTGTCTAGCTGTACGAAATCGTACTCACAGAATATTAACCTAATGCTCAAGAGGTTCAATTGAGAGTTGGTTTCCAAACCATTACCGCGTGGCCTAAGTATGCAGTGTCTGTATTTTCCCACTATTTACTTTTTTATGTAATCCTTACCTAACATCCGCTTCGACATATAAATTCATTACATCTTAAAGATAGCGATTTAAACTTTATATGAAAGAAATAAATGCCATTTTATAATACACTTAAGTTCACACGGATAAAGTTTTCAAATAAGCTGTGAGAATGTCTTGCAAGAGAGCGGTGTAATTAACAATGAATTTTCTCTTGAAACCGTCGAGACAATAGATGAAAAGGGCAAGGGAAAAATATTTATTACTGAACTGATGGTGGTTTCTTTATACGGTCAGTAAAAGGTACGAAATATTGTATTGTTTGATGGAGCAATTCCATCAAACAATACATTACATTATTAAATAGGTACATATTACAAGATGTTAAAAATATACATACAGACAACAACAACAACATACAACATTAACGTTGTAAATTTGACCGGCCTAAAGGGAAACCTCGTGTTATGGTTTGTGCATACAAAACACTAGTTATAACAAGGTCCGTGAACAGTATTGCATTTCATAATGATTCCATTCGAAAGATGATGTCGAAACCCCCTTGCCTTGTTGAACCAAGCGAATTAAAATAAAGCAAAACCGACTATTAACATCGCACTAAAATCCAACTATACTGCTCATAGAGTTCTCATGCAAAAAATATAGAGCGTTTCCGTGAGAGTGTACTCAGTACCTATCGTAGTACTGGTGTTGAACAGGTTATAACGATTTCCACTTTCGTTTGATAAATCGATATCTGTCGACTATATTACTACTACGCCTAATTAATGTGCATTTAGAAAGGGGAAACTTAATTTGAGGCTAAGAGAGCTGAGTTGAGTATTATAAGATTTAAATGTAAAAATATTAAGTAGAAGTAAAATAGAGAAGTAATATTTGCGTTAATTATACAATACATAGATATATTGGAGGTATTTATTTTGAGAGAGCTTGCATAATTTTGACTTATTATTAATATTAAATTAAAAATAAATTAAATTGACTATACCTGCAAAAGGTTGCGACTTGATACTCATTCCAATCCACTTAATAACATAAGTCAATATTCGCACGCCACTGTGGCTCCTTGCGCCGACCACAGTACGTTTTCATTGTTTTTCCACTAAATCTATTCTAGTTGGGTGAGATAGCTCACAGGCGTACTGGATAGCTACTTTACCACGGCTGGAACGGGAGCAAGTTTACAAGAAGCTGTAAACCAAAGCAGGTCGGCTCTGAGCAGTTTCATCATCGTCCCCGTTAGACACCCATAAAAATAGGTGCAAATTAAATTGTACACCGCAAGAGCTGAACCGCAGATCGATTGTTTATGGGAATAGTGCATTTAAGTATTTAATGATGTGGTACATTATGTGTCAAGAACCGGAAAATTATCTTCAAAAATTTCAAAATCAAAATGAAATACCATCTTAAGATGGTGAAACACGATAACCCTTGTGCCTACACCTTAAACGACGTGATTTATGTCTGTAAAAACAAAATCCACGATTCTAAAGAATTCGAATCATTCGGAAGTCGACTATTGAAATCTGGTGAACTTCTCTCATATAGAGTAAAGTACAGCACACAGTTCAAGAATTTAATCGTTACAAGCTGTACAACAAGCTATTTCGCTATTTGCTTAAGTATTTCCAATACTATTCGCTAGATACAATAGTAGGGCTAGTCGGAGAGACTATGCTATGTAACCGTTAGATTATTGCTTGTTTGGCTTCTAAGCCAAACTGAAATAAAGTTGGAATAGAATGGTAAGAACACCACCCTGGACTAATTCAGCCTAATGTTCTGCTAAAAATCTTTGAAAATTAGTTGTTTCATCCGAATAAACGATAGATATACTAGTTCTAAGATTTAAATCAAGAAACTGACGTACTAAATTAATAATTTACAAAGACTAGCAATTTATACCTTAAATGTATGTGTTAATGTGAGATTTTTTCCAATTAAACATCTTCTAGCTAAGTCGTCAGATCTAAATGAAAATTAATCTGATAATAATTTTAGTGTTAAGTTAAAATCCTTAAACTGAACATTGTAACGACGACATCGAGTAACTGTCGTAAGATTATCAGATTTTAATAATTTCTTAATCTGTAAATAAATATTTGTATTCATACAACAGAACGAATATCAGGGATTCAGCCAGCCTAGAGGCTAGTCGCACGGAAGTGTATCGAGGCCAAGTTTTGTGAACACGCTTATGAGACAGGCATTTGAATAGTATCATACACTAGGTATATTTATTTTTAAATATAAGGTCATGAAACCTGCCACGCCATATTTGGTAAGGCTACAGAGACTTGTCAGGATATCTGTAGTCGTTACAAATGAAGGGAATGGAGGTGAAACACAACTCTTGAAATCTGAATAGAAAAATATTATGGCATGATGTAGAACCGTTACAATACGCAATGCAGAATATGACTGACGCTGACGAAGTATCATACCTTTATTCGTTTCTGTTGTTATCTAATTACACAAAACATTAAAACCAAAATATCGACAGTAAATAATAATAGCTATGACTGGGTTTAGTACCTCCACCATACAGAAATCCTTAGGTACAACAGAACATAATTATCATTATCACCTATTATCTCTCAATAAATACCTACTGAATAAAAAGTATCAAAGTCATTTACTTCTAGTATAGACATGGTCTACCTACATAGACACTGTAAATATTTTTATAAATTAACCGCGTTTTAAAACGTTCATCTGTCATTGGCCTAACTATCTGGAGAAAACGATCACTGACATGTCTAACTAAATAAGGCTGAAGTTAGAAGCGGCAACAGCTCGGTATCTGCGACAACTATGTGTTACAAACTCCTATTAGTTCACAATGTTCACGTTTGTAAGTTCATAATTAGTAACTTGATAGCTATAAGACGAAGTTCGTAATCTGTTTGACACGTTTAGATTATTTTGCAACAATACTACCAAAAGTGCAATTCACAAATCTCTCTAAACCATTAAAAACTGATGAAATTTAATTTTCAAAGCTTTAAAATTTTATATTAACTCTCGATAATCAGGAAAAGCTATGGACAATAACTAAAAGACGAATCAATTTAAATGACGTCGTACAAAACACTATTTTCAATACAATAATAATGACATCGCATGTTTCATGCTGAACACTTTAGCGCACCAGTGGACAGATCATCCCATTAAAATAATTTGCTAACACGAAACTTGGCTTACTTTCCGCCCTTAAATATTTTGCTATAACGACTGGCGATGACTTACCAATAGTTCCGGGGAACCAGGCACAGAGCGGGTTACGTTGCAAATCTGAGCTGCTATTTCCAACTCGAATTTCCAGGTCTTGTAGGGGCTGATGACCTGTGAATAGAAATAACAGTATTTATTGTTATTACCTTTCTTTTTTGGCACTTTTATTTAGATTGCATTCTATGGCATATTATGTGATTGCTATACAATAAATGGTTTGCGTAACGATTCCGTTACGTATCAGAATATTATGGTGTTCATCGTGATTGATCGATTTCTTTCACAACATTTTCATATTGTTTTGCCATGCATTCCACGCTTTGCCATGCATTCAGCTGTTCCTACTCAGTGAATAATACGTAATGACTCTTACTGAACTTTTTAGTTCTAAATATTATATTCAATATACTTTCTTGATGTGTTTGTTTTGTGACTTTCTGATATAATATTATGTTTTTTTTTCTTGTAAGTATGAAGCAGTTTGACCCTCGGAGTGATCGGTTTATTTTCCTTTCTATTTTCAACATAATTCATCTCAGATGCGAGAGTCACGTGCAAGTGATTTGTGAGCTAAGGTATAAAGGTTTTATAATAAACAACATACCTATTAATATAATTTGTCGTGTTCAATCTTTTAGAAAGGTGTTCTAAAAGATTGAACACGACAAATATAACAGAACATTTTTTGAATTATATTCTATTTTTTAAGACTGGTGTAAGTAATTAGGACAACTAAACTTTTTATTTCATCGTGTAGCTATTTTGTGCCCTAGACTCAATGATATTAAATATAATATCATTGCTCTAGGCAATGATACTAGTTTATTATCAAACAGTAAGATCAATTTCGTTTATTTTATAACTCCCTATTTACTTAAAAAATCATGACTATTGTTTAAAACGTCTAGCAGAAGTATCTACAGAAGAAGTAACTGAGTATAAATACCGACCGGAATTGATCAAAGTGGTTTATAATTTATACTACATATACAGGGTTATTTTTAAAACACCAAAAACCTCGCAATAGTAGATAGCTAACATCATAAACAACCACGTTTGTTATATGTATTTAGTTTTAATATAACGCAATACATTGCGCAAAATTATTTTTTAAGTTTTTATTGTACTGTCGTGACATTTAAACGTTTATGTTTTCATTCATAAACGAAAGGACGAGACGCTACGCAAGGCCCGCGCGATGCTTAATACCAATATGCAAGTAGGTGTACGTAGAGTTAATGACTTTTAGAGCGGTAAATTAAATTAGTATTTTTTTTTGTATGAAAGAAAAATTTTACGAATCATCAAAAGTTGTAGAACAAAAATTGTTGCTAATGATGTTACCTAACAACTCCTGCGAGGTTTTTGGTGTTTTAAAATTAACCCTGTATATAAATACATAAATCACGCGTATATCCCCGAAGGGGTAGGCCGATGTGAATTAACACCCACTTTTCGCAGGTCAGATCCCATAAAAAATCCCGTAAAAGGGCGGTGAGCCTTTTGGCATCTATTCCACATAATAAATCGCTAGGTGGTATAAAGAGGAATGTTGCTGCCCATTACTCATCGCTGTCTTTACCCTTAGCCGCCTTTTATGACACCATCGGAAGAAATGGGAGTGGTGACAATTATATTCTACTCTGCCGTTACGACACGACACGGCACTTTTTTATATTATTTACTCATAATATACTTTAGTGGTAAACGATAATTGGACTTTCACTGTAGGTCTTTTATTTCATCTTTTCGGTCTTAAAGTATTGATGGCCATTATTCCTCAATTGTGCATTGATTCACCAAACAACCAGTCTACGTTTAGACGCAATATACCTCCATATCAATTACGTTAACGTTATTGCATGTCGAATCCTAGTCATAGCCGGCTGTTCGGATTTCAAACGGCCATTCCTGCGACATATCACGCTTGGCCAGGCAGATTGCTCGACGTTGTGCAATATTTCCGGCGTAACGGTTACCAATGCGTAGGCTTCCATATTGTCATGCTTCAACTTTAGCGTATAGTAGGTAGCCCTCCCCTGGGACTGAGTGATGAAACCAAGGGACCATTTAATGGTGGCTGTATTAATATTTTTGTTTTCTTTGTTTTAAGACCGACCCTGCTTATAGTACGATAAGGGCAGGGAGAAGAAGTTTTATTTGTTTTAAATTAATTTAGGTCATCAAATAAACAGTATTTTATTCTATTCCATTATAAAAATGTCATTAGGCGATGGAGACTTCAGTTGCTACGGTTTAATGTGCATTCCGGATTAATAAATATATTATAATATCATTTTTACCGGTAAAAACCATCACCTACGATTACCTACTGATTGTCAAATATTAGCAAAATAACAATTATCTGGTATTTTACCTGTTTCATTGACTACGGTTTTATTTCTTGTATTTGCCCGATATGAGACGAATAGCTATGATTTTCTTCGATCAATCTAATAAGCCTTAATAGTTATTTGTTGTACGTGAGTGCAAAGTTGTGTTTTAACCGCGTGCTCAATTTTGATGACTGAGCTAGCGAAGGATTCAAAAATTAGAATCCTGAGCGATAGCGAGGGAATCAAAAGAGCACAAGGTGAAAAATCTTTGCACTCGAGTGCAACACGTAACTTTTCATCCCCCACAACGAGGAAATTGCAAAATACAAAAAAATACAATCACAAACGTTTCTGTTTTCACCCAGAAACTTCCACAACACCCTCCCATTAACCCAAACACACTCTCAACACCCACCCAGAAACACCCACAACATTCACACCCGCAATACACACCCATTCACCCAGAAACACCCACAAAACACCCATTCACCCAGAAACACCCACAACACACCCATTCACCCAGAAACACCCACAAAACACCTATTCACCCAGAAACACCCACAAAATACCCATTCACCCAGAAACACCCACAAAATGTCCAATCACTCAGACACACCCACAAAACACCCATTCACCCAGAAACACCCACAAAATATCTAATCACAAAACACCCATTCACCCAGACACCTCCAACACCCAGCCACACCCGCAAAATTTATCCTGACACACCTGTAAGTACCTAATAAAAATTACCGTCCCTAATGGAGTTCCGAGACGGTCAATCAGCTTGAGTCAAGCACGTTGATTTTCTGTATATTTTTGTTCCATTGCTAGCGTAAACAAATCAAACAAACCTAAAAAACTTTTAAATGCTTGACTCAAGCATCAAGCAAGCATTGTAGACGATCAAAATGTTTAAAGCAAGATTGACGCCAAGCTGATTGACCGTCACGGAACTCCTAAGTTATAACAAATTTATGACGTGAAAAGAAAATGGCGCGCGCAAAGCAAATTACAAAAAAAGTACAAAAAGAAGGTTCCGAGTCTGAGTTTTTAACAAATTAAAATAGGTTGCATGATGATTTAGGCACCATGGAGGTAGAAATAAATAGGTATAAATGATGTTTTGAATTCACAAACTCATTGCACACGATGTTCTAAATTCAAATTTACTTTAACCTCTAGAGGATAAAAACGGCTTTTGCACTCAGATATCGAAGAGCAAAAACGCTTTTTCCGAGATGGTGGGATGAAAATTAATATTATTATGCGGCGATGGTTTGACATTGCTGGGGTGGGTGCTGGTTATGATTTATGTATGTATGGTTTGATATTCATAACGGTAACATGATCTGATAATCAAAAGAATCTAAGGGTATTTAGAAAATTCTTCTGAATCAAAATAGTCTACGTTAGTTCCAAAGCGGAATTACAACGGAGAATAAGGCCTGGTGCACATTGGTGGCACGGCACGGTAAGGGATTCTTCGGCAACCCTCCATGTAAGCGCACACTGGCGGTAACCATGCCCTGGTATATTTAAGCGTGCCGAGGGTTCTTAGGCATGCCGGTTTTGTTCTTATGTCTTGTCTTGCCGCGGTATCTTTCGGTATCCCGAAGACTGCCAAAGCGTTCTGAGGGATGCCTAGGCGTTCCGAAGGCTTCCGACACTGCATACTTAAGCAACCCACGGCATTGTTTTTGTACCTACGACCGTCAACATTGAACTGTCAACTTTATTTTCATACTCTTTACTTATATTTTTATTCGTTACCTAAAAATACCCTGCCATGCCGTGCCGCCAATCTGCGCTGGCCCTAACTATACAACTGATAACGTCCCAGGATTAATTGGGAAACTTACCTCTATGCAAGTCGGGGCATCGCAGTATTGCTCGTTAGCATTGAAACCAAGTCAAACGTTTGTGTAGTCAACTAGTCAGTTCGATATGGACCCGAACTCGTTAACGCAAATATTCAGACATCCTCGGAAACCCAACGTTACAATAATAGCTCTATTGAAACTGACTTAGGTAGAAATCAGTGTAAACACCTAGTTGGAAAATCTAGTTTGCACCTAGACTTTAATAGATATAGAGTCCATGTTGACTAGAATGCATACGTTTTTTATGTTCGTATTATTCAGCAGAGACATTTTGTGTACAAGCCAAGGTCTTTTAGTAATGTATATAATTCGGCTGGTGTACCTACCATTGCTATCATCTCAAAACATACCTTAATATTTATAAATAAGTTTTATTATACCCTAACTAGTACCTAGTTAGGGAATAAATTTATCACTTCAGAAGTTACCGGGTTGCAAAAACAATGAACAATGGTAATCTAAAGCGTTTGTGTTATGTAAACTAGACGATAGATATTTTAAGAAATTTCGAGGCTTTGGTCAACTGATCCCGCTCGATCTCATACCGCGGGATGAGTTGACCTTATGCAATTTTTGAATTGGACATCTCATTCCGCTGATGTATTTTACGTCTTGTACAGACATGAAGCAAAGTGATAAACTATGTTAATTTTACAAATATATCAACGCAACCACAAACGTTAACCACATTTTTTCATCTCTCTCCGTTAATTGGTCTCCAAGGATTATTTACGTTTTTTAAGTCACACCTCACCACAAAGTGGACTTTTCTAGTTAGTCTAGTGTTGAATTGTCATTAATTAAGTGCTCACTGTCGTTAATTGACTTTTCTGAGTGCGGCAGTTAATGTGCGTGTCGATTCAACGCTGCCTGCTTTTTCGGCGGTACAGAAAAATATAGAGGCGTGATTTAAAGTAACTAAACATTCAATCAACCACGAATTGGGGACGAATTCCAACTCAACCATTTGCCCCATGATTGTCTTGACCATTCGACCAAAAGGGTCGATAAGTAATGTAGATACAATGAACATGCTAAATAAGTCAACAACAAGTGTGGTTTCATAATGGAAAGTGCCTGTTCCAGTATTTGTAATCCAGGATATTATGCTGACTATTGAGGTTGACAAGCCCGCCGCTTTGTAACGTCTGGCTGAATGGAGACTTCAGGGTAAAGAATTGAACGCTTTCAAACTACGTTGAAGTGTGCGGCATGGAGGGGCTGGGCTGTGTAAACATCGGTGTACAGTCGACAATGTAATGTTTAACTTTATTTCTTTGACTATTCATGAGTGTGTGTGATACCTTATATGAATAAACCATATTTTAATTTTCATTCATTTTCAACATGTCCATTCTATAACCCTAATTATTAAAGAATTGGTCTCATTTCAATTTGTGATGTACCTGTGACCCACGATCAACATCATAATTCTTTACGATTTGATGTTCTAAGCAAAGACAGTTCATCAACCGATCAATCAAAGTTACTGCTGTAATTGTGTTTAACAGTTTTAACAGTTGTTATGGTATTTGACTCAAGTCTGGTGAATCATAGAATTCAGACTCACGAAATAAAAATCAATTAACAGTCTATGATATGTAAATAAAGGATTAACGAATATAATAATTATATGTATACATCATTTTTAACCTAAACCTAAATCATGTATCGGTGTGTATAATTGGTGCTAATATAAAATCTTCGAAACCTATAAAAACTTTCAAAATTACAAATTACTGACGACCTAAATAAACTAGCTATTCATTTTATTTAACCAAAAATTAATCATTTTTGTTAAGTAGATCAGTACGATAGATTTTGCTAATGCACAGCAATTTTCTTCTGTTCCTCCGTTCCAAATTGTTTGGCAATAAAAAAGAGTACCTAACAAAGCACCTGTCATATTGACTAGAGAGGGTAATATTATGTCTAGAAAATCAGATCTAAATATGAAAGCTTATTTAGATCTGATTTTCTAGACATAATATTACCCTCTCTAGTCAATATGACAGGTGCTTTGTTACTTACATAATTAACTTTTTTTTTAAGTCACAGTAACAACAATTCAACAAAACAACTTAATCACAACGCACATCAACAATATACATTTACCGAATCAAAGTGCAATCTAAATAATATTTCTTAGCATAACAGCGTGTGTCTAATCAATACAGATAAAATACAGCTAGTGTTGAAATGAATAATTCTTTCAGACATTCGTTCTGGCAATCACGTTGGGTGAGCCGTAGAATCAGATGACCTGACATTATCAAAAGGTATTTTTCTTCATTTCTCACGATGTAGCTCATAACATAGCATAGCACTAGCAACCTGACTGAGGTGAATCTCCTACCTAAATTATGCTTTATTTTTATTATATCATATAAATAAGTTTTATATTAATAAGTTTTATATTGTTTGCGAATAATCTTTATTTTGTATTTATGACTGTGCATCTGAGCTACAAAGCGCTAGAAACTTAGTAATCATTCCGAAAATCACATGTGGAATGCGGAGATATTGGAGCGTATGCGGAGGGTATAATGTTTACTTTTTGCTATGAAAGCCTGTTTCCGCTTAGGTTCTGATAGAGCTTTGAATACGTTAAGAGTGAACTTGTACTAGGCAGCTAATAAATTATTTGACGGCTGGTTTGGTCGAATTTCCCTGCCCGATAAATGGCAATAGGCTCACTTGTTACATGGGACCTAACCTAATTTGCGAAACGTGGGTGTTAATTCACCTCTGTCTACTACATAGGCGTGATTTATGTACGTATTTATTTTGTTGTCGTTCTAAGTCTATCTCCACTGTACTTACCACAGCAGCCTCTAGTGGTGACCCTGACGACTTTGACGGCGTAGTGCCTGAGAAGATCCACTTGCCACCAAGGAGATGCCTCTCGCTGCGTCTCTGTGCATCTCTTTCCATCATGTTCCGTGGTCTTCTCTCCGTCATTGCCATTGGCTGCGGCTCCTCCTCGCACGGTGGTCGATTGGTTTGCAGGCTTTCGAAATGCGACATTCGTTCCTGCGAACATTAAAAATTGTACATGAGAAATATGGAGTAACTTTGTGTCAAGTTAGATAAGGCTGTAATTTTTTTTTCAAATCGTCTTTTAAGAAATGATTCGAATTATTGATGACATGTATCTTGTTTTAATTGGCTGTTTCCAGAAAAAGAGAAAAGAATTTTTGTTTTCTAATTAACCTTTTCTTTTGGTCCGGAGTGTCTGTTAAATGTACCAATTAATAGTTATTTTAGGTCCTTCCAATTAAAATTTGTTTAAGGGCCTGTTTCACAATCGAAAAGTAAGTTCGAAGTAGCTTACTTCGCAGATCATTTGACAGTTGTAATATGAAATATATGTCAATTGAACTTCAAAGTAAGCTACTTATAACTTACTTGTCGATTGTGAAACAGGCCCTAAATATATTATTCTAATGATGTCTTTAACTTTTGTTTTTATTTAGATTATGCGGAGGCCATTGTGATACTTAGCTTAAATACTTTTTATAGATACTACAGAGTAATTACAAGTTTAATTAAAATACATCTTAATTATTTTATCTTGATAATTGGATGTTTAATACAAACCTTCTTTCCACTACCTTATTCTAAATGAAAGGATAAGAAATGAATTCTTACCCTACTTTGTTAATAGATAACGGAATTTGGCTGTTTTACTGTGAATGCTCAAATAATAATATAACATATTATTTTTATTTGAGTAAAGATTATATTAATGTTATTAAATTTACGAGAATTATTCCATAGTTGTTGACAGTGTTTGAGCCACCGATTTTGTTTGTATAAAATATGTGACATTAAAAATTGTCGCAAGCAAAATTAATAGCGAGCTTATTATGATGGCAACCTTTTAACTTGTTTTAACACATACATTATGTAAAAGCCTACTTACTTATTTGGTTAGCCTTATTTAGAGCAATGAATTAGAGTCAAATAAACACCTAAAAATCTCGGAAACTAAGAAAGGTGTTTTAGTGAAATATTTGTGTTTAAAACACAATAAAATATGAATTGAAGGGCAATTTATGAATTGATTGTTAATTCTGCCTATGATACAAAATGATAATACCTACTTGACCGAAATGTAAGAAACAGCTGTTACTTTTTTCGTGAATTTGGAGTTGCTCCCATGGTGAAATTTGTTCAGTTTGATGGTCTGTACGAATTCCGAAACATTTTTGCAGTGACCAAAAAGTCTCCTGGTATAGGTGTGATTTGTAGCGATAATGTTCTTACCACAAAACGGGGGATCGGCAGTCCAATTCCCCCTCAGGGTGCAGTCCCTTTGGTGCGCCCCGAACAACTCGTATCCCTCATCGCATTCGTAGGTTGCTATCGTTCCAGGGATCGCTTTTTCCGCTGAGAGGGAGACTCGCGCGTTTGGCGGGACAGCTGGGTGGCCGCAGAGCCGTTCGACTGTAAGAGAATAAATATATTAGACTGTGGCACTACAAAGAATCCTTTCGCGAAATCCGGGTGATTGGCTTAAACCACCAATTCACTTGGGCTTGAGACAAAATGTAAACAATCTTGATATGTCTCTATCTACGATTCTAAAATATGTACGTCTAAAATTATTGACAAATAAAAGTGTTAGCTGCTTTGAAATATTGGAGTTACACATTTTTATTTTTGTATTTTATGTGAAAAGACACCTCAAGATTGCTTACATTTTGTCTCAAGCCCAAGTGAATGCGGTATATAAAAATTGTTAATGTTACTCGCATCATTAGATTTCCTCAATATAGATCAAAAGTATTAGCTGCCTAGGAAGAGTAATGGGAGCGTTTGCGAGATAAAACTTCTCTGGGATAATGAATAATCAGGATTATGTCTTAGTTGCATGCTAAGTTTTAGAAAAAAATGCGAATGCAATGTAACCGCGAAGTAGTTTCGATCTTGCTTGCTAAGCGTTGGCGGTTGTATTTTTAGATATAGAAGGTCTGCGCCTGCCTTGGTATCAAGGGGCAGATTATGATGATTTACATGAATGTACTTATTAAGAGACAAAATATGCTTCGTCTTTCTTCTTTGCTCCCAAACGGAGTAAGGCAAAATAAAGCTACATTCCCCATGGAGAGTTTCACAGTAATCCAAATTATCATCTGTACAGATTCATATTACATACGAAGTCGCTGTTTACACCTTTGCCGTGTTATGTTAAGATTGTTAAAACTTTTTTTGTTTTTAGTTTTCGGTGTCGCGCTTTTAGACTGCATAAAAATTATACTATTTGGTTTGTACGATTAGATTGAGCAGTGATGTACAGTGTTTGATACCGGCAAATTATTTAGTTATATTGTAACCAAAATCCTACATAGTTCGCTAGGCAGGTTACTTAGCTATTGGGGGAACAACAACCATGTAGTTCCAATTCCATCATAATCATTGTCATAGTAAAAGTAAATGGCTGCATGTCTACCAACAGTGTGAAGAAATTGTAAAAGCCTGATTATGTGTGTCCACTTTGCTTTACGCCAAACACAGACAAAAAATACCATCTGTCTTTGAAAACGCTATGTTCAATGTCGATTTCAATTAGACCACATTGCTTGGACTGTACTAAATTAAGAACAAAGTGAAAGATGTAACGAGGAGTTAATTAAACAATAAAAACAGTATTCTAAACATGCAAAGAATCCGGAACGTGTTTAGGAATGATTGTTGTCGTAACTGATACCAGCACGCAAACTCCTCTAATATCACAGTACACTTAGGGCCTGTTTCACAATCGACAAGTAGGTTCGAAGTAGCTTACTTCGCAGTTCAATTGACATATATTTCATATTACAACTGTCAAATGATCTGCGAAGTAAGCTACTTATAACTTACTTGTCGATTGTGAAACAGGCCCTAACTAAAATATGAGCAAATAATAGTATGTATAGCCATCTCTCTCGAATAAAGCCGTCTAAAGGATTCTATAATTATTATTTACTTATTCATTAAAAGACTAACTACCGCACTCAGAGACGTCAAATAACGTTAATGGGTACTTTACGTCAAAAAATTACAATTCAGAACTAGCCGCTATTATTGCCGCGTCTATGGTCTAGAATTTGAATGAAAAATTTTGACATTAAATACTCATTAAAGTTAATTGACGTCTCTGAGTGCGGCAGTAAGATGTAAATGCTCCCGGTACCTATAAAGGTAAATATTGGCCGTATTTTTAAATATTTTAGTTAACTCACATTTATCCTAATTACGTGTTTAACCGACGAAAAAACGGAGGAGGTTACGTACAATTCGTACGTCGTAAGTTGTTTTCTTATTGGACAATGATTAATATAAGTATAAATGGATACCTTTGGCATTACCTTTTTACTACTAAAACAAAGTTAAAAATTAGATTAAATCTGCTCTTAAAGACTAATTAGTCGTTACCTGAGAATGTTTATACCATTTGTTTGTGTAGGCAATTGCTAAAACAGCGTGGTAGTAGGATTGCTTTACTTTATTGTTTTGCTTTTTAATGATATTATTATTTGTCTAATTAAAAGTTTTCCCTGTATAGTTAACGATAAAAGATATCTCAAATATCGAGGTGTATTTGATGGTTCTATCAATAAAAAGCTAATTGTGGAAGTTGGATGTGGATAACTTGTTGCGATGAACGTTGCCAGTGAATGGCAATAGGTGCACCCCCTGTTACATGGGGCTTAAAATGAGCCGGCGGAATGTGTGTGTATATAACTCTGCCTACGCCTTCAGGGATAAATAGGCGTGACAATGTATGCATCTAAGCTATTGAAGTATACATACACAGTCCGGTACAATTTCAATTCTGTCTGATAAGCTCGGGAACTTAAGACACCACATCAAGCGAATGCCTGCTCCACGGCGGCGGATACTGTAAAATTTTATATATTAAAACGCGTGAAGCATTGCAGCCGCAAATATCTAAATCATCCGCCTTAAGTCTCTTCCCCTGTGTCTTGTCTTGTGAATGCTTTTACTTCTATCGTCGAAATTTTTGTCGATGTAATTTTGTGCAAAAACTCGGGTTATCCTTTGTGACGATGTTGTGTAACGCAGAGTTGCGGAGTGAGGTGCTTTCATAATCGTTTATCATTAAAATTATTTTCATGTGAAAACAGTTGGTGTCAACCGCAAAATGTTCACCGCGCCATCATTGTGTCCGTTGTTCATTGGACCCTGTTTGGTGAAATCGTAAAAGAACAGTCGAAACATTTGCGTATTTAGCGGCGTCCGACGGTTGTGTTAAAGAAAAATTCGAGATTTAGGTACGTAATTATAAGGCATAAAATTTGACTGTACCAATACAAAACGACGATGTGACGAGACTCTCATTCAAAAAGTTAAGTTTTTCGCATGGATTTTGTGAAGTTGTTTGTCATAATCGATGTTGCGATCCAATTGTAGAAATTGTTACAATAAATTTTACATCTTCTTCAATCATTGCAAATTTTCCACTGCAATACTATTGGATAACCTATACACATGGACCGATGTATAACGCACTGTTACGTAAGTGTTGTGCCGACTTGTGCCATGCTTAGTAGTCTGTAGATGTTATCGGGTGGGGCCTTCCGCGTTTCTTTCTGTACGCTTTATTGCTAGGAAAAGATAGCCAGTGTTTTCGTTTTTTCTTTGGAAGATCTTACGTTAAGGTTTTTGGTCGTATTTATTTATTTGGGAAACAAACAATTCAATGATACATTAAATAAAAACATAATAAATCATAAATAGAAATCAGCAAAGTTTCCTCTCATAATAAATATTGTCCACCTAACGCTTGACAAATATTTGTAAAGGCTGGTCATCGAACTCACAGCGGGGGTAAATAAGGTTATTTGCACATCGCTGAGTCGAACTACCACTGACACTAATACAACATTTGCAGATTTTTACTAAAAGCAAAAGCACTATACTCTCCACTGCCGTGGAATCAAAACGCATCACTGCAACGTCAGCATTCTGAGGCTCTATTAAAAACAGAGCAGTATATAAAGGCGGGGGTATAAAGGCGGATATTTTTTGGGTGCTACATGTATGTAAACTCCCTAATAGCATTTTAAATGTTGGAAATAAAATAGAAGAATAATCCACGCCTAATTACACGCTAAGGGATAGGTAGAGATGTATTAGCACCCAAAATTCGGCAATCATGTTAAAGTTCTATATAATAGGGGGCGATCTATGTCCCAAATAATAGTTTATGCAAAGATTTCATTGATTTAGATAGGTACTATATTTTATGCGAATTTTGAATATCGTGAGTATGTGGTACCAACATCCGATGTGGTCTTTGGATACATCAATAAAGAGGCGTGAAATAAGTATTTAAAAAAAATTAGATACTTAAAACATTATATTAATATTATTTATATTCTGAATTTAAAGAAATTAAGAAGAATCAGGCTCGGGACTGTATTGTAGCGTCACGGCCTTAACTCTATATTTCTGCCATAAAAGCCGAAATTTTATGCCAGGCATGCTCAAAAAATATATATGGAGGAGCATCTGGTGAGAGCGTGGGTTATTTAATTAAAAATATTTAACTCCACTGAATAGCGTTTTGTTATAATAGCACGAAAGCTGAAAGCTTCGTATGTGTAGAAATTTACAGGCATTTACACAATATTTGCTCCTCTATTTATATTAGGTCTCTCCTATCGGAACGCATAAGTATTTAGAACTTGTTATAAGAGAAACTGGCAAGATTTTAATCAACAATTAATGGAAAAGGCTTGAATTTGACATGTTATTGTTATTATATCTTTCTTTGTTTCGGGTTTTCAGTATCGAGCGTATTGACGATTCATAATAATATGTGTATTGTAATCATACCAGATATGAATAAACGAATGTTGACTTTGATTTTAAATTAACTACGTCCTTAGACAACGAAATGCAGTAGAAATATATAAAATGTTACGCATCAGTGACACCTATGGCTGTTAAAACTAATTACAGTGGTGGAAAATTTTAAAATTTACACGATAGAAGCTATGTCGGAGTCGCTTCAACAACGCATAGGTAACTTATTGCCGGAGCGAAATTGAATATTTCAAGTTCTATTACGGAACAATAGCGGGAATATTTAGTAGAAAAACTGGAGTACCTCGGTAAAAATATTGCCATGTTGGAAATATTTTAACTCAAACCTTTCTGATAACCATAGCCTCATAAAAAGTTTGTACCTACGATACAAAGAAATTCAGTATTGTGTTTGTATACATAATAATATATTTTCAGATAACAACTAAGAAACGTAGGCTACTCTTAAAATTAGCAGGATCGAGGCCGAAGGGAGCTGCAACTGGTTTTCTTATATACTTTGATTTCAGTTACCTTTTTGTTTACCTTTTTGTTTTCAGTTTTATTTCCTCTATTCATTCATTAGTCGTGTGGTGACCGCAGAGAACTATACAAATTGTCACCAGCCCACTCTTTCTAGTGGGTAAGTACGACTTATAATACAACGAGGAATGGCCAGCAGTGATTTCAGCGTACCATCACATCCAGTTCATGACGATGATTGTGATATCAATGTTAATCTATAAATAAGGATATTAGTGAAATAAAAGCCTGATAGAATTAAAAAGTCAAACAAATTTGCTTTATAAAGAACGTCTGCTACGAGCTGAAAAGACTGAAAACAACAACTCGAAACAAGCTCAATGCGACACAAGTGCAAGTGTGGCGAATTCATAACTAAGTTCCATCTACTGTTGTTGAATAACAGAGCCTTCAGGGTTGTGTGCGAGTGTCGCAATGCGTGTGAGCACAAAATGTGCACTAGTTACGTGCCCGACTCGTTACGACACGAAGTCACGATGCACCGTGAAGCGTACCTACTTTTTTGTACGTTGACAGCGTACCATACTATTTGGAACAAATATTTGAATGTCCCAATTGGTTTCTTCGAAATATGGAGCCTTCTGGTACTGGATACATAAATCACGGCCATATCCATGAATGTTTAGGAGGAGGTGAATAAGAGGTGAAGAACCTTTATAGTCATTATACTGTAATTGATTAACTCATCATATAATCATTTTGAGATTTTCAAAACTTGTACTTAGATCTTTTAATGATCGTGATGCCGTAATATTTCTAAATTAGCTTTTCTCTATGTTTTCATAGCAATTCAGAAACATGTTAAGTCAACGTTTCGTACCTGAAAAGGTACAACGAGTAACTCATAAAGTAATTAAAAGAAAATGCCTCTATCTAATGAAACACAGTAGCCACTATCTTAAATTTATATGCAAGAAATACTTTGAACTTTTTAACCGTCTATCGTTATTAGTCTCATAGGGAATTAACAAGTCTCATTACAATGCAATTATAAATTCCACTATACGGTGGTCAAATTAATTTTGTAAAGTGTTCATGATAATATTTAAGAGAAATAAAAGTCGCTTGAAGTGTTCATTTACATCACTCCTAAATCATAAAGCAAATTTAAGCTATTTCCAAGCTTAAATTTAACTTTTGTCATTGGATCTAATTTCGAAATTGCCTTGACTGTACTCTAGGTAAGGTCCAAATTTCAGGCAATTTAGGCTTTGTGGCACAAACTTATAATTTTATCTATTGTCAGAATTGATTGCCAGGTGTCAGAGTAAAATCTCTATTACGCTACAGATATTGGCCCATCTAAAAATCGAGTTCTAAACTTTTGTCGTTTATCTGAAAGTGCCCATACAAGTGAAAATGTACCTACTTTTTAAAGAGTAGGTATAATATTCACTAATATCTTTTGTTTTACTATAGAAAGGACTTCCGAAACGAATTTCATTATATGTAATGTATTATAATTAAAGAAACGGTGATCGACCATTAAATCATAAGGGTACTAAATAAACATTAACCCCCTTATTGTAAAACATGGACTAAAGTTAGGCATGGTTTAACATTGATGCTAACTCTGTCTTTCAGCAAATAGAGGTGACAGCATCAGTTTTAAACTATGACTAACTTTAGTCCATGTTTTATAGTAAGGGGGTACAAGTTTCACCTTTATAGTTAGTTGTTTAAACATATAGTTTATAGTTACTTGTTTCGCAACGCCGAAACTACGACTACAGGTTTCAAAGCGTTCCTCTACTAAAAGCAGAATTAGCCTTCTGAAACTATATCGCGACGGCATCGTCGCAGCAAAATTTTAAACTCAATTTTGACTTTGGTATTTGGTATGTACTAACTTCTCAAACAGTTTTGATCAGGAAACTGTGTTCATCAAGGTCCGTGGTTTGCATGTCTTGTATTAGGCAGCAAATTGAAATAGTGCAGACAACTATGAGCACAGTGCAGTTACCGCCAGTATGGAACCATTGATTACCCCGGATTATCACGCAATATCAACAACCACTGAAAAATTATATTGCTGGACGAAACTATTAAGCAAAATGCTGACACTAATTCACTGTGGATTCTGAATCTAAAGTATGCACAGATGTTGTTTTTCATAGCAATTCTAAATATTACGGTGCAATCCTTGCAAATCTCCTTGGCATCTTAAAATATCCCTGTTCTTTAAAGTAATGACTAATGATGATAATGAAACTAGTAGTAGGTACCCGATGGACAAATATTCTAATGGCTTATCATAGTCGCTTTCTTTTTCGACATTTTGGCAGGAGACGTGCACTGCATTGAAGACTACGCACATGGTGAAGTAACATATTGTGGGAATTTACATAAGATTGCAAGGCAAGCATCTGTCTAATAAATCCTCAATAAAAATATAAATCTCAATAAAAAGGAGAAATTTCAGATCCACACTGTCTGTCTACCAGCTTCAAGAAGAATGGAATAAATAAGTAGAGGAAGGAGGGCTGGCTGGACATAATATTTATTTATTAACGTTACTTGTTAACTTATATTCTTTATGAATTTGATGAATTTGGACCTTACCGAATACCTTTTTAACGTCGCATACCAAATATCCATCTGAGTAACTTTTAGTATTGGTACGGACATGTATCTACAGTATAGAAAATTGACGTCCGAATTGGGTTACGTCAAGTTGCACGCACGACCTTCAACGAAGCGACATGTCCAACCGGTTTAATATTGGTGTTATTTTATACATAATACACTGCGTTTAACATAACGTTAAAGTTGAGAGATTTCAACTAAAGGTGTGAATGTTTTCGACGATATTGGTCTCGGCGTGTGGGCATAATAGAATGATTCAAATGAAAATGTTGGTTTGGTATAATGAAATAATAGAATGAATAGACTAATATAGACCAAATTGTTAGCGTCATGTCGTATTTGCTCCAATCAAATGCCAACCCACGCGTAATTATGACATATTGCTTCGTGCTTAAGCTATTGACTGTTTGTTCTACCTACGCACACTTCCTTGATAAATTTGAGTTCGCAAAATATTTGTGAGCTGTCACATTACTAGTCATTGAGGCAGACGAGAAGAACCTGTTGCATCTAATGAGATAAACTTTCGCCTTCTGGTCGTGACCTCTTAGCCTTGACGTGTCATCCAGCAGTAGATATTGAAGTAGGTAGTTTTTGTCTGTGGCCTTATTATAAATTTTTAACCAACTCGAATCCGATTATAGTACTGACATTTCATCTATTCTGTTTTTAATGTATGGTACAGTCAATCGCACGGGAGACTATACTAAGTAGTTGATAAACATCAACAGATTTTCAGCTTCGTCTTATTTGGAGAAATTTGGAAATTTAAACTAGTTTAGTTCTAGTTTGTGATAACCTGACGTGACAAAGACTGTTTTTTGTTGTTACATAATTCAAGAAATCGATTAATGGTTGCAAACTTGCAAATCGTATAACTACGAATAATAATTTGTAGTGAAACTAGGCTTAAAGAAACTAAAAGCAGTCCAAACAGTTGTTGTTCTGTTCCGTATGCAAATGCAATTAAAACTCTAAAATAGCGACTAGCCATAAAACCACAAATTGCTTTTGATCTTTTACTAGGTTGTACTTCTAAGAACAGGCGCACTGGATTTTGCCCAATTTTATCATACGCATATAGTCTTAACTTACCAGTTAATTAAAGAAAACACACACAGAATAAAAATTACGATTTTGCGAATAAATATAATGCCAGTCGAGTTGCTTCAACTATATCTACCTACGCCCCCGAAATACCGCTCAATGAAAATAACGCGATTTAAAGTAAATCGAATTCAAATGGCGCGTCACCGGCCGCTTGGCCGAGATACCGCTAACGGTGACCAATTGTTCTAAACACAAAAACCTATACACGGAGACGCGCGCGCCCTACTTCGCGGAGGCGTCTGCGCAGCTTGCCGTGCAGTACAAGGAATAAGCGTTTGAGCGAGTTCAAAAACCATCATTCACTTGCATAAAAATCATCTAAAATCATACAGTATATTAGAGTCATTTCACGAAATCCATCCAATTTTCTGAGGTCTTCCTCTTCCCCTCTACCCAATAACGTCCATTGAGTGTAAAAATAATTTTCTATCTATCTTATCCACGTATTTATATTTTCCATTTATATATTTTGATGGTTTTGTATTGTTATTGGTTAAGATTACTTTTAAACGATACCCCATGATTTAATTTAGTGCCTATAAGTGGAATCTGTCACAATTATATTTGGCAAAGTTACGATTATTATATTCGAACCCAGCCAGAAGCTAAAATGTGTCGGATAATTTTTGTGATTTCCAAAATCACTAGCTAGCTATTTTAAATTAATTTTTAACACTTTTTCGTAAAACTATAATAGCTTTAATATGGAAAATAATAATGAAAGTAAACTTTTTTGAAACACAAATTATCATTTAGTCGTTTATTTCTGTAATTATCATTAAGGAAATAATATATTGAATGTATGTATTATGTTTTTACAAACCAAAGAAAAACCTAAAAGACGGAGATTCGTCCTAATTAGAATGCGTGTCAAACTGTCGTCAATTATATTGAATGCTCGCTGCGACTTGTAGCTTGTACCACACAGTGCGGTCAAGAATGTAGGTACCTACACAAGTACTTCGCTGTTGAGGCTAGTAAGCCACAACTCAACGCGAGGCCTGCAAAGACTTCGTAAGTGGACAAGCCCCCGCATACTTAAACTTCATTAAGCGTCGTCTTGTTGTCTTTCCACTATTTTTTTTACTATGAATTCCATTTGAGGACAAACCCGCAATTTTATTCATTAAAGGTGAAAATGTTATCTGATATTAACATAATGTATTGTTAAATAAATTATGCTATATTCCGTTAATTAATCAGACGAATTGTTCGATAGTAAAATAAAAAAAAATCAAATGTCTAAAATGATTTTTTTACGAGAGTGTCCGTTTTATGTAGTTTAAGACCTCATTCCTCTAAGCTAACTCAAAGGCCTTCGTAAGAAATTGATAGATAATATGGTGTTAGTGCTATTGGATCGTTATGGACCCGTAGGACAACAATTTAAATATAATTTTTTGTGTAAATATACATTACATGCACTTATACATAGTTTGATTGTAGTTTATCTAGATGGACGCGGGGAATAAGCACTGACTTTAATAGTAAGTAGATTTTAGTAGGATATAATTAAGTTAAATGTATATTATTTTGTACTAGACTTACACTAAAAGAAACCTTGAGGAAAGCTCTTGAAGATAGATAGTATCAGGAGCAGCGAAAACTTTAGCAATCGGAAATTACTTGAATTCAGCTGATTTAGGCATTTATAAGACTTTACTGTAGCGTTATAATGTACTTACAGTTGGTTCCATAATTACAGTACTCAGGTGGTGTTGAAATAATGTTTAATTTTTATTTGAGCTTTATATTAATGTTACAAAATGTAGTAGTTTTTGTTCGTATGATGAAGGTAATAACAATTTATATGATAGTCTTGGGAAATAGAATCCATTGCTTAATGTCTTTAGTAAAATATATTTTTTTCATATTAATATGAATAAATGAGTGAGTGAAATAAATGTAGGAAATTAATTTTACATTAAATTTATTTATTTATTTATTTATTTATTTCAGTTTACATGCATAAATATGTGTGTCACAAATTTTATCGCATCCAGGGAGTGCTTGGCGCGAATTGAATGATACCAGAGTTCATGATGGCGACTGATGAGGTGGTGAAAACCACTTCAAAATTCTCAACATCAAACACATCACAAGACTTATTTTCAATGATTCTGCATAATTTCACACCATCCCGGATGCTTGTGCACCAAAACAACACCACCTTTTAATGCACAGTCTGTACAAAATCCACTTTGAAAAACATCATTAAACCTCTATGGTGTCGAATTTATTAAGCAACCTTTTTAATTTGTTAAAAATTTAGATTCGGAACCTTTTTGGTGTACTTTTTTTATTAATTTGTTTTGCACGTGCGCGTCTGGGTGGATGTTGTGGGTGCGTGTGGGTGGATGTTGTGAGTGTGTCTGGGCGGATGTTGTGTGTGTGGTGAATGTGGTGTGTATGTTTGGTAGGATGGGTGTGGAAGTGTCAGGGTGTAAATAGAATTGACTGAAACTTTTAATAATGTGATTGTATTTTTTTTTAATTTTGCCATTTCCTTGCTGAGGGGGGATAAAATGTTACGTGTTGCACTCGAGTACAATGATTTTTCACCTTGTGCTCTTTTGATTCCCTCGCTCACGATTCAAATTTTTTAGGATTTTAATTTTAGAATCCTTCTAGCTCGGTCATCAAGTTTGAGCACGCGGTTAAAAAGCAACTTTGCACTCACGTATAACAAATAACTATTAAAGAACTAAATAATTTAATTTAATTTAAATCAATATATACATACTTCGTTCACCAAATCAATAAACTCATATATAACACCAAATCATAAAATCAATACAACACAAAGATGCATACAACCGCTTAATTGTACAACATGCAACGTTTTTTAATCTTTTTGGAATTGTTGCTTTTTGTATTGATAGTCTTCTTTGTTAGCATTTTGAATATGGCATCTGTTTTTTACACAACTGATTGTTTTATGTTGTTAGTATCTGCGTTGACGCTTCACGGGCAATAAATAAGGAGGCCTGAGAATTCTATTACCGGAGCTGTATATCTATGTTGGGTGTTGTAATTGACGATAGCTACGTCGAATGACCATTTCTGATTAATAAATTTGGTTTAAATTTAATAAAATTGGTTAGCATGTAACAGAGCCGACGACATGCGGAGAGTCCATACTTGCTTTGCACTCTTTGATAACCATCATCCGCCTTTAATAACATCCACTGCTTGGGGATAGGCCTTCTGCATAGATGAAAAAGTCTTCTTCTTCTCCCTGCCCTGTTCCCAGTCTATCTGGGGTCGGAGCAGTATGTTTCCTCTTCCATTCATATCGGTCAGACGTCATTAAGCCATCTACTCCCTTTTGATTCATATTATCCATCACACTGTAAAGGTGCTAGTGATGAATGAATGTATAGAAAAGAGACGGAACGGACCATGTCGAGAGACCGATGAACGGAGAGAGTGATTGGAACAACAACATTCCAATCCATACTGCTTAAAGGTTTGGCTTAGATTTTACAGCCGGCCGCCTGCCTGACACTAACCCTCTTTGGGTATGCTGTTGTTGGTGGTTTGTTCTCCACCATTCGGGTGCCCCAAGGTGCTTATTGGCCTACACCGGCCAATAACACTTTTTCACCCGCATGCAATGATATTATATTTAAAAAGAGGTAGATAGGTTAGCCCACCCGAGCTCAGTCTCGCGATTACAGTGAATGCGTTGATTGCTTTATTACAAAAATGCCGTCTTATGTTATGCGACGCTGTAACAACTACACCAATAGCCTTCCAAAAGTCTGAAAGGATTACTTATCATGCGCGTAGTATACATTTTTATTTGATTTCGTTAATATTATTAAGAAAATAAATAATATTAGTTAAAAATTTATCATAATAAGATAAAGTACGACAGCAAATACAGCGCGCAACGAGTGGAAGAGGGATGGTTGTCAAAGATTAAAATATCACCAAACGGACAAAATTAGACATACCTATCCATGATAGTGCCTACACATTAGCTCACATTTCCCTTTAGAATGATGACCAGACAATTCGACTTTTTGACTAAGTAAGGCGCCGGACAATCCTCAAATTTTGTGCGTAGAAGGTAGCAAGATTGGCGGCCAAATACCTTAAGTAGAATAAGTTTGGTACATTTCAATGATGCAATTTCAATATTTAACATAATGTCTACCTATGATGTTAACCTTAAAAGATGGAAATAAACTTTATTAGAAAGTTAAACTTATCAGGGATATAAAACATAAAGCATATTTATCATCTGACTAAAAAGGTACCTATTCATACATAAAGAATCCATAAAACAGCTCACGAAACCTACTAACCTTCTGTTTTTGTTAGTCTTTGCTGCGTGTTTATCTTGACTTACAATTTTCGCGAAATAACGAAAAGTAGCTGTCTTTTTTCTTCCTTTTAAATTAGTAATGCCATCCTTTTTTAATTTTTAACAATCTAGTAAAATAACAAAAGTGTCATTGTGTGTTGCTACAGAATTTTGGTACATATTTTGTATGTGTTTTGTGAGCGTATAAACGTATCTACTCTTTTTAAATATTAATTTTTTTTAAATATAATATCATTGTCCGCATGGATGAAAAAGTATAGGATGAAATTGAAAAATAAATAATTAAGAAACATTTTATTAAGTTTTTATGATAAGTTGGTGTAGAGTAGAATAAAGAAATATAAAGACGAACCGCGCTGTCTATTATATTTGCGGTATTTTCTGCCCCTATTGAAACCTAACAAATTGTATTAATGATTTAAAATAAATTTAAATGTACAGTGCTCATATACCTAATCTTTCTGTTGTCGACTTTTTCAATTATAAAGTCCTTTTAATTACTTTTAAGCGTGGATCTTGCGCACAATGATCGTGATGACCCAGTTTCTTTCGAGGTTAGCGCGGTCAGGCGTAGAGCTTCGAGGCTCGGGTTCAATTCTCGTTTAGGGTCAAATGAATATGAAGAGATACACTTTACAGAAAGTGACACATTTATTCATCTTAGAGAGTAGGTAGGTATTCGTGACACTAAAAAACAAAACAATTTTAACAATTCTCTAATCAAAGTACACATAAATGCAAAAAGGTTCCTGTTACCTTAGGATCTAACATTAATAAGTTTTGTTGCCAGATTAAGTTCATTACCAAAAAGTAAAAAGTTGTTTTTTTTTAAGAAATGTACCTACCTACACCTATACAATATCCATGGAGCTTCTATAGTTGTCTCTCTGACAATATAACGTATTTAATGACTGGCATTTCCATAAACTTGAATCAATTACACAATTAGGCAAAGTGTTTAATAACTTAAGAACTCTGTTAATGCTGTATTCATACACCGTATAATCTCTGGCTAGTTAACTTGAAAAATAAAATAATAAGGTAGCACACTTATTATCAACGTGGGAAACTAAAACAAAGGCTCGTGCTAACGAAACTACATGGCGCCCTTGAGACCTCATCTCCTAAATGGCACATGTGTATAAGGCACGCCGTAATCTTGTATAAAATATTCTATTCTTAACATTGCCAGTACCAGAGATTGACTGAGATTGCGAAACTGATGGCTTACTACGAGAAATTTCGTACAATCAGTCAGTACCTTTGCTCTGTATAACGAGTACTCAGATTGGGGCAGCTTAAGCAATGGAAACAGAATTGGTCGGTCTAAATACACATTGGTGAATTGGCAATTTATCGAAAACTGTTTATATACAGGAGATATTTTTATGTTTCTATAGGGATTAGGACAAGAATCTTGTATGGATTCAGGGCGTACACGCGAGAAGTGAAGCCGCCATTTTATTTTTATAATTTTATTGTTGCTAATGACATAGATAAGCCGTTTGATGATCGCGGAAAAGAATATAATTGACCTTTAAACTAGCGAGGAATGGGCAGCAGCGTTCCTGGTTCACCTTCGAACAAATTACTGTAATCAAGTGAATGGCAATAGGCTCGCCCACTATTACATGGAGTCTAAAATAAGCTGGTGAAACTTGGGTGTTATACACCTCGGACTACCCATTAGGGGCAAAAGGCGTGATTTATGTATGTATGTAATAATGGACAATTGGACATCCTACACGGCTATGCTGGATGTTGGTCCTTTTTTTAAGGACATTGACTATTCTCTATTAGTAACCTAAAATTTTAATTATTGCTAATTGTGCCACATGGCGAGTACATCCCATTTGTGTATGGAACATGACGACATCAGACAACATACGACATATTTCATATGATCTGTAAGACTGAATATGATCTGTATGATCTGTAATTTTTCTGTAAACTCGTCGTTACGTTGTCATTTCTTTCTCTCTTCTACCTGCTCGTGTCCTAACATACATTAAAAGACCGATCATGACGATCTTGCAATCAAAGTTGTTTATTGAAACACAATTAGCTTTGGCGATCTTCAAATAATTCCGCATATTATTAACAACGGTACCGATAATGACATTATGCGCGGAGTTAATGAATAACCTCGTATGGTTTTACGTGATACTGAATACTATGACCAGAGATATACATCACATTTTCCATTAGGTGCTTAATTAGCTTTTGAATTGATGACGTTAGCTGGAAATAATATAATATGAGAACTAGGACGGGACGCTCGTTGGCAGAAGAGATTGAAATCCGGAAAAACGGATCAGGTAATCCGGCAGATCCGGCATCATCAAACGTTTACTAGATCCGGTACCAATAAATCCGATTATAGTAGATAGGGCTTTGATAAAGTACTGAAAAGGAATAAATTATTGCGTTAGAAAGAGTAGGAGTTTGAGAGGAATCCTTGTCTTTTATTAACTATTATTTGCTGACAATAAAGCTGACAAGTGTAGGTACTGAGGGTCAGTAGTTTTCGATCGCATGCTTTATTTGTGTCCATCAGAAGTCGACTGGCAGATAACACAATTAATACTACTTATTTGTTTATAATTACGATCCATTTTTTCAAAATCAAAGTTTATGTTTTGATAACCAGTCGAAGAGAGAATCTTTAAATGAATTTAAGACGAGCTTCGCTGAAAATCACTCAGGCTACGGATCATAATATGAACATCGGAAAAAGTTTTTAAGGTGTTGTCATGCCTAATAGTGCTAATAAAACAAACTACAAATTGAATACTTACTCTGATGCAATAAATAAATAATTAAAACAAATGTTTTATACGTACCAAAAACTGTGTGCCAATTGTTGAAGATTTTTTATTTTGTAAGTATGTGTCATTAAATTTTTTATGCATTATTTTTTCTCAACCAGTCATGAATAGACTATTCCTCGTTGAATTTTAGGACAAAGTGTACAGAAACAGGTTCACTAACTTGTTTTGAAAACCGGTTGCAAAAAAAAAACAGTTCATTATAGCCACAGATATATATCTGTGATTATAGCCATTCTTTATTTGAAATTACTATACAAATATCAAATTTGGTTATATGACTTTTTAGCTGCGAAGTCTAACCGAAAATGTATGAACAAGTTTGTTCACGTAACAAAATAACTATGCGAATAAAAGCAAAGATTCTTGTTGAAATATCTTTTGAGTACTGAAATATTCACCGCTCGAAATATTTGTGAAAAGTTGGCTTTGATGGAATACCTGAAACAAACAGAAGATAAAATTGAAATAGGAAATTCAAGTCACTAAAACGATTGACAGTCAAAAGTTTGAAAAACCTACTTAAATGTAAAAAAATAAAGATTTTTTAATATTTTACATTCCCTCTTTAATCTTGGTTTTAGTTTATCTAAAATCCATTTCAAAGAAAATTAATGTAGGTAATTTGCGGTAATAATTATTATGACCACTGCTGCTGTCTACTACTGTGAAAGCGCTGTCCAAGAGTACCTACCTACTGAAGTGGTAATTTACATGAGGTTGATGAACGTACAAATTTAAAGGTATAAACCTATAAATATTTAGCTTTATATTTAAAGATATAAATATTTAAACCTTTGAATTCTAAATTCTTAATATCTCTTACTGCCGCACTCAGAGACGTCAGTTAACTTTAATGAGTATTTAATGTCAAAAATTTTCATTCAAATCAAGATCATAGACCCGGCAAGGATAGCGACTAGTTTTGAATTGTCATTTTTTGACGTTAAGTACTCATTAACGTTATTTGACGTCTCTGAGTGCGGCAGTTAAACCATCAATTTTATCAAGGTCAAACCATTATGACTCAAAATTCGCTCACACATAAATTAAAACTCACAACCAACCTATTATTAGTAAAAATAGCAACAGATTGCTATTGAGTGTCTTTTGGTCACGCTATTCAAAGACAAAGACTCATTTGGGCTTTTGCTCTACAGTCACCAATTAAGAGCTGGGACAAATTTAAAATTATTATTTGCATGTCGGTTCATTGAGAATCTTTCTCAGCCTGCAGCTGCATAGTGTGAGTTTTACTTTATACGACTGACATGACAGATAACACTTAGTTTTAATGCACAATATTAGTAGGTAATAATATTAATTGATACATCTTATCCTCAGTCCTAGTGGCTGCATAATGATTTGGCCTCAAGTTAGTATCTAGTAGTAGTAGTAATAGTTAGTATTAAGTAGAAAAATATAAATATACGCATACGTTTGTTTGGCCACAAAATTATTAAAGCTTTGACATGAGGCTTTATATAGAATGTAAAAACTATTTATTTCTATGAACAACCCTATTTATCTAATTGAATTCGTTCTCGTTCGTGGAGTGATATTACACTGTGATAATATCAATGTAATATCAATGCAGCGAGATAATAAGCAGCCTTTTCATACTAAGAAGGTGGTGTTCAAAGGATTTAAGAGATATTAAGCTTCAGGCGCATAAAGGTCTTCTTTCCAATTAGGTTACTTCTACCCGGTATTCAGATAAGAGTGGACTCACCTTGTAACATAAAAATAACTACTTTATATCTATTTTTGTACTCTGAATTATTTTGTTTCTTTAGCATTCTGAAACATGATTTAATGTAAAACTAATTTATGAACTTTTAATGCTAATTTTTGGTTTTATTATACCTATTAAAATAATTTAGTTGCATTACCTACCTACTACCTACCTTGCTTACCCGTAATGTTTATTTCATTTGAATGTCATACGTCGACTTGCGATAACAGCAGATCTTTGGACGTTCTTACAAACATGTCCGTAATCTAGCTAGCCATATTACCTATATTGAAGTCTGACGGTACAGCTGTAACAGCAACAAATAGCATTTGCGCAATGTGTAAGCCGAAGCTGATTCCCGACAATAGGCGCCGATGATGAACCAGCACTGGCTAAGTTAGAACGGTTGTCAAACACTACCCTCACATTAGGAGAGCTCAGACATTTTTATGCTGAACGAGAACGAACAGTCTATAATGCGGCAGCGTTCGACTTTGTTCCCCAGAAGTTCCTCCGTCGGGGTAAAATTCCCGGCTTGGCGGACGAACGTCTACTGCTCAAATTGGCAAGCACCCTCTCAACCTATGCACACAGCCGCCGGACAAACTCCCCGACACGGCTCCACGCACGTCTCGAACAGTGGCGCCAGAAGAGTAAACTCGGCGCTAAATTTACGGCTATGGTCTACGGTTTGGCCCCCTACCAAAGGCGATTCGGGCGCTGCGAACACCACCGACGGGTGGTGAGACGACTCCGTGTAGGCACAAGGCTCTCGTATCGACCAGCCAGCGCCGACCCTGCCGGTGCCACAATTGGGGACAGCCACTAGTTGGCCAGGCCTCTCTCCTTTCGGCAGCGGAACGCAACTATTCAGCAACTGAACGGGAGGCATTAGCAGTGGTTCATGTAATGGCCGTCCTTTTAAAATTATCACAGATCATGCTAGTCTGAAATGGTTTCTAAATCTTAAAAATCCAACTGGCCGTCTAGCACGTTGGGGTTGTAGACTGCCACCCTATAATTTTACAATTGAGCATCGCAGTGGCTGAAAGAATATTGTACCGGACGCACTGTCCCGTGCAGTCCCAGTAGCACCGGTAGAAATGATTTCCACAAACGACTCTTGGTATATAATAATATTGAACAACGTTGCACGGATAAGCCACGAGCTTGTCCAAATTTTCAATTAGTAGATGGTAGGTTAATGCGTTTTACGAAAGGCACAAATAAACTAGGTAGTGGTTTCCAGTGGAAAGAGGTAGTCCCATTAGAATTTAGAGAAGATATAATTTTACAAAATCATTCTGTACCTACTGCTGCACACTTGGGTGTGGCAAAAACATATAAACGCTTGAAGTTAAGATATTTTTGGTCCAGTATGTATAAAGATACCGCGGACTTTATTAAAAATGTACTGTTTGCAATGCTTATAAACACAGCACACTGGCAACACCGGGATTTATGGGTGAACATAAAATTTGTTGCAGGCCATTCCAGTGCATCAGCATACATCTAGTTGGTCCACTGCCGATGTCCCGTCAGCAAAATATCTATCTGCTAGTTGTGGTGTATGTATTTAGTAAATATTGTTTAATGTTTCCATTATTTAGGGCCACCGGCAAAGTTATGAAGGAGCTCTACACTGGAAGTTGTTGACGATTATATTTACCTGGGACAAAAAGTCGAACTTCCAAAAAGAGGTCAATCGACGGATCCAACTCGGGTGGGCAGCGTTCGGGAAGCTACGCGGCATATTCTCGGCCCATCTACCGCAGTGTTTAAAGACAAAGGTCTTCAAAGCGTGTGTGTTGCCAGTGATGACTTACGGCACCGAAACGTGGCCGTTTACAATAGGCCTTATAAGAAGGCTCTAAGTCACTCAAAGGGCAATGAAGAGGCCTATGCTCGGTGTTTCCCTGCGTAATCATATCAGAAATGATGAGATCCGCAGACCGACATAGCCCGAAGAATTGCGGACCTTAAGTCGCAGTGGCAGGACACAGTGCGAGGAGGACTGACGGCCGTTGGGGCGGAAAGGTCCTCGAATGGCGGCCGCACACCGGGAGACGCAGCGTTGGAAGGCCCCCCAACGCTGCGTCTCCCGGTGGACAAGGTGGACCGACGATCTGGTGAAGGTCGCGGGAAGCCGCTCGATGCGGGCAGCGCAGGACCAACCGGTTTGGAGATCCTTGGGGGAGGCCTATGCCCAACAGTGGGCGTCTCTCGGCTGAATGATGATAAATTGACATTTGTTACAAAGTGGATTTAATTTACGGCCTGGGGGCCTAGACAAAGTAACATACCTACAAGAAGTTCGATAAAGCAAAATGTATGGGATTTGACGTAAGTCGTCGTGAAATCACGTGACCAAAATCGTCTTCGTAAGTTCCTAGTTATGTTGGTAGCGCAAGCTAAGACGCTGTAAATACCAAAGTAAAATGGCCGATCGTGACGAACTTCGACACGTTATCGTTATGAAACGATTGCCACTTGGCTACGGGCCCTGGTCTCGATGATGGTCCTGGTGGCGATGATGATGATGATGAAGTTTAATAATAATTAAATCCCAGACAATGGTCTTAATTCTGATTGTTGTAAAAAATATGCTAGCATAATGAAATACCTCGTAGTCATAGCATGCATAGACCAGGACAATAAATATAAATTAAGTAAATACAAAAATTAAATTGTACTTAAAAATCCCCAAAAAAAAGACCTACTTGGATTGGTCCCCAAATTCTAGAATGCGTGGTCATCCTACCGCCAGGGTCGAGGCGTCTGTCGCACATGTGTCGTCAAAGAATCGCTCGCCGATGGATTTATTGGCCTAAAGGCCCGCGGCCAGCTTTATGACAGGAAGGGCCAGGGCCGGTCCATAAATCTTGTGTGGCCTACTTGTTTAGAAAAAGCTTTGGATTGTTTGTCTTATTTTTTTAAATTATCCTAATTGTTCCTTGCATTCAGTCAGTTACAGCAAATTGATGTAAAGATGAATATGACGCTGCTAACAAATATAGTTACAGGCTTGTTTTTAAACATTACGAATTCCAATCATTTTTACGCTTTCGTACCGTTGCTCTGAATTTATAAATAAGTAAATTCAATATAGGTTTTGTTGGCGTATACCTTTTTAGTACCATGTTCTTAAGCAAGCAATCTTAAGCAGTATCCCAGGCTCCCAGTCATCTTTTCATTCATCGTGCTTTTTCAACAGGTTTCTTGAATGGTAATTTATGTAAGCTATTTTAGCTATTCATGATTTAAATAATAAGAATTAATATTATTCCAGCCTGTTTAATATTAAGGTTCAATTACTTTTAGAGCGGACAATAAATAAAATTACTATTGCAACAACATAGTTATTGCACTTATAAATAAGTAAATTCAATATAGGTTTTGTTGGCGTATACCTTTTTAGTACCATGTTCTTAAGCAAGCAATCTTAAGCAGTATCCCAGGCTCCCAGTCATCTTTTCATTCATCGTGCTTTTTCAAGAGGTTTCTTGAATGGTAATTTATGTAAGCTATTTCAGCTATTCATGATTTAAATAATAAGAATTAATATTATTCCAGCCTGTTTAATATTAAGGTTCAATTACTTTTAGAGCGGACACTAAATAAAATTACTATTGCAACAACATAGTTATTGCACAAAGGCGCTCGTTGAAGGAACTTTTTAGAATAGACATTTACTATGTTAGGAGCTTTGTAGGAAACGGAAGAAGATAAAGTAACAGTATTTTCAACATTGTACGGACGACGGACGTAGTAGTAATAGGGCGTAAGACGGATGTAGATAGAATTTCCACGTATTCTGGATTCCATGGATTTCGCTTACAATAAAGCATCATTCAACGGAGTTTTTACATTGTACTATTTCCTCTTGACAGCTCCACGTTGTTTCTCATTGTGGACACAGACGCGACGTGCTTCTATTGTTTTCGAATATGTATGTTTGTGACTTATGCACGGTCGCGGACTATGTAGGTACATCTTGTGAGGAGATGTGGTTGCATAATATTTCTACTATATTTGATTTATACTGTGTAATCTTGTACTAGCAACCGCTAGAGAGTAATTTAGATATAAGCGGACGTCATAAAATGTTTATAACCGTTTCAGAATCAATTAAAGCTGAATAAAGACGTTTTAAGACAAAGGACTCAGACTACGTTTTCAAGCTACAGACAATAGGAATAGGAAAAATTAAGCAATTCGACGCGCTAACTTTATTAACAATTCATATTGGGTTACAATGTCAAATAACTAAAAAACTTGCCACGCCGCTCAGGCAGAGATCGCAGGCCTCCGGCCTACTTAGAGGACTACGCGTCTTCATAGGAGGGGTGAATGTGATAATATTCTCCTTAGTATTTCTGACGTCCAAATTGCCTATGGTTTAGTGATTACATTACATTGTCAGTTTGTCATGTACAATTTTATTGTTGAATACACGTAGTGTATTTTATACTCTTTGGTTGAATAAAGCCAGATTCTTGGGAGAGTGTTTGGCGCGTTTCGTGGTGTCAGTCGGATTTATTTTCGATAACTCAAAAATTGCTTCAGAGTGGATTTTGCGCAGTGAAAGTGGTGTTATTTTGATGCACAAGAATCCGTGTTGATGTGCAATTATGCAGAATCTTTGAAAATGAGTCTCGTGATGTGTTTGATGTTGTGGTAAAAACCACTTTAAAAAGTGGTTTTGTCCACCTCATCAGCCATCATGAACTCTGTTACCATTCAATTCGTGCCGAGCACTCTCTATATGCGTTAAAATATGTGCCACCCATATTTTAACGTAAAATTCATTTCATTCATACATTTCACCCTCTCATTATTTCATATGACTACAGATAAAATATACACTTAAGGCTTGGCTGTATGGGCTAGACCCTTAGCCTTCCCTAATAATACAGGGAGAATTAAAAGAAAGCCAGATTCTTGGTAAACCATGAATCTGGCTTTTTTTTAGTCTTTCTTTGTATCAATAATATAACTATTTAAGAGATATTCCCAAATACAGGAACACAAAACCAATCCCGCTGCAGCGAGGTGTGAGACAGGGCGAAGTGATATCGCCAAAACAGAAATGAATAATCAGTGGACAACCTAAGTCACAGACATAGCCCGAATTACAAACTTAAGTGGCATTGGGTAATGCATATTACTAGAAGCTCCGACAGCCGTTGAGGCAAAACTATTCTCAAGTTGCTTCTACATACCCGAAGACATAATGATGAAAGACCCATAGAAGGTGGACAGACGATCTGGTGAAGGTCGCGGGAAGCCTCTGACTTATCGAATTAGAATTCTTTGCGGGAGGCCTATTTCCGACTGTGGTTTTCAATTCTTATGCTTTTATTAGCGCTGCTCTTGGTAATGACTTGGCTTTAGCTGGCTTCAATCAAAAGCATTTTTATTCATAATCTTTCTATTGATGATGAAGCACAAAAGGCAATCACATTTGGAAACGGTTTTTCCATTGTCGAACCAATTGTGTGCGTACTTGCTGGTACTCATCAATAAAATCTATCTCAAGATAATATTCCTGAATTGTTTCAGACAGGAGAGTGATTCGTTAACTACAAGCTTAGGAATAAGCTGCCGCTGTTTAAACTTTACGGTGTTTAATTCTTCTTACAAAAGGATTTTAGGATAAGACAAAAGTCACTTCTATTAAGATCTTTAAGATAATATTGGAGCTGGTCAACTTTTACACTTCCAAATCAAAATAATGGAATCACCTCTTTCAATTTAATGTAATTGGAAATTTAACCTATATTAAGTAGCATAAGCACTTGTGTTATGTACTAGATGACGGACTAGTATACTAGATGACGGACTTTTTTTACATATTACAATTATAATTATATAAATAATTTAAAAAAGACTATGTTGTTGAAGCCAAATCAAATAATGTTTGAATTCATGACAAATATTTGCTTGCCCCATGATTCGAACCCGGACCTCGGTCAGGATCTAACCATTCGACCGAATTGGCTGTCATTGATGCCTAATCATTTTTGGTGAACTGTTCAGAATATTGATAAGTAGGTATCATTCGCAGTACACCAGAAGACTTAGATTAGGTATAGAACATTTTTCATTTATTAGTAAAATACAGGAGAGAGAAACCACATGAGGTGGTATGAAGTGAATACGATTAAAATGCTATACTATAGATATTAAAAAATTAGGCCACAATTCCTACAATAACACTGCGCTACCCCATCAAAATGTACATTTTTTAATTCGGACCGTAGTTTTAGTTGATAAACAATCGGGGTAAACGTGGGAATGGAAACGAATTAATGACAAAGGGATTTAGCATCGCGCAGCCAGTGACTCATAATTTTTGTAGAGCAATAAAAGCTGAAGCTTGTTACATAGTAACTGAAAGCTTTTCAAACTAATATTTCAACATTTGTATGTTCCTATTTAAAAATTCCAATCCCAAGGCCCAATCTCCCTATATTCTTCCATCCAGAGGGAAGACCCGTTGCCCCAGCAGTGGGGACATTAAAAGGGCTGGTGATGATGGTGATGATGATCTGAAAAATATTATCTTTACACATTATATTTATACTTAAAAAACATTTCTACAAGATATAGATTGATATATGCATTATGATTTATCACAGATCCCCGAGGCGTCCGCGTCTTAAGAATGTTCAGAAATAGCTAAAATCACATAGGATTTACATTAAGTAATGACGTTCGTTCTTACGCTGTGTGCCGTGTGGTAACGGCAGAGTAGAATACAATTGTCACCACCCCAAATCTCTCCCGTGGGTGTCGTAAATGGCGACTAAGAATAAGTCGGTGATGAGGAATGGCCAGCAGCGTTCTTTTTATACCACCTAGCAATGTACTGCGATTTTTGTGCCCGATAAATGGCAATAGGCTCGCCACATGGGACCTAACATAATGTGCGAAACGTGGGTGCTAGTTCACCTCTCCCTACCCTTTCGGGGATATAGCCTGTTTTATGTATGTATGTTCGTTCTTACTTACACTCGAAAAAGTGAGAGTTAAACTTTGAATTAACCGACTACCTATACACCCGACTCTATCCTCGTGCCTTTAATTTGACCGTGGGGTTTCGTGCAAATTCCCCCCTTTGTAAGCAACGCCACAGGAAGTCGGTAATGACTGATCCTGACAAAAAAAAAGTAAAAAAGTACAGAATATGTAATTGGAGTCGTGTGCATTGGAAATAGAATTCAAAATAAGCAGGTGGATAATTCCAGTGACATTTGCTGATTTTTAGCACATGTATGCGTGTGTGTTGATGCTTGTGTAGATATCTAATTCAATAATATCGTCAAATAGAGGCAAATATCAGTGGCGTAATATTTTGGGTAGTTTAATCAATCTTTAACATACATTATTATATGTAATTTAAGTCTAATTTTAATTTATTTAAGAATATTGGTGGGCTTTTACACATATTCAGCTTGCGAAAGCGTATCTACCTTATTTTCGCACGTGTTAAATAGAAGCATAACCGATATATATTTTTTAAATCTATCCAAATATGTGCTGCTGACTCTACTCTAATGTTTCGCGTCGCGCACATGCTACTTACATACCAGCTGAGGCTATTGTTATTCTCACACAATCAAAAAAGTACCAAGTTGTCCAGTCCTCAGGCGAACTAATTCAAAAACAATTCCTGTAGGAACAATCGCCTCAGTTTGATGTGTTATCAATAAAATCGATATAATTTAAAAAAATAACTGCAGTTAGTTCTCGCGGCAGCTTGTCCATTGTTTTTGAGCACTTCATTGTTATTAGCCGAAAACGGCCGTCGTAAGTACCGATGGCGAAACATGTTTTCGACACAGTGAAAGGACAGGTCGATTCCGCGAGCCGAGCGGGCAAGCCAGCGCTATAAAAGGTTAGACTGCTAAATATCAGACAGAGTAAACGGTGACCTCAAGTTTTCAAATTATAAGAAATAGTCACGTTAAGATTTTGTGCGAATTTGAAAAATCAATAAGTCGTGAAATAATCCATATTCATAGTATGTAGTATTTTATTCTATCTAAGTACCTAGTATACGTTACTGACTGTGTGACTACAATTTAAATCTATAATACCGCCAAATGGCGACATGACTAATCAAGCAACAAATACAATTTTATCTGTTTTTATACAGTTTGCGCGTAAAAAAACTTTTTGAATAATATATATTATAAATACTTGAGTAAAGACATTTCTTATAGTTTCGCCCATCAATTTTAGATCATAATTTTATATAATTATGTTGTTATAATCAGCTAGTACCAACGATTTTAAGAACTTTTTTAACACATAAATTTTTTGAAGATTTTAAGAATATCAAATCATGTCGTTATTAAGCAAATAGAACCAAATAGATCTTGATTCTACCAGTAAACTGAGATAGCCCTTTGAATATAAGGTTGAATTTTCTCGACCGTTTTGACGCGGCGACAAGCTGAGTTCTTATTGTGGGTCGGAACAAAAGTCATTGCCATGTGCATCTACAACCATTCTAGACACGCTTCAGAGTTGAATAACGGGCACCATTACACTCGTCAGGCACTATACGACCTCCAAAAGTTGCACTAAAGTGAATTGTAAAAACTGCCCTTTGAATCGTGCAATCTTTAGATACTGCACCCACTCACCGCTTGAATGGACCAACATATTGCCTCGATCGACAATGCTCAGCGCCCCCTATTAATATTCTCCCCCTTCGCTAAATCTCCAATCCCAATATGACCAAGATATATAACAGAGCATATTAGGGGAAGGGCGGCAAAATGAACTCCCTGGGCAAGGTTTGTTAACTGAATATTGCCCAAGAATTTAATATCGGTGGAAGAAAATTGCGTCATACTATGTACTTATGGCATAATCTAGATACTTTTGTTGTTACAGAGTTACATGCATACATAAATCACGCCTTTTTATCCTCGAAGGAGTAGGCACAGGTGAATTAATACCACGTTTCGCCAATTATTTTAGGTCCCATGTAATAGGTGGCGAGCCTATTACCAGGCACGAAAGTTGTAGTACATTGCTAGGTGGTCTAAAAGGAACGGTGTAGCCCATTCCTCGTCACTCTTTTGACCTTTAGCCGCAATGAACGACACCCGCGGGAGACATAAGGGGTGGTGAAAATTGTTTTTCACCTCTGCTTACTCTGTTAAATAGGCGAGAAGTGTGTAACTCTGATATATCTTATCTTGAATTACAGAAAAGGTACTTATTATACGTATAAATTAGTAGCGATCCTACAGCAAATCTTACAAAGGTACCTAAGTAATGACTAAATTATAAAAGCTTCCGACTAAATGACGTAGGTAATGAAGCCGAAAGAATAGCAGAATAGTTTTTGAGAACAATGGAGCTTCTTTGGAGCTTTTCTTCAAAGGGCAATTTTAATAACGAACAAGTAACCTATTTATTCTCAGAAATTAATCAGTTACGAACTAAGGATGGTAGGTCGTTTTTAGGATCTAAATGCGAAATCATATTGTTCTGTGTGGACATTGAAGGGCTGGTGATGATGACTAGAAGTCATCATCACCAGCCCTTTAATGTCCCCACTGATAGAGCACAGGCCTTCCCTGATGAAAGAATATAGGGAGGATGGGCCAAAACCCACCACGCTGGCCTAGTGCGTGTTGGTGGGTAGTTTTCTAGTGGTAGTCATATTTTTCTTCCGAGTCATACTGGAACTTTTAATGCGCTACAGATTAGCGGATTACACTTAAGTACCACACATCACACCTTCAATGTATTTATTATTTTGTATAAATGCAGTATATTGAGATGAATAAAAAGTTGTAAATGAGATGGTACAGAAGTGGTACTGAAAAACCAGAAATATATCTTTAGAAAGCTAGTTTTTTTCTAACATATTCTCTGATTTTCAATGTTTTTTTACCCCCGTTTTTTTCACATCAAATTCACAAAAGAAGTTTATCAATTTTTTCGTACTGCTGGCCACCCCAGCCTCCGTATAGCACGGGACGTGGACAAAATCTCCTCGCGGGAAAGAAAATATTTTCGTCTCACTCTAACTCACACGTAATCCCGAGACAAAACACTGTTAAGTGGTGGAGAGATTTTGTCCACGTCCCGTGCTAGGCCTACAGATGTCACTTTATGTAGGTTTTATATCTTTATTTTTTTTTCTTAAATTCTCCCTATATTGTAGGGAAGGCAAAGGGTCTAGCCCATACAGCAGAGCCTTAAGTGTATATTTTATCTGTAGTCTTATGAAATAATGAGAGGGTGAAATGTATGAATGAAATGAATTTTACGTTAAAATATGGGTGGCACATATTTTAACGCATATAGGGAGTGCTCGGCACGAATTGAATGGTAACAGAGTTCATGATGGTGACTTGACCTTGAGGTGGACAAAACCACTTTTTAAGTGGTATTTACCACAACATCAAACACATCACGAGACTCATTTTCAATGATCTGCATAATTGCACATCAACACGGATGCTTGTGCATCAATATAAAACCACTTTCACTGCAAAAAATCCACTTTGTAACAATTTTTGAATAATCGAAAATAAATAGTTCGCCTCTGCCTACCCCTTCAGGGATATAGGCGTGATTTATGTATGTATGTATGTCCAAAAATTAATCTGACTGACACCACAAAACGCGTCAAACACTCTTTTTCTCTTTATTTTTTTTTTGGTTCTGTTTTCCCATTTTGATAAATGGAAAAGGCAAAGGCTTAATTTCTGCTATACAGCCTCGTCTTAAAGTGTTTTCAATCTTGAGTTACTTCTTCATCTTCTTAAATATCTTCGATGGTGTTCATTATAAAGTTATAAAGAGCAAAGTAGCAGTCACAATTTTTTAGAACTTCTTAAAGAGACAACGGGATATTTTCTACTGTTTTGTGGAATTTCATGAAACTATTGATCAGGATCATTTGTTGTAGTGAAAAATGAGAGCACTCAAATATTATATAATACAATCTATATATCAAATATATTATAGTATAGAATTTTCTATTAATAAAATTTCTCTTTACAAACCACGGCTGTTTAGTTTCAGAGTTTCTATTATGATACCATCTTCCTTTTGTATCTCGAGTTGCTGGACTCATTGTATTGTTGACATTTTATTCTTACCTGGGGATTTATAAAGTCAATTTAAAATTATTTTGTTATATAATTATTCATTTTCTATGTGTTTCTGTTCATTACATGTTGTTAGGTCAAACAAATCACAAATCTTTTCAATGCTTGACTCAAGCATCAATCACCTTGAGTCAAGCACGTTCATTTTCTATGTGTTTCTGTTTATTACATGTTGTTAGGTCAAACAAATCACAAATCTTTGCAATGCTTGACTCAAGCATCAATTTGTATGTATGTATTTTAGGGAAGCATAGGGTCTAGCCCATACAGCCATGTATTTAGTATATTTAGTCTGTATTCATGTGTGTGAAATTAAATTTTACGTTAAAAGAGGGATGTCACACATTTTAATGCATGTAGGGAGTGCTCGGCGCGAATTTAATGGTAACAGAGTTCATGATGGCGACTGAAGAGGTGGTGAAAACCACTATGAAATTTTCAACAACAAACATATCACGAGACTTATTTTCAATAATTCCTCATAATTAAACGTTAACTCAGATCTTTATGCATCAAAGTAACACCACTTTCATTGCACAAAATTCACTCTGTAACAATTTTTGAATAAATAACAAAAAATCTGACTGCCGCCATTGAAACGCGCCAAACACTCCAAAGTTTATGCTTATTGAATTTGTCAAAAGTACCCGAAACCGACGGGCATGCATGAAGAGATTGATGAGATTGGATGAAGCGAAAGAAGTATGTAAGGATCGTAGCAAGTGGAAGGAAGTGATCTCTGCCTACCCCTGTGGGAGAAGGGCATGACGTATGTATTTATGAATTTGTCTATGTATTTTTACGAATGTTAAATTATTTTAGAGTTAAGATGGTAAATAAACATTTTATTCCATGTTTATAAACATAAATTAACTTAACTACCGTATTTAGAAACAATAGTGTTTCTATTAAGCTATTTTATTTTTTATTTTGCTGCTGCTTCGGATGCACATTTGTATTATTAAATTAATATTGTGTCAGAGTGATGTTTACTATAAAAAAAATGTGTAGTTTTGTGTAATAAGGGTCTACGACGATGAACAATAAAGATTTAGTGAAACAAAAATGCATTTGATGAGAAAGGCGAATAGCATTTTCGTGGTCGATCTACTTCGTCAGTCTCCATGAATAGGCTGTTAGTGAAATTTGCCGCCAAACTCTCCCAAAATGCATTAAAATGTGATACATCCGCGTTTTAACACGATTAATACTGAAGAAAGAAGACTACATCAGATGAGGCTGTATGTGCTGGTTCCCTTTGCCGTCCCTAGTAATAAGGAGAAATAAAAAAGAATAAAAACCAAAATACAAGTTTGTTTTTTCCTCGCAATTGTGTTGAAAAATGTCGTATACAGTGTGGAAAAAAAACCAGGGGCCCTGTAGGGAAAGTAGCTAATTTTCTGAAAGAAAACATTCCTTTATTTTTAAAAAGAGACATATCTGCATTCACAGATTTCTCAAATATGTTTTTTTGTTTTGCCACCATTTCTTAAAAAAGTATTTCGTATTATTAATTATTAAAATATTGGCGTATCAAGAGCAATAAGATTTAATAGAAGCATACATTTCATACAACAATGGTTACAATTTAGCTATTGAGTGGTATGGTCAAAGGTAACCGAATAGACAAATACCGTCGAGAAAAGTTATGGCGCAAATGGTGAAAAACTTAGTAAATGTCGGAGGCTTAAAAAAACATTTAGTACGAAAGCCACATCGTAATCTGCACATTTCCGATATTGAATTTATTAGTTGAATTATTAGCCTCTTGCTAGGTGATATTTTTCTTCCATATTAGTTTATTGCATCTCTTAATTCTAATAAAATAAGATTCTCATAAAGATTAAGAGTATTCGAGAGTAAAAGTAAAATAAATTTCAGATTTCATGTTTTTTATTATTTATAAGACCAATAGACCATATTATGTTTCTCCGAGAAAAATTATCGTTAAATAACATCGACTGCATCGATTAGTAAAATAAAATGGCGTAATTTTTTTTTAAATTTATTACTTGGTTCGATTACTGGTTCAAGTAAGCTTTTTGAAAAATCTGTGAATTCAGTTGTTTCTTTTTAAAAATAAAGGAATGAATGTCTTTTAGCAAATTGAGCTATTTTAAAGATTTAAGGTAGCTTCCTTAACGCGCTCGCCTGCGGCTCGCGCTTGCTATAATGCCTCGTATGTAATGACCAACTTAGCATACTCGTAGCATAATGTACTATTATCGTGTGGCTTAATAGTACATTATGTATAAAGTATAAACATAATTTTTACATTAAAGTTATAAATAATATATATTCACAGTAAAGTAGCATGCGTTTACAAATTCACATCTAAATCATGGAATACATGAAATAAAAATACTTACCAGTCTAAACTGTTGTAAATTTACTAGAAATCAAAATCACACTCACAGACTGTTATTTTCTTAATTTACATACATACATAATTCACGCCTATATCCCCGAAGGGCTAGGCGTGAATTATGTATGTTTCTTAATTTAATTTGCACTATTTCTTTATAAAAGTACGATTTACATCTTAAGCCTTAATATAAACTGAATAACTGAGGTAAAATATTATTATCTGGATAATTAAGTCACAGTTGCTGTATAACCTGTTGTATGTACATTTATAGAGATAGTATGTGGCCATTAATCAGCGGTTATCCAAATTAAAGCAAGACAAAATGTGCCCAAACCCTTTGAATATCGTCTCTATAAGCGTTTGCACTGACGTTATTACCTCAACCAATGCAGCTTAAAGTCAGTCGAATTGCTTTTAAACAAACATTATTTAGCCAATAAATGTTTGTTGGGGTTTTATAATATAAAAAGGAGTACCTACCTACCCATTTCATTTCATTTGTTCCTCAACTAAGACGGATGGGCCTAAAAAAATTGTCTTAAGTAAACCACATGTGGCTTGACCAAGCCATATGTTGCAAGCCGGACATAGCAAGAGGTCCTTCTAAGTAACAACGCCATTTCTTATAGAATTCGGTTCCATTTTTTTTCACTTTATAAACACTATTTTATAGTTTTACTTTGCTAGTGACTTTCAACTACGATTTACGTACCTGTACTTTAATTAGGCAATTCCTCAGGGCAATTTTGATAATTGAATAATGTTTCTTATTTCAATAGAAATAGTAAAAGAAATAAAATGTACTTATAAAAATATTAAATGCCTAGAAATTTTATTGTTCGGCAAAAACGTACGACATGCTACTAGTCGTCGGTAATTTGAATCCCCTATAACTGATGTAAATATAACAAACCACAACATTATTTAATAATTGTGGAAACCAAAATCCCTTTAATCCCTAGATTGTAGTAATTAATCCGACAAATATTTTCCCGTCCATTTCGCTTATTAATTATCATTTATAACATGTAGCTTATAATATTGTTATACCTACCTAATACCGCCGTGTGTGTGCCGTCACGGCAGAATGCAATTGTCACCACCCTCATTTCTCCCGCGGGTACAAGGCGACTAAGGTTAAAGAAAGCAATGAGTAATGGGGAGCAGCGTTCCTCTTTAACCACCTAACAATATACCTAGCGATGTACGTGCCCGAAAAATGCTTATGGGCTCGTCCCCTATTACATGGGACCTAACATATATTTTGCGTAACGTGGGTGTTAATTCACCTGTGCCTACTCTTTCGAGGATAAATATGCGTGATCTTAGTATGTAATTAGTATGTTGTATTTATAATAGTTATCTCCGATAAGGCACATTTTGTAAGCAAAATGTATGTCAACCTAATCAGACTTTTGGACACTCTTGTGTCATCTACGATAGAGAATGAAATAGCGTGTAACATAACGCTATCCAATATCCTTTGCAATTGTCTTCGTTGCACTGCACCGCCTTAAAGCTCAAGGTTCATTCACAGGAAATCGTTTCCTGCCTTCCACAACACAGGCACGTTCACAGGATCAACCAAGGGAAATAAACTATAAAACGAGAAGCCTTGCTTTCCCCCAGGTAGCTGAGACTCTACGAAAAGTTGGAGCTACACAGAACGCTAAGCGAGTCGGGAGATAACCGTGCTACGATCCGCTTTTGTATATTTTTCAAAGACTGTATATTTAAAAAAATAAACCGGCGTATATTCTTTCTGCGTCCCGTGTATATTCTAAATGATCAGTGTTACAATCGCTTTAATGCTAAAGCGTACAAGCACTTAGAAATTATGTATTACGTGCACCACTTAACAAATAAAAATAGAAGTGACTGCGATTCAATAAAGCAGAAATCAATTGTAAACTAAAATAAATCAAGCATTTTTCGGTCTTAGTATTACAAAAAGACTATTGACTATTGTTTCTGGACGCATTTGAATCACTAATAAGTACATATTTTTGGTCCAAACTTTTATTCCACTAAGCTAAATTGATAAATTCTCAACATACGTCATTATAAATTCAGTTCTAATCAAACATCCGATGATCCGGTAATTGCAAAATGCTTCCGTAAATAAGTCTCATGAGGACTATTGACGACAGAGAAGAATAAGTCACCACCCCCTATCTGTCCCACGGTTGTCGTGTAAGGTAGGTAGTATGATAAGTAATTTGCAGCAGTGTTTCTGGTAGACCATCTAGTATTACGTTTTCGATATCGGAGCTCCACACACCTCGTAATAACCATACTAATTAACTAACTAATAGCACATAATTATTAAGGGTTGATTCAGACCAGTGAAGCGCAAAGCATGTTTGTGGCAAAACGTGTCTGACAAGCACAAATAAGTAGCAGTGGGTGTTTAAAACATTCTGAATAATTAATGCCGTACTAACAAGTGGCGGATAAATATTTTGACTTAACCCAGTAGAATAATTGAAAATTATTATTCGTCACAGGTACACGTTTATAATTTAATTAATAGTGTCTGAAATGAGCACCTAATGTAATCACTACGGTACACGTGATCTATTTGCGTCTAATTTGTCACTCGTGATTACTTAACGCTGAAGCAAGCTGACGTCCATATATTAAGGGTTGCTCTGACGCAGTTAACATTTATAGAATCCCATTCATGAAACACTGTTTTAAATAGATCACTGATCTGTCTCTTTTTTATGGTAAAGTATTAACTAAGCAATTTGCGGTAAGGCTGGTCGATTGGGCGGGTGACCAAAGCCTTTGATCACATTGGTTAACGGATTGGTGGGTAATGGGTATATACGACTGTCACATTACGCCGTCGGTTTGAAAACTCACGATTGCAGGTGCAATTTTAATTTTGAATTTGTGCATCGAGAGTCAAACTTCTTCTGAATAAGCTACAATAATATTCAATTTGAAATATCATTGATTTACAATTAAATAAATATCATAATAACAGTTCTAACAGTTGATGTATGGATCAGAGTGTTCGGCTACGAAAGCGAGGGATGAAAGATAAATTCATGTAGCGGAAATGATAATGTTGAGATGGATGTGTGGAGAGACAAGATTAGAAATGAGCACGTTAAAGAAAGTCTGAAATTAGCGCCGATGATCTAAAAATTGAGGAGTAACAAATTGTGTGAAAGATGAAATGTGAAAGAGGGGAGTTCATGCTGAGCTCACATCTAATAGAGGATAGTGGAAGAAGAAGACATGTTGTACCGTCCCTACTTAGAATAAAAAAAGGGCAGGGAGAAGAGTTGTAACGGATTAAGGTGGCATCCCCGCACATAAAGAACTCCTTGAGGCGCATTGACGTGAGGTCTAAATAAAATATCAAAGTTACACTTATCCGGATCCTGTATGTTATGAATATGCTCGGAACATTAAGACTGTTATAGGACTGTGCGTGGGTGTTGGTACGTGGTATATACAAAATGAGCCGGTAGTCTATGCTTGATCTACGATAAATAACCTATCATAATGTATAGCGTGGTCTGTTTTGTAAGGCGCTTGTCACGCCTTGGTAATTGTAGGACATAATGTTTGAAGGTTGCGCGTTAGATTTGAGGATTGATAAATTCAAATCGTGCGAAGGTCTCAGACGCTTTGTGAGAATGCTACATATTTTTTTCGGCATTTCGACAATGTGGGAACAAGTATAGTTGTTTATATGACATTGTTTAAAGATAAGCACTGAGAGGGTTTGACGGTATAAACTATTGTAATCTGATTTCCTTTGTTTGTGTTTGTGACGCGGTAGGACATGTCCAATCAAGCAGTACAGTTTGTGCTGCATATTTACTGACATTAAACTTTATAGAAAAATAGTTAACAAGTTTTATTGTGAAATTAATTTAGACAATCGTGAATACTTAATACATTAAATAATTCAAATCTTTTGAACTGTGTTACAATAATTGTTACATAATTGATTGTGCCAATAACTTACTTATAGATAGTTAATGGATTGCAACCGCCAAGGCACAATGCCGATGGAATATTAACTTAATGCAAAGATAAAGTGAAATAATTGTTGCGAAAATATTTGTTGCAAAATAAATCTAGACATTGTTACATCAGACTGTTAACGAGACCGAAAATAAAACTGAACTGACCATACAATCTTCTAAGGAGGTCTGACAGCGCATTGAGTTTGGGGTCGTCTTAAAACAAGCTCATCAAATCAATCAAAATTGCTACATAGTACAAATTGAAATGGCGTGACAAAGGTATTACTTGTTGTTGACGTTACTTACGGATATCACTTTATTTTCGATACCATAGCCAAGATGTGATCCAGCATTTCTTTGAGTATGTATGTTTGTAAAATACATAATTTTGGCAGCAAAGTGCGCTTCAAGGAATTGTCATGACTGTTATGCAGCGAATTCCATCTAGGTCCGTAAGCTTGAGAAGTGTGGCAAGTGGTACAAACGAAAGAACATAATATCGGCAGCCGCACTGTGACTTTAGACATAGTGAAATTCGACACTGAGTCGTTAGTAACAGACAAAGTTACCCTTACGACATGCTTTAGCTTCCTCTTGTCTCAATACGTAGTGTATTAGAAAAGCGGCTAAAGACAATGAATGATTAATGACTTATGAAAATTTACACCAACTGAAAACTCAAACACCATAAAACTTATGACAGAACAGTCAAAGTTAAAAATAAACTACCTCTAAAAGTATATTTTTTTCCGTTTCCTTAAAGGTTTAAGTGGATCAACCTAGATTATTTTGGAATTTACGCTAGCCCTTAGCAACAGCTTATACGGCCGATATTACTTTCATTCAGGTGGCATAGGAGAATAAAGAGAACGAAAAACGGGCAAGCAAGTCGAGATTTATGATAATGACAATAAAGGCATTGTCACGAATACCCTAGCACTTTTATGAGACATTATTTTAATCTAACAGATCTGGAAGTAAAGTATAGACTACCCGCTTCGTGGAAAAAAAATGTTGTATTCATTAACGTTTCCTCTTCTGAAATGATCAGTTTTTGCCTAATGAAAGAATTTATGGAAATTGCACGGTCCGTAGGTGTGCTACCGGCCTCGGCAAGCGTTGCTTAAGCCAGCAACCGCTGGCCGAGTTCTCTTATCACTATAATATCTTCTAGCTCTTCGGAGAAAAGTGTAAAGACATTGTAAACTTCATACATTTTATTTCGAAATGGGTCAGGCTTTTGTGAACACATGTGTGTGTCCCGGAGTGTGCAAGAAGATTTCAAGAAGAAGATTTACCTCGGAAAGCCGCAGCGAACAGAAATGCTGTAACAATTTTCGTGCTGAGGCTAAGAGGATTTACCTTTATTGCTCAGTGGACCTAATATCAGAATCCTGACTGTTTTATAATTTCAAATATAATAGAGCAATGTCCGCGTTCAGGCTGTTTGTATACAACTGGTTCTGTGAAAATGAAATCACGTAAGCTTTCTTGATATTAATTTTCCACCCACTTATTCGCTCTGTGCAGTAGTGGAGACATAAAGATCTTAAAGATCTGGTCATGATCATTATGATAATTTATATGTCCTATAAGGGAAATGGGAGTTGAAAAGCTTATTTTTCATTCTGTCGACTATTATCTGACTATTTGTTACTAATAAAATTATACTAATCAAATTATATTTTTTTAGGTACTGTTTTACCTGTCATCTTTTATTGAAAGTATATAGATCTCTCAATGTCAGGGATGTGGGTGGTATAGAACCGGGGAAGATTTCCAGATATCGTTTAGAAAAAGTATTACGTATACTGTTTTTAGAACGATTTCTGATTCCGATAAAAGCTTGTTTTGTTTTAAAGGAGAACGAAAGAACCATTTTTGTTTAAGAAATGGTTCAAAAAAAGAGACAAAGGCCGTTTTCTTATTCTTAAAACTAAACTGTAAATAATACTGAACCTTTTTCAGCAAAATCTTGTTATTTATTTAGAAGGTACATTGAAACAATATATTATCATTATCAGAGGAATGCAAGGTATGATAATCATCAGCCAAATACATAATGCCCTACCCACATACAAACTAAAAAGGCTATTGAATGGATTCCGTGCATCTTCCCTCCAACGCATTAATTACACAAGCGTGTTTACGATTCAAACCTTAGTTAAACAACATAAGGTCCTGTTTAAAGTGCCACTCGCTCTTCAACTTGAACTTGGTAGCTGAGACAAGTTGTTGTGTAATTAATAATGCGAACAAGTATTTGACAGCGATGCATTGTTTTGTGTACTGATAAGTTGATAAACAAACTTGACTTCCTCACTGTTTAGCTGGATGTGGTATTGACTGTACTGCAGACCATATTGTGTATTTTTCTCTGTAAGCGTCAGTTGAAAAACACGGTAAAATACATACTTAACATACATAAATCACGCCTATATCCCGGAAGAGGTAGGCAGAGGTGAATTGGCACCCACATTTCGCCAATTAGTTAGGTCCCATGTAATAGGTGGCTAGCCTATTGCCATTTATCGGGCACAAAAGTCGCAGTACATTGCTAGGTGGTAGGTATAAGAGGAACGTTGCTGCCCATTCCTCATTACTGTTTTATCCTTAGTCGCCTTGTACGACACCCGCGGGAGAGATTTGGGGTGGTGAAAATTGTATTCTACTCTGCCGTCATCACACGGTTAAAATACAGGGCATTAGAAATGGGGGAAAGTGACACTAACTGCCGCACTCAGAGACGTCAAATAATGTTAATGAGTACTTAACGTCAAAAAATGACAATTCAAAACTAGTCGCTATTCTTGCCGGGTCTGTGGTTAGGATTTGAATGAAATTTTTTGAGATTCAATACTCATTAAAGTTAGTCTCTGAGTGCGGCAGTAAGCTCTCTTTCACACGGCCCGCGATTACTAATCCGAGTGACGTCATCGGCTATCCTGAATGATCGGAATTGCATCGTTGACGGCGTTGCCAAAGGCACGTGCCGCTCAAAACCTGAAACTGGGTTTACGCGCCAATTTTCGCAGAGAAAGCGATTTTTAACGTTGGATGTTGCACGGCTTTGGGGATGTTTTATTGCTTCTTTGATTGAAGATTGCCGCCTCTGTTGCAGTAAAGCGTAGTAACAGCATTATTTTGCCTAACGGAACTTTGTTATAGCAGAATTTTGAATCGGTTATACAACGATAGTGGCGTTTTTGACGTTAAGCTCCCGATCTATATTACTGAAAATGTTTAATTCAGCCTCTGTTTAAACCAAATGAAACTTACTTCAAATACAATATTTAGATGAATCGAAAACTTCACCCCATAAAATTACGTTTTGTAATAAATACTTACTAGATAAAATAATAAAAAATAATAATATAATAATAAATAAAAATAGATAAAATAATAATTAACAATAAAAAATCTCAAAATAATACTTAGTACTGCTAAGTGTCCCAATCAGAATCGGATGTAACTCAACGGCAGGAATTTACATTATCACTCTGCGCAATATTTATTTCGCAGATGCCAGTCTGTTTTAATAGCCAACGTTATTAATCAAGCGTCTCTGTCATCTGATTTAAGTCACTGTGCAACTTTATTATTAACTGAACTGTTTGAATTAAATTTTGATAGTATAACATCGCTAAAAACTCAGAATTAAGCTAGATTTCTAGCGAGAGTTGCGTGGGCAGGAGGTGGACGGAGGAGATACAACACAATCTCGGAAACCCACCTTCACTTATTTTGTATAATGTATTTTTAAAAGTCGCTCTGTTTCATGTCAAAAATCAAAATTTCTGTCTTTAAATAATTGATGACGAGACAGAAAAAGTAGACAAAACAGACTTAAAATAAATTTTATCTGTTTTTTTTTTCCCGAATTTATTTTGTCTTACTGTAATGGGTATCTTGTGTACCTACAGTCAGTGGGGAACCAAGGGTAATTTTAAACAGACCATTTTCGGAATAATATGTTTCTCGTATATCACTGTACCAAGTCTGAAATAAAAAATGGTGACATATTAATTTTTCTGTGGCTCATTAGATTGATCATTGATTTCGATGAAATCGGTCCATATCTTATTAGCCGTGTGGTGACGGCAGAGTAGAATACAATTGTCACCATCCCAAATCTCTCCCGTGGGTGTCGTACAAGGCGACTAAGGATAAATCAGTGATGAGGAATGGGCAGCAGCGTTCCTCTTATACTACCGTCCTGGCAATGTACTGCGACTTTTGTGCCCGATAAATGGCAATAGGCTCGCCACCTATTACATGGGACTTAACATAATTGGCGAAACGCGGGTGAGAATTCACCTCTGCCTACCCCTTCGGGGATATGGGCGTGATTTATGTATGTATGTATGTATGGTCCATATCTGTGGGGCAGTGGGCTGTCATGCGTGACGCTCACATTGTTCAGGGAAATGTAGGAAAACGCACCAAATATAAACGTGTGAACAACGTGTCTATATGAACTCACACATAAGCGACATGAAGTTGAATCATGGCTGAGCGTTAATGGACGTGACGTGAATTACGCGAGCTTACTTTTCCAGGGCTTTTTACACGGTTTATTTCTCTTACGAGTAGTTACGTACTGTTTACAAGTAGGATACGATTTGCACGTCCCCAGCAGTTAGGCTAAAGTTTCCAATAATAGGGAATAGGACAAATTTTCAGAATGTGCACATAAAAAAAATCTGACTGTCACCATTGAAACGCTCCAAATTTTATGCTTATATATTGAATTTGTCTATGGATATTGAATATTTTTACGAATATTGAATTATTTAAGAGTTAAGATGATAAATAAACATTTTATTCCATGTTTATAAACATAAATTAACTTAACTATCGTATTTAGAAAAACTATTTATTTTATTTTTTATTTTGCTGCTGCTTCGGATGCACAGCCGGTTTTTCAGTACCTTCTCAAGGTCATCATATTTGTTTTATTAAATTAATATTGTGTCAGAGTGATGTTTACTGTTAAAAAGATGTGTAGTTTTGTGTAATAACTGTGTCTACGGCGATGAATAAAGATTTAGTGAAACAAAAGTGCATTTGATGAGAAAAGCGATGAGCATTTTTGTGGTCGATCTACCTCGTCAGACTCCATCAATAGGCCATCAATAAACTCTCCCAAAATGCATTAAAATGCGCGTTTATATGCGATTAATATTTAAGAAAGTAGACTACATCAGATGAGGCTGTATGTGATGGTTCCCTTTGCCGTCCCTAGTAATAAGGAGAATTAAAAAAGAACAAAAACCAAACTTGTCGGCGCATTGTCTCATGATGTGTTTGATGTTGTGGTGAAGATCACTATATAAAGTGGTTTTATCCATTCATCAGTCACCTTCATGAACTCTGTTACCATTCAATTCGCGCCAAGCACTCCCTAGATGCGTTAAAATATGTGGCACCCATATTTTAATGTAAGATTCATTTTATTCATACATTTCACCCACTCATTTTTTCATAAGACTACAGATAAAATATACACTAAAGACTTGGCTGTATGGGCTAGACCCTTTGCCTTCCCTAAAATATGGGGAGAATTAAAAAACAACAACAAATTGTCGGCGCATTTTCAGTAATTATTTGATAAAGTTAATAACAATACAAGTTTATTTTTTTCTCGCAATTGTGTTGAAAAACGTATGCAACTCGTATGCATTGATCATTACATACGCGGCATTATTGCAAGCGCGAGCCGTAGGCGAGCGCGGTAAGGAAGCTGAGTAGTGGTATACTCGTAGCATAATGTACTATTGTATAAAAATGCCTACAAAACGCCACGTAAAACATAAATCTGATAGCGCGTGACGACTTTTGTGGTCTAAAACCATTATGAAAACTGGTAGGTAGTATACCCGTTTCATTCAATGATTGTGACAAATGATGTCACGCAATGTGAATATTTTAAAAAATATAAAAAAATATAATATAAAAAAATAGAAAAATATTTTTAAAAACATTTAAATATAATTATAAGGAATTGTGATTAGATAAATAATCGTAAAACACAAAACTTTTATCTAAATACATTTGAGATTTTAATCTTATTACTGTCCAATGCCCTATTTTGAAGCCTGCATAGATTGCTGCAAGTTTCTTGAACGCAAGTTGATTATTTCAAGGTCCGTGCCCTATGGCCTGCAACGCCTGTGCAGTCTATGAGTGCTGTTAGCGACTCCTCCTTCGCCATGCATGCCCTGCATAAGAGACAGTCTGTTCCTAACCATTCCGATAAGGTGTTTATTCAGATTCGAGTAGCCTAAAATGATACCTATCACATTGCATATTATGTCCATGCTGAGTCTGATAAGGTGATGGTAACTTTCGCGTTTCTAACTATGATTTTTTGTTTGAACCTACCTTGGTAACATGACTTTATTTAGCCCAGCGGTTCATATTCTATTCTAATTAGGTAATTATATTCTTGTACTATTTTATCGTGCTCATTTATAATTAAACTGAATGATTTTACTGTGTGAAGCTGAAAGCTTAGTAAACTTCTCGACCAACTGTCTATACACGATGCAACAATTGAATGGCCACAATTTTTTTTAACGAACAGGTTTCTATGTTCGTTAGCGGATTGTTAAAATTATTGTTTACAGCCCAACAAACTAGTGCACTAGTTTGCCCATAGGCACTGATTTAACTCGACTCGAAATATTTAACAATGCTCTAACCTCTTACCACACTGAAAATCCTTGGGTTTTTGTTTTCGGAAAATTGGTCAGTTAATTAACAATCTAGCTCCCAATTCGAGCACTACGTTAAGTATATCTTTAAAGATTGGATCCAGTTTTGTAGGCGTACTTTAAGATTTTTTTTGGCTATAAAGAAAGCACATGCATCTCAACTGATAAGATGATAAAAAAGTCCTACCACCAACCAAACTAAGTTCAAATTGTACTCTCCTAAGAAACGAACCTGGAACCTCGAGATCTAATTACGGTGGACGAACCACTAGACCACGGAGGTGATGCAAAAACAGTCCGCGCGTACGCGGTTTTTGTACGACACGGTGTCGGCGGGCGCCATGAGTCGATCGATGCTTGGAACAACCAGCAGACGCTACCCCAACCTAACTCGCTTATTAAGACCTGGGCACACTGAGAGCATGACGACACAGTCATCATCAAAAATTTAAACTTTTTCATAACCTGTAAATTGCGATTGAACAGAAAATAATAATTGTCATTTGCGTCTTCCTTACAGTATACGTAAACTTCTGAGGATAGCTGGAACGGCCCGAATGAAAGAAGAAGAGGAGAAAGAAGATGGAGCTATTTTTTTGCTGTTAAGGAATAACGATCAGGAACCAAAAAATTAAATCTATAGTCGAATATACATAGTACAGTTGATTTTTTTCCTGCACATGGATAACCATGTACTAGAAAAAAATTAACTGTCCTGTACACACAATTAGGTACAGAAATCATGCTAATTTTTTTAGCCGAACGAGTAGGCAGAGATATATTAAGCCACGTTAGGTCCCATGTAATGCCCCCATTACATGGGTAAGTCAACGTGACAACGTAAGTCAACGTGACGTCATTTAAAAAAAAATAGGTAAGATGCTTTTGAAATCTGAAGTTATTTAACCCAACATTTTGCTTTTCTATTAAATCCTATCGATCAATATAGTCCTAATAAACTGCTTCTTAATATCTTTTTATTATTATTATTAATTTTTTATTAATGTAAAACAGTTGCGGTAACGTTACAAACTATTTCAATAGGGGTTTTAATATGGTTGAGACTCTGTCTACGTCATCGCATGTCTTATTAACAATGAGCAGTCCAAAAAGCGCGCAAATAAGAATGACTCACTTCTTTTCGCCTCTACAATGTAAACACGCATGGACATGTGTTATAAATTAATACATTATTGTCACAAATACTTTAGCCAGTCGTCTTGAGTTTAACCATCCTACAACATTTATTTAATGTTGAGCAGCTACCGTGACATCAATTGTAACGCTTAACGTAAAGATTTGAAAAATAAACAATAAATAAGAAGTATGAAATTATCTTTTTCTATAGGGATATATAAGATAATAGTCGTTTAATTTCCACCCTAATGTTAAGTAGTCGTAATGCTTTAACTAGCCCTTACTTTTATAATCTTATCATAATCATCATCATCAAATGAAAATTATCTCACATAACTGTCATTCTATTTTAAGTTACGAGGTTCAAAGTGCGTTAGCACCATCTATTGCGCCTAATGCAAGCGTGATGTTAAAACTATGTAAGTAGTTTTAACATCATGCTTGCTTGCAAATATTTATACCATTGCATTGTTACTATTTATGTCAAAAATAAAAAGATTAATGGTGCAAAATCATTTCAATTACAAAAACATAGCACACTACTTACTACGTACCGTGTGGTGACGGCAGAGTAGAATACAATTGCCTCCACCCCAAATCTCTCCCGTGGGTGTCGTACAAGGCGACAAAGGATAAATTAGCGATGAGGATTGGGCAGCAGCGTTCCTCTTATACCTACCAACTAGCAAAGTACTGCGACTTTTGTGCCCGATAAATGGCAATAGGCTCGCCACCTATTACATGGGACCTAGCCTAATTGGCGAAGCGTGGATGCTAGTTCACCTCTGCCTAATTTAATTAGCGATAAACAAATAACAACACGCTCGTTATTCGCCAACAAACCAAATTTTCCGCGCACTCCCGGAACACTTGTAACGTAATAACTATGCAATAAGAATGGAATATCAAACAAAAATGAAATGGGCAACCACCACATATTGTTACTTGGGCGACTGTGTCGCTAAGGGCCTGTTTCACAATCGACGAGTAAGTTGTGAATAGCTTACTTGGCAGATCGTTTGACAGTTGTATTATGTCTATTTATGTCAATTGAACTGCCAAGTACTTACTTGTCGATTGTGAAACAGACCCTAAGACAAATGAATACGTATTTACAAATTAATTTATCGTAAACCAACCTTCATGTATATCTTAATCATTCTTCATAAATGTATTAGTAATTAGAACATCGAGTTACATTTTGAAATTAGTAACTAATTTAGGAACATAGAAATGCCGCTAACTCCCGTAGCAGAGACACAGCAGAGACACAATAAAACATAATATATAAGACCAGTATAGTGTCAGCGATAACCTTAACATTTGAGCAGGTTTCACCTCAACAAAAAGCGATCGTTACAAAAAAAACGAAGCCTAAATTTATAAAGTACTTGCGACATAACTTTGCGAAATGTTCGTAAAGTTAAAATCGGAACATTTTGTGACGGCACTGCACTGTAAGATGTTAAAAACAGTTTCATAAACCTCTCAGCTATGTCTGAATGCCTTTGTCATTTAAATCATTTTGAATGAATTATGTAGTTTGTTTCTGTATTTTCTTTACTTGGTGCGTGCCATGTTGAGGCATGAATGTTGCTCATTGCTGGATGTGTGATCGGGTTGTTGCTGTTTTTTAATTACGATTATTTTACAACTTTTTGAGAGGCCAGTGACATTTGATTTGGTTATATAAAATATAATGTGGTTTCTCTCACGAATACTGTCTCATGAATACATACAATAGAAATATGTAAACGTATTATGAAGAAAGTATTTTATTAAATACAATAAATACCGTATTAGGTGTATACAATTCACCAAAACCCAGTTGCACATCAAACGGGAAGCCTCTTAATATTAAAAGATCCGTTAACTAACATCGATGCCGAATATGGAAAATTATTCGACTGTAGCCAAGCTTAACGGTTTTGACAGATTGGCATGGCATCGTACTGTTTTTTATCGATCTATTCTTATTCGGCTACTATTTCATTTCGGTCTCTATTAACCTATATATTTTTTTATTATTTTTAGCTTGCTATCAGTCGGATAGGAGGCGTTTGTAACTATTACTTTATTAAGTTATTGTTTATTTAAGTTGCTTAGGATAGGTCATGTTATGTGAGAGTATAGAAAATTAAGACATTAGACATACATACATAGTATTGTCCAAGGAGAACAAGAAAATATAAAACAAAGGTCAGTAATTCAGTTTTACTTTTATTAGTATTGTATTGTTATATCTATACGAGACGACACTTATACAACTAATAAATATGAAGAACATTAAAAGGTGTTGCTTCAAAATCGACTCTATATACTTTATGTTAGACTCGATATTGAAAACTATAAAAGTAAATAAAAATTTGCTGAGTAATGTACTTTCAACTGACAAAGTCATACTGCACCCCTATTTCACATGCTATAAGCATTTCAATGACCTACACGATAGTTGTTAAATAAAATGCCTTCGCTAATGCAACACTGAAATGAACTCGCATAGAGGAATTAATGAAATGTTCTATAAGTCTTTTAAACAAAAGCCAAGCCAAGTCTAACTCACTAAAGGAAAACTTGCACTGTCTATTGTGGAAATGAAAGCTGGATTTAATTCCAGCGGGCCTAGCACGGGGACGTGGACAAGTCTGTCTCCGCCACTTGACAGTGTTTTGTCTCGGCAATTAGTGGGAGTTAGAGCGAGAGGAAAAGATTTTCTGTCCCCCGAAAGAGATGTGTCCACGTCCCGTGCTACGGGGGCTGCGCTGTGCATTTATCTCCAGTTTGAAATCAGAGTCCAATTAACTAGAACGTTGAACTCTATCGATTGGGCGAATTATTCGCAAAATATTTTGTATTATCATAAATAATTCATTACGCATAAAATTTATTTTATAGAACTCCATATTTAATTAAATCCGATTTTTTAACGAAAATAGGCAGCACATACCTACTTAATATCTGATCGAATATTTTAATTCCAATAACATGGGACGCAGAATTGGTGTAGTTTCAACAAAATACCCATTGAACTCTACAATTTATAAAAAATGACAACATTAATCAATTACATTGTTGATCGGCTCGATCAACATTGTAACATAAGTGTCTGACAATCGGAATCGTATATTCAATCGTAGTTAAAGGGTAGCAGGCCCTTTAAAAATGTCATAATTAAAGCGTACGTCAATAAAGGTAAGATCAAAAGGGAACGCGTGGTTGAAGGGGGTGGGAGTAGGAGGGAGCGATGGGATGGGGAACTGGGAAGCCTCCCGTCTGACATGCGGAAATGCAACTATTCTATGTAATAATGTAATATTGATTCGTACTGGCCATCAGTAGCTACCTTCACGCTTAGTTAGTACCCGTTATTATAAGTTTGAATGCAGGTAATTTCTTTTGAGCTCAGCAATGGATTGATTATTACTTTGGGCTTAGTTTTTTTATGTTGAGTTTTGTATAGTATTTATGGGCAAGTAATAGTTTTATAGTAACTACAATTATAAAATACGGTACTATATTGGCTAATTTTGGAAATCTATGATAAAATTTTATGCTTATTTTGTCTTCACAGTAAAAGGATTTGTTCTGTTTATATCACATATTCTTTTTATTTATATATTATATTGGAATATATCGCTTCTTGACTAGAAAATTGACACAATTTAAAAACTATTTTATTGAAAAATAAGTCTTTTATTGCCGCACTCAGAGACGTCAAATAACGTTAATGAGTACTTAACGTCAAAAAATGACAATTCAAAACTAGTCTCTATTCTTGCCGGATTTAATACTCATTAAAGTTAATTGACGTCTCTGAGTGCGGCAGTTAGAGCCTTAATTTGGAATTCAAAATGTTACAGAGTTTTTATTTAAATGTGCCGTTTTTCTATTTAAGCAACGATATGAATACCAATAAACATAACTTAACACGGCAATTTAAATAAACTGTCATATAACTAAAGATTTTTGAACTAATTTTTAAAATAATATTTTTAATTTAAAATTAAAATATATTTTTTAAATTCTTGTTCGATTTTAATTTGAACATTATATAAATGTTAGAAAAATTAGTACAAAGATATTGGTGTTCGAAAAATTTTAGTCTTGATGCGGGAATCGAACCCGCGTCCGCTGCTATCCGGCAAGGTGCCTGGCCGCTCGGCCAACCAAGACCCTCTTTTTCGAACTACCAAAATCTTTGTAAATTTTTATTTTTCCTTTACTCAGATATTTTTTTTATATTGGCTGGCTGGATGTTAATTCAAAATAAGCGGGGCTAATACAAAACTGTCAGTCTTATAGAACATTTCATCAATGGAATATCAACTCTACAAAATAGCTGCTAACACCGAATCTTAATTGCAATCACAATCTGGCGTCCTCTGTTGACCACACCGACGAGCGAGGCCCACATAAAGAGTTTTAATATTAAGTGGAGTAACGCGGCCGTGGTGAATGGTCGAAGGTCGCCCAGTCGCCATTTTCCGCAACATTACTGTCTCGAAGGTGCCGGCCGAACACACTTTAAGCCTTTTCAAAGTCACTGCTGCAAATGCAATTTATTTTTACATCCGTCTGGGAGGGTACGAGTGAAATGCTTGCTCACAAATCTATCTGCAGAGAGACTCGAACAATCACACTAATATAATAAACACTTCACAGAAAAAGTGCGAAATTAGCAAGTATTTTATTAGGTTATGGGCCTGTTTCACAATCTACAAGTAAGTTCTGAGTAGCTTACTTGGCAGATCATTTGACAGTTGTAATATGAAATATCAAATGAACTTGCATGTAAGGTACTCAGAACTTACTTGTCGATTGTGAAACAGGCCCTAAGTCAGTATAAAGTTTAATGAAAATTATGAAACAGGGAAACAAATCAAAAACTTATAATCTTAAAGAGGACTGTAATGACACTAGGTACAATTGTTGTAGGCACTCTTGTTGAATTGTATTTAAATACCAGTATTTGTTTTTAAGTTTACTATCCATACACACTATCCTTTTAATGCTTTTTGCGTTTATTTAAGTGTGTTGCTATTTTTGGCATATTTTGAATGCGACGAAGTTGAATGCTATGTCTTTATGTGTTTAACATCGAATGTCGAAATGGATTTAGTGGAAGGAAAACCACGTTTTGCTCTCCGCTTACCTGTCAACAACGGCGTGGGAGCACATTAAGTTGCACCAACGCTTAATATGGCTCAGCATACCGCATAAAAGTAATACTGGTCAGTTTTGGAGATCTTGCTCACGATACCACCTCTCTGCCATATTTCGTGTAGGCAAACACAGAATCGAGCCCACACAGTGCAAATACTTTTGCAAGTTCCGTTAGAAAAAAGTTCTGCCTGTTTGTTTCTCCGATTTTTCCTCTTGTATGAAGTTTTGAGTATGGAGTCTGTCAAAGGAGGTTATGAATAAGAATTGATACTTACTTTGGGATAGGTAGACTAAAAACGAATCGAGTGGATATTGTGATCACAAGAAATAAGCAGGGCAGGGCACTAAATTAAATCAAACATTTCCAACGATAAGCACAAATAAATTTAATTGGAGTACAACCTTTATAAGCAAATAACTCTGCTTAGACTTTTTTTAAAAAGGGTTCTATTCAATCCGCAGTCAACAGCCCAATTAGGCATCACATGAGTTCCAATCGATCAACAGAAAATACACGAAAGCATCTTTTTGAACAATAATACATGGATTTTATAAATACATCTTTTTCTGAGAATATATTCTGATTTGAGACTTCATTACCGAAATAAAATTGATAGTAAAATTGGTACGATTTTGTCATTAAAATTACTCGCATAAATAATTCCATTCGCAGCCCTCTTCATTAATTTCTTTGTTTTTTTCTCAAATTTATTAGTTATTAATTATGCGGTGATGCCAGTAAAGCAGAATACGTCATAAGCCGAAAAGTGTTATCTCCACACAAGTAACTTCTGACAAATTCACCATATTGGAGAACATGCGTTACCTATATTAAGTGCACTTCACTATTGTAACTATCCGTGATCTTTCATTGTATTGTCCCGTGTATTCTTAATTCATTATGCAGTTTCACTAGCTCAAACATGCTAACGTACTTGCTTTGACTATTACTTTATATACTCTAGCATAGCTAGACTCGAGGCTTGGAATGCCGAAACCACAAACGTTTGATTACATTGCTGTTGGCTAGTAGCATATACCTAAAAGCTACAAACGGAATGTTACTATGTACTGGCTGTAATTCAAATAATTCGGTAATTGAAATAAGATGCTAAATAATAGATAGTATTGCCATTTTGCAAACGTAAAGATTACTACTGACTTAGAATTGCAAGATGAAACAAACTAGTAATTAAGTATTAAATAGAGAAGTATAGTTGGATGCGGAAACAGAAGACGAATCAGTTTACATATGCAAGATTTTTTGCTACAAGCGGAAGTGTTTTGTTGAAGCATGTGTGCCTGTGAGGAGCTCAATGGTGCTTAGAGAAAAGTTTGTCAAAAGCTATTTCTAGCTAAGGCAGAGTTAAGAGTAATTGGTCTTACAATTTTACAAAACTACAGTTTATTTCTAAATTTTATAATATTTACGATTATCAAAAATATTAATGACACCATATTTTAATCTCTAAAATCTATATTTTTTTATTTATTGTTGACCTGGACACAAATTCAAAAATTTGGAATATGTGCTTCCCTTTTGTTTTATTTTCATTCGATGTTCTAATTTTTATTAAAATTATAAATAATCAATAAAAATATTACAAATATTCCTTCATGTGTAAGTAATAATAGTACAAATCAGGGAAATGTAAAAGTTGGTCGAAAAAGCAAAGTTAACAGTAGTCAAATATAATAGTGTACTATTTGCTAATTGTTACCATGGTGTGCATCAGAGTGTACACCAATGCATATTAAGTACAATATTACTTCCATTGTTAGTCACAAATTAACTTAAGTCTTATGGCTTACGTAACTACTTGCATCTAATTACCTTGTTAGTGAAAAAAAAATATGATTAATCACTGCCTATACAGGTAGGATTGGTAGTAAGAATATCCTACGAAGAATGACACAAGCTTTTTTGGCTATCCAGGCATCCATTTAGCCCTTTTAATCCAATTCTATTCAACGTCAATGAATGTTTAAATAAAAATAATTGCTTTTAATTTTAGGTTCGCAGGACAGTGTATATTTTTGGCATTGCAGACAGTTGGTTCAAACCCAAATTGGGTCAACGGAGTAAACATTCTTTTTAATGTAATTGTCGAGCAATTCCGCTTGCAGAGATAAATACCAAGGGATCGTATACAAAACTGCGATGCGAACTGCATCAGATGCTGTCACTGTCATACATAATTGATAATAATGGGACACAAACACTTTTTTTTACGATGCGATGTCGCATCGCAAATACAAGCACTTTTGTCGAAGCCCGTCTTTTATTATATTAGTAGGTACTATTTTCGTCTTAATGGAATGTGATCATTAAAATAATAAATGTGGAAGTAATAAAAATTGTTCATTTAATGTTTCACTAATGACGAGGCATCGGTGTCAACCAACGCCAGGTCCATTTACCGCGACTGCAGAATGGCCAAACTAAACCGGTTATATGACGTGACGTCAGCGAAACACAACGAAGGCATCGTGATGTCACCGACTTTGAAATGGACAACACAAGACCCCAGTGGTTTTCCCATTTCCAAAATGAAGGAAAGAGAAAGCTTTAGCGGACTCCCTCTCAAATCCAGAGAAGGTACAATGAACAGCATATCAGATTATACGAAACAACATTATTCATCTGTAGAGTAAATTCAAATATGGTATTTGCATGCAATTCGCGGGATAGTAAAATTTTCTATTGTTGAACTTTATTGCATATTACTTAATAAATATTTATAAGCTTTGTAGTTGATAATATAAAATATTTATGTATTTATAAACGTATTATTTCAGATAAATTTTTTAAAGTTTTCCAAATTAAATAATTTGAAATAAATTATGAAGATCACGGTCTTACTAGCAGACCCTGCCGTCCGCGCTTTTGAATATTTAACATTTAGACAATAGTCACCAAACTAAAGTATAACATCTGTAAATAGTAAATAACAATATCTAGCACAGCTGTAAAATTATCATAAAATCCATTAGATTAATAGGATAAAAATTAAACAACGCCTATGTATATGAATGCCATAAATCGAAATTCGGATTCAAAGACAATAATATAATTTAAAATCCATCCTACAAATCCATTATTCTTTACTGTGAACTCTGTGCACGTGCCTACAGTTTTCATTGACTTGCCAGGAAATTGACACGCCGCGCAGGGTGGATTGCTACTAAGGTCACATTTATTGAGTGGTTTATTCAGTGCAGAGGAAATTCGTAGTTCGCTTTATTCCGTCTATGCAAGAGCAAATAAAGGTAGTAGTAGTTAATTATAGTAGTGGGTTTATGGGACTCATTTTTTTAATTTTCCTATTTACGCCGCTCCGAGCAAGTACCACCCCCAAAAGCACTTGTTGTGAGGCGGACGTGTTTCTCTCTCAGCTTTTAAAGTTGGTTAGTGGGTTCATAAAACCCAAGACTATGTATGTAGCAACGTTTTTTGGTTTTTGTTGTTGATGTTTTGGATTAACTGGTTGGACCGTGGAAGTGTGTGTCAATGAGGAAGAGGTAATAGTGCAATTGGCTGAACGAGGAGTGAAAGCGCCGAAAATTCTAGAGGAAAAAAGAAAGATTTTCATTTGGTTTAGTCTGGGAAGCATAGATAGCTCACCTGCACCAAGTGCACGAAGTCTATAATTGGACAAACGTCAACTTTATTCATAAAAATTAAATGTGTGTTTAAAATTACCTATGTTTTTTATGTGGACTCACGACAATAGAAGCGTAAGTATTCTCAATCACTATAGACAAGGGTTAGTACCTCAGGTGGAAGCATATTGCTTGCTAGTCTACAAACACCATTTATTTCATCTTCGTAATTACAGTAAGTACAAATTGAAGCCTCGGTAGTCGGATTTCGAGAGAGATGGACCGCTTATGAACAGGATTATTATTATAATTCGAACCTTTGTAGATAGACATTGGAGACTTTAATTACAAAGTAGATATTAAATAGAGTAAACGTTGAAGTTGGGTATTTTTTAAATATTTTCATAGTACCTAATACGTTCTTGAATTTTACCTAAGCTATTAATCTCAATTCCATCTCCAGTCCGTTATCACAAACCCGCACGGTAACCGCAGTCGTGATGGCTTAGGTCTGGCGTCGATTAGACTAATGATTTTTATTCAAATATCGTCTCTAGAGGCTCAAACCCATCTATGGATCTGGATATGGACAAAGCTATCCTAGTTACTTTATATCAGCCGTTTTATATATACAAAAACATTACAACCAACATTTGGCCAATTCAAATCATGATACATAAATTATAATAAAACTAGCACTTTTTATTTAACTCCATAGAAGGTAACATCATCGCTCGGCTAATATTGATTTTCGTTAAAATACACACATAAATACACTAACCATGCCTATTTATCCCCGAAAGGGAAGGCAAAGCATTTGCATACACCCACGTTTCGGCAATTATGTTAGGTCCCATGTAATAGGGGCGCCTAATGCCATCTATCGGGCACGTAAATCGCATATTCATACAGATGAAGATTATTGTATTATGCTCTACTAACACCGGACGACATTGCAATAGCACTTGAAATTAGCCACAAGCATCTGATTTGTAATATTGATTTGCATTTTCATGTCATCTGTGAAATGGCCTGTTTGGTCGAATGGTCAGATCATTGGCCGAAAGGTCCCGGGTTCGTAACTTGGTAGGAGCAAATGTTTCTTATGAACACAAACTTTGTTCCCCAGTCGGGGTTGTTGTCCATTTAGTACCTCAGAGTTGTTTATATGCTATTTAGTATATTAAAAATTCGCCACGCAGTATCCAAAGCACTAGTGCATTTGGGCTAGATGATTGGAATAAATACAAAACTGTGTAAAGTCCAAGAGTTCTAAGGAAATTTTCCCCAAGTAAATTTTTAGCTCGCTCGCATGTCAACAGCCATTTTGTGATAGTCTGACGTGCTGTTGACTGTACATCATGTAACAGAAAATTTTCTGTCACTGCTCCACATTTAAATAAATAGTTTGAGATTTCTGAGTAATTTTTTATGTCCAAACTGCAAAGTTCTTTAATTAAGCAAAAGCTTTTCTAGAAATTTTACTGCAACTGTATTGCTTGCATAACTGGACAGTTGTGACTGTAATATTACGAGCTCACAATGAATAGCCTAATGAGACAGGTGGTATTTTCGATGACTGTTTGAATAAAATGAATTACCTACTAGAACCTGACTAGATTTCTCCAATATTATATTCAAATCTACAAATACTGCGAGCTTGTGTAGATATAAAACTAGAAATCTCTATTGGACGCATCTTGCTTGCAAAACTCTTTCCATGTTTACCGATCGGCAAATATAGGAAATCGCGCAACGGACATTCACCGAAGTATGTAAGATGCAGCGCCGCCTCGATGGAAAACCTTATTGGTTTTACATGTCTTACATTTTTCGCAGAAGTTTCCTGAAGATTTTTCAAATACTCTGATCAGAATAGAACAAAAACCAATGGAATCAAAGGATACGAATTCCGAAGCGTATTCCGACTGCCTTTGCATATCGGGAAATGTGATTAGTAGGTACCTATTAAGTACTATCCACATCTCCGCGGTCCCAGATTCAAGTGCTGTTTTCTGCGCTGAAAGGTTTTATGAAATACAGCTCGAGATTTAATTAGTACCCGTGGTGATGCTTTGAATCGTAGTTCCGTCTTCGTCTGGGTATCTCGTTCTGTAATAGGAAACTGAAAACAAACGTTGAAAAACGATTTCTACAAGCAGTATTAGAGTAATTAAACTCTTTTTATAATTAAAAAAACTGTTTATTTTAAAGAACAGTCTAAGTTTTAAACATGTTTTATGGTAACCGATTAGGTTTTTTTTTTTTTGGACTTTATTGCCTTAGAGATTATGACTTACTAGCGATAACAGCAATAGATAATAGATTTATTCATGTCTAGTACTAAAACATAAAATCGATATAACTTCTGCGTTCGTAGGAGAATTCTTCGTTGGGAGTCCTAAGTTTTTGTGTAAATCGAAGTGCCTTAAACATCTGCTGAAATTTGTAGCATGCATTTGTACAACTATGTGAGAGGATTTCTGGTGCGCAGTATGCCTCTTTTGTCGAATTGTACATTTGTACTAGTATTATTGTCTATCTTGTCTATCTCTATGATTTGTACCTACTGTGGTGGACTCTTTTGTATTGACGCTCATTGTTATATTGGACTTTTCAACTTTTATCGAATTATTCAATTAAGGGCTTTAAATGCGAGTCGCAGACCGTTTTCTGAATCAGAGTTGATATTTTATCAGATTAAACATATTCGACAAAAACTCTTGGGCAAAACAGTTCGTTGGTGGCAAATTTTAGAATGGTATTGCAGAATGAATATTGTTAATTTTTATTTGAGCATCATACATATATAGGTTAGAAAAAGTTCGAAAAACAGAATATATATTTTTGGTTTCCTTAATAGATGTAACTTTGTAAATATTCTACGCACTTTGGCTAAGTGCGTAGAATATTTACAAAGTTACATCTGGAGACAAAATTGGCGTGAAAAATTTATAATAACTTCTGTAACCGTCAACCAAAACACGAAAAAATTAGTTTTTTTTCACCCTTCACTTTTATCAGACTTAAAGCAGTTCTACATCACACCACCAGCAACAATGTTTCTCTGCAAACTAATATCATAAAACTTGTTATTGTTTATTCATAAATATTTCGTCATCTGTATACTGACAACAGATCATCACGACCGTGTGGTGACGGCAGATCAAAGACAATAACCACCACCACCATCTGTCCCGCGGGTATCATAGGTAAGTACAAGGTGCCTAATGGTTATGGGCAGTAGCGTAGTAGGGAAATACGATTTACGTGCCCGATACATGGCAATAGGCTCGCCACTTATTACATGGGCCCTATCCTAATTGTCGTGGTATTGATTCACCTATTCACCCCTTCGAGAATAGACGTGATTAATATATGTATGTATTATAGTAGATCCTTATATACCTATATACCATAAACAATAAAATTCAAGACAGCAAAACCAAACTTAGTGTACACAGCATGCAACAATATTGATTGGTTAGAAGCAACTTTAACGTTTCCTATCAAACATTCAGTGCCACAACACTCGCAAAGTCTGACAGAGAGCTTAGGTCCCCAGAGATGCGGGAAAATGTTTTGCAAAACTACATCTGCGGACTCTGGCATTGAATCAATATTAATACTTTATCGTGTGGTGAACACCACTTACAAAATAATTTGTTTATACTTATAAATAAAAAGATTTTGTTATATTTTATTTTATTATATTGAGATATTCGGAGTTATTACGGAGAAACGGTCACGGTTATCAATGACCCGCCTTAGAAAACATTGCTTAGTTTACACAATCACAGGCTGAGCACACTAAGCCACAGGGCTATCAAGAAGTAATTTAAGTAATAGGATTACTTCAAAGGTGCTTCCGTCAAGTAAAACGCAGTAAGTAGGTACACGTCAAAACAACTTCTGTGATCGGATATAGAAATATGCGTGTCCCGTTTGACAGTTAAATTGTAAATAGTACAGATTACAAGAATACACGCCGCTGTGACCTGGACCCAGAACCGGTATAGATGAAAACAATCAGCAGTACCTAAAAAGGAGCCGGATTCTCTTCAAAACTAGCTCGTATTGTTTATGCATTAAAGCACAAGTCTACGTACGTGTATACGCTCGATATGATGGCGACGTTGCTTACTTTCACCAGGCGCCATTAAATCAGTAATTACCTACTAATTTGGTTCTAGGCAAGATTGAATATAGCAGTGATTAAGTCAACAGACTTTTTTTACACAGGAATTTGTTGAATGTAGGTATACCACCTAATACCCTAAGGGCTGCCCAGCCTGCTACATGCCCAATATATTTTTTTATGTAAAATTAAGATTTTAAGATCCGATTTCACGTACCGTAGTCTTAAACTTATTTCAACAATAACTTACTTCAGCTTATTTATACAATTATTTTGATTTTCAACATTTAAGTCATAATTATTACGGTAATTTTTTTATTCATGTGTACACATACGCAGTCACAACTAAACTTACTTTTTCAAACTATTTGTCGCCCAAAATAAATATCCCCACGAATTTGTACGCAAACGCCAAAAAGTGTTTTATAAAATTAGTAGCCAGTGAACAATTTTGAAGAATAACGAAATTCAAATATCAGCATTATAAATAATTCCCTAACATTTCAATCAGATAAACCAATAAACATCATAAAATTTACATCACGGAATGGGGTGCTAAAACTGAGAAATAGTGATGGCCAATAAATGCATAATAACACTTTGATCACAGCTCCTTCACAGACCGTGGCTAACCGCCGCACCTTTGCCGCACTCAGAGACGCCAAATAACGTTAATAAGTACTTAACGTCAAAAAAGGACAATTCAAAACTAGTCGCTATTCTTGCCGGGTCTATGGTCTAGATTCGAATGAAAAATTTTGACATTAAATACTCATTAAAGTTAATTGACGTCTCTGAGTCCGGCAGTAGTTTATTAACGTTTCATGTAATTCAATAAGTAACATTATCTATCCTAATTGAAGATCTTATCAACATGGCCTGCTCGTTACCTATGAACAATTTAATTACCTGCCTACGTGGTATTGTTGTATTACCACTTAGGTACCATTATAATCTCAATCGAAATATAATATTATAATAATAGTTATCCTCCCACTAAGAGACGTCAATTAACGTTAATGAGTACTTAATATTAAAAAAAAATTAAATCTAGACCATAGGCCCGGCGAGAATAGTGGCTAGTTTTCAATTGTAATTTTTTGTTGACGTCTCTGCTTATGATATTAAAAGACCCATAAAAACTTCTAAGACCATCAAATCACTTCTTTCTCTTGCAGTTAGTATAATTCTCTTTTTGTTTTCATCGTTGGACTTGTAATTGATAAAATAAGCCGGCGAAAGTTTCTGTGATGAACACAGACTTTTTTAATCTTTATATTATATGTTTTTTTTAGTATTTTTTCAGTATTTACATTATAATTTTGATTAGGTTCGTCGTCTATTTCGCCGCGACACAAGCGCTTATACTGCTTATTTTGGCTAGATGATAGGTGTTGTGGAGTATCTGTAGCCATAGAAATCCTTATAGTTAAATAGTTTTCGCTGTAAATTTAAAATATAATTAACAGTGTATGCCATAAACCTAAATTATTTTAGTTGGTAGGTACATCATTAAAAACATACGCAAAACGGCAATTTGTGTAATGGTAATGACTCGAATTTGGTGGCAGTCGCAACTCAGTTAGCTATGTCAAACAAATTTGAAATAGATTGTGGTCTAGACTTAATGATATAGTCGATAGCGTTCCAAATCATCGGTTCATTATTAATATTTTAGCGGCTCAAAGCGAAATGAGAAACGATGACCAAATTGATGTAATCATCAAGTTTTCAAATGTAAATCGACAATAAGTTACTGATTGCAATACGATTGAATTGCATCAGGACGCTAAAGAGGCGTAGTTACAAAATTGATATTGAAATTTTAGCAAATCACTGTTTCTCTTTTGATACGATTTGTCAAGAGTCATGTAATAGCTACATCATCATCCCAGAACTTACCCCACAGCTGGGACAGCTGCTTTCCCAATGTATCTCGTACTACATTATTTATTGTGGAGGTAGCGCAAGTTGTATAATAATTGTTAAGTAAGCTGTTAGCAATCGAAAGAAAATTAAATAAAATGATTATTTACTTACCTAGAATGTAAATTAATTACTTCTTCTTCATCTCGACAACCAATAAGATTTACTTAATTAATTTTCTATTTTTCATTTTCTTTTCCAACCAGCGTGTTAAACGCTGAAGATGTTGTTGAGAATATTTTAGTTCTTGGTTTGGCGTCATGTTTGTCAACATCAACAGGAGTATACAATAAAGAACTAATCCTTAATTGAGCTGAAAATATACTTATATGAAATTAACTTCAAACCGTAGACGTTAATTTGGGTTGAAGAAAATGTTATTTATTGACTAATGCATCTAATGCTTTACATGTATAGGTATGTAATGCAATTGAAATACGTAAGCATAATCATGATGAGAAATTTAATGCTGCTCAGAGAGTGTTTGAGCAGAGACCTCTTCTTTGCATTAATGCTTGGGCTGGATAATGAAAGATTAGAATTCTCTCTGTCTGTATTTTCAAATGCATACAATTCAGCGATATTTGGCAAAGTCTCGAGTGGATGGATTGATTCTGTGTAAGCTTGCTCCTTCGCTTTGTTAGCATCCCTTGGGAAGGTCTAGTCGTCTTTAGGTCACAGCCAGTATGGATAATTCGTTAAATAATAGATCGGCCTCTACCATTGACCGTAATGAAAGAACGTGAATCTCGATATCTCAAAGTTAGATGAATTAGAAAAGTCCTCTTATTGTTAGGACATTCCGTTTTTCTTAGTTTTCTTATGTATCGTGGAGGTTTAGTATCATCTTAATATTTAGGTCATCAATAGATCATATAAGAAAAAAAGAAAATATCAATTCCACGCATAGGTAGGTGCACTAAGATATAATTATATCTGACAAGGAAAGAATCTGTTCCTAAGTACAATACGCACAATAAGTACAAAACGCAGTATATAGTGCCATGTGTTCCAGAAGCGAGTTGTTCCTGTCAACCGGTAAGGTATCTCGTTCAGTGGAACACGACAGCCGGTTTACACACACACACACGTCAAGTGCGCCGGAACGCACACACCCAAGGATAAGTGAAAGCGAACACGCGATCGCTGCCATCGAGATATTTCACGACATTCTCGATGTCGAAAGTGAGATCGATTCCCAGGGGATTAGCGATTTTTATCATGTAACTTGAATGGCAATCGTAGCTTTATAGATTTTTAATTGGAAACAATTGCTGTTTCATAAAGTATAAAAATTATGAATGTGATATTGCTGTTTTGGGCTATTTACGGAAATATTGGAGATCAATTAAATAAGTGTTTTTTTTTGTTCTCAATTTTTTATCAATGTCTTTAAATCTTCTTCTAACAAATAAAAATACATTAATGGAAAGCTGCAGTCACCTTGACTCAGCTAATGAATTGCTTAGTGTACTTGAGATGGCTGTTTGTACGCTAAATTTCCTATCCACCATTTGTACCCATGTGATAAAATTCCGTAAACATAAGTTATACAATATCATGTAATACCTATTGATACCAACAATATAAACCACGTTGAAAACAAAAACATTTCTACCCAAATGCCAAAAATTATGGATTAACAAAAGAAAATCCAATAATACCACAAATTACTGTAACAAAAATATACTGCTATTTAGTAAACTGAGACCGCTGGAACTCATCCCGGGGGGTATACATATACTCTGAGCTTGGTGCAGTACTATACAAAGATTTATTTCGCTAATTACCTGCCATCTATTTGTGTATGGTGTTAGGCTCTTTAGACAACTGATCCCACATTTAAAAAGTTATAATGTATTTATTGTATTAATTGAAATTACTATATCTTAAGCAACACAACTTATTTGTATGTTTTAATTCGATTTAATAATTTTTATGTTCTGTGGCGGGCTCAGGTTATTTTTCTTAACCCACAAATTTGAAATGTCTCTACCATTGAATTATGTTACCCAACATAAACGTAAGCACAATGCGCCAGTTTTTTCTTTTAGCATTTAACTCATTAAGTGGTTGTGATATTGGCATGTCAGAACTAGTTAACAGATAGTAACAAAATATTCGGTCAAAGTTGTAAGTGTGGAGTAATAATAAGTCGTTGCAAAGTAATAAGACGGGATTAATAATAAAATAAAGCCAATCTGTTAAAGTTGTTTGATTTCAAATGGTCCGTAAAATTTAAAAGGAAATTACTAAAAAGATTTTATCATTAAACTTCCAACGGGAACTTCCACAGTCCTTTACTTTCTTGTACTGTTGAAATAATCGGTATTCTTACACTCACCACGATAAATACAACCCGTAAACCTTCCCTTTTATGAAGCAAAGGTCTAACACGTAAATACTATCACTACTGTTTTGATATTATCTGTAGAAATTAGTACATTATAAATTGGTGTTGAAGACAATATAATACAGTCACAGACTCGTGTCGTCGTGTCGCGTCACCGAATTTGTGAAAGAAAACGGTATGAACATTTTGCTACTATGTAGTACCTACTCCTTAAAGGAAAATACTATAATTTTCGTATTTTTTCTGTGTATTTGCAACACCTCTACATACGCGCTTAATCTCACTTCTAAGCGTCTAGAGTCTAGACACTAAGGTGTGAGATTTTTTTAGTCTAGACTTTGGAAGGCATTTTTCCATTGCCTAACAAAGTCTAAACTCTAGACTTTGGAAGTCAATCGAAAAATGCAGAATGCACTTTGATCTACACTAACATAGAATTAGTATACCTCTCACTTAATGTCTCAATAAGTACCACACCATTGTATTATTCAACTCAATCACAACGGCCAGACACAAATTATGATGGGTGTAGTTACATTAATGGTATCCATTTTTGTTTTCACAACAAGTTAGTAGTTAGTTGTTACAATAAATTACAAGGTGGTCAAGTGTTTATTTTTAAATGTCAACACATGTTATGAAAAATGCTATTGTTAAACATGTTTATGAGCTATTAATTTTATCAGATCTAGCTTTACTTACACGCTGCGCTTTTACCACGCTTACATACGGATGGACACGAAAACTAGTCTGACATTAATTTATTTTTCCCCAACTAAGACGTCGTAAAAAACACCTGGTTATTCGAAATTAAGTTCGTTATGAATATTATGATGAGAAAGTGAAAAATGCATTATTTCAAAGGTTAAAGGTGTAAAGTACACTGACTCGCGTCGCTTCTCTTCTGTCATGCTTTCTATTGTAAACCCCGTTGTAACAATTGATTCTTGTATTGTTCTATCAATAGGATATAGGTACTTTTCTTATAATATATAAATACTGCTTTTCACTAATGAGACTGTTATGACTTTAGGTATGAAGTTAACCGATTCTTATTCTTTGTAACACATCAAGACGAATAATATTTGTAAATCATTTAAATTTAATTTAAAGAGAAGTGTTGCTTTTTGGATATGAACGTTTTTTAATAGATTTACTTAAGCATCTTGAGATGATCAATTGCGTAAACAAAGTAATGTTCGCTAAGGCCAGTAATTGGGAAGGTTGAAAAAATTGATTATCTAGAGTTCCTCCGTGCTTTATCCTGCAGTCGTTTATACCCACCATTCCGCACTGCAGTGTGGTGGTTTATGGCCCATTCTTTCAATCACTGGGAAGGCTTTGCCCCAGCAGTGGGGACATTAAAAGAATGGTGATAATGATGGCGAAAGAATCTTTAAAACATTTTGTTTCCGGAATGGATGGCTTACATGAAGCTGAATGTGGACTTTTGTAAATAATGTATAGTATAAATAGCTTTCCTAGTTTTGGAAACATTATAAAATATAAAAATAAATAAAATAAACTTAAGTTAAACTAATTATAATAACATGTTAAAATATTGTTATAATAAGTCCGTGAGAAATTATATTGTTTGTTTTGGAAAAAACTATCTAATGAAACAGGAAAACGGTGACGAATTACAAAGTTGGAGCAGGTTTTTTCGGTATCCAATGTTAACTTCTGATCATAAAGAATTAATGACAAAGACATTCGATTTGGTAAATAAAAAATTTCAAGTAAGTTAGACATGATATTAAAGTGGTTAAACAACATTCTTTGGTAACTTTTCTTGGTTTTTTCAAATATGATTTTTAAATTTATTTCAATTGCAAACAAATAATATCCAAACCAGGTGATTAACATTACGTCCAACATTTACATTGGTTCAAAGAGCGAGACAGACTAAATTGCAAAACATTTTATAATAAACATAATAGCACATAATTGTGTCTAGTGCATAACATTATATAAATTGACCAGTTTCGCAATTAATGGCGTAACACAAAAGTGGAGGTTGTAAGCCAGAAATTTCTCAGTTCGCCAGCCAGCATTGTTCCACTCACCTTGGGCTAAAGCCGGCGCGATCACGCACATTAACACAAGAAACAGAACCATTTTGCGGCACAATACACTCACTTGTTCATAATCACTGTTCGTAATTCGCGGGCGAAGAAAAGTCCAGATACCGCGCTAGGGCTGTGTAAGTGCGCGCGCGCTGCGTCTGACTGGTATGGTGGCGCGGCCTAGGCCCGGCCGGCTTCCCCCACCGTGCGGCACCTTTCACCGTTACAATTCGTACCCGAATCAAGCGTTGGGCAAGGCTGCGACGATTGACATTCAGCAAGACACCACACGGAAACCAGGAGCCTGCGATGGTAAATCGGCTTGTACCAAAGCCGGGGTGTGTTTGAGAACGCGTGTTTGCGTTTGCACAATAATATGGGCCAAGGGGACCGCTGCAGGCAGTACACATACATACAGGCATACACTAAGAAGCCATAGTTATAGAATGTGGTATTTGCTCCCTGTTACGTAAATTACTTCTATCTGTAGACATGGTAATAAAACTGGCCGTAATTGCTCCAAAAATATTAAATAAATATATCTCATACTCACCTCACGAGTGCTTAATAAACACTTGTGTTAAAATTTTAGAAAAAGCTAAGGTTACTGCATTTAATGTGAACAATGTCACAAAGTAAAATAGGTCAGGCATTTTACGAAGAAATATTTTGAATAACTGTACAAATATATGAGCCAGACTCCATACATTTTGGAACATCTCCTTTGCTCATCTGTTTTTCTTTGTAATATTTTTCTAACGTTTATAAAATATTCAAGTAAAAATCAAGTATTATATTATATATAATATGATTAAATCAACCGCAGTTTCAACATACCTACTACAGTTCATTTTTTTCAAATTGGTGATGCAAAAGTCGGTAAATTAATCATTAACTTCTGCTATAGGTACATATAGCGAACTGTAGCTATTCTAATTATGTTTTACAAATTGTTTGGATTGGATAAAATCGGGATTAGGTCAGATATGAAATCAATTGCTATCTTATAACATCATGATCATGCCCTGCTCCAAATACTGTTTGGGGTCAAAGCCATGAATATTTTCAGATTAAAAAGTTTATAATATGTTCCCCTTTTTTAATATATTCGTCATCTCAGTATCTTGAAGGTGTGTCCGATCATAGCGCAGCGGCAGCAAGACGTGGCGATGAGCACTGCACTGTATTAGAGTTTGGTCTTTACGTTGCAAACAAAAGAATTCATGGTAATTTAATTATAATTACTATTTAAAACGCGGCATTCACTCCGCGTCACTGTTCAGTAGGCCTATTCCCTAACTTTTTTTGACAGTTGAAAGTTATGATCACCGAACTATTTACTTAACCATTATTGTTTTCACAGGACAAGTGTCACAATAGCGTTATAGTAAAGTAGTAATGGATCAGTAACTAGTTCAGTGATTATCACTCTCAAGTGTCAAAAAAAGTTAGCGAATAGGGCTACAGGAGATCGCGCTAGGCTGCTTGCCGTGTTGTTTTTTGTAACCATAGGAATTACAATTCTTTCGTTCCTATTTTCTGCAGTCTCCCTTACTTCCTCTTCCTCTCGTCTTCTTGGCCGTGTGGTGACGGTGGAGCAGAATATGATTGATACCAACACTAACCTGTCCCGCAGGCTTCGAACAAGGCAACTAACAGGGCTCGTTCACAAAACTATATTTCTCACGATAATGTATGTAGCTATTTATTAAATGTATTCAGCATGTCGGTTTTTTTACTACAATACAATTATTTTCTCTGTGAGGTGGCGTGTTTTGTTTTTAGTAAAATAATAATCGCCATAATTTTTAGTATATCTTACTGATGTATGTAAATGTAAACTGTACAGTTGCAGGTACTTCCTTGTTCGTCACCTTCTTACTTCTCTTATCTCATAAATGCAGATTTTATATCTGCCCTAAAATTGAATTCTGCAAATCGTGTCGATTAAATAACTAAAATCTGTTGTAGTCGATGCACTTGTCCATCTCAATATTGCAATTTCCTTTTAGAACAAAGGAAATTATTTATAGCAGACAATAATTTTGCATTGAAACCGAGGAACTATGTAAACAATTTTTATTAAGAAGGGGAGTTTTAAATCCTTGCAATACTGTAGAAAATATTCAATAAAGGTTAAAACAAACTTTATTGAATATTTTCTAACAGATTAAAGCGATCAGCATTTTAAAATACGAAGATGAACAACATGCATTCTGCATTTTACTGAAATTGTTACGAGAATATACCAGCATGTTATAAAAGTGTACGATATTTTTATTACATCAAAATTTTTCAACGAGCACTATTAAAACAACCATAACTCGCTTAGCTTCTTGCGACTTTACTACTTATTTTACTACACAATGCAGTCTTACCTCATTATCATCTTCGGCGCAGTATGTTACCACTTCCATTCAGTCAAAGTCATCTAGCCACCTAGTGATATCATCCATCACACCGGAAAAGTGCTAATGGTAATAAAAAGGGCATAAATACAAAGACCGATGAACAGAGGGTGATTGGGATCGACAATCCACTCTATACAGCTCAAGGTTTTTGCTTAGGTTTTACAGACGGCCGCTTGCCTGACACCAACCCCTCTCTGTGTATGCTGTTGTTAAGAGTTTGCCCTTCACCAACATGGAGCCCCATGGTATATTTTTTATCTCTCTCTATAGTATACCTATAAAATGTTTTAATAAAACAAAAGTATAATGTTAAACAACATTATTTTGCAAGTCCCTTTATATTCACCAATCAGTCTTAACCACCTGTGGGAATAACTATATTTGCAGGCGGGACCATTAAACGTCTTAATTTAGCTTCGTTAGCACGGTGGGTTTCGAGAATATTGGTTACCCATCTAATGACCGGCGTTAGCGAATATTGCTTAGCTTAGATACATACATTGTGACATCGAGGTCCTAATGACTCCTTGCTCTTAATAGAAGCAACTTTATTATTACTTACGAAACAATGGAACTTACCTTTACTATATATTACAAAGCTGAAGAGTTTGTTTGTTTGATTGAACGCACTAATCTCAGGAACTACTGACTCAAATTGGAAAATTATTTTTGTGTTGGATAGTCCATTTATCGAAGGCAAAATTATTATAATAACCGACATAAATGCTAGCGAAGCCGCGGACGACCACTAGCAAGAGTATAAAAAGTCAAGTCAAAGTAAAAAGTAGTCATAATTTTAGTGAGCAAATAAATCTTTTTTCTCTAATATTTATTATTTATAGTCAACAGTAGATTTAGCAATAACTTCATTTACGATTCAACTCGCCATCCGGTGTGGGTGCACTATACAGGAAAGTAGGAAGTCTAGTCTAAAACCGTCAACCGATGCTCACGTGTTTTCAATACTACGAGCAACATGGCACCATCTAAATTCAAAGCACTCATCATGAGTTTCATAATATGTAAATATTCACAAGTTTGCAAGACGTTTTCCAGTCCTGATATTTCTCACTTCGTAACATAAATTCGAACGCCATGCTTACTGAAAGTACCTTGGACGCATTTTAATTTAAATACGTATCTAATTCAATAAATTATTGCGCAATTTGATAATAGTCTTAACTGTACATGGTAAAGTGGTTTTTCATCTACTATCTTGTTGTTGTAATTGTACTTTTTATACAGCGTTTTTAATCGAGTATATTGTTTTAAATTTGCTGTCTTGAAAGTACAAAATATGGCAATTCTTAAATTGAAAATCGACAAAAATTAAAAACTTTTTTTTTGCTAAAATAAGTCCTAAAGCCCTATTTGTGAATAAAAATATTACGGATTTTTTTCCATGAAGAGAACGAAATATAAAAAATAACTACAGATGAATAATTGCCTATTTTATGGCTGGTAGTAGTCGTATTAAGAAAGCTAGAGTGTGAGAACTATCCAAGGAATAAAACAATAATAAAAGTGCTTTATTCACTTGGAAACAATGACCGTGCAACATGGTGACGATGAATTTCGTGCATTCCGCACAATAGAGGGAAGTTGACTCATGGCGCACAGCACGACTCGAGGGTTGTTTGTGTCACCATAAATCCATCACTCGAATGGACGCAACTTTATTACAATAGTTCAGTAAATTAAACAACATGTTGCGCATCGATACAATGTTTCAAGATCAAGTTAAGCAGCTTCACAACTTGTAACTTACCATATGACTTGGATCACACCAAGAGATATGCTGAATTATTATGTGGTTTGAAAGAAGACGTAATTCGAAGGATAGAGAAATGGATGCTCACATGGTTTGAACACGTCAAAAGAATGAATGAAAGGAGAATGATAAAAAGGATTGATATGGCGGAAGTGAACGGAGAAATGGTACGGAGAAGTCCTATGCGGATCTTTCATAATCAAATTGAAAGTGTATTAAAAAAGGGCCAGCTCAAGAGTACCCAAAACCGACGGACATGCATGAAGACAATAATGAGATTGAATGAAGTGAAAGAAGTGTGTAAGGATCGTAGCAAGTGGAAAGAAGTGATCTCTGCCCGCGTGGGAGAAATGCGTGACTTATGTATGTATTTATGTATATAAATAGTGTGGAAAAAAATGACGAAAAGAGACATTATTATATAGGTAGGTAGTAAATTAAATATTTTTCATCATAATTACAAATATATTAAAAATCACTAAAACTGTCCTCACTCCTATTTATGTCAAAATGCAATATATACAATTAAAATAATGAAGAATAAACTAAAATGAACACACATAATGGTTAAGTTTTATACTTAACATGCCATTTTCCACGACATGCTGAATAAGCTAGTGGCGGCAGCTTTCCTTCTTTACATTTTAACAGTTTTAGTGCAAATTTAAGTATGCACCAGCATTACTTAAGGTGTAGTCGTTATGCCACACGGTATCACTAACATTAAATTCTTTGAAAAAGTGTCTCAACTTATAATGATTTTAAATTTTGCAATGCGCAACATGTCAAGCAACCTGTACGGTGTAAATGGCTATCATTTAGCAGTTGTTATATTGGTTTGACTATACAAATTCAGTCTCAATGTCGCAGTGGATATTGTAAAAAGCCTATGGGTTGTGCGTAAAATTCAATAAAAAAAAAACACAATTTTGACACATAGTAAACACCTTTATTATGAAATACACATCAATAGACAAACTTAAGATTAAATTTTATATGAACATTACAATTCCTTGTGACTCTTATTTTGCATACGATAAAACTACAAGATATTTCATGTAATTAATTACTCAAGAGGCCTGAGATAGCAGAAATAATGCTTACTTAATAAGCCGAGTTTTTTAACTTGATATCTTCTAGATTTTTCCAAAAGACTGTATTAATAACATTGCAGTTATATATGTCTTGTCAAACAAGCGGGTATCTATGCACGAAAATATTTTGGTATGTTTTTAATAAAAATAGTAATCTTTAAATAAGTAAGAAACGAGTTCATAAACCAATCAAGGAAAGACAGTGGTCCAACGATCAAATCCAAGAAAGCTACATCTTCTAGGTAGAGTAAATATTCAAAAACAGTCTTTCTTTAGATATAATGTATAATTTTATTAAAAATATAATATAAAAAAATATAAGACTAGGAAGCGAACTCAATCGCAGCATAAATTCGGCTTTACTTTCAAGCAGAGAATGTTATCGATTTTGTTCAAGAACAATAAATAATATTATTGTTAAATTTTGGTAATATACATCTCATAAATAGATGAATGTTTCGGTAAGCCCATGGATAAGTAAAAGTTTAACCCCTTCCGAGCTTAAAACTGTTACGATGTATGTTTCATTTCTGTAATGAAAATATTGCAAACATTCACTACATCAACGTCTACTGATTTGTTAATAGTTTTAAGTAAGTTTATCATGTAATCAATACAGATGAATATTTCTTCTATTAATTTGGTGAATAAAGACACTAGATATCTCTTATTATCATTGGGAACTGCAAATATAGAGAGAACTATTTACTTTTGTAATTTTACGTAACGTTAAGCTACTTAGAAAAAGCAATAAATTAATAATATGTTTTCAGTTAACGTACCGTTTAATTCTCCGATTACAATATAGACAGAAATCCTATCTAACATTTTTACGACCTAAATTATGTACCTAATACAAAAATAAACATAGTTGTATAAGTTTTAAAAACTAGAAACAGAATGACAGTCTACCTACAATAAATTATACTAACGGAAGCAATGAAGATTCTGGCGGAAATCGAGCCACAGTGCAATAAAGCACAGTGGATTTGCCAATGTGCTTTATTGCTTACTGATTGAAGGACTTTTATTAATAAATTCACTGGTTGAAGCCGACAGTTAACTAAATGGATTGAAAAGCCTATTTGAGGTTCGTGTTAAGTTACTACCAATGTGAGAAAAATATGTGGCATAGGTAGACTAGGTTACTTAAACAACGACAAAGCTCTTAAATTATCTATTTGTGCAAATACTACTCTCACTAAGGACATTGCTCAATTTCAGAAAACATTTATTAATATTATTATTAATCAGTTTCGGTTATTAAAATTATAACAAAATATCTTTATTTAAAAAATGAGTACCTGCCAAATTGTTAAATAGGCTTTTATAAAATAAGCTCATAAAATATCCATATCAAACATTTAAATGCAGCATTGAAAGAAATAAGTAATACCAAAAGGGGCGTAATAAATACAGAACACAATGCCTTAAAAAGCAATGTTTAAATTTTAACGTGGCGTCTATATTCTCACTTTGTTGTCGTTTAGTAAACATTTATATCTTCTTCTTTATTCACATTGTCACAATCCAAACCACGTGTTAAATTTAACGTGGCTATGTCCACCATGACATTGGATGTATCACATATAACCACGGTTGTTTTTTATTTATTCTGTCTGTTTTTAAATTTGTCTGTATTTTTTCTGAAAGACATTTGGTAAGATACACATTTTTATGTCTTTGGTGAAGATCGTAACGTGGCGTACATTTTATTTATCTTTTTTAATAATACGACTTACAAAAACATTACAATCATTAGTAATATTATATATTTCATACAATAATAGTAAAATATTCATAAAGCTTAATTTTTACTAGAGGCTGCTTTCGCCTTAAATTTAGTTGAATAATTTTTTTATTAGATACCAAGACAAGGTCTTGATATTCTGACAAGATCAATTGCTATCACATCAATCAGGTAGTATACCGATATAAGATATATAATATCAATCTATAAATAGTATTTAAGATTTTAGATTTGATAATATTTTTATTTTAAAAATACTGCTTACCGCAGTGGTAATCGCAAATGATTACAAATGTCGCAATACGTTCATCCTAATTTATTTTGGATGACTTCGTTTTAATAAGAATGTAAAAACAATTTAATAATGAAGGACGCCGCACAGGGAGTTAGAAGAGTTTTAATCTTAAGTATCGCTAGACATCAAGAACAAATTTTGGCCTACAAATATGAATACACAGATCTTTTTATTAAGCTAAGTACAATGTTTAATTTTTTTTTACCATAGAAAATGTTCACTTGTGAATCATTTTTACTATGGTGTCATTTATAATGCGATATAGACAACATACTCTAATTCCTGCATACATCAGTTTAACCATTGAGAATGCCGTTTCATCGGGGGTATTCATCTATATTACGGTACTTAGAAACTCAACTCACTAAAAGCTTTTCAAAAATATTTTTCTATCCATCGAAACCCCGAGTTTCTAAATACCATAATAATTATTTTCATAAAGGAAACGTAGAGGACATGTTCTACAGCTCTTGGGTGTCGCGTCCATGTGACTCACTTCGTTGTGGACTGTTTGAGTTAACGGCATGATGCATAATGTGAACTCTAACGTCTCCAGTTGTGCACTTGTATTCCAAAGCCCTGCGATGCCTGTTACTGAATGAGCTGGTCAGCGTACTCTTGCAGCAGCAGTAATAGAAAAGATGGGCGAATGCGCGTCTGAAGTTCCTGTTCATGGAAGTATACAGGAAGCCGCTGAAAACCGAACGGCAAACGCCAATCCAGGCGCAATGGTAGAACTTGGAATCGCTGGCATCGGGATACTCGTGTACAATTATGAGGTATGGAGTCCACATTATCATGAAAATCAGATAGGAGGTAATATTCAAGTTGGTAGTGGAGAAGTCACGTTCGTATTGCTGCGACCGCTTATAGTACACTTGGTCGCGGGCACGCTTGCGTACATGGACACAGGAGGTTATCAGGCCAGTGAGGGTGAGGATGCTGGGCAAGACATAAAACACAGCCAGAGTTGTCACCCTAAAGTTGAAATTGCCATAGTGCCGCCTCTCGCAGTAATCGTAATCGTAACCAAGATAAACTCCTACACCGGACAAGATGACACCGATCGAAAACACGGTCAACGTTATGAATCGAATGCGCATCGATATAAACATTTCATATTCAGGCGTTGATCGGCACAGGCGGTAGTAAGATTCGGCTGACACCAACTGCAAATAAAGTTGACGTTAATAATTTACAAATTTTTAAATTACGTACTAACTGTAAATATTCATCGGGCGTTTACCACAAAATAGAGGCTGAAGCAGTATGTCGCTATTTGTGTGAAGAACTGCAAAGCCCGACATAGTGGTAAGGTGTCCCATTCTCCGTCAGACAGCAATACTACAGCAGACACTGGCATCACCCCCGTGGTCACAATTAGGTCAGATAATCCAATACAAGCGAGAAAGACATTTCCTGTTGAAATAAAATGAAGTAATTATATGAAACTTGTTATTAATACTTATGCGAAGACTAATTATACACTTTTTAAATTAATTGAGTAAATGTTCTTGTTAAGTTCTGATTGAAATACCAATTTTTGAATAAAATTTCTTTTTTTTGTTGTTTTAAACTTCTTCAGAGGACACTGCATTTTCAGTATAATTTTAGTTACAATTGTAATTTCTCTTAAACTTACCAACTCTTTTGAGTGTATGCTCAACGAAGAATGCAGCAACGAAGAATCCATTGATGGTGGTTCCAAGACATGAACAAAGCACCATGAAGAGCAATCTGCCTACGGTTGGCCATTCGAAGCTGAGGGTAACTGGAGAATACCCCCTGGTGACATTTTCCAGTCCATAATTGATCCCCGCCCCATGCATAAGGGGGGCTTTACCTGTGGGCCAATAGCAATACATGAGTATTATTTTAATTAAGTTATTATTCTTGCAGCTATATAAAATACAAACAATAGCGCTGACTGTACAGCTTGCTTTCCCACAACAAACTGTGACGCACACTTGGACTTCAGAGCATTATATGCATCCCCTCCAGCATTCCACCCCCACCACTGCATACCACCATCGTATGCTTGCCCATATCTATTGGTATGGTATTCGTACAGATTTACACAATGCAAAGAATGCTTAGAAATAAAATGGACCTAATTTTACAGGAAGGAATCAATCTTTGAACTAATTTCTTGATGTTTATCTATAGTAAGAAAACATTTTCTCTAAGTGTTAGAATATTTATTGAAGCTTTTTCTAGTCGGTTTTATTTTTAATTGTGATTGAAATCTGTATTCTGTATCCCCCCGTAACTCCTTTTGCTGAACTACGTCCAAACCATAACTATTATTGTTATATTAAATAAACAATCTATATTCAACACATTATACTTAAGTAAATTAAGCAAATAACGCAAACGCAATAAAGTTCGTTGATAAAGTTCGTAGCGAAAACAGCTGTTGCAGCATTAGAAAGTAAGTTTTCTTGCCTTAGCAGATTAGAAGAATATCTACTATTCGCTCTGTACACTATGTCGCACGATTAGAATAATATTGTTAAGCAGTCTACAAAGTTTCGCAAAGTAGTTCACTTGTACGCACAGGTAAAATATAAACCGCTTTTGCTTAATTTCCTTAAGTCACTGAAGACGAAGTTAGAACTGTTTAGGTACTCTGTGTTCAAGAGAGTTTTGGGATACTTACGTTATACTCTCTTCAATTGTCGTCCTTATTGTAGATGTCTTCGTTTTCCTCGAAAAGCACTAATGCCACTGAAACCAGGATGATCAGGAAGATGAGCATTTTGCCGTTTCTTGTCAAAAACTGTATAAAAGTGATCAAGTTGGATTTTAACCCTTATCACTGCTTAGAAAGGGAAGTAATGTATACTGGTTATCTAAGGTGTTTAGGGTATTTAATGATTTTTGCCCCAATGTGTCCACAGCGGAGTCTCAGGTCGTACTGAGCACAAGCCGGGATGCATCCGCCTACACTGATAGGCACATACTAGCAGCCTGGGAGCTTCAAGGCCGCACAGGGCCGTACCCTGGATTGTAAACCTAAGTTATTACGCACAATTATACAAAACGACAAGTAATTTTTTAATGTACATGTTATATACAATTCATAATTTATTTTTCTTTTCAGTATAAATAACCAGTTATTAACACTTCAATATATACAATAGTACAGTTCAAAATTAACCGTGGAAATCTAAATAAAATATTCATTAAAAATTAGTAAATATAAAACAACTTTCTATTACTTATTTGTTGGTTAGTAATTGATAAAAATATTAATGTCTGTAAAAAATATAATAAAAAAAAATTTACGGTTACCGTAATTTGATGTAAATTTAGAGGGTTTACTATGGACAATATAATCGTAATTTTTAATGTTACAATACCAAATAATTAACAAAAACAAGCATTCTACTATAAATATACGAGGGTATTTTGATATTTTTCAATGACAGAGAAGAAAAAACTGATTTGAAATAGGCTAATAGTAAGGATTTACATGAATTAAAAATATAATGAGTAAAATCCAAAATGAGAAATATTGTAATTACACCAACTCACCTCACTTTTCGGAAGCTGATGCCAAATGTCCAAAAGAATGTCCAACATCAATTACAACACATACTAATATATTGTTCACTTGAAACTGATACACAAATAAAATGCATCAAAAATGTCTATTAAACCGACATACACCACAGTAAAAAAATTGCAATCTTGTTAAATTTTTCAAAAACACTAGACGTAAATATAAATTTGTCGAAAATTATGGGCGCGTTTAGTAATCTTTAACAATTATTTTTAAAATGCTACCTCCTTAAAAATAACGCGTTATTTAGTTGGTAAAATCCGTTCAGTTGCTAGGCGTGGTACAAGGGTGGGGGGCGAAGCTGCGTTAGCGGATGTTTTTGGTTTCTGCGCAGGATATGGGGGCGAAGTTCGCAGTTAAAAGTTCAGCGCCTGTGCTTCCAGCACAGAGTACTCCTTAGGCCGGTGTGACGGTAACGTACCTTACGCATCCGATTATACCGATCGAGTCGACCGACACGAACGCGATTCCCGCCTGCCGTATCCCCGTAACTTCGAAGTTCTACGCGCTCTCAACAATGCCAAGACAAATGAAGGACTTAGCTACCAGTAAGTTTTCCTTCTTAAGTGTTGTTAGTTCAAATCAATTTTGGAATTTTAGTTCTAAGCGTAGATATTTTATTTTCATTGTAGGTATGCATGCGCGCAACACAACTTTCTCAGTTATTTCTAAAGAACATTAATAATTATTTGTTTTCAATATTATTATCTACATTTTAGTTGCATTTCTTCTTCTATCTGCCCTTTAATTGCATTTATTTTTAGAAAATTCTTGATTTGGAAACTATAAAATAAATGTTGGACATTTTAGTTGGACCTATTGGATAAGTTGGACAAGTTTAACAAGGTTTAAGTTAGCAACTTAAGTTCGAAATTTTTTCCTCTTTTTTTTTCTTTGCAGAATAGTTCTTAAAACGTTTATGTATTTATAATGTTTAAGTAAAAATCAAAATCATAACACATACATTTTTTACCTTTTTAATTAAATGGATTGAAAAATATCGGAATATTTAATTACGGGAAAATATGTAAATTAAGACGTATCGTTAGATAGTTTCGTTACGTATCGTCCGACAATGTGTTGAGTATTGCTTCGGTATTAATTTTATAATTATAAGCATGCAACCTTAAAGACTATAATCATGCAACCAATTATAATATTTTTGTCTGCGAATGAAGAATATTTTAAATATATTTAGGCATTTATAAGTATTCCAATAAATTGATTGTAAATTGTTAGTATCTAAAAGAGACATTAAAGTTACAAAACTATTCATTAAGCATACATACATACATTCATAAATGACGCCTATATCCCCGAAGGGGTAGGCAGAGGTGAACTAGCAGCCACGTTTCGCCAGTTATGTTAGGTCCCATGTAATAGGTGGCGAGCCTATTGCCATTTATTGGGCACAAAAGTCGCAGTAGGTATATAGCTAGATGGTATAAGAGGAACGCTGCTGCCCATTCCTCATCACTGATTTATCCTTAGTCGCCTTTTACGACACCCACGGGAGAGATTTGGGGTGGTGACAATTGTATTCTACTCTGCCGTCACCACACGGCCTTTCATTAAGCAGTACATAATTAATATTAAAACTTACTTAGTATTGAAAAAGAAACTTATTTCTTTGTTAAATTTTATTCAAATAGGATAAAAAGTGTCCAGTAAATTCGAAAATTCAACCACAAGTAGGTACTGGCAATACTCCCTATACTGTACAATAATTTATAGGATTTGACAAAAAATTTAAAAGGTTGTAGCAAGTTTTAGTGATGTAAAATTGTACTTCTTTTGCTTCATCCAATCTTATCAATCTCTTCATGCATGTCCGTCGGTTTCGGGTACTCTATGTAAATAAATAAACCTGGTCTTCAAATTACATTATTCTTGTATTTCTCATTAATTAAACTAAACACATTTTTTGCACACAATGACATCGAACAGAACCTAATAAAAAAATAGTGACAACATATTTAAAACAAGACAGCTTTCAATAAAAATAGACAAGATTAAAAAGGTTGCTAATATAAATGTACATACTATACTCAACACGCCTCCTTACATTTATATTACAACACAATACAATACAACATAACACTATCTTACCTCAAACTTATAATTGATACTACTTTAACATTCAATAACAATTTCCTCAACTGTCTTATTCTGAAACATTTAACAATTCTCTGAACTTAACAAATTTTATATTTCCTAAAGCTTTTGTTCATATATTAGCAATATTGTTTTCTGACTCTATCTTTACTTCTTCAATATTTCCTTGCATAACATTTTCATGTATTACATCAATTATCTTTTTGTCTTTGCCAGGTTTGTTCACAAGTTTCCACGTATTATTTTTAACAAGGCTAATCATTTCGCTATCCATTGCTTCTTTCTGCAACACCATTTTGCTGCGGAGTATATTGTATAGTTAATGAATGATGGATACCATTTGACTTGAAAAAGTTTTCCACTTCACGATTAACAAACTCGCTACAGTTATCCGATCTAATATTCTTAATTTTCTTACCGGTTTGATTTTCTGCCAAAGTTTTAAATTCTCTCATCTACTATAAAACTTCCGTCTTTTGTTTCAAGAAATAAACAAAAGTTTATCGCGTTTTGTCATCAATTATAGTCATAAAATATTTATAACCGCCATATGAATCTACAGACTTAAGACCGCATAAATCTGTATGAATCAACTCGAGTATTTATGTCGCTCTTGACGCTTGATTTTTCTGAAACGGTAATTTCGTTTGCTTCCCAAGCAAACATGCTGAACAATCAATCTTTTCAGAACAATTGTTGAAACTTACCCCGGTTGCTATTTTGTCACATAAAAGTTTTAAGTTACGTACTCCTAGATGTGCCATCCTCCGATGCCATAACCTCATATCAGCATTGGATATGGTATATAAAGCTGTTCCCTGTAAACAGTTTTTAAGTTTATACACACCCCTATCTAACACACCTTGTTCAATGACTTTACCCTTCAGGCTAATTTCACAACAATCAGACTTAAACTCTACTGTATGACCTTTCTTTACAATTGTACTAACACTTAGTAAATTATTTGATAAACTAGGTACATACCAAACATCATGCACTGTCAAACTTAGCCTCAAGCCTCAAGCCTCGAGACTTACAGATCCCATACACTCTGCAAAAACTTTTTCACCATTAGCACACGTTATTTCTCTTTTATCAATTGCTTTTACATTAAATAGCCACGCACTGTTATTAGTCATGTGATTAGAAGCACCAGAGTCTATAACCCACTCTTCACTTGTTTGCTTCTCACTGGTTGCAAAAGCAAAAGCATTCATTGCATCTCCCTTCTTCTTGCTATTCTGCGGACATTCGAACGCCTTGTGTGTTGCTTCACAAATATAACACTTGATCTACTTTTTTGTGTTGCGTTTGTACTTTTTCTTTGTATTTTTCGCAGATAAAGCAGAAGTAGATGTCATTGAATCGTCATAAGAGTCTTCTAATTGTAAAAGTTTCATTTTAACATAATCTGAAGTCAATGTTTCTTCTCTACTTTCTAAAGCCAGTCTCAGCGATTGATATTTGTCAGTAAGTCCTTGTAGCATTAACGTAGCAACTAACTCATCGTCAATCTCTTTGCCCAAATCTCTAAGTTGTTGAGCATCTGTCAGAATTTCTATTACTTACTCTCTAATTGTGTGGAATCTTTCCAATTTCAAGCTAACCAATTTAGATAAAAGTCTGCACCTGTTGTTTAGTCCTTTATCCTCAAAATCTGCTTTTAAAGCATTTCAGGCTTCTTTGGCCGTTTTCGCTCTCCGTACGTATTTAAGACATTCAGGTTTTACCATTAAACATATGCGCACTCTTGCCGCACTGGTCTGGTCTCTGGTCGCACCTCACTTCTACAGCGGGGCAGATGTCCACTCCGATTAAAGTAAATGGCTGCACTTTTATCGGGGTTGACCTCTATCCTCCACTTGCGGAACCATTCGGCCAGGGCGTTCGCGGCTATCTGGAGTTTACGTACGACATAGTTGCGGTTGCGGAAGGACGTGAAAAGGGCGGTGTCGTCCGCGAAAAGCGCGAGTTCGACGCCCGGAGTGCGCGGTATGTCGTTGATGTACAGGAAAATAAGAGCGGGGCGAGTACGGAGCCTTGCGGGACTCCGGCACGTATCGGTCGGTGGCGGCAGCGCGTTCCCTCGACGCGGTAACGAAAGGAGCGATTCGACAAGAAGTCTCGTATGATGAGCACGAGTCTGTCTGGCACGTTGAGTTGGACCAGCTTGTAAATCAAACCGTTGTGCCACACCCTGTCGAAGGCCTTCGCCACGTCGAAGAAAAGCGCTCCTGTGTTAATGGGGCGCGCGGGATAGGGCGTTCGTATCCCTCGAAGGATGTGCTCCGTTAAGCAGTGCACCTGATGCGTACTGGAGAGAGACTTGTCCACGTCCCCTTGCTAGGCCCGCTGGGGTCGGCACACTAGGTTTCCTTTTCTATTCATAATATTATATCTATCGGTCAGTTGATTCCATTCATATCACACAGAACAGACAATTATTCTGTGATCCATTACACCGTAAAGGTACTATAGGGATGAATGAATGTATAGAAAAAATACAGTAAGGACATTGATATATCTGTGGTAAGGACCATATCGAGAAAGCAATGATCGAGACTGCTCAAGGTTTTGGCTTAGGTATTACAGCCGGTCACGTGCTTGATACCAACCCCCTTTGGTTATGCTGTTGTTGGCAGTTTGCCCTCCACCATTCGGGTGCCCCAACCAAGGTGTGTGGTTTACACCGGGCAATCTCCCCTTAGTCGAGTTTTACGACACCCACGGGACGAGTCGGGGCTGGCACATTCTACGTTATATTTTCGCCCCTATTCCAGCATCGAAGTACCTACCTACATTTCAAATAAAATTGTTTTCTATTAACACATTCACTAAAATTCAATCTATTATATATTTTCTTTAAAAAAACCATCTTCAATAATAGGTATTCACTATTTCTATAGGTACTTTATTTAAAAATGTTGGGGTTGTAGGATCTAGGTAATTTTATTTGAATGAAATATAATTAGGTAGGACTTCGGAGCTTCAAAGTTAGATTCTTATTCAAAAAATGTACTCAGCTTTTCCTATCATTATCTCTTGTATTTTACTTTAGTACCTACCTACTACCTAGGCGCTAGGGCCGCTAGGTAGAATGCGCGCCAGATAAGTCTGCGTGCGAGGGGTGGCGCTGCTCGCTAACATTGACACTCCTAGACAAACAAAATAACAGACGAATTTTTAGTTCCAATTTTGACCACGCGCAGACTTTTGCGAAAGTCGGACGGAAAGTTTTCATGGAGCTAGCTTACGTATAGCATAGCGCCATCTAGTTGATACAACTGAAGGTAAAATGATTATTATATATGGCAACATATGAAAATTGTGTTCCAGAAACATTCATTTCATTCTGCCGGTGCTATTTGTATGTGTTTTTAACCTGTTTTAAAAAAATTGATTAGTGGTTTCAATAAAACTATAAATAGTAATTTAAATATTTTACAATAGCAACTAAACGCTTAAGCATAATAAAAACAAAAAATTTTTGCTCTACACAAAAAAGTGTATTAATTTCAGACCATTGATTTATATGGAATGTAGATATTAATGACAAACGTAAAAATTGTCATAGTTTGATTACAATGCACCCACTTCTATCATTAATATAATATCATCATCATCACCAGCCCTTTAATGTCCCCACTGCTGGGGCACGGGCCTTCCCTATGGATGGAAGAATATAGGGAGATTGGGCCATAACCCACCACGCTAGCCCAGTGCTGGTTGGTGGGTACTAACGACTGCAGATGCAGCCGGGACCAACGGCTTAACGTGCCTTCCGAAACACGGAGGAACTCGAGATAATAAATTTTTGGTCACCCATCCAATGACCGGCCTTAGCGAAATTGCTTAGTTTATGCAATCGCAGGCCAAGCGCGCTATGCCACTGCGCTAGCGAGCTCATCATTAATAATATCATTAATATAGCTACCTAGTAAATAGTTTGAAATTGAAGTGGTACTCGTAAAATGCTCTAAATGTTCCTATTTCCTACGATCTACGATATTTCGAATATAAAGCGCCTCCGAGACGGTCGAGCGGCTTCGCATCAAACACGTAAATTTTCTGCTGTGCTTGATAAACAGTATGATAAAAACGCCGAGGTTTGACAATAGACTATACATATATTTATGATGCCCATAACTTGCAATTAGAAATTCTAATAAATGATCTACGCGATCTACGATTTGCTACGCGAGCAGATGTTAAATAAATTGTTTTTGTGGGAAGAATACGCTCATAATAATGACGTCTGGCTACATTAGGTTTCATGTGTCATTTCGCGATTAGAAAAGGACGTGGACACATCTCCTTCGAGGGTAAGAAAAAAAATTTCTCTCGCTCTAACTCCTACTAAATCCCGAGACAAAAGACTGTCAAATGGTGACTTGTCCACGTCCCCGTGCTAGGCCCGCAGCAAGCATAGGAATTTCTTGTCAACTGTCAACGTCAGCTTATCTACAGTTGCAGAAAAACGCAAACAATGAAAGCCGTGGTTGTACCTACTACGAGAAGCCATAAATAAAAACGAAGAAGAAGAAGAAAGCCGTGGTTGGCTGATAAAATGGCAAAATTAATAATGAACTGACACAGTGGGATACAATAAAATGATAACAATATCATAAAGCACGCCTCGCCCGGCTATTGAAATAATATGTCGTCCCATCAGAGTTATAACATTTTTGAAACGAGTAAGTGTTTTTAATATTGTTAAACTCAAATCCTAAATGACCTTGTTATATAAAATAAACTATTGTCGCTCGCGTTAATATCAGTTATTATATAGCCTACAGCCTTTCTCAACAAATGGACTATCCAACACAAAAAGATTTTTCAATTTGTACCAGTAGTTTCTGAGATTAGCGCGTTTAACCAACCAACTAACCAAACAAACAAACTCTTCAGCTTAATAACATTAGTATAGATGTGAATTGGCGCTTCAATTGATAATGAACACAAAGAATTAGGTAAATAGTTATCTTGAACTGAAATGCGGTCTTAGCAAGACTATGATCTGATGATATGATTTTAAAATTTTTCCTCATGTAATAGTAGTATTTGTGTTAGGTTCTAAACTCTATTTCATAAAGGTAATATTGCACTCACTCATCTAAAATAATAATAATAGCTTTTGATATCAAATGGATAGATAGGCATGTAAATCGGTAGGTATATGTAGGTAGGTACTTATTATTATATGCATTCACGCTGAGCAACTTAATTTTCCATAGGTTTGTTTGTTTATTTTATTTCAGCTGAAGAGGAAAAATATAAGTTATACTTAAAATTTATTACCCTATCAATTAAAAAAATTTGAATATTTATCACTAGTTTCGATAATCTCAGAAAGAAAATATCTGTAATTGTAGGTATAATAGGGTTGTTGTAGGTACAATATGTATTAGACTGGTGAATTGCCTCACGGCGGATCCCAGACTCTCCCCGCTTGAAGGGCTAGGGGAACACCGGAGTGGTTTAGTGGGTATTCCCGACTCGGAAGAGTCGAGCGAGCCCCACACACGTCAGCCGCTTAGCTAGCGGCTGATATGGTGCCAAAGGCAGTCCACTCTGATAAAAAAAAGGTACATTATGTATAATACATACACTTTACGAAGCATGTAGAAATAGGTGTATATATTTTTACTACTAGTGCCTAGTTATCACTCTACTGTCCAGCCACGCTAATTTTCTAGGAGGAAGTATGTGAAAAGCAGGTGCAGTCAGCATCATAAATATATATGGACATTTTAGTAGTCCTCTGTCATACCAGTAATAGTTGCTACTATTTTGTACAAACTGTTATTGTGACAAAGTACTTAAGTGTTTTATGATGCTGACTGTACTTACTTCTGAAAGATTTCTGTGATTTAAAAAGAAGTCAAAAAACCAAATATATTTACGATGACTCCAAACTCCGAGACTTATCATGAATACAAATAGGTGGTAGACACAAGATCTATCTTGCCACTTGGGCCATGCTTAACATGCTGTGTTCAATTTATGGTCGTACCTACCTACTATTAGGGAGGACAACCGAGGCATTCATGACTGGTAAATTATTGCCGACATTTGAAAATAAGCTGAGCCGGACTGCTTGATAGATTTAACAGTAGCTTGTTTGTGCTATTCACGCAAGACTTGCACTGTCGCGGATAGTCGCGATCAGCTTTATGGCAAGCTGTTAATCGGCTCGTTAGTGAACTAAACTCGTGTGATTAATTTCTATTTATTAATAAAAGAATGACTTACAATATCGCTTCGGATTTTCATTTAAAATGTGTAGAAATCTGTCTTTTGAAACCAAAACGAAGATGCTGGGCTCGAACAGATTTCAATATAATTGTCTTGATTCTGTAAATGCTATGAAGCCGCGAACATCATGGCGACCGGCCCACAATTATTTTCGCAAATGTCTATGGTATTTAGATTATTACATTAAGTAAATATGTATAAGCAACAAATTTTCCACAGTTCGTTTAATTTGCTAATCCTTTATTGATCATTAGGAAGCATCGATTTTAAATCATATTTTAGTATAGGTTCAGGATTTAATAACTATTAATTTCAACATTATAGTATAAATGTTAGAAAAATTAGAACAAAGATTTTGGTGGTTAGAAAAAGTTCGAAAAATTATGATCTTGATGCCGGAATTGAACCTGCGTCCACTACAATCCCAGTGCCTCAAATAATATAAGAGAAAACACTGTCTTCGTCAGCACGTCGAACAATAGAACATCGATCAGCCAGATACTTGTTGTGAATACCTTAAACAAAATGGTGGACCGAGGACGGATGGCCGCCATTTTGTGTACTGCGGCCGAGTGCGGCCAGGCAGGATGCCCCCACAAACGAACGTTATACAGCGATGATAGGATGCAGGCAACTTATAAAACATGTCATAAATTTTGAAAAGTTATCAAGTTTAAGTAATGTAAAATTTATTGCCGCAATTTAGGAGAATTGAATTGATACTGTCGTAGATAAGTGGCCGGCTTTCATTTAGAGACTATCTTCAGTATCTACCTAGACGTGTAAACGGTGTTGATCAATCGAAAAAGCCAATAGAGATTTAGACCTCATTACTTTTATATTTAGGTACCTTTTAACAGGTACCGTTAACGTTGCTAGGAAATACTATGATGTAGGTACTTTCTGTCGAATAACATTTGATTGATAGAAAAACTCGAGTAATTTTACTTTGAATAGTCTTTATCTACACGACACTCGTTGTGTGAATACAGCAACTTTATTCACACACCACAAGTGTTTGTTATGTGTGTTATGTAATGCAATAGAATGATATAACATGCATTCTTCCAGTGTGGGGCGAATTCATGAACGTCGTCATGGAGGAGAGACTGCTGACCCACGCCGTAAACATCATAAGCGCGATGACTATTCTATCGTGCGTATTCCTTAAAGTACCCCAGATAATCTCGATCAGGCGGAAGCAGTCGGCAGATGGCATCTATATCCAGGCAATGATGATGGAGGTCGTAGGGTGCGTATTGAAAAGTAGTTACAATCACATCATTTTATTTGTCACCACCATGCAAATAAAATGTAGTCGAAGGGGGAAGCTGCTGTGGAATGTCCCAAGGATTAGACCGTATGTACACGTAGGCAACTGTTCATCTTTAGGTATGTTCATTCTGAAGTAATTAGTAGAACTAAGACCCCCACCCGCCGTAAGTAAATTAAGTTCTTAATATAGTCTGTACAAATAACATATTTTCATGTTGACACTCTTTTGGTATACTTACCTACTGAACAATAGATACTTCCCACTTCTATCATAACAGTCAGATCCAAAGGTCATTGTACTAGGTAATGCAATCCAGATCTTGTGGGATCTTACAACTAAAACACATCACAATACTTATTTTCAATCATTTTGCATAATTGCACATCAACACGGGATGCTTGTGCATCAAAATAACACCACTTTCACTGGTCACAATCCACTCTGAAACAATTTTTGAATTATCGAAATAAAATCGTGTCAGACACTATTGAAACGCGCCAAGCACTCCTTGATATTTTTATTGTTCCCGGTGTTGCCCTGTAGGTACACAAAACTGCGATGTGACGTCGCATGTGAATGTGAGTTCGCACGCCGAAACGCAAGAACTTGCGACTTGATTCGCGTCGCGCATTCCTTCAATTTTATTATTTTATGTTTCGCCGCGTTGCCGCACCACATCGCATCGCACCAATTTACGTTTTAGTTTTCTACTTTGCGAATTAGCATCGCGCCAATTCGCAGTTATGCGTACCTACGGGCTTTTAAAGCTTTTTTTAATATTTAAATATTCGAGTCTAATAAACTTTGCATAAAGTATAATAAATGTTGAAACATCACCTTCTAAATTAAACTTCGTACAAGTAGGGACGTATTGTATATATTCAAGTTGCAATATTAGGTATCAACTTGTCTGTTATGGACGCAAACGCGGTAGATTAGAAATTTCCGGCTTGACCCGACGTCCCGACTTCTTGAAAGCAATTTGAATTCAAAATTGCCCTCCCGATGTGCAAGCAATGCGATCCTATTTTATTCGAAACCCAACTAACTTTGCAGTGATAGAACAATCCGTAGCCTTTTAAATCCGAACAGAAGCATTCATACAATTATTATTGTCCGTTACAGATTCTCGATCATGGCTCTCTACAACTTCACCAACGACTATAATTTGCTGACTTACATGGAGTACCCGGTGATTTTACTCCAAATCTACGTCCTCCTGTACTACGTGTTAAAGTACACCAGACAACTCCATATGACCGTGGTACCCATGATGACCTTTTCGTACGTGGTATTTGTAGGTTCTTTTGCAATGGGGTACTTACCGAAAACAGTGCTCTCTTATTTAATAGTAAGTACCACCAACATTTAATAAATCTTATGAGGTTGTTGTTTTCCCAAAACAATAATATTGCATTTTAATAGTCTTACTGCCGCACTCAGAGACGTCAATTAACTTTAATGAGTATTTAATGTCAAAAATTTTCATTGAAATCGAAACCATAGACCCGGCAAGAATAGCGACTAGTTTTGAATTGTCATTTTTTGACGTTAAGTATTCATTAACGTTATTTGACGTCTTTGAGTGCGGCAGTTAGGGCCTGTTTCACAATTAGTTCTAATTAGCTTACTTGGCAGTTCAATTGGCTTAAATATATTTCATATTACAACTGTCAAATAATCTGCGAAGTAAGCTACTTAGAACTTATATTGTCGATTGTGAAACAGGTCCTAAATCATTTAGATACATACATAATATAGCAGAAAAAGTTATTGTTATAATCTGAAGTCTATATTGTTGTTTTTTTTTTAATTTTTAGCCCTACTGCACGCCTCTTAGTGGTTTTGCCAAAATAACTTACATCTTTGGGATCATCAGAGCCAAAAATTCTAAATCCGTGTCCCTTGTTACCTGGGCGATATCCGTGGCTACTAATGTTGGTGCGTATACAATTATTTTTAGTACTTACCTTAACATGAATACCAAAACCTAAGGGCGCTTACGCACTACACCCGATCCGAATCCGTGATTTTCACGGTCCGTTGTAGCCGTAGAACTATTTCTATGGTATCGTACGCACTACGTCCGATCTCGGTTCCGAGTTTTCTAGACCAATAATTTATTGACGGATTTGGATCGGACGCAGTGCGTAAGCGCTGTAAGCCTTTAGTCCATTTCACTAACATAAATTCAAAATAGTAGTCTATGGTTTTTACCCCGGGTAATATTCTTTGTAGGTATAACAGAGTGATTTTACTTTGCTTGCAATTTAAACTTTTACAATTACAATCAGGATATTTAGTCAACGTATCTTACAGTTACTAGGATAGGGTATACTTGTAATTTGAACGATTCCGTATAATTTGTCGTTAGATACCTGTTAGTATTTTTATGTGTGTCTTCAACAAAGAACAGGACCATAGAGACAAAGATACATATTGGATGTTTTTTTCAGCTCGTGTCTTTACTATCTACATGGATTCAGCGGATACTAAACTGATGGCGAATTTACTCATCTCATCTATACTCAGCTTCGCAGTTTTTATAGTAGCGCTGTTTTATCAATACTTTCCTGCGCCTCCGCCACCGCCGTCGTCGCCCCAAGGACCGCGCAGGAAACCTAGCTTTAGGCGCTCCATTGAAGATTTGTACTCTCGATAAATTATTATCAATTACTTTGATCTCATTAAATACCTAGGTATATTATAATGTTCGTCTATAAAACGATCAGTAGAAATTATTAGTGTTATACCTACTAATAGAATACGCTACGAGATATTAACTTATTACTTACAATTAAGGACTACTACTGGACTATTAATTTTTATACATGTTTCTTCATCTTTGTTTCTTAATTAACTGTTTTTTTTTGCAGTTAGAGTATATTTAGATATAATACTTTAATTACAATTTTGTTATTATTACGAAGTAAGTATTTGAGAATCTGTGATGTTCAAAATTTATGATACTATTTTAATATTTAATTAAGGTTAGGTCTTCCTATTTTATTATGGATGTAAAACATTTATAATGAATGATTAATAAAAAGAAATTACCTAGTATAATTTTTTTTCTAAAATTATGACATTTAGGTAGATGGTATATAAATTAACTAGGTAATAGAAAGTATATATAATATTTGGTATACTGTGGGGGGGAAATAGGTATACTCTTAAATATTATTATTCTTATTTTAATTTAATTGACTGATTATGAAAGAAATCTAGGCCATAAAATTGCGAGAAAGACACATGTACAAGACTTGAATAGTGGAGTCAAAGCTCTCATTATTATTTTATTTACTTAACTTTACGTGTTTTTTGCTATTTCATTTTGTATCAATGTAACCTCCCCGGTAACGCAATTTTTTAAATCTCTTTCTCTCTTTATTACCTGCATTTTTCTATACTTACCCTTTCATATTGTCTACAACTGTCATCTTCCAATAAATCATCCACATAATTATGCCTACAGTTTGCGTCTATCGCACATAATTAGATGTTTTACTAGATAAATATATCGAATTCTAATGGCATGAAATTACCACAAAAGGTTTTAAGTGTATGACATCAAGTTTAACTAAGTAAAAAACAATAGTTATTTGTTGTACGTGAGTGCAAAGTTGTTTTTTAACCGCGTGCTCAATTTTGATGACCGAGCTAGCGAAGGATTCTAAAATTGAATCACGAGCGTAGCGAGTGATTCAAAAATTAGAATCCTGAGCGATAGCGAGGGAATCAAAAGAGCACAAGGTGAAAAATCTTTGCACTCGAGTGCAACACGTAACTTTTCATCCCCCCCAACGAGGAAATTGCAAAATACAAAAAAAATACAATCGCAACAGTTTCTGTTTTCACCCAGAAACATCCACAACACCCTCTCATTAACCCAAACACACTCAACACCCACCCAGAAACACCCACAACATTCACACCCGAAATACACACCTATTCACCCAGAAACACCCAAAAAACACCCATTCACCCAGAAACACCCACAACACACCCATTCACCCAGAAACACCCACAACACACCCATTCACCCAGAAACACCCACAAAACACCCATTCACCCAGAAACACCCACAAAACACCCATTCACCCAGAAACACCCACAAAATGTCCAATCACCCAGACACACTCACAAAACACCCAGTCACCCAGAAACACCCAAAAAACACCCATTCACCCAGAAACACCCATTCACCCAGAAACACCCATTCACCCAGAAACATCCACAAAATATCTTATCACCCAGACACACCCACAACATCCATTCAGACACCCACAACTTTCACCCAGTCACGCCCACAATACTCACCCATTCATTCAGACAAACTCACAAAACACCCATTCACCTAGACACACCCACAAAACACCCATTCATCCAGACACCTCCAACACCCACCCATCCACCCAGCCACACCCGCAAAATATATCCTGACACACCTGTAAGTACCTAATAAAAATTACCGTCCCTAATAGAGTTCCGAGACGGTCAATCAGCTTGAGTCAAGCACGTTGATTTTCTGTATATTTTTGTTCCGTTGCTAGCGTAAACAAATCAAACAAACCTAAAAAAAATTTAAATGCTTGACTCAAGCATCAAGCAAGCATTGTAGACGATCAAAATGTTTAAAGCAAGATTGACGCCAAGCTGATTGACCGTCACGGAACTCCTAAGTTTTAACAAATTTATGACGTGAAAAGAAAATGGCGCGCGCAAAGCAAATTACAAAAAAAGTACACCAAGAAGGTTCCGAGTCTGAGTTTTTAACAAATTAAAATAGGTTGCATGATAATTTCGGCACCATGGAGGTAGAAATAAATAGGTATAATGATGTTTTGAATTCACAAACTCATTGCACACTATGTTCTAAATTCAAATTTACTTTAACCTCTAGAGGATAAAAACGGCTTTTGCACTCAGATATCGAAGAGCAAAATGCTTTTTCCGAGATGGTGGGATGAAAAGGTAGTTTGTAACTACCTTAAACTATAATTATTAATTTCCTATTACAAATATATTTTATACAATGATTTATTTTATTTAAAGTTATTCTGTTTATATACATATATTTTTTTAACTGTGCCATTTTTATTTGTTACATAATGTATTGATTATTTTTCTCAGGTAGGTAATTGACACTCTTGTATTAAGGAGGTAGATATTATTATCTCAATAAAGCTGCTAAATGTTTATATTAGTTTTATTGTAGACGCAGTTAAAAGCACGATCTTTATTTTCGTATAACTATTTAATCAGAAACTTAACTTTTACCCTACACCGAAATACGTATTACGTAGGTAATTTTAGGGATTCATTCATCTGACTAATTTTGTGTGTATATAAATCTTGACAGAATGACTCTTTTGGTTTTTAATTTAAAAATGTTTTCAAAGCAGAGCCAGAATTTATTATTATAACCTGACATTGCCATGGAAAACATGGTTTTTTATAATTTTGCCATAATTAATAGTAAGATAGGTACAAAGCAAAAAATATTTTCCATAGGAGGTAGGTATAATTCCGATGCTCATGGGGGTGGTGTAGAAATACAATTATGTAATATAAGTAACTACAATGCAATTGTTTATCTTAAAACAGGTAACATTTGATTATATTACATTACCCTTATTCCTCAAATACACTACATGGGTACATCCTCAAATACACTTATATAGGTATGTACATATTTCACAAAATTGAATCATAAGTCTTTGAGAAATTATGAGAAGGCTATTAAATAATTCTTTTTTTTTAATTCATGTCGAAGTTGTTATGAAATGTAGGTAATATTTTATTCCAATCTATCATTTCTTTTCAATTGTTCAAACTTCTGTATAACTTTTTGGGCAGGGGACAAGTTCATGTAAGTTGACGATTTTATAGTTAATAGATTACTAGTACGCATTTTTTTACCTGTGCCTAAATTAGTACATGATCGATTATTTTTCTTTCTTAAAATAGTATTTTCTTTCCTAGCACGGTTGCGCTTAGTCAACAAGTTGGAACAAAGAAATCGTGGTGTTGAGTCAAGAGAAGATGTAAGTTTAGACTTTGTCGACGATACGGATCCGTGCCGCGGTGAGCTAATATAACAAGGATCACACACATATACATTGTGAAATTGCTCGTTAAACGATGTTTTTATTTCCGGAAGTGCTGGTAAGGTGTCTGGTTCACTGTGAGTTGATTCACCTTCATTTTCCGGAGAACATTCTTGTTCCTCGACTAAATTTTGAGTATCATTTTCTACAAAACTGTATTTGTTTGTTAATTCTTGGCCTATACTTCTTGCTTTAGCTTTGGCAATCTTAGCTTCGTCGTTCGAATCGATAAGGCGGAGATTGTCATCTATAAACTTACAAACGGCTTCAGCTTCTTCTTCCGGAGTCAAGTGAGCGTCCCTGAAGAAGCCGTAACCATTGCGCAGATCATGGATTCCTTCAATTACGAGCCACAAAAGTGTGCCTACAACCAAAGTAACGGTAGTGAAAACCGCTACCAGTGTAGTCACATCTGGACCAGTCAATCGATACTGAATTTTACCTATCACACCATATGTGACAACATTGCGAGTGCGTTTATTTGAATGAGCTCTGCACGTATAGAAACCTCTGAGATCATTGTCCGCTGATGCAACTAATCTTAAAACTCGACCATCGTCTAAAGATCGAACTTTCTTATCTCCTAATGAAATAGTGACTGTTGTGTCTAAAAAAAGCCAATGAGCGGAATGTGGAGATCTAGCAGATCTAGTGTGAAGGCATGTTAAATTTAATTTGTTTGAATCACTCCAAGTAGTTTCATAATAAGAACCAGATACACTGGCAGTCCTTGAAGATAATTGTATTTGGCCGTCTTTTTGTTTCTCTACGTTTATACGATGAAGATCCGAGAGAACTCCATTTATACTCAAAGACGCTATTATTCCATGAAAAGAGGCAAAATCTTCCGATACTGCATTTTTAACATCAGCAGGGACTCCCCCTAGGTAAAATTCATCGTTGCATATGTTATATACTTCAGTTTGATAGATATCTTCAAAGGAATCTAATAGAGAATTGAAAATTTCAAATTCTTCGGGGGTTGTAATTTTATACGTCTTACGTTTTTTTAATTTAACGTCACCAAAAAATACATGTAGCCGTTCTCCTGAGTTTATGGACGCCTCAATTGCGTTAGATCCTTTTTGTTTGGTAAGTTCAACGTCAAGCCATTGGTCAAGTGGGGATTCCGAAGAACTGCTACTTTCTGTGCGAGAATTTCCATCTGCTAATTTTAATTTTAGTCTCAGATTTTGTAAGTCCAAATGGAGCCAGCGATTGTCTTTAGCAGCCTGGAGAAATAATAATGTACCTGATTCACGCTTAGATTTTACAGTTAGTCGCAGTCTCCATTCGTTCTGATAATCAAAACACGGCACTCTCAAATATTGTTCATTATCCAAGTTGAGATAAGCCTCTTCCATATTGGATTTTTCATATGCCACATTTGAAACATAGCTTGGATATAAATCCGTGTAACTTTTGCGTTCTCTATCAATCATCATTCTAAGCGGAATGAAATTCACAATAATTTCTTGTATTTCACCGTGTAACCTTTCGCCTACAATTATATTAATTGGTTCTATAGGAAGTTCCGGGTCACAGGGAAAAGTGCCTCTAATTGCTATATATGAATCATCTAATCTTAAAGTCGCTGCTTCACTCGTAATAGTTATCAAAGCAGTATGCCAAATAGCTGGTTCTAAGGTTTCAGTAGTACAGATCCGTGGCAAATCACAAGAGCGCGATGATCCACTTACGTCTAAACACGCATGCCACTTCTGAAGACTCAATCGTACGTGTGAACCATGTATTATTCCCCGTCGGATTAATGTCCCATGTGGAGATAAAGGCATAAATCTTATATAGAAATGTAGTAGTGCTGATCGTTTATGGTCAAATTTATACTGTAGTTGAGATTCTCCGTTTAACACAGCAACTGTATGAGAAAATACTTCACAAGGAGTGAAGTGACAAGAACCTATTTCTGTTCTAGAGCCGACGCAATCTTGCCCTCCGCCCGCTGGCGCTGGTCTCGTACATGATCTCGTTCTGGACCGCCTGCCAGCCCCACAACTTTGAGAACAGGGACCCCATGCACTCCACCCTGACCATCTTCCATCTAAAACACATACTTTGTAATTACACACGTCCACTTGATCATATTGGCCGCGACAGGACGTTCCCCAAAAGCCTGACGAACGCTGTTGGTACAGTTCGTTACAGATTCTTTTTCGCCTGCGAACTCCAAAACCACATTTTTCCGAACATTTAGTCCATTGTCCCCATTCACTCCACAGTCTCTTCTTTTCTCTTTTCAATTCAGGTAAACATTGATCGCCCTCACATTTTTTTGCTTGCAAAGGACTGCCAGAACATGTCAAATGATCATTTGATGGTGGTGGATTGTCACAGTGTCTCAATCTCCACATAAATCCGGAACCGCATCTAGCTCCACACGAAGACCACTGTCCCCAAGGGCTCCATTCGCCATTGACTGGACAACCTAAATTATGCTTTACGCATTGCAATGCATTCCAAAGTGCTTCTGGGTTCAGCTGCCAAGTATTATCAGCAGATAAAGCTGCTTCGATTGCTTCAAAGGGACATTGCATTTGGAGACAGCGTTCTATTAAAGCCGGAACTGCTTCCAGTTGACGCAAAGCTCTCAACCTCGATGAATCGCCATGGACTAGTTGCTGAAAATGTTTTACAGAACAATTTCTTAAATAACATGGTTCAGTTTGTTCCGCTTGACCACTGCAAGGTAATCCATCACGGGACGGCGGTGGATTGTTACATTGCCTTGTTCTTGTGCGATGACCTATATCATCACAAGATCCGTGACATGTAGACCAGGGCCCCCACGGCGCCCATCCGCCGTCCAATGGGCACTCTGAATCAGCAATTACACCTAATTCACATTCGAGTCGCCACAGATATTGCTGATGTTTGCTGTGTGGCTTTTTACTGATACTGCTTCCTAGATATCCGATAAGTAAAATAATTACATGCGACACAGTCATCGTATAAATAAAATCATTGTTTGGTCAAGAATTTGAGTCAGTATATATTAATTTCGCGAATGTCACATTTGACGTTTAGGTATATTTCCGAATGTTATTTAAAAACATGAACTGTTTGGTGGTCTAGTGCCGAGTGTCGGTGTTATTTATCGCAGCTTTTACAAAACGGCATGAGCATTACTGCAAATTTGTACTGTGAAGAACTGAAGACCATGATGGACAAGCTCGCACATTTGCAACCAGCTTTGGTCAATCGGTCGTCCTCGCTGCTCCTTCACGACATTGAGGGATCCCAACAAACAATCTCCAAGCGGCAAGAGTGAAAACGTTATCAAACAAAAAGTTACAAAAAGGAAATAGATCGCAGCCGCAGGCATTACTCGCGCCGCGTATCGGCACTTCACAATCCTCTTAAGTACCTAAGTACAAAACGGCAATTTCATAGGTAGACCTAATATTAGATATAAATTAATGTTCACAGTTTTAATGTCTCCTTAGAGTTCTTGGAATTATTTTTTATGACATCTGTCTGCATCGCGAAATGGTCGCCAGAAGTAGCATTCGCCAATAAAAACGTTCAACATAAATTAGGCCATACTATTCTTGAACTATTATTCTTCATCTGAACAGTCGCAACACTCATTTATGTTTCAAAAACTACTCCCGAAAAATCTTACGACGAACGAAAGCGATTGAAAGAGGCTTACATAATAACATCCGCGGTGTTATTATGTAAGCCTCTTTCAATCGCTTTCGTCTACCTGTCACTCTCACTCATTGAGAATAATCACAGTGTGAGAGTGACAGGTGTAGACGAAAGCGACAGAAAAAGGCTTACATAATCGGGGTTCCGGTCGGACAATGACGCATTTACAATTTTTGTTAAAACAGAGGTGATAATAGGTATTAATTTACAAAGGAAAGGACATCCTCCACGTTTCATAAATTTTTGGTCCAAAATCAAAAGGGCCGGCCTATAAAAAAGTGCTGTATTCTGACAGAACACGTCGGACTTAGCATTTGTTAATAAGCCACCAAAACTGTAGCACCAATATTTTTATATAGTGCTATACAGAGTGGAAACTTGAGATGGGGCATGAAGGACAGCTACCAGATCCCTTGCTACCACGCGAAAATGGTCTTAGGAGACCTTTCCAATCAATTCTTTTTTTTTCCAATTTTTTTTTGAGTGATGACAATCGACATTCACAGATTTTTGATTGAGATTAATGAAAATCGTCTTTACCCACTAATAAATATGGAAAAGTTTTCTTTGATTTGTGGGTTTTCTATTACTCTAACCTCAGTTAAGGTCTCAAAGAGTGTTTTAATATGGGAATGGGATCAAATGGCATTAAAAAAATCTCAATTCTGACGATTTTCTCGCTAACTGTACATTTTATCTAAAATCTGTGAATGTCGATTGTCATCACTCAAAAAGTTGAGAAAGGTCTCCTAAGACCATTTTCGGGTAGCTGCCCTTATTGCCCATCTCAACTTTCCTCCCTGTACAGCACTACTAATATTAATGCTATAGTGCCGTGCAGCTTTGGTGCCATATTAACAAATGCTAAGGCCGCGTGTTCTGTCAGAATACAGCACTTTTTTTTAATGGCCAGCTGCGGCCTTTTAATTTTGGGCCAGAATGGAGGATGTCTTTTCTATTAAATTTTTATTTCTTAGGGCCCTCGCTCACCGCGACTTTTTGTAGCGATGCTGTCGCGGGTTTCGTTAACGCGGGACAGCGTCGCTACTAAAGCATTAGTCGCATTTACAACACGCTACTAACGCGCTACAGCATCGCGACTGTATCGATGCAAACGCGTGCATTCATCGCGTCTTAGATGACATCGGGGTGAGAACGGTGGGAGGGGGTGGCGCGTGACTGAGCACCGAGCACGACGGAATCTGAAGTGGTTATGAATCGTGGTTATATGCACACAGCTAGCGACTGCGTCGCGACTGTATCGATGCGAATGCGCGACAGCATGACTACAAAAAGCCGCTGCGGGTGAGGGCTCTTCTCCTGTAAAAACCTCACAATTTTACAATTATGTCAAAGTTGCTTGGTGCAACACATTGGACAATTTTGATGATCTTATTTACAGAATCTACAGGAACAAAAAAAATGTTTTTAACTCTTTAGGCACTCGTAGGTAACTTTTTTTTATTTACACTCGACAGGGTGTAAAAAAAGGGTTTCATAAAAAGTCTTTATAAATAAAAATATTATTCACTAATAATATTTTTATTTATGAAAAAATCTGATTATCCCTTAAACGTAGTGGTCTTAAATCTGGCGATTATCACTAGTTCTATGAAACCAATTAATGTAACTGCCATGACATGGTTTTGTAGAACTACTTTAGTGATAATCAAATCACCAAAAATGTGAAATTCAATGGTGCCCAAAAAGTACCTAATAAAGTATGTAGGTAGGTACCTGAATACATGTTAAAATTATCAATTTAATTAAATATTAAGATAAGTATACACGCACACACATCTTAAGAAGTCCTTAGTGAGTATCCAATGGGCTTTAGATAATAACAATTTTTGATAACTGCCTTTTTTAGTCAGCGTATACAATTTATTTTCTGAGATGTCAAAAGAAAATAGTTTTATAGTTATGGTTATATAATTTTATTTGCCCGAGAACTATGCGTCATTATCAGTAAAAAAATAAAAACATTGGAAGACACTTGTCTTCGTTTTTGGCAGCACACTAACTAGGTGCTCACGCACACCACTGCTAGTAGGTACCTACGCAATGAAGCAGTATTTTGCTTCTCCCCAATCTTATGTAGCCTTACGTACCTACTATGTATTCTCCGTATACGTTAAAAAGCTTGGGTGACAAAATGCATCCCTGCCGAACACCTCTTTGTGGTTTAATGGGCTCCGAGCAGCATCGTTCGAGCTTAATCCTCGCTGAGCTGTCTGCGTAGAGGGTTTCCACTAGGTAAGCCATCAGGTGTGGTGGCGGGCCCATATCTAGCAGTATTTGTAACATTTTTTGTCATCCAACGCAACTGAATGGCTTCGCATAGTCTATAAAACAGAGCACATCGGGTTTGTTATTTTCACGGAGCTCTTCTATGAGTTGGCGGACATTGAAGATCTGTTCCCTCGTGCCTCTCCCAATAACAAAGCCTGCCTGTTCCATTTGTATCAGTCAATCTATGACATTTGCTAGCCTGCTACTTATGATGTATAACATAACCTCGCTGGCATGGGATATGATTGATAGCGTCCGATAGTTCTCGCATTTCAGCGGAGAGCTCTTCTTACGTAGTGCGATCACGAGCGACTCTATCTAGTCTCGAGCACATTGGTCAGGTATTTTAAGGAGACTGGCGCTAATTCCATTCGAAACCACGGCTTTGGGCTTTAGATGCTTAACTGCAGTTTATATTTCCGATTGCAGAATGTCAGGTTGCAGTTCGTGAACGCCTGGGCTTCTTATTAGGTAAGAGGTATGTAATGGTGTATTATGTACAAACATTTTTAATCATAGATAGAAATTACAATCAAGTAATTGGGTAGGCAATTACTAGTAAGCAGTTAATAAATATAGCAACTAACCTCCTTCAAGTCTACTTCCAATAGGCCACTGCTGATATTGTGACTTATTAAACAAAACACGGTCAAAAAAAAGATGGCAAGTTTTACAGTTTTTTATTTTAAAAAAAGAACAGTAGTACCTACATTAGTAAACAATCGTTTTGTTTTTTAAATCACAATAAGTAGTGGCTGTTCTTAAAGGAAGTCATATACAAACATAGGTACTAGTTATTTTACTACTTATAGTTTGTCCCAACCCCATTTGATGATAACAAATATGTAAACAAACATGATACATCTTTTATTACCTAATAAAACAATACCTACTCGTAATATTTTAACAATATTAATTTGTTTTAGGGCTACATTATTTAATAAAAATGCTATGCCGAAATTGTTAAAGCGGCGAGTCCTTAATAATTACTTGCATTTCAGTGGGCAGTAATTGTGGACGAAAATAAATATTTTCATTGGTGTCTAAATTGTGTTTCATTTACCCACAATGCAATTCATCAATTTATAACAAAATAAGTAGGCAGTAAATCTTCATTTACTCCACAAGACAGTAAACGCAATTATTTATTTATATATAGAGATAAAACTTTTGTAAACGTTTTTGCCATCATATGCGTGCAATTGGTTATTATTTTGGAATTATACGTTTTATTATTTATTATTATTTTCAATCTTTTTACAGTACAGTACTAAGTAAGTAAAAGTATCTATATCGACACGCTGCACAGTGGTCCGGATTTAACAAAATGCGGCCCTAGAGATAAAAGTCATCAAATTGGCTTGAAAAAATTCCATATAATAGGAAATCAGATTAATAATAGAATTTAATATGACCATTTTTCATTATAAGCAATAGAACTTGGTAAAAAAAAATCGGATCGAAAAAAATGTATGGAGTAAAACTATTTTTTTTTAAATTCTCGATGTGTACACAAGTGTTCATAATATTAGTACTTTTATATCAATGGGTGATGCTTATTCTTATATTCGATAAAGAAATTTCAAACAGGAACTTGCAGTCTTGGCGGTAATACCGATCTGAAGTTACAATATTATAATTATGATTATATTTGACATTAAAGGTTTTTGTTGCTTATTTTCTCAACCAGTATTACAGTTTATCAATAGGGATAGTGACAGAATTCACAAAAAAGTCCTTAAGAGGACAGAAACTATATAGGAAACCACAACTTAGTATTCTGTTTCTCGTACCATAGTAAGCATTACTGATGCATTAACATATCACTCTGTTTAAGACATTCAATTCTTGATTTGTTCCATCTCTTTCATCTATACATCTGTTTCACATCTGATTCTATCTCTTTCACTCTTTACTCAATACTCTGTCTTTTTCATTCAATACTTGATCCTGATTGGCCGAATAAGATGGTTGAAACTCATGCTAAGTGAAAACCTATGAATCACATAAAACAAACGGGATATCGTAGTAGCGCATCATTCGATATCCAACTTTTGAAGAAACAACTACTGAAACGCTCCTGAATAACCTACCAATTCAAATCATGGCTCGATTTTGCACTTACCTGGACTTCTACGTATTACTACGGGAAGGGGACCTCAAGGACCACAAACGACTACATCAAGCAATTTTGGACTGCATTTCATTCGAAATTACACACGAAGATTCTGAGATGTTATCGAAATTTGCAAGAACTTTCACAGTCAACTTAAACCGCAGATGGATTGCGGCACATAGAGTCCAGAAATCATTCATGAACAAACATAAGGAGTGGTTAGAAACAAGAATCCAGTGGCCGAAATGTAAATCCGTCAACCTCAACGAAGCCTTTGAAGAATATGAAAATTATGAAGAAGTTAACGAAGAAGATCAACGTTCAGCCGAACCATCAGGCCGCAATGAGCTCGTAATTGCATCAACTTCCACCTCACGTGAAACGGGAACTTCTACTGAAATTCAAACAAGAAAACCATTTACAGACTTGGGGAATAAGCAGAAGAAAAGGCGGTCGGGTTCATTAATTGACTATCCAGAAGAGGAGTTGTGTTTTGCTTTGCTTGCAAAACTTAAATCTAGCGGGAAGGACGTACTTGCCCGAATCATCGATCATCTCATAAAAAATCCTGAAGAAGTTGAAGACGTTCATTCATATTTAAACAAGAAAGAAAAGAAGGATACAATGCAAGAAGATCAAGCTTTGGCTCTAACGACATCATTGGACCTATCAAAGTGGAAGTACCTAGCTTTAAGGTCTGCGATCTCACATTGCAAGAGTTCTCTGCAGTTTCCATCATACCACAAACTATTAGAAGCTAAACAAAGATGCTATCCAGATTCCAGAGACATTGAAATATCAGAAGCCGGAGTTAAAGTTAACCTACAAGCACTTCTTAATTTGACTAGTCAAAGGATCCTGCAAGTTGTTGGTGATACCTCCAATATTTCCAGTGGAAGTTTGAAGCTAACTAGCAAGTGGGGATTCGATGGCTCTTCAGCACAGAGCAATTATAAGCAGCGAAGTGGATTTGATGACTCATCGGTGTTCATGACAAGTCTTGTTCCTTTGAAGCTCGAGTCGGACGATGTGATTTTATGGGAAAATCCGACGCCTTCTTCAACGTTTTACTGCAGACCCGTCAAGTTTCAGTTTGCCAAGGAAACAACTGACTTTGTTAAGCAAGAAGAAGCTGCACTCAAGGAAGAAATAAGAAATTTATCTGTTTCAAGATGCGGTAACTTTGAAATAAGCCACGAGCTGCACATGACTATGATTGATGGCAAAGTGAGTACTATAATTACCGATACTTCATCTGCGGCTACTTGCAATATATGTCTTGCAAAGCCTAGTGAGATGAATGACCTATCGCAAATGTATTCGAGACCTGTTCGAGATGACGTGTATCAGTATGGACTCTCAACACTTCATATGTGGATCCGAAGCATGGAGTGTATCTTACACATATCATATAATTTAGATTTTGAAATGTGGTGTGCACGAGGCGAGAATAAGAATCTCAGGCAGCTTAGAAAGAGCATGGTGCAATCTGAGTTTAAAGAACAAATGGGACTTTTAATTGATTACGTCAAACAGGGGTTCGGAACTACCAATGATGGAAACACGGCAAGAAGATTTTTTCAGAACTACGAGAAGACAGCTCAAATCACAAAAATAGATGTAGATGTGATTAAGCGCTTTGCAATTATATTGCAAGTGATATCTTCTGGGAATGCTATCAACATCGAAAGATTCAGAGAATACTGTAAAGGGACAGCTGAGCTTTTTTTACATCATTACCCCTGGTACAATATGCCATCTAGCATACATAAGTTGCTCGTTCATGGTGCTGATATATGTAAACATTTCTCTTGCCTCCCAATTGGAATTTTATCAGAAGAAGCAGCTGAATCGAGAAACAAAGATTTTCGCAATACTAGGGAGCGTCATACAAGAAAAATAGGAAGATTACAAAACAATGAAGACATTCTACATAATTTTTTGATTACATCGGATCCTTATATATCTCATATAAGACCTAAATATGCAAAACTCAAGACATCAAGCTTGTTTCCCGAAGCTATGCAGTTATTGATCTGTGATGAATTGATAGAAGTTGAGGATCTGGCAAATACTACAGAAAATGTGCCCGATCCTTTGGAATTTTCCTGATCCTTTGGAATGAAATTTTCATGATTTTCCAAATCTTTTAAAAAATAAAATTTTCTTGTCTTTTCTTCATTCTCAAAACTATCCAAAAGCCTCTTTATGGGTTATTAAACAGCCCTTTTTAGGGCTTTTTAAAAGCTCTTTTCAGAGCTAGCAAATGTTTTCAATGTTTCAAAAAAGAACAAATTTCTGTAACATACACGTTATACGGGGGAAGGAAACGCATTTATAATTAAATTAATTTTAATATTTTAAACTACATCAACATCTGTCTGATGTGTAAAACAGACTGCATACCTGCAAAAATAATTAAGAAACAGACGTAGGTATTTATTATAAAACTGAGTTTAGATGATTTATGCTCGCCAAGACTGCAAGGTTCTGCTTGAAATTTATTTATGAAATACAAGAATAGGCATCACTCATTAATATAAAAATAGTACATTTGTGAACACTTTTGTAAACATCGAGAAAAAAAAAAATTTCAGTTTTACTCCATACATTTTTTCCGATCCGATTTTTTTTTACCAAGTTCCATTGCTTATAATGAAAAATGGTCATAGTAAATTCTATTATTAATCTGATTTCCTATTATATGGAATTTTTTCAAGCCAATTTGATGACTTTTATCTCTAGGGCCGCATTTTGTTAAATCCGGACCACTGTGCGCTGCCCGCATTTTTGCTGTTATGTACACACACAGCTGCATAAAGCTTCTCATGTCGTGATAATAAGTGCGGGGGTTTTAAATCTGTGTGCGTTAGTTGAGATTGCGACACTCGGACTCCCTATAAACGAAGCGTTTCGGCCGATCTCCTTAAATTGATATATCTGTGGCCATAGGCCTCCCCGAATGGTTGTCAGTCGTCCACACATTGTGCTCTTTTGGAAGTTACCTACAGTCTTTTTGAAAGTTACCTACATAGGTACTGCTGAAGGTTTTGGCTTAAGTTTTACGGCCTACCATCAAATCCGCGCAATCTCCCTTAGTCGACTTTTAACACACCAGTGGATTAAGTCGGGGCTGGTGCATTTTGTATGCTCCCATACTAAATGTTCCAGCACGGAAGATTTTGTATAGAGCTACAGACAATTAAAAACATTAAAATGAAATGATCATAACTCGCGGTGTCCCATGCATTCATTCATTCGTTCATACATTTATGTCATTCACTTAAGACTCCTAATTTTTAATGCTACAACGCGTACTCAACGCGTTCCATACAACTTTGGCCATTGTTTTTACACCATATACATATATAAAATTCAAATTTGATCCAAATTAAAAACTGCGTAGCAATAGTGACTGACTTATTTGAACGGATATTTACAGCTTAGCTGTTAGTCCCATCATTGATTAGATATAGGATAATTCAAAGGAAGCTTATTTTATTAAATATCTCTTCAATGTTGTTCCGAATTAATATCACAATGTCTAATTCTCACATACTGTCATAATGCCTATTATATTACAAAATATGATTCACATTCTTATTTGTTTTTATATAAAATACTTTCCCTAGGCTTTAGCCGGTTAGTTCATCTGATGGCTTCAAAAAATTGTCTGCCTACCTATAGCAATAGATAAATTCAACAGCAAGTCAAGTTAACACAACATTAAAATTGTTTTCAATCGATTTAGTACTTTTTGTGGAATGAGATAAGACTGAACATCATTTACTGAAATTAAAGTATAGTTTCGCGTGCATACACATTTTAAAGACAGGTGTTAAAGGAGCGTGCTATGTTATTCTAATTCAATAATAATATTGATAATACATGTCCTGGCTAAGTTGAAACGTGTAATTATTGATCTTATAATAATAATTATCCATTTTGAAATCTATTTTCAATATGGTGTGCATATTTTAAGCCAGAGATTTTAATTTAAAAATAATACAATTACTTTGAATTTTATAAGAATTTTTGTGACTCCTCAACCTTTGATACATTTTTTTGGAGCCATCAGATACATAAATCCGTTCACTTTAAAAAAGTACAATTATTTCGTATCTAATAGAATACTTTTAAGTATTTTATAGTAATCTTTGCAACAATTTGTAATCAAGAAAGACCTTTTTTTACATTTATATGAAAATTATGGGCATAATTGACCTATTTATGCACAATAAAATCAATTTAATACTGTCAACAAACTATTAAAATAGCATTTCACATTATCTTCGCATTATTATTATCACATTTTAATATATTAGCACCCAATTTTGAGGATGATTATAAGCCAAAAGTATTGGGCAATGCAACAGTAGTGAATAGGAGCTTTTGTCTACATTTTGTGATATGAGGATCCATTTCTGTAACCACTGTCGCATATTGTCATTAGTTAAATGACTACCATTTAAGCCCCTTAGCAAACAAGCATTCCTTAATACTTCCATATTCAAAGATTCCACTCCACCTTCCCTCACTATTGCTTTGTCCATTTCCCAAAGTAAAAAAGCATGATATTTTAGTTTCTTCACTCTTAACCAAGTTTTCTTCAGACCATGCATTTTGAGTAAGTGTCCCTGAAAATGAATAAGACACATTTATGTTAATTTATTATTTAAACACATAACATTATGCTGAAATTATTATTGGTGCTAATGTGACTGTAACCTTATAAAAATTAAAATTTTAAATTGTTATTGACTAGATATTGATGAAGAGCACATTAGTTGACCATCTTCATCGTCACCAGTAACTTAATGTACTTACTACAAGCCTCCACTAAGGATAGATCAATAATGTATGAAATGAAGGGGGTAATCGGTAGAGCGCTCATAGTTGATTGCTTCAGCGATGTACAGCGATCGCTACGTTCTACCATCATAACTCACATACCAAGAAATGGCTGAAGACCCTCTGCCATCATTCGTTATTGAAAAATTTTCAGCGGATTCCCGTGTGAGGTCAATAAGCCAAATTAACATCGCATAAACGTCAGCACATCTGTTATTCTGAACGTTTATCGCCCATTACGATCCGACACCTGCGACAGTTATGTGCGTGTAGGGGGGCAGGCTTAATTAGGTAAATTAAACTCGATAAAAACTTTGTGAGACGTGTGTACTGCGTTCAATTACCAACGGTCTACCGAGAATTAAAATTAAGGTAAGCAATCTTGACGCTAGTGATGTGCGATGATTCATTCGCCAATAGCCCCCGCGCGTTGAAGGCTTGTCCTTCAACCCCCAAATCTTCATCTGGCAGCAATGGGACAATCTTGCTGACGCTACGTCACACGACCCCATACGTCGTTCTTATGTCGGCGACAATATACCATCACTGGTGCCAGGGTGCTACTATACGCCCGAGCTTCCACTTAAGTGGTGGAAGGCCATCTTCCTTTAAAAGGACAAGAGTATCAATTGTGAGAGTTTATGACGAGTTGACTTTCCATTTAACTCTCTGCTGGAGTTCAGCAACGTACTCTTTACTCCAAGGTGTCCAATAATTCTGGCGTAATTGCTCGATGCGTTGAAAGCGTGTCAGGCTGCTTACGGGGCAATCTGAGTAGTCACGGTTCGGTATGGCGGTCAGAGGGCGCCCGATGAGGAAATGTCCAGGCGTGAGCGGCGTCAAGTCTGCTGGGTCCGACGACAACGGAGAGACTGACCGAGAATTAAGTATCGCCTCGATTTGCACTAATGTGGTAGTAAGCTCTTCGAACGTAAGGTAACAATTTTACAACACTATATAAATGATATTTAGTCGACTTGACCCCAGCCTCCCAAAGACCCCCGAAATTAGGACTATAGGCAGGTATAAAATGAAAATTAATATTTTCTTGCGCTGCATCAGAAGCCAGTGAATCACAATTACTCTTTAAAAATTTAGAAATGTCATTATATGCGCCTACAAATGAGGTACCGTTATCTGAGAACATATGTGATGGATTACCTCTACGTGAGATGAATTTGCGTAATGCTAATAAATAGTTATTGCTTGTTAAATCTCCCACCAGTTCCAGATGTACGGCCTTTGTCATGAAACATACGAAAATAGCAATGTAGGCCTTTATAAGTCTACATCCACGGCCAGTACGACTAGCTACGGTCACTGGGCCTGTGTAATTTACGCGTCAGCACTTCTACGATGTTGTCCAGAGATATACCTAACACGCCATCGTTAGATGAGTTTTTTGCTTGCCGTAACAATTGCTGCGTCTTATTTCTTCGCTGCTCCGGGAAAGCCACACCTCTTGGAAAGCCTCTTGGTGTCAGCATCAGAGAATAGTTTTGGAGGAATTAAATCAACACCATCATTAGTCAGAGGAGGATTGTTTTGAGTAACTATTTTTCTTCCCCATCATAACAATGTTGACGGGAATAGCTGTCACCCCGTCGGGCCTAGTTCCCTTTACACCAACTTGTTGTTTGTTGTTGTAGAGGATGACTAAGTAGAACTAATTCCATCGAGACCGCTCTAACTCGTCGTAAGTTTTTATGATGTATACTTTGCATACGGTTACGTGTTGGGAGTTCGTCATATACTCATCAATGTATCCTATTACTTTTTTTAAAATATAAATTAAACAAAAGAATAATTAGAATTGGCACGCTTTTTACTTATTTACATCCTTATCAGATAAAAGTAGTAACTGTGTACAGAGTGTTACACCGATAGCTTATAGGCATGTGATACAAGTTGATGGCAGTCTGTTCTCTTGAAGTGTTATTGCACGACGGTGCTCTTGGTAGTGAAACAATACCCCATGCACTTATTGTCATTTGGAACTCGCAAGCGGCATGCAATGTGTGCGAGCTGCACTTTGTACTTACCAAATGATGAAAGGTTAAGGTTTCTAAGTGATAATAAGTTGGATTCTCAAATAATTCTTTACATTCTAATATTTCATTAACACTAGGATGTACTCCAGAGCCAAGTTGTGCTAGTACTCTTCTCCATTTCAATTTTAGATCACTTTTCGGTATTATGTCTAACTTTGCTTGAAGCGCTCGGAAAACTGGCTTATTGTGTCTCAGTCTCTCTGTTAGGTCTTGTGTGGAAAATTCTATTCTTTGCTGAATAGACCAAAAGTGAGAGCACAAAAGATGCTTGGGTTTTAAAAACCTGAAAATGGTAAGTAATCATTTCATTGCACTATGGTTACAATAGAAAAACCAATCCAATTTAAAAATTTAGCAATACATTTTAACAAAACAAAAGGTAAAAATTTTTATGGCATTGGAGAGTTGAGGTGTTTTTTATAAAATATTATATATTATTACTGTAACTATGGCTCATTGTGTAAATTATTATTACGTACCTGTTTATATTGAAATATGTTATTACTAGTATTATTGGTACATACATACATAAATCACGCCTATAACCCCGAAGGGGTAGGCAGAGGTGAACTAGCACCCACGACATACATATACAAAAAATATATACAAAATGTCTTAGAATGAGTGGTTCCTAATGAAAATGTAAAGTGTATAGTACTTTAAGTTTTTGAATACTTACGCTAAGGGAAATATAATATAGTTCCCAAATGGAATGGCTGAAAGAATTAAGACTGGAGCTATTCTCCACATATCAGAAGGCATCCGTTGGAAAAGCTCTATTTCTTGTCGGGTTATGTTTGTAAATCCTCTGTCACTAGTTATCTTTAACCTTAGTGTAATGTAGGTTTTCAAATCACTTAAAAAGTCTTTAATGCCTACACTGAACACTCGGTACATTTTTACAGCAGTAGGAAATCTTGCTTCTGATATTTTTGTGTATTTTTTAACATAATCTATATAGCGCTGCACAACAAACATTCGAATCTTTTCTTTTTCAGTTTTCAAAACTTTAGTATGTTTTTTATCATGACTTGAAAGGAATCTGTAATAAATTCGAAGAGATCTTAATAATTATATGAAGGAAGAGAATAAATATTTTCATGTAGAAACTATTTTTGTTGTTTGCATTTTTTGGCTGCTCTACAGGAATGTGTTTACTATTTTATATTACGCGTGCACAAAAATAAATTGCTTACAAATGCCTCACCTGACTTGATGTAAATTTTGTACCAGGATATTGGGACGTATAGTCTGTAAAATTTGACTAGAACACACTGCCATTCGTATGATATTCATTGTATGAACTAATTAAAAATAATATAACTATTAGATTTATACAGGATCTGTAATAATTTCCAATTGTAACCGCTCGCATGTATGAACCTAAAATAAATAAACTTATTTGCTATTTACTCTACAAAATACGAAAGCAGTAACCACATGACATTGACAGACCCGAATTGAAATTATTGACATTGTCAGCTTGACAGTAAAACTGACAGACAACAGATGGTTTTTTATTCTCCCTATATTTTGGGGAAGGCAAAGGGTCTAGCCCATACAGCCAGGTCTTTAGTGTATATTTTATCTGTAGGTTTATGAAATAATGAGTGGGCGAAATATATGAATGAAATGAATTTTACGTTAAAATATGGGTGACATACATTTTAACGCATCTAGGGAGTGCTTGGCGCGAATTTAATGATATCAGAGTTCGTGATGGTGCCTGATGAGGTGCACAAAACCACTTTTTATTGCAGTCTTCAAACACGTCACAAGACTTGTTTTCAATGATTCTACATAATCGCACATCAACACGGATGCTTGTGCATCAAAATAACACCACTTTCACTGCACAAAATCCACTGTGTAACAATTTTTGAATTAGTGAAAATAAATCTGACTGACACCACGAAACGCGCCAAACACTCCTCCTGACAGACAACAGACCCACCAACTTAACTGTGAACTGAGTTTTAGCGTCGCTTTAGTGTTGCAAATTAATAAAAGTTACCCATGATTGGGTATGTCAGTTATGAAACTAGGTAAACATATAAACATAATTTTATTATTTTAAACAATATCTAACATTGTTTTATAATAATAAAATGGTAATATAAGTACTAAATAGTCTTCAAAAATAAGAAAATTAATGTAGGTAGATACATAGATTAGCTTTTTTTCTGGCATTCAATTGATTGAAACAAAAGTGCATTTGATGAGAAAGGCAGTGAGCATTTTCGTGGTCGATCTACCTCGTCAGTCTCTATCAATAGGCTGTTTTAGTGTAAATTTGCCGCCAAACTCTCCCAAAATGCATTAAAACGTGATACATCCGCGTTTTAATGCGATTAAATTAAAACGCGGGGACCTATTTGGCCTAATAATATTTAAATTTTTGTTTATTATTGTTAATTTCTTTTTTGCCAAATAAACTTTATTTCATTCATTCATTCATTCATTAAAACTGAAGAAAGTAGACTACATCAGACGAGGCTGTATGTGCTGGTTCCCTTTGCTATCTCTACTAATAAGGAGAATTAAAAAGAACAAAATCCAAAACTTTGTAGATAAGACTGCGCTGGGTTGGTGGGATGGGTGGCGCTGCTCGCTAACATTGATACACTAGACAAACAAAATAATAGACGAATTTTTAGTTCCAATTTTGACCACGCGCAGACATATCAGGCGCTATTTTCCGTTATTATTTGGTAAAGTTATGTGATGTGATCAAAAACAAGGGTGATGTGCAGGACTGTAACAACTATAGAGGAATAAAGCTCATGTCACATAGTATGAAAATATAGGAGAAAGTGATAGCAAGACGAATGAGAGAGGAGTGTGAAGTCACCCAGAACCAATTCGGTTTTATGCCGGGACGTGGAACAACGGATGCAATTTTCGCGCTAAGGCAACTAACTAGGCAACTAACTATGCGAAAAATATCGTAGTGCACAAAAGAACTTGCACATGGTCTTTATAGACCTTGAAAAAGCATACGACCGAGTTCCGCGTACAGTTCTGTGGTGGGCTATGATAGAAAAGAGAGTGCCTGAGAAGTATGTGAGGCTTGTGTCTGAAATGTATAGAAGAGCTATTACGTATGTTCGGTCCGAGGCTGGCGTTACCGACAAGTTCGATGTGGCCGTAGGCTTGCACCAGGGATCGGCTTTAAGCCCGTATTTGTTCCTCCTGATTATGGATGCTCTGACATCGGACATACAGGAGGAGACACCCTGGTGTATGCTGTTCGCCGAAGACATTGTACTTGTCGGAGAAGATGCATCCGAGGTACAAAGTAGGCTGGGAAAATGGCAGGAGAGATTGGAGAGCGTCGGGCTTAAGATCAGCCGGACCAAAACAGAACACATGTTCTGTGACTTTGGCGGCGCCTCCAGTTTCTCTCCAATTGCCTTAGATGGTGTAATCCTACCAGTTTGCTTGGTTTTCCGGCACCTTGGATCGCTCTTCCAAAGCGACGGTGATTTTGACCGGGATATAAGGAATAGAGCGAATGTAGGATGGATGAAGTGGCGACAGGTCTCACCAACGATACGACCCACGGATGCCCCTTAAGTTAAAGGGGAAAATCTATAAGGCGGTCATTAGACCTGTTGTCATGTATGGATCAGAGTGTTGGGCTATGAAGAAGACTGATGAAAGAAGAGTGCATGTAACAGAGATGCGTATGTTAAGAGGATGTGTGGTGTGACACGGAGAGATAAGATAAGAAATGAGTATATCAGGGGAAGTTTGAAAGTAGCACCAGTGACAGAGAGACTGCGGAGTAATAGACTGGGATGGTTTGGTCATGTTATGCGAAGAAATGAAAGCTATGTTGGCAGAAGATTGTTAGGCATGAACGTGGAAGGACGTAAAAGGAGAGGAAGACCAAAGAAGAGATGGATGGACTGTGTAAAGGAGGACATGATAGCGAGAGGAGTGGATGAGAAATTGGTGAAGGATCGAAAGGAGTGGAAGAAGAAGACATGTTGTGCCGACCCCGCCTAGAGCGGGATAAGGGCAGGAAGAAGATTTGGTAAAGTTATGTTGAAAAACGTTGTATGCAACTCGTATGCATTAATCCAACTTAGCATACTCGTATCATAATGTATTAATATCAATATTCCAAGTCAAATAGCAAATCAACAAAATAGAGTGCGTTTCATCTTATAGTTCCTATGCCGTGATGGTGGCTGCGCTGTCTGTCAACAGCATCAACGCGTAAGTCATACTTTGAGGGTTTTATATGTTTTAGAGAAAATCTTTGAGAAATTCATGTCCAAAACATTAAAAAGTGATAAAGATTAATTGTGTTAAAAGCTAAGGTCTTTTCTGAATTTGAAAAACGTAAGGATGTCTCGCATAATCCATATTAGTGTGTACAAGTTCGGATTGCCGCCATTAAATTGGGTTACCAGTATCAGTTTAATTAAGTCTTTGATAAATCAATTAAGTATATTTATTTTAGTTTTATTGTAAAAGAATATTACCAATAATAACAAGAGTGAGGAAATGTCAAATGTAGACATTTTAGATGAACACAATTAATTGGTAATTGAATTATTGTTAATCATAATAAATATGATTTACAATAATAGTGTTGCATGCCGTGTGGTGACGGCAGAGCAGAATACAATTGACACCACTCCCATCTCGCCCGTGGGTGTCGCACAAGGCGACTAAGGGCAAAGACAGTAACGAGTAATAAGCAGCAGCATTCCTCTTGTACCACCTAGCAATATACTGCGATTTATGTGCTCAATAAATGGCAATAGGCTCGTTACCTATTACTTGGGATCTAGCTTATTGGCAAAAAGTGGGTGTTATTTCACCTCTGCCTACCCCTTCAGGGATAAAGGCGTAATTTATGTATGTATGTATAATAAATACTTTTACCTTTGTTTACTTAATAAGTCTATCATTCTTATGCTCGGAGTAAATAGGACTGGAGTAGCCTTTGCCTAACATTCCCCTCTGCCAAACGCACAAGCATCGGATGCCTGTGCCTTATATAAAACTAGTTGAGCCGCCATTTTAAAACCACAATAATCAGAACGTCTTACCGTGCAGAGCTCCCACTAAAATGCCTGCCTGTGCTGTTTTTTACCGTATAAAAAAGTCGAAAACATCTAGTATTCAAAAAGATGGCGTCACATATCATTTTTAAGTATTATTTTTAAGATTTGATATGTATTTACTTCATAATTTCATGTTTTAGCATACTACAATTTCAAATTTCGCGCTATAGTCTGGTGGGGAGTCGGCCGTGACGTCATCAAACGATCTTCCAGCGCACTCCCCACGAAACTACCTAGGGTTGAACATTATCACATTTCAATTAATTAGAAAATAATTAAAAAAAGTTTGTTGTTAATAAATAAGTGTAATTTTGTCATTTTGTATTAATTAATTACCAATTATAATTTCGTTTTAACAATGTACGTTGCGTGTTTATATTTAGTTTAGTATTAAGTACATACCTACCTACACTTTTGCGGCCGCTTGAAACTTATTTTTTGCCACACTACATGGAAATATAAAATCATAAGTGAATTAATAAAATAAAACAATAATAAGACTATTTTGCCCTTTATTCATGCTGGGCGGAGCTCATAAACATTAAGAGTATCTATGCTGTATATGCTTACAGCGTCCCTGACTTTATAAAATAAGCATGGGTAAAAAGGTACCAGCACAGCTGATTATTTCTGAGAAACCTAAATGTTTTTTTGAGCCACAGTACAAATTTTTTTTTTGGTAATCAGCAACCCTTATTGAATTGCACTTCATTACTAGTGATGTTAATGTCATCGATATTGCGATTTTACGAGGAAGTAATGAATGAATGAAAGTAACATTAAATTTAAAATATGTATTATGATTTAAATCTAATCACTGTGTTCCTGAGGTTATACATTAACTTCGGCATTTTATTCAGACTATTAAATTGATCATTTTTAATATGGATTAAATTTATGATACTTTTATGAATTGAAGTTCCTTTAATTTTGAAATCCTAGAATAAAACTATAGAGATATAGAATAAAACAGGTCAAGTCCACCTTAAACCAAATGGCATATATGATGTTAGTAATTGCCGTGTGGTCACGGCAGAGCAGAATATAATTGTCACCACCTCAAATCTCTCCCGTGGGTGTCGTACAAGGCGACTACGGATAAATCAGTGATGAGGAATAGGAAGCAGCGTTCCTCTTATACCACCTAGCAATGTACTGCGACTTTTGTGCCCGATTAATGGCAATAGGCTCGCCACATTTTACATGGGACCTAACATAATTGGCAAAACGTGAGTGTTAGTTCACCTTTGCCTATCCCTTCGGGGATATAGGCGTGATTTATTTATGTATGTATGAGAGAAGAGGAAGTGAAATCTCCAATTTTTTACATTTTGTCTGTCTGTATGTATGTTTGTGCACGCATCATGCATAAACTACGAGACGGATTTTGATGACATTTGGTATGATGATAGCTAAATGTCATTGTCAACATTTAAGTTAAATTTATTTTTTATCAATATTTAAAAGTTCCTTTAGAAAAACCCGGTGGTCCAAGAGCAATACTTTGATTTACTAGAAGTTAGGTATGTGGCACCAAAGTCTTTCGTACATAAATGAAGCTTTTGGGAAAGATCGGTATGTGTAGTTCAAGCGAAAATACCTCTGCTCCTAGCCGGTATCCTAATTGCTGATATTTATACTGTAAGCTTTCACATTCCCGAAACATCTAATTTTTTATTTTTATTTTTAGTTTTCCTAAAGAATACAGCATACGAAAAAATGGGTTGATGCTTGTAATAGGCACGTCTCTTGGGCACTTACAAGAACAAGTACTATATGTTCTGTAAATTTAGAGCCGTCTCAGTTTCAGAAATTATCTAACAATAGAAGAAGATTTTATAGAATACATGTTTGTTTTTCCTCGCAATTGTGTTGAAAAACGTCGTATGCAACTGGTAATGACACGCTCAGCTTCCTTACTATTACCTATTAAATTCCACATATTTTGATTTTTGATTCCCCTTAAAATTTACCAATTCCCAGTATTTAACAATTCCCAGTCTTTAAGAATACTAACGCAAAATTAATGCATCCATTCATTGAACGAAACTGATTTATCGATATTGATATTCTCGTGCTATGTCATGTCACTACTCACACAATGACATTCGTGTGTTTGAATAGAACGTTAACACACTATTTTAAGTATGTGTGCGTGAATTTTAAAAATGTGTGTCGTATTATGCATGTGTACGTTTGTAAATACGCAAAAAGTTTTTGTTTCTGTTTGCTGGCATTCAGTGTAGTAGTAACCTCACCCCCCGCAAAAAATGGCAGAAAAATATGTACGAGAAATTGACTAATGGCTACTCCAGTCCTATTTACTCTGAGTTCTTATGTCACTACAATTTATATTTAGCTATCTAATTTCTAATAAACTATTAAAATATCATGAATTAACTGTTGTCGCAAATTTTCACGAGCTTTGGCTTATGACTTCCATAAAATGAAAAAAAACTTCCTGAATTAAAGGTAAGACAATAAAGTTGACATGGTTTAATTTTCTTGCATTACTTGACGGCATAGGAACTACATACATCTTATTAGTGATGAAACGCACTATACCACAAAGTTCAATTATCAACTGTCATGTCGATGTCAATACAAGTTCTGACTTCTCATTATCCTACCAATGTAAAAAGTTAAAAGATTCGAATAAAATAGTCCAGTAGCTACGTATTTTTATTTTGGTTGGCTTATACATCGTAGCTACGTAGTGTATTATATACTCTTTGGCTCTATTGGTAAAGATCGGGCTCATTCATTCACTCTATTATTCGCTTAGATTGGCGGCACTGTCGGGAGAACTTTATCACTGGGGATAAACTAGTCTCTCCCTTTTGCCATGCTAGCTCTAGAGAAAGAAAAGGAGGGATTGAGAAAAAATTCTACTCCCCGGGTGACATATCTCCGCGTCCCGTGCTAGGCCCGCAGGAATTGAGAAGTGTCCCCACCTGCCTACTTTTTTTATGACAGATGAATGATGTTTGAACAGCGACTCACTGACATCTAGATATTTTGAAGAGACAGTCATATTACAGTATTGGTAATAAATAATATCATTGCGCAATGGAATTCAATTCCCCAGGGTTAGTTCCAGATTTTTATGATTATTCGTCTTTTTCTATGTTATTATATTTAAAAATCTCTCCCGTAGGTGTCGTACAAGGCGACGATAAAACAGTGATGAGGAATCGGCAGCAGCGTTCCTCTTATACCACCTAGCAATACTACTGCCACTTTTGTGCCCGATAAATGGCAATAAGCTCGCCACCTATTACTTGCGACTTAACATAATTTGCGAAACGTGGGGCTAATTCCTCTCTGCCTACTCCTTTGGGGATATAGGCGTGGTTTATGTATTATATTTACAACGTTTCCGTGGATTAGACCCTAGATTTTTACCCGTGATTTATTTTCACTTTTGGGATAGTATGTGCCTAAGTTTCTTATAATTGCAAGCGAGCATTTTACAATCGGGCATGAACTTACTTACGGCATGTTTATACACTTACTGCCGCACTCAGAGACGTCAATTAACTTTAATGAATATTTAATGTCAAAAATTTTCATTCGAATCTAGACCATAGACCCGGCAAGAATAGCGACTATTTTTGAATTGTCATTTTTTGACGTTAAGTACTCATAACGTTATTTGACGCGTCTGAGTGGGGCAGTTAGGGCCTGTTTCACAGTCGACAAGTAAGTCCTGCCTGAGTAGCTTTCCAAAATTGACCTTCATTTATCTTGGAACCAGATATGGACAGAAGGAGACATTTCGGTAGCTAAACATTATAGACGTATTCAGCCTACTGTCCCTACTAAACCTTGGTTTTCTAAATTAAGGTTTAGTAAGACAGTAACGTCGATACTGATACGTATGCGTGTTGGTCATGTTTCAACACCTGACCGTCTGGCTAGATTTGGCATAATTCATGATTCTGCTTGTGAATGTGGTGAGATTGAGAGTGACACAAATCATATTTTCTTTTCTTGTACACGATACGATAGAGACTCATTTCTACAGTCGTTGATTAAATTAGATGTTCCATTTCCGACTTCCATCCCTATCCTATTGCATAATATAAATCCTAATATTTATAGGATTTTAGCTTTATTTATTAGAAAAAATTATATTAAAATTTAATTAACTATCCTTCATGTATGTATTTCTTATCTTATCTTATTTTTTATCGTATATATTTATTAATTACCATTATATTTTTCATTTAATTTATTAATTCCTATCCACCTGATTCCGTTCCTATTTCCTTTTCGTTATAATAATAGTTTGATAAGTATCCGCTTTCCCGTTTTTTAACCTAAGTCCAAAATTCCCAAATTCAAAATTTCCTACCATTTTGTACTACAATCAACACTTGAATTATGGCAAATGGCAACATAGCCGAAATGCCATTTAAAGAAGAAGAAGAAGCTTACTTATCCTTTATATCATTTGACACTTGTATTATGAAATATATGTCAATTGAACTACCAAGTAAGCTACTCAGAACTTGTCGATTGTGAAACAGGCCCTAAGTATTTTTTACCGTAATTTTACTAAGAAAGATTGACAGCTTGTGGTGCTTGGATTAACCTAGATTAGGTAGGGATATCTGACGACACCAATGTTATTGTCTTTTCCTACCCTCGTATTATTTGGGATCGGTCTAATACGTCTCCATTAACTAAGCACTTTAGAACTAACAACATATATGTTACCAGAAAATAGATAGGCACAGAAGGTTACTTTAATTCGTACTTTTATAAGAAAAAGCACGTTTACTGATAAATAATAATTATGTTAAGCAGGAGTTTATATTAATAGTTCACTAACACTTCGTTTTTCTTGTTAAATTGCTTACATGCTGGCTTGGCAGCAGGGTCAGAAAAGGAAGATGATGAATAGGTTGCTAGGTAACTAAGCTGTGGAATGTCATGATCTATTTTAGGTTATTTATAAGTAGAATATTGAAACTGTATTCTTACATTTTAAATTGTTTAATTGGTTTTAAACGTACAATAGGCATGATGACTAATTTTGAAAAACTACACCTTATTTTTCTTACGTGTCTACTTTACCCAAATTAAATTATATTTTTGTAAAAACTTTAGATTTTGATAGATAAAATATGTTTTGAATAATGCAATTTAAAATTTCCGCCTAAACACCAAAACAGCAATGGCGTCTCTGTGACGTTACTATTCCGTAAAAAGGGCAGTCTATATTAAACTAGTGAATTTGATTGGCAAATAAAATGTCAAAATGGAGATAACTAAATAATGACGTCACGCGGCGTTTTAGCAAATATGGCGTATTCCTAAGTTTTGTACTTTTATTTTTATAAAATAAATATCAATCACAAGTATAATCTGATAACAAGTGACTATTATCGAACCTCCTTATCCTAAATTATTATTATAAATCATTATAACAGTGATTCTTGATTAGTGTCATCATCCCTATTTACAAATGCCAACATAATTATGAAGTCGTATATTTCGCCACCGCCTTACCTAGAAAGCTTGGTAATGTTGTCACTAAGATGCTTGCAACATCTTAACTTACCCGACAAATCCACTCCACCGACTACGACTAGGTTTCGTTTAACTAATAAAAAATATTAAGTATTCATTTAGTCATATATGAGATGCAAAGGCAGCAAGCACCATACAGTTTTACCAAAATGGCAGTAAATAGTTTTTTGGTTTTGTCTTTGGCATTACTCTATTGGATAATGCTGTTTTTGCTTACTGCCGCACTCAGAGACGTCTAATAACGTTAATGAGTACTTAACGTCAAAAAATGACAATTCAAAACTAGTCGCTATTCTTGCCGTGTCTATGGTCTAGATTAGAATGAAAATTATTGCCATTAAATACTCATTAAAGTTAATTGACGTCTCTGAGTGCGGCAGTAAGATTTTAACGGCAATTGTATATGGGATATTGTTTATTTTGCTACAAACTAAGAAATCAACAAGTTAAGCTGATTTTACACTGACAGACTGCATTCAAAGTTGCTATCACGAAAAAATTGGATAATGCTGCCATTGCATCTATATGACTCAATTGTTAATTAGTATTTTTATCACAGTAAGGTATTGTATCGGAACAACAAATGCTGCGATGATGATAAGCACTCTTCGACTGTGGATATCCAGAGGCCTCATTTCAATTCAGTACCAACCAGTTACAGCAACAAAAGACAAAGTTATGCGGTAGGCACCTTTATATGTATTGTTATTTTAATAAAATTGTCAGACATGCGGCCCTTCGACAAAGGATTAACAATAATATAATAAAAAAAACACTATTAGATTAATGGAACATCCCTTTTATGCTTTTAAAATTTACCCAGAGCCAATGATGTTATATAATTGCCCAGAGCTATTAGTATGTCTATAAAATATAACACACTAAAATCACATCACACTAATAATAATCTGGAAATGAATTCATGAGCGTAACTCGACAATTAACTGCATACAATCGGAATTTATTGTTATTAACATAATATTCAATAAGTAGGTAGGGTTTCATTAAATGAAAGTAACTGTCGGGAAACACCCATTGTATTGATTGTATAACAATAATTAAGATTAATGCTCCCGATAATATATTTTTATCTACTGCAGTATCAATTAATTATTTGAGTATTCTTACAGAAAACATTAAAACCAAGTAACGCACAGAAGGTATGTACTTTATGCGATACCAACAATGGAAATGAACCATGTAAGTAATAACAATTATGGCAGAAATTTGCAAATAGTATGACAGCATAAATCTTAATTTAAATTTCTGTTAATATTATCCAGATGAAATGATTACCAAGTGTCACCAATACGAAGCTTTGCTTCAAAGAATTCGAAGCTTGCTATTTGAAATTGAAGCTATTAAGAAAAATAAAGCTATTGGTATATGCGAATTTTGCAAAAGATACAACAGTACTGGTAAATGTAAGAGATGTGAAATTTTAACAAATAAATATGGAATAAGACCTAGTTTTAAAAATGATTCACGCCAGGAACGTTTTAAGAAATGGCTTTTTAAAGTGAAACAATTTTTGTACATGATACTGGAAAAAGAAGTCTGTAAGGGTAGACTTTATCATGGTGATTCGGGGAAAGCGGATGAGTTGAATAATTTATTGCAAGACTTGAGAGTACCATTAGATATTCATATACCTTTTGTAGGTAGTTTTCCTTCAATAGAGTCGTTAGAAAATATTTATGAGAGCAAAGACATTCTAGAAGAGATTTTAATGAAGCTCAACACAGAAAAAAATCTCCCCTCTATAAATACTGGCCCTTTGAAACATACAGTAAAATTGGATAAAAATGTACATTCAACTGCTGCTGGCGTTTTTCCTTCTCCTAATCCACCCATCGATGTCAGGACCCCCTTATATCATCCTATACCTGGTACTATTATAAAGTCCGCAATTAGTGATAAAGTTTCTGATTATTCTCAGACACCAGGTGAAGTTTCTTATCATGGCAAACGGCTTTCTCTTAGTACAAAAATATATTTTGATGCAGAAAAATTCCAAGCTAAAGTAAAATATGATAAAACCTATCACCAAGTTTCAAATTTTGCAAATGTTGATGGGCAAACAGTAAAAAAAACTGGGAAATCTGGCGATGTTAGTAAGACGCGTGTAGATGGCAAATCACATTCTTCAGAAAAATCACATCATGAGGGAAAAAAGAACAGTGAATTACTCAAAAGCAATAACCAAATAAAAGAACCGAGCGATATAAAAGAAAATGAACTGAAAAACAATACCGAATCTTCTGGAAAAAAATTGCGGAGTGGAAAGCTGAAATCTGTTAAATATGATACAGATAAATCTATTAAGAGCCCAAATGCAAAGGAAGAAAACACTGAGATCATGAAAAGTGCGCAACAAACTTCTTCATCGGCCAAGTTCAAAGCCGATCCAAAAGTACAAAAAGAAACTAAAACACGAATAGAAAAATTACATCTTAATTCTGAGGAAGCAATGATGGCTATGTTAATAAAGTCGAATAAAACAAAGAAAGCTGAGAAACGTTCTGATTTAAGTAAGCAAGCTAAGCCGGTGGTTATACCAAAAATAGAGGAGCTGCCAATAGTAAGACGTAAAACAGCAAAAAAGGTTGTTGAGAAAATAACATCCGAAAGTTTTATAGATTGTGGTTTGCGTAACGAAGAACCAACCGAAATGATCAAAGATACGAATATTATACCAATTAAACCGCGTGAAGAGCAGGATTCGGTTTCAGTAGAACCTACTTTATATAAAGTTAAAGTTGTTTATGATGAGATGGAAAACACGGAACAAATTAGTACAACATCAACTCTGCCAAAATTGATAACATCTAAAAACAACATGGTAAGGTATAATTTACTGATAAATCGTTATCATTATATTCAATCTAATCATTTTAATATTTAGGAACAGAAATCAGGAAAAGGAATAATTAAATATGCACTGTCCAATAGGGAGTTTATTGAAAAAGGCTGGACAATGTTACCTACAACGAAAATTATGCGACGAGTAAGGAATATTTAATTTAATAATTTTTGTTGTACTTCAATTAATAAATAATCGTTATTTGTTAATTGAGGTACCTTGCGATTATTCTTCACAGACTTAGTGCATGTTTTTAGGCAGCCAATTCTCCTCACAGTCTTAGTTTCATATATTTTATTTATTTTACAGATGAACATTTATAAAATGTTACCGGCCAACCCAAAATATAATTGGTTTAATCGGCACAAAAATCAAAGGATTATGTTTTACGATAGTGGTGAGAAGTTTGCTGAGATTGATGAAGACGGTTGTGGAAAGTGGTTCTATAAGAACGGCATGGTAGCTTTGGATTACTATAATTCCGAAGGTACTATTGCATAATCCAGTTACTTATTTAGTGATAACTAAATAGGCAGTTTTATAAATACATGGATTCTCAGTTTGAACTGAGTCCATCTATAGAGAAGGACGTAGAATAATGGAGATTTATAGCTGCTTCTTTTAACCTCATCTTTACGTCCATTTCCTCATCCACTAGCTCCCTTTTCTTCGGCTATCGCTCTTTATACCTTAAAAAGATTCTGTTTCTCTGTGTTAAATAATTTCTGTCGCGTTCACAGAAATTAATTCCTGCCATCGGTATGTAATATATAGTTCGGGTGAAAGCTCCTGTGGTAGAAAACTGCCGGTAACTGTACTCGCATCTTTTGATTATCTGGGTAATGGAGTCGTGTACGACCAATATGGAAATGAGAGGTATAGTTTGGATTTTTTTATGGCCCACTTTGATGAAATTGAAATTAAATTTGATGAACAGGACTTACTTAATTGTTCTTTGATACATAGAAATACACCCGTGCGATGGTTAGATTACATTGATTATCATAAATTCTGCATAGTTAAATATGGCCGAAACGATCAAAAAGTCCTATTATGTTTTAAAAAGTTCCGTGTAGAGAATGGCATTAGATTTAATAATTTTATTTATCGCAATCCGAATACTTTTCGCCCCTCACAGGTTAAAATATAACCAGTCTGAAGGAGTTGTCGTTGACGAGAAGATAGGACCTGTAGGCAGATGGACATGGCACTCTCTAAACGAGCCTGCAGTTTTGCAATCTGTCTTTATAGACACTCATGTGAAAATCGACTGTTGTCTCCAAAGATACCTACGATCCACTAAAGAAGATGAAAGATCTAACAGCAGTAGCAATAAGAAGGAACCAAATATTGATATGCTCGCTATAGAATTGGAAAACTTTATGAATGAAAAAGCGAATAAGCTGCTCCAAAAATTTAAGCCGTTTCAAATAAGAATGAAAGCTTGCAAAATTAATAATCAATTTTCACTGAAGGTGCTGGACCAATCAAACATACACTTGATATTCAGGGACGGACGAATATCTATGAGAATTAACCTAGGAATGGAATTAACCTAGGAATATTAGTGAGCAATGAAATTGTTGATACAGATACAGCTGAGGTGACCCAAGTAGCAACACCTTACGATCGACATCCACCGAAGTCTCAAAGTATACATGATATACAAAATATTCTGGACAAAGCTAGGCAAATTGGAAAGTATAAGAGTAGGATATGACATCACTTGAAAACAATTATTACAGTAAAGACTAGTGTCATTTTGCTTATTTATAAAGTAATTGATAGTTGGCACAATATTAAATATTATTATATCTATTTAAAAGTATTTCCGGTAGTTATTTATAACCGGCTCCGTGGCCTAGTGGTTCGATCCTCAGGGGGGGTATAATTTTGTACTCGGTTGTGTGGGTTGTATAGGACTTCTTTCAAGTCAGCCAAGCTACCACCATCTTATCATATGTAATAACATTATTGTGTTCCACCAGTTCATTGTGATAAAATAGTCAGCCCCTCTGTGGTTGAGGGTTCCAGGCGAAGCTCGATTCCATCTTCAGCCCTTATCGTCACTTAAAAACTAACTAGATCCGCGGTCTTTTGTTTATTTTTTAAAGTGACCATTTGAATGATTGCATATTTATTACGTTTAGAAATATAGAAGGAACACATCGCGACACAAATAAAACTCACAATGGCTTGTAACACATTTAATTAATGTAATACTAAATATCATAATATCATGGTTTCAAAAACTTTAACTTAAAATAGACGAACAACATTCAATATTAATTACGACATCCATTCTAAAGGATTAAATTACAATCTAACACACAATATAGTTAAAACTTCTGCGTTCGCTTCTGTCCTCTTTCTCCCAATAGTCAAATTGTTTCCTTGTTTTCTATACTTTTGAACTCTTGTGGATCGAATACGGAGCGTTTTGCTCATTAAAATGAATTCATTTAGGATTCTAATTAAAAACTAGATTTTTAAGTCTACACACTCGTCAATTATTTAAGTAATACTAGTTAAATAATCTACGAGTTTATAATTATCAGTTGGATGGTACTTAATGCTGAACTGGGAACAATTGATATCTCAACGATAGGTTTCATGTCACTGCAAATATGAATACCATAGATTTGGCCAAGGGTTAAAATTCAGTTAGATGTTAAATATGTATTGAAAACATTCTACAAATTTAATAATCATCCCTGGTATACTCATATTGTCCACCAAAGATAAGGTTAAAGAGCATATTATTAGGCTGCCAAACATAAAAGGAACCTTCTTTCATTTTATATTTGCATCCAATCGTTTTATTATAATTTACAAAACATTTGACACAAATCTTATAAACTATATTAATAAACTACAACATTCATAAATTAGAAAGATGAATATGAATTACTACCCATGTATTAAAGTTGATACGAATAAAATAACAGAAATATGTTTATTTAATTCTAACAGCTACTGCATGCCCTGATGTGGGAATAGACCCCGCGTCCTTCGCGATCCGGGTGGCTTCTTGTACCACTCCTGGAATCAACGTCCAGGTTGGGTATTGCCGCATCCAGGATAAAATTTTTTCTAAACTTGTCTGACCTCTTTTACTTTATAATATTTTTTCTAAAATTTTTAAAATGGTACTGTAAAAAAAAAAAAACTAATCTAACATTACTGTTAAAAAAGTAAATAATTTCAGAGACATGATGCGTGCTATTTATTATATTAGCTATAATTATATATTTCAACATACTTTTCTAGTTATATTATATTTGCATAAATCCTATGAGAAGTTCGTTTTTAATGGTAATTGATAAGGCATCGATCCTAATATGACAGCTTTGGGAATCTATCTATCAAATCCTAATAGGATTTCACACTGTTCCTTATAACCAGATTATTACCCACAATTTCGTTCCAAGGTCCAATTTTTTTTGAATCGTCACCATTTGTCACCACCCTTTGTTAAACAAAGTTGAGTAGGTCCATCGGAATAAACCTACTGCAGTTGTTTTTACGACATTTTTCTGGCGCAGCGGGATGTTAGCGAGGTGGAACTATATTAATTATTCTGCAATTTTATTGCCCGAGATCCACCAAAACGGAGACGAGAGGAGAGGAGCTGTATTTTTAAATAACCAATAAAAATACGTTATTCACAAATTTCGTCTCCGCTGAGCTTTAGTGGATACCACCGAGAGGATATGTATCATATTTGTATGGCGCATTCCGCGTTCGAGGTAGCATGTGCGCTGTACATAGAGGAGACAACGTTGAGCAGCGTAATCGAGGCGTTGTTCCCGGAGGAGGGTAACTTCCGGTATTCCGACGTACCCATTCCCGTACCTGACGATGACACACGCATCGATTCTGACATCCCGGATGTGACTGAGAGCGAGCTGGGCGCGGCAGTGGCACCTAGAGGAGGTCGGGCCAAATTTGGCTAACAACCAATTCGGTTTCCGGCGGGGCAGATCCACCCTGGATGCCATATCCAAGGTGAGGGCCCTAGCCGAGGCGGAGGTAGCGAGGGGCGGGGTCGTCTTGACGGTATCACTGGATATCGCCAACGCCTTTAACACCCTGCCCCATGTCTGCATCGAGAAGGCTCTCCGCTTTCACAGAGTCCCTCGATACCTATGGGAGACGATTGTGGCATACTTGTCGGATAGATCAGTGGTGTTCCCAACCCAGAGAGACTGGTCAAGGAGAGGAGTCGTGCACGGTGTTCCACAGGGGTCGGTCCTCGGACCACTCCTGTGGAACATTGGGTACGACTGGGCCATCCGTAGCGTCAGTTTGAGAGGAGTAGAGACCAAGTGTTATGCCGATGACACCCTGGTCAACATATAGAGAAGCCAGCATCCTAGCTACAGCCGGAGTCGCGCAGGTCGTTACGAAAATCAAAGGTTGGGACTTACAGTGGCGCTTGAAAAATCGGTGGCAATTTGCTTTCATGGGCCCCGAAACAAGCCACCGGGTGAGGCCCAACTTAGAGTGGGAGGGATCTCCATCGCTGTCGGGTTGACCATGAAATACCTTGGTATAATCCTCGACAGTCGATGGAGTTTCCGGAACCATTTCCAGATGATGGCTCCCAAACTCATTAGGGTTTCGGCGGCGTTAAGTAAATTGATGCCCAACCTAGGTGGCCCGAGTGCCGGATGCCGCCGCCTCTTTGCTGGGATGGTGCGTTCGGTGGCTCTTTATGGGCGGCCATCTGGGCAGACAAATTAAACACCCACAATATGGCCCTGCTGCGACGTCCGCAGAGGGTCATGGCAACCAGGACCTGGAGGCGAAAGTGCAGGCGGAGATTTATCAAAAGTCTCTGGAGATTAAACGGCAGGGACTTCAGCCGCTTCAAAAAGAGACTGAAGCTTGGAGGAGAAGAGCGAGAAGAAGGGCTCTCAGAGCATGGTCCAGCAGGCTACAACACCCGTCGGCTGGCAAACACACAGCGGAAGCCATTCAACCCGTGCTTCAGAACTGGGTTGAGAGACGCTGGGGCGTGCTCTTGTTTAGCCTAGTGCAGGTCCTCTCCGAGCATGGTTGCTTCGGGTGGTACCTGTGCTATGTGGTGAGAAGGGAGCCGACCCCAGCGTGTCACCAATGCGGGGTGACCAATGACACGGCGCCACACACCGTGATGGAGTGCTCGGCATGGACCGAAGAGAGAAGGGAGCTGGCGGTATTCGTGGGCAACGACCTGACACTACCGGCATTAGTCCGCACCATGGTCGGTAGTGACGAGGCGTGGCATGCTATGGATGTGTTTGCCAACACGGTTATGGAAAGGAAGGAGGCCGAGGAGAGGTCGCGAGAGGACGACCCCTCGGCGGATGGTAGTTGGGTGCCAGACAGGTGCTCCCGTGTGACATCCAGAGTAGGCACCGCAGTTTTATACACTGCAAAGGATGATGGACCCGTATTCGGGTAGGCCCGCAAGGCAGGCACTGGGATTTTAAAGCCCCACTGTACCCTTCCCCTGTCATGCGAGAAGCAGGAGCTCCCAGGAAATTTTTAGTGGGTAGTCCCAGCGCATTCTACACGCCGGGGAGGCCCACACACCCCCACGGTTTATGCCCCGGAGCCGTGGGATGTGCGTAAATTTGAATTTTTTACCTAGAATAATAAAAAAGAAAAAAAAATGTGCGCTGTGCCTCACAAGCTGGCGCTAGCAACTGTTTTAGTAAGTCTGCATTTCCATAGAAACGGAGCTGCGCGAAGCTGAGCTGAGACTTACAAAAATTGACCAATGATATTGCTCAAATCACGCTTCTATGAAAACGCAGCCTAATAGTGACATGGAGACGTTTGGCTTTCGTGTCAGATCGAACTAAACTGCAATCTATACAAACATCGCCACATCTCCGCTACAGTCTAGCTAGTCAGTACGCGTCTCCGCTCAGCTTTGGTGGATGCACCTTTGTTAAAATCTCTGATTTGGTGGAGCCCGGGCCTAACCCGCTAATAATAAATGTTTATATTAAGTATTTGCATTTCCGACTTTCTCAATCCGATATTTAGCCCACTACCTTTAGCAATATCCATAAATGTACTTTCTGACATAAAGTACATTATAGTAACAATAATAAATCGTATTAAAATCATAATGACTGAACTTTGAATATGTAAACGTTTTTTAAAAATATAAAACTAACAGAATGACTTGTTTAGTCCTAGGCTAAAGTTATATATTTTTTAGGACTAGAATTTGTAACAATAAACGAATTATAAATTATAATAAAAACTTTAATGACGTCTGCTACTTAAGTATCGACGCTTGAAATATTATTTGACTTAAAATAAACAAAAAATTAAAGATTTGTTATAAAATTACGCTACTTACTTACCATGTCAATCCACAGCCATCTCATTAAATGATTACGAGTATCTTAGATTTTTATATTTCCTTTGGATCTTTCACTGTATTCTGGTAATGGATATTACCTTAACCGTGTAATATAATAAAAATCATCAAAAATCAGTTTCAATTATTTAAAACGAAAATCTGTAACATCTGTAAGACCTATTAGATCTTAAATCATATTCCATCAAGCAAATTAGAAAACTAGTTATTAATAAGTATACGGCAACATTAATGGTTATATCGAAATTACAACAGCGACCATAATCTATTATCATGTATAACATTATTATGAAGAATTAGATCAGTGAATTACATTGACGAAAATTTAAATACAGATATTTATCGGTCACCGTGCTAAGAAAATCGGGTTCATATACCTAATTATGATAGTTTCCGATTGGCCTATTCCTTGGCCTTCAAGAAATACGTCAGTAGATCGATCGGCAGCGGGAATACAATTGTGGAGTTCTTCTCAGCAGATATGGTGTTCAGGGTCTGCGAAAGTGATAAAAGTTTAATTAGATAATAATATTATAGACAACTGCTGCTAAATCGATCATGTTAGTTACTAGGCAAGTCGATATTATGGAAGTATAAATAGTTATTTGTTGTACGTGAGTGCAAAGTTGTTTTTTAACTACGTGCTAAATTTTGATGACCGAGCTAGCGAAGGATTCTAAAATTAGAATCCTGAGCGATAGCGAGGGAATCAAAAGAGCACAAGGTGAAAAATCTTTGCACTCGAGTGCAACACGTAACTTTTCATCCCCCCCCCCAACGAGGAAATTACAAAATACAAAAAAATACAATCACAACAGTTTCTGTTTTCACCCAGAAACTTCCACAACACCCTCCCATTAACCCAAACACACTCTCAACACCCACCCAGAATCACCCACAACATTCACACCCGCAATACACACTCATCCACTCAGACACACCCAAAAAACACCCATTCACCCAGAAACACCCACAAAACACCCATTCACCCAGACACACCTCCAACACCCACCTATCCACCCAGCCACACCCGCAAAATTCATCCAGACACACCTGTAAGTACCTAATAAAAATTACCGTCTCTATTGGAGTTCCGAGACGGTCAATCAGCTTGAGTCAAGCACGTTGATTTTCTGCATGTTTTTTTCTAAATTCAAATTTACTTTATCCTCTAGAGGATAAAAACGCCTTTTGCACTCAGATATCGAAGAGCAAAAACAATTTTTCCGAGATGGTGGGATGAAAATTGTATTTATTTATTTATTTAAAAAAATATTTATTATTATTATTTAAATTATTTCAATTATTTATTATAAAATTATTGTATAAATTATATTTATTAATTTCACTATATTTATTATTATGTTTATTCAAAAAATTAATTCAAATATATTCAAAAAATTGTTTATTCAAATAAAATATGTGTGGTGTGGCTCTTAGAAAATACTTACCCCCGAATACAGAAACGGTACTCAAATTTGGGGCACTGCTTAAAAAGTTAATTGACGTCGCTGAGTGGAGCAGAAAGAGAATCAACTTTGAACAAATAACCAATTCGAGAGCTTCACCTGCAGGTAACGAAGTTGCAGGGCGGCAGGGCTGTCGCCAATAACTTCCGAAGCCTCGCGTAGGGCTCTGGAAGCCTTCTGTTCACCCTCAGCAGCGATAACCTTGGCGCGGGCCTCCCTTGCGGCCTCAGCCTCAGCAGCCATGGCGCGTTGCAGTTGCACAGGCAGACGGACGTCCTTGCTGTTATCGTAATGTTTCATTGTATTTAATGACTGATATAGAAATAGTGATTTAGATTCATCAATAATATTCTGGTGTTTTAGGACCTTCTGATATTATAGGCTTGAATATTTATAGGCGTTCAGATTAAACATCTAAAACAGAATCGGGTTTGACAATGGAACCGATTGCATTCTCAGCAAAGTCTGCGTATTAATTTATGAACCTTAAATTGAAGAGTCCTCCATTGCCTAGTAAATATCTAAACTGCATTTCGATGTGCATCTTACATGTGAATGTCGCTGATTTACCTAAGGAATAGGACGTGTATCTATTTCTTTGTTGCGTTAAGTTTATTGTCTTCCTTCTTCTCCCTGCCCTGTTCCCAGTCTATCTGGGGTCGGCGCAGTATGTTTCTTCTTCCATTCATATCGGTCAGACGTCATCAAGCCATCCACTCCCTTTTGATTCATATCATCCATCACACCGTAAAGGTGCTATTGATGAATGAATGTATAGAATAGAGACGGAACGGACCATGTCGAGAGATCGATGAACGGAGAGAGTGATTGGAATGACAACATTCCAATCCATACTGCTCAAAGTTTTGGCTTAGGTTTTACAGCCGGCCGCCTGCCTGACACCAACACTCTTTTGGTATGCTGTTGTTGGTGGTTTTCCCTCCACCATTCGGGTGCCACAAGGTGCTTATTGGTCTACATCGGGCAATTTCCCTTAGTCGACTTTTACGACATCCATGGGATGAGTCGGGGCTGGCCTATTCTACGTTATTTGTTCGCTCCGACTAAACGTAACAACGTTACACTTAATGTTAATACAACATAAATGGTTTTGTAAAAAATATGTGGTTTTTAAAGTTATGGCCACGTATGTTGATGGATGTCGAAATAGCGGAACACCACTCAAAATTTTGATGGATTGTATGATGTACGATATGAAGGTGATGAATGTGGATGAGGAGACGATGAGTTACAGAAGAGAGCGGAGAAAGAGGATAGACTGTGCCGGTCCCAAACAGAATGGGGATAAGGGCAGGGTTTTGTAAATTATAGTAGATCAAATTTCCTGCAATAAAACAAAGAATGTCTCAGATCTCAAGTTGATTTGACGCCCGAGCTGAAGGAGAGGGCGTTTAAAATGCGATCTGATGCTTCATTTTTATCGTCGGAGGTTAGGTCATAGTTTTATTGTCACCCCACTATATAGTGGACTCTTTCGCTCGCTACGGGTACGGAGAATACCAGGTGTGAAATAAATAGATATACTTACATCTCGACACGCTCCACTTTAATCCCCCAAGCCTCGGTAGCCTCGTCCAAAGACAGTTGCATGTTGCCCGAGATCGTTTCGCGCTCGCTCAGGATTTCGTGCAACGGTCTGGTGCCCATGGTGTTGCGCAGGGTGGTCTGCGCGAGGAGTCGGGTTGAGTGGTGGGCGTTCTCCACATTGGCGATGGAAATGGTCGCGTTGTGCACGCGATAGTACACCACTGCGTCGACGGACACGGTCACCGAGTCCTTGGTGAGCACCTGGAACAAAATTCACCCAAACGTTATTTAGGTTTCTATACCATATTCATTTGGGCTTGAGACAATATATAAACAATCTTGATATTATGTCTCTTTAACTACGAAAAACAAGAATCGTGTATTCCAAAATACGTCATCAAATATTGGTGTTACACAGTTTTGTTTTTGAATAATCAAGATTGTTTACATTTTGTCTCAAGCCCAAGTGAATACACACGTGACGGGTTTTTATACGAACGGGACGGGAAGTTTTAGAAATATCGTTTCATACAAAATGTACATGAAGAACATATATAGTGGAGTCACTCGCTAGCGTCCCCGTCTTGTTCACGTCCCGTCCTAAGTACTATTATCTCGTTACATATGCAGAGACCTTAACAGCCTGTTTTTAACATTACACCGTATGGAAGGACAGCTGGCAAAAACGTATGGTTATTTTTTAATCACCTGTTTGTCTTCCTCAAATCAATAATTACAAATAGGTCAAATATTATGTCATTTTTGCAATATTTTTTTTTATTGGTGCGTAATTTTATCGAATGGAACTATTGCAAATAACGATTCCTATTTTTATTAGATATTCAAAGAGAAAGATGGATTATATTAGAAGTTTATTTGGGGGTCGACTCATTGTATAACGATTTGGCAAAATAACCTTGTAACTATACTGAAGAAACCAAACCCAGTCACATACTTACGAAAGTCGTTTTAAAACAATAGAAAATATTTTAAGTATAATAGCCGAAACTTAGGTTCTATGGATTCACTGTGCCTATTGATTTAAGGTTATCAATAAATAATGTTACAAAGGCCAACTTCGCTTTATAATAATACATTACCTACCTAAGTATTTTCTTAGCTATGATTTACGTGAATGAGTGAATGAGAATGAGTGAATGAGTCCCCGAAGAAGAAAACTGGAATTAAAAGAGGAATGCTCGCGGTATTTTCTATAGAGATCTTTTTGTGCTGTCGCGTTCACTGGCCTCGGATGGATATACTAAGTTATTATAAGGCGGACTTTGGCTTATGGTTTACGAAATCGGAAATTATTTGATGAAATTCTTAATTGATTCTTAAATCTGCATTTAAATAAGACGATCGAATTATTACTAATCAAGAAATTAGTTTCCTTACAAAAGCTACAAATTTATCATTCTGGCTACAATTGTTTAAGAGGTTCTGCTAAATCTTTATGTATACGAAACCTTCGTTTTCAACAGCGGCCTCTCGAAGGGCACGCACATGAATAAACTTTATAATTCCCTTATAATTAAGTCTACATTGATACTGTTTAATATAATAATATTGCGTTCTATGTAACTTTTATCCAAAAAGATTTTCAAGGTCCAATCGCCATACAACTTTCGTATGCATCTTTCGTGTACTTTCGTATACAATACATTTCTTATTGGATTTGATTATATTTATATTTTTCAATATTAATATTAACTTGAATTATAAAGAATTGGAATATTCATGCCAATAAGGTTTTGTCTGATTATTAAGCGAATATGAGAGTTAGAAGCAGTAACAGCTTCTTTTATGTAACTTTAATTTTTTGACACTTAGGAACAGTAAACTCAGCCACTTTTGGCGCGGTGTAACTACCTTGTATCATTATAATATTAGCATTTTCATGTTGTGGCAACGTAATCGTTTTTTATACATTGCGGTCGATAGTGCATTGTCATGACTTGCTACGACCGCAACGGAAAGGGTTCATTTGTAGGTATAAAAAAATCCACAATAGTTCCATAATATCGGAATGTATGCGCCGTGTGGTGATGGCAAAACAGAATACAGGGTGTTGTAAGGCGACCGAGGATAAAGACGGCGATGAGGCAGCGTTCCTCTTACACTATCTAGCAATATATTACGATTTATGTGCCCGATAGATGTAAAAGACTTCAAATAATTGGGAAAACGTTGGAGCACTCAATCACTTCAGTTTCCGTATATATATGAGTAAATTTACCTCCTGTGGCGGTACATCATAGGTGCGCGTGCGTAGATCCACACGGGCGTAGGTGTCGATACACGGCAGTATGAAAAATATACCTGTGAACAACAGCAAATATTAATATTTCTTATTGGTATAATTTACGCCCGTTCTCCAAGTCAGATATTGGATTAAAGTGAGCTCATTTTGACGAAAACTCTTAGCGGATCCATTGTGTGGCAGAGAGGGAAGTCACTCGTAGCGCGTACTTGTGACCCAAGTGTACGATTGGATGTACGGGTTGGCTCCCTATGTTGTTAATGATTAACTTATCCATGACCACCGCTGTTGTTTTAAATAGCTGTTTAATAATTGTAAAATGATCAATAAGACAATTCCTTCGTTAGTCACAAAGAAATGCTTTGTGAATATGGTGTTATGCATTAAGTGAATTTGTATTACATAGGACTGTATTACTTAATTCAGTAGATACAAAAGCTTTTTTACAAGCAAATAAGAGCAAACGGTAACATTTCAAAATTTCATTACCGAGCCGGGGAAACCTGTAAGACGTGAAAAGAATATATTTAAGTGAAGCTTCTTTGGGTAGATGTTTCTTGGGGCTTGAATTAAAGGAGAACATATAACAATATCGCGCTTCGCCAAGCATCGTGTGTTCAATCACTCTACGTTAGCTGCTCATTGTTTTGTGAAAAAAATATGCAAGCCAGGCCCAAATGCCTGTTTTTTGTCTGAGCGTTGTCAATTGTTTTAACAGTCTAATTAGCAATTTGATCCGGCACGAACATCATTTGACAAAAGCATGGCCCAGTGCAAACTTTACGAATTTGCAACGCAATAATAGAAAAATAACGCATTACAGTACGAAAAATATTCTATTAATATTTCATTTTTAACAGGGAAAGAATAAAAGGTAAAAATATGATGCGATGTATAGAAATGCACTCGCCATGGCGGGGCGTAAATTAATTTCTCCTTGAGTTGGCAATAGGCTGTATCGACTTGGCCGGGTAATATGACACGGGCAATTATGACCGCCGTGACTCTTACTGCCGCACTCAGAGACGTCAAATAACGTTAATGAGTACTTAACGTCAAAAAATGACAATTCAAAACTAGTCGCTATTCTTCGCTCGGGTCTATGGTCTAGATTTGAATGAAAATTTTTGACATACAATACTCATTAAAGTTAATTGACGTCTCTGAGTGCGGCAATTAGACCGCCTGCCTCATTAAGACGCCATTGCCGAGGAAAATGTTACACAAACAAAAACTATCGCTAAACATGCTTTTTGAGTCAGTAGTTTATTACAGTGCGTTGGAAAACATTCCGCGTAGCACGGAGCTACGTGATTACATCTACCGTACTAAACGGCTACGTATATCGTAGCAGCTCGCAGTTGCTGTAGCGAAAGCTTTGTTCCCAGTTATTATTTTGAAAATGAAGAAATATTTGCATTTGTGGTCAGTTTTTTTTTGTGCTAGCGTCCCTTTGGAACGAAAAATACGTGTTTGAGTCGTGGTACTTTTATAAAAATGTAATAGAGACTACACAGCGTGTTACAAAATACTTAAACAAAAGAAATACTTACTTAAAACAATTATTCTTGAAGTGTAACCCTATGAGTAAAACCAACTAGCAAACAACACTTTGGAAAGGAAGTTTACATTCTTTTCTGACTCGACATTTTTCGAAGCCAATACTTTATTTTATGTCTTTCTTTTAGTTTTTGAGATTTCTAATCTATTTTTAAACTATAAAACAGTACTACCATTAATACAGTACCTAAGCGCAAATACCTTCTTAGTTTTTGTTAAAATATTATATGCCAATATAAATTGATAAACAGAAACAATAATTTGTTTGGGGAATTTTTGTTACACTTTGTACAGACCAAAAATATAAGTATAAAAATGAAGCGTTCTTACTAAAAAGGGGGGTTTCTATGATTTTTTTCAGCTAGTAACGTCATTACTACATTGTCATAAACCTTTGTTACACATAGGGGCTACAAGTCGTAATAGCAGCAGCACTGCTGTAGATAATTTTTTACATGTATAAGTATCTTTTGCTTTAACATGACCCACAAAAAAATAAACCTGTATCGAAATGAATAAGTCAGTGAATAAGTAAGTACGTCATTTTTTTTTAATCTTTATTTTAATTTAGGGGTATTTGTCTACAAAAAGACATGTCAGTCCCATCGTAACCTAATTTAAGTTCACAAAAAATGTACCAATAGATGCACAGCGGGAACGACGAAAATCAGTGATTAAAAAATAATCCAACTAACAATTTTGCAGCCTCGGATGTTGGTTCCGCTAAAATATTAGTTAGTGCTCCTAAATCCTGACTATTAATATTTTACTTTTGGATCACTAAGTCCCTGCCGCGCCTATATTTTATGCATTCTACCAGTATATGCTGGACATCATCGTGCCATTACTTAAGTCATGAATTGTTGAAAAGTAGCGTTTGTCAACAGAAAAAAAAAATTTTGTCTTCAGTTAATCTATGTCAGTAACGAAAGTAAGCGCAAGTTCAAAACCTTGAAATCAGTAAACAATTATTGGACTGTAAATCAATCACAAATCAGCATTATGCATTCGATTGACATTTTAATCTATCAAATTAGTCTCTGAAATTAGTTTGGTCTACTGTGCTCAATATTTGCGACAGGATCCTAGTTATCGGGTGGATTCCCCAAGTGCTAAAGTGCGGTTTTGTTAGCTATTATAATGGGATTTAAATAAGTCAGAATTTATAAGTCAAAACTACATACCTGGCCCACGGGCTCCACCAGACAGCAAACGTCCTAGACGAAAAATAACAGCTCTCTCATACTCTTGGACGACCTGTAAATAAAGAATGTAGGCATGAAATAAATATAAAGACGTATATACATACATAAATATCGCCTATATGCCCGAACGGGTAGGCGGGTGAATTAGCATCCATTTTACCAATTATGTTATGTCCCATGTTATAGGTGGCGAGCCTTAGTTTTATTGTGTAAGCCATTAACCCACCAAGTAAGCCCCTACCGGGGTTAATATTAACGATTGGAGTTGCGGAGGAGCTCGCTAGCGCAGTGGCATAGCGCGCTTGGCCTGCGATTGCCTAAAATAAGCAAGTTCGCTAAGGCCGGTCATTGGATGGGTGACCAAAAATTTATTATCTCCAGTTCCTCCGGGCTTCGGAAGGCACGTTAAGCCGGTGGTCCCGGCTACATCTGCAGTCGTTAATACCCACCAACCTGCACTGGGCCAGCGTGGTCGGTTATGGCCCAATCCCCCTATATTCTTCCATCCATAGGGTAGGCCCGTGCCCCAACAGTGGGGATATAAAGGGCTGGTGATGATGATGATGATTGCAGTTGCAGCCAAGATAAACGGCTTGAAGAAGCACACGAGGTGATATAAATTTTGTGTCACCTAACTAACGAGCGATCGCACATAAGGCTATAGTTCGTTCAAGCTCCTCACCTAATCTTTTTACTTCACTTATGGACCCAAAGAGGGTTGGTCTCAGGCAGGCGGCCAGCTATAAAACCTGAGCCAAAACCTCTTACCATTCATCGATTTATCGACATGGTCCTTCTGGCTCTCATGGCTTGATGACGTCTGACCGATATGAATGGAAGAGGAAACGTATTGCGCCGACCCCAGATAGACTGGGAACAGCGGGCCTACCGCCTAACTCTATTGCTAAAGCAAAAGCTATAGTTTATGACGTCATGCTGTCACTATCAGCAATAGCTTTTGAACTTGTCATTATCAGCAATAGATTTTGATTTTGTATGAATATTACAGAAAATCCGTACCGCCTTAAAATTCAAGATGACTGCTAGCTAAATTGATAGTTGTCAATACTGCAGTGGACAAATCTCTTTCGGGGGAAAGAAAATCTTTTCCTCTCGCTCTAACTCCTACTAAATCCCGAGAGAAAATACTGTCATTTTTTCCACGTCCCGTGCTAGGCCTACTGCTCAGTGCGTCCGTCAACTGTCAATACTTTGCCTCGCAATTTCCTATGTACCGCTAGCAGCTACGTATATTAATAATATTTCGACGTTTTAATTAGGTATTAGAGTAATTTTCAATTTTTTTGAAAATTTGCGTTTTTCCATACAAAGTCAGATATTGTCCACTGAAATTTATAATCAATGCTCAAATTTTGAGTGGCGTTTTTGTATTCGGGGGTAAGTCACAGAGAATCATACTGCTATCGGTTTAAATCAAAATTCATTTCCAACACGCCATTCAAGTGTTTGAAGTACATTAGTATATTAAAGTAAAATGTTGTCGACGTAAATCGAGTACATCTGACAAGACGAGTTTGGTATAATAATATGATTATGAGGAACGGTCGATGTTAGTGGATAGCGTGTTGAACATAACGTTGAGTACCTAGTGAACTCGTATACGAATGACGTATAGCTCAAAATAAATGTGTCATTGTTGACGTCGAAATGCTTATTTTATTACCCTGTAACTGGAATTTCTTGAGATGCGTTGCAAATAACGTAAGTTGTAAAACTAATAATTCCCCTTCCAAATTATTTGGTGCCAATATGAGATATTGCAATACAAAAGTCACAAACGTTATCACATTTTTAAAACAAACTAACTAAATAAAACTAACTGTAAAATTATTTATTCTTATTCAGTTTGGAAAGAAACGATGGGTCCTGGAGTGAAACTACCTTAAATTTTTAATATAACTCAATTTGCTGAGAGAATAAATTCCTTTATTTTTAAAAAGAAACATAACTGCATTCTCAGATTTTTCAAAAAGCTTAGTCGAAGCGGGAATCGAAGCAACTAAAAATTTTTAAAAAAACCCTGGCCATTTAATTTGACTTAAACGTCTTAGAAAGAAAAAATCATTATGATATCTAACATTTATTTTACCTTTTTTTATTTTACTCTCGAATCAAATCAAATCCTTAATTTTTAATTGTTATTTCGAACGAATATCTTGGTAATTTTTATTGATTTTGTTTTGTTTTTCCACCATTTCGTATTAATAATTATTAAAAATTTTGGCGTATTAAGAGCAATTAGTTATAAGAGAAGCATACATTTTAAACTACAATGATAACAATTTAGCTATTCAGTCTTATGGCGAAAGGTATCCGAATAGACACCGTCGAATAGATACCGTCGAGAAAAGTTTTGGCGCGAATAGTGAAAAAGTTAGTAAATGTCGGAGGCTTAAAATAACATTTAGTACGGAGACCACTAGGACATCGTAATCTGCACATTTTCGATATGGAATTTATTAGTTAAATTATTAGCCTCTTGCTAGGTGATATTTTTCTTCCATATTATTTTATGCATATTACCTTAATTCTAATAAAATAAGATTCTCGTAAGAATTCAGAGTATTCGAGAGCAAAAGTAAAACAAACTTCAGATTTCATGTTTTTTTTTAAATTTATAAGACCCCAATTATCATGTTTCTCAGAGAAAAAATATCGTTAACATCGACTGCATCGATTAGTAAAAAAAAAATGGCGAGTGTAATTTTTTTATAATTTTTTGTTGGGTCGATTCCCGGTTCGAGTAAGCTTTTCGAGAAATAAGTGAATGCAGTTATGTTTCTTTTTAAAAATAAAGGAATGTTTTTTCCAGCAAATTGAGCTATTTTAAAGATTTAAGGTACTTTCCCTGCTGGGCCCATGGTTTCTTTCCACACTATATATCAGTAAATCTGTGAGTATTGTCATCTGTCTGTCTGCCACAAACCCACGGCTTCACAATAATATAAAGAAACTTTTTCATTTTATTATGAATTTTCCACGGTTTTTTTTGTTGCCGGGACGTAATTATTTCGCCATGTCAACTCGCTATGCGACACTTAACTTCTATTGTGTCTGTCTCGTTTTTACCTCACAAATGTGACCTGTGAATTGTGACCTGTGCTTTAATTTGCTGAGGAGTTCTACGCGAATATAGCTGTGTAGTTGCCTGTGAAGAGGTCACTTATAAGTTTATAGTGTTGTGTTTCTCTTTTTTTATACATACAAACATAAAACACGCCTATATCCCCGAAGGGATAGGAAGAGGTGAATTATCACCCACGTTACGCCAATTATGTAAGGTCCCATGTATTAGGTGGCGAGCCTAATAGCCTTTTGACCGTTTGACTAATACATGGTTATTATGTAAGTCCATTTAGGTAAGTACAAGTTAGTCGTGTGTCCGTATATTTTTTTTCAAATTTAACAATATTTTGTGCCTTCATTTCTTTGATAAAATAATAAATATCACCCATATTATGTAAAAGTATTTGTCAGTAAATATTCTACGTTAATTACTGCTTGGGAAACCATTAAGTGTGACACAATTTTACATGACATATAATATTTTAGGATATCCATTAATTATAAGACAGAAAATTCAACGTAAAAATCATAAATTTTTTCTAGTAGAGACAAGACCACAAAATTCGATCCTTATTTCAATGCCGTTGGGGGTTCATGATAGATTTAGCACATTTTTAGCTAAAGCCAACTCTATTGTGAACGCTGCAAGTTTTAAACTTGCTTATTAATTCTTTACCGGCTAAATGGTTGCACAAATAACTTATGAGCTAAGGGTTTGAGCAGTAGAAATTCTGACCGCAACATGATCACAAAAATTTTTACGTACTTTAAGTAGAAGTAATTAAATTTAATTATTGGATTAACAATTACGAACAAAATGTTAGCAGTATGATGTGAGAAACTTCTTAAAATGTATTTCCCTGTAAAGGTGTGGTGGTGGTGGATGGAGCCCCATCGGAGGTCCAGAAAGTTTTTAGTGATAATGTCTTTTTAAACCGAATAGATGATCTTGATGCACATAGAACAACAAATCGTTAAATATCCACTTCTAATAGAGCTATACTTTATTCTTATGGATGCGAAAGTACTTTGTGTAACATAGACCCACAGTGTAGTGAAGCGTAGAAATAAAGCCTTGGTCATTTTTTATTTACCACTTTGTCTAGTCGATGCATGTGACTCTGTAACCTCAGCGATTTCGACATTCGATAACCGCCACCCATTGTCTATGGATTACTACGTTTCTTTGTCGGGCTCCACGTATTTCCGTAGCTTATAGGCACTACTCGTATCTATAAGCTACGGAATTATACGTGGCAGAGTTTTTCATTTCAATAATCGCTTTGTGTTTTATCTCGAAAGCTGCATGGCTCAATGCTCATGTTTTGCATAATAACGTTTGGACGAGTTATTATGCAACTTTGATACCATATCAAAATTGCATAATAATTCGTACTATGTACTAGACTGTTAATAATATTATGCATGGTACCTTCCTACTCATATTCTATCTGGTGATATACTGCGTGCTAGTTCACCTCTGCCTACCCCTTCGGGGATATAGGCGTGATTTATGTATGTATGTATGTATGATATACTGCGATTTATGTGCCCGACAGATAGCAATAAGCTCAGCCCATCGCACGGGACTTAACATAATTGACAAAAAGTGGGTGTTAATTCAGATCTTCTTTCCCCTTCGGGTGTAGTTACGCGTGATCTATATGTATATGTCAAATATAAAAATACGACGAGGCCAGCTACGACTATGGATAGCATATTTAATGGATATGTAAGGAAAATGAACCGAAGGAAAGATGGATTGCGGAAAAGTGATACGACCGAAAAACGGGTCGATGGTGTTAGGACGAGGAATATAACAATAGAGGAATGAGAAGCATATTGCACAGACCCCAATTAGTATGGTAACCGGGCTAGACAGTGATGATGATGAATTGTTGTGTGCTTTTGGAGGCCCGCGGAGCATTTAAGCTCGAAGCCCGCTCGATATAGAGGTGTGTCCGCAAACATGGCGGGCTTATTCCATTAAAAGCTACGCGACGATGGCCTTGTGGTGGGAATACACCACGTGTTTCCAAGTAGTAAGTCGGTCACAGAAATAGACGACGAATAATCATCATATTTTTGGTTGACATAATGTTATGGTTATTATGCCGTGTGGTGTCGTCGTACAATTGTCACCACCCCCAATCACGTCCGCAGGTATCGTACATACAAGGTGACTAACGGTTAAGAGTGTGATGAGATAAGATGATGGCCGGCACAGATTCTCTTATACCAACATACTAAGTGCTGTTTACGTGCCAGATAGATGGAAATAGGCTTGCCACCTATTACTCCACCTATATCTTCTTACTATACCTACATGGGATAATCCTAATTGGCGAAACGTTAATTCAACTCTGCCTACCCTTAGAATATATAGATGTGATTTATTTATGTGATGTAAGCTCGTGATGAAATAAACAACAAAGCTTCGTCTTATTAATAAGAAGAGCTTTACACTAAACGATGAGCTCAGAAAACATTGCGTAGCCTACGGCGACGGGCGATGGCAACTTTCATTATGGCGACCTTAATATTGCTGCTATTCACATGTACCTACCGTATCTAAGATGATAGGAACAGTAGATTTTTCTAATACTGTTGCAAACTAAGTCATTGTTTACTCTTACTCACTCACGCATTTCTTTCAACTAAAGCGGTACCCCGATTATGTAAGCCTCCTTTCAATCGCTTTCATCTACCTGTCACCCTCACATTTTGCGATATTGTGTGCGATAGAGTGAGAGTGACAGGTAGACGAAAGCGATTGAAAGAGGCTTACATAATAACCCCGCTGGTCGCTTTAGCCTATAATAATAATAGTATCATTAAATATACACTATTTTTGCACTATGCTTATGAGTAAAACTGATGCATTATGATGTCAATTAAATAATATCTAGAGGCCTCAAGCGTGATAAGTTTCACACCAACAGTGATGCCTAGCCAAACCATGGCTGATAATGATGTGAACTTACTGTCTGAAGATGGTTAGTAATAAGTACAGTATTTTCTGTATGATAAAGCATGACGACTCATTGGATAATATACATGAAAATATTTCTTCGTATACACTTGCTCTAATAGTATACAATGCTCCTACTATAATTCATATTTTTACACGTTATTGTATTAAGTTAACATGTTTACAAGTTTGTTATCAAGGATAAAATGTTTAATATCAATCAGTCTGCCAAAGTATTACACGTTAAATAGCGTTAGTGATGTTTGCTTTCCCAGGTCGATTTGATATAGGTACATTCAAAAACAATTTGTCTTTGTTATTTGAGGTCCTATTGTCCGTTGTAATTGTTAAAGTTATAGTCTACGTTTAGTACCGGTTTTAATGTAAGGAATAAATATAATAGGGTTGAACTGTATAGAAATTCTGATGAGGTATTTAATTTTACAATATAAATTTCTTTAGACATAATATTATGTTTTATTTAATTATTTATGCCTTGCTGCTTGCTATAATTTGGGGAATTTGACAAAAATGCCATATAACTTTAGGCAAGTATAATATGGAACTTTGTTTTCAGAAATTTCAATCTCAGATATTTCAGGAGTTGAAATTCAGGAAGTTTATTTCTTTTGCAGTCATTTATTTAGTATTGATTTTTTTAAGTAAAAAGTTCCTTATACACGGACAGTTTTGCCTACAGTTCTACCTGATCGGATGCAAATCCGTATTGTGTGTGTGTAATCTGGCTTGAAGGAAAGCTCGCGTCAGTCGTTCGGATGGACTGAAGCAATCCGTTCACATCGGCCTGACCGGAAGAACTAAACGGATCGTAGTATGACAAATTACACACATACGATACGGATTTGCATCCGGTCAGGTAGAATTGAAGGCAAAACTGCACGTGTATGAACCCCATAAGAGGAAACATACAGGACAAAGAGAAGAAGATTGAATTTATAAAGTAGAATTAATACTATTGAGCCGTGTAGTGACGGCAGAGCAGAATGCAATTGTCACCACCCCAAATCTCTCCCGCGGGTGTCGGACAAGGCGACTAACTGCCGCACTCAGAGACGTCAAATAACGTTAATGAGTAGTTAACGTCAAAAAATAACAACTCAAAACTAGTCGCTATTCTTGGCGGGTCTATGGTCTTGATTTTCTTTGTCTTTGCTAATTTACCTCTGACTACCCGTTCAAGGATATAGGCGTAATTTATGTAATGTATTATTAGTATTAAGTATTAATGAAATATTCTCGATGGACTGATAGCAATGTTAGCATGTAAGGTCAGGCTCAGGCAATGATTCTAGTAGTGGAAAACAACTGACTTGTTTCTTTATCCAGTGATGACGAAGCTAACCTTGATATACTTATACACGGATACGAAGGCTGTCAGCCCTATGTGCCATTATGGGCGCGGCAGTGTTTGGCTCTGTGTAATAAAGATACCGCAAAAGGGACCTCTCGCTGGTATCAAATATAGCACGCAACTAAAAACATTGTAACTTTGTACAAGATTTCAGCATAACGGATTATTCACACTCCGTACTACAGGATAATAATATGTTCTAAGAGTGTGTGAATAAATGAATATCTCTTAGAACGATAAGATACTTTCGAGATAAGCAGGCTTTTCCAGGATTAAACAGTGTTTTGTTACACATAAAACAAGGAGGAATTTTGTTAGAGAATCCAAACTATTAATATTAATTTATTAAGTTGTTAAAGCTTATTGCATCGAAACTCTTTGTGATCTACTATGCTTATACTTAAATAATGGGTCCAGAAATTATTTATAGAAGATTGTTAACACAAAATAATGCGTAATAGTTACACATATTGTAACTAAGTATAAAGCACTATTAGGTTTTGTATTGTAAGGAGCAATATACCTAATATGACGATAAAGTATCCTTTTCTACGTTATGGCGCATATTTTGAAAGAATATTGTCGTGAGAAACTATTTTTTACAAAGTAAATAACAAAATCCTAAGAGGATTCGTTATAATCTTTTGAGTAGTTGGTGCTCCTTCCCCTTAGAAGTATTAATCCGTAAGGGACCGTTTCTTATATTGAAGGTTGACATTTTTTTTACTAAAGCTTCGACATTGGAGGCAAAGTGTTTTCTCACATCCATTAGTATAATACTAGTAGTACTTACTTGTACACCTATCATATACAATAATAAATTATTCTGTTTTGTTAAATTCTCTAAGCATAAATAGTATTCTTGTATTTTTTTTGTTTCTTTTTAACTCTATGAGTGTGGAGTGTATGAGTAGATTGTCTATATGTGTAATTATGATGGTGCAAATGTGTGTGTATGTTATGGTTGACTGTATGGGAGTGTGCGTATGCTGGTTGAGAATGTCCATACATTATAAGATTCACAATATGCGCACACAATCACACTTACAGAGGTACTCTAGAGATGAGCGTGTATTTTTTAATGTGTGTATAATAAGATTTTGTATGGGTGAGAATATATTTTAATGTTTATGTTTGTTTATATATACACATACTTCTTGTGTACATACATGCATGCACACATGCACACCGAGTAATACATATATACATTTAAAACAAACTTTCATACACACCCGTACCCATTGATAAATATATTCAAATACACACAGAATGAAACATTCTTTTGCATATGAACACACATGCACTCACACATTCATTCAAAAATTGATATAAGGCGTATTTTATCGCACAGCTACTAGATATCCTAAAAATATAATATACTTAAATTCGCCAGCGTCTTAATACATCGATAAATATTCTATACTTATATTTACTGTCTACAGCTAATAAACTATAGTCGCTTAATGCATCTATTCCACTATCACTGGAAGTTGAGTATATTCCGGTCTCCTCTGCCCATTGTAAAACCTGTTACTAATAGTAGTTATGATGAGGAAACGTCCAATAAAACCAGCAAATTTAACAAAATAAGCAAATAAATGGGAACATTCTTCAAACGCTCCATATGCAGAATAACGTTCGTGTAAAATTCCAAGTGGAACTATTAAAATCGATGAGTTGCAAGCATTAATAAGCATTAATTAGTAGGTTATGATTATTTAGAACGTTGTCACTGTGCTGCGTCACTGCACATTTATGTACAGGTTAAGTACCTACTATAAAATCAATTGATAACAGCTTAATGTGACAAGGTCCCAAACGCACCTTTTGGTGCCGGTGACTTGACTCGTTCTTACCTTGAAGCAGATGAACAGCGAAAACGGCATTGTCACAATCACCAAGATCCAGGCCAGCACGACCAGGATCTTGCCGCATGTTTTTGATTCAGAATCGTGGTCTTCATTGGCTAAAAAAACAACGAAATACGTTAAAAATTCGAATTAACAGCTCTCATTGAAAGTTAAGCTTTTGCGCATACAAGTAATTGTCGGATACAAGTTTTGGCGGCTCGACATCTCAACCATCATGCTCAAAGTTTTCCGTTTCGAGTTATCACTGTCCTGTTCCCCGGAACAAAGCGTTGTATACCGTTGGCGGTTATTTACTGACGGCCGCCTTCAGCTACATACATCTGTGCCGTCGAATAGCTATGTGTAGCCATTAACAATTCATCGTGGGAACCGTCAAGGCGTCTGACGCGTTGTGTTCTGTTCCGTGACGACAAGTTTAAATGGAGAAATTACCTGTAGATTCGGCCACCACGACCGTGGTGGAGTCGGAGTAGCGAGCCATGGCGGCTAGTCGGCGCCGAGCGTACGACCGCGCGATGCGCCAGACTGCTTTTCACTGACGGAGAGGCTGCGAGCTCCGGGTGGCGTTATCAGGACTTTCATGAAAGGACGCTTCCCCCCATTTATGTCGACATGCGCTTAAGGGTTTACGTAGATTGCGTTTTCGGCCCTCTGACTTTGATGTATTTGTTGGAACTGTTAGTTGTCCAAGGGCCGGATTTTTAATGCAAAGTTAACTTAACCAATTGTTAAAAATTGTTACTTATGTTTTAATATTAGACTGATATTTAAAATTGAGTAACAATTTTAGTTACTTATGTTACTAATGGTTAAATATCAGTCTGATATTCAAACACTAGTAACAATTTTTAACAATTAGTTGAGTTAACTATGCATCCAAAAACCGGCCCTAAATCCTACCTCTTGCCGCTAGTATAGTTTTTTTTTAAATAAATATATATATATATTTTTTTAAATAAATATTTTTACACTCACACCTATCATCTAGCCCAAAGTAAGTAGCCTAAGCACTTGTGTTATGGATACTAGATGACGGACATATTTTTAATATAATTATGTATATAAATGTTGAAAATATACTACATAAACATATACACAACCATGACTCGGGAACAAACATTTGTGGTCATCACAAAGTTTGCCCCTACCAGGATTCGAACCCGGGACCTCTTGGCCAATACCCAGCAATCTGAGCATTCGACCAAGGCGGCCGTCAATAGTTGGATGAGAAAATTTTTATTGGAAACAATTTCTGCAGTGTAATTTTAAGTAGATATTTATTACATGATTAACTGCCGCACTCAGAGACGTCAAATAACGTCAATGAGTACTTAACGTCAAGAAATGACAATTCAAAACTAGTCGCTATTCTTGCCGGGTCTATGGTCTAGACTTGAATGAAATTTTTTGACATTAAATACTCATTAAATTTAATTGATGTCTCTGAGTGCGGCAGTAAATGTTAAAAATGTAATGATTAGTGGAAATAGTGTGTTTGATTTTTTTTGAAACAATAACAAGCAGTGTACAAAGTTATTTAAAGTAATCGTGTAGTGACTGATTGCAGGTTTCAGCCATGTTTCCAAAAATGTTTTTAGTTTTTCTGTTAATATGCATAAATGTATCAAATATGTTGTAGTAAAATGCAATTTTATGCAAAAATGCAAATATGTTTTATAAAATGCAACTTTATTTCTAGCTATATTTTAACCACATTTTTTAATATTTTTACCTGCGAAGCTGACAACATAGTGTGACCTTACTTTCCTTACCACACCACTTATAGATTCTAGGACATTTTCAAAGTATAGGTAGCATGAATGAAGTTATTTTATATTAGACCTTATTTTGAGGTAACAAGAGCGTAAGTCGAGAGCGATTACGGCAAGAATGCAACCAGCTACACTTAAGTCGAACTATGTACAATACTATGCATATTGTGCTGGGGATAAGACGTGACTGTACATTTATTACCTCTTGCAAACCGCTAATCGCTTTGTTGGGGTAAATAAGAATGATAATACGACAGTCCACAACACTATAAGGCACAACCACTCCTAATGATAATTCTCGTAATACAATATACAAACGCGTTACATAATTAATTCCTAAATTTCATAACGGAATGTTCATTATGTAATATTATGGTCTTTAAAGCAAAACTAGTGCATAATAATTGTTACAATGACTGCTATATTACTCAGATGGCATTGGGTGCAAACATTTCAGTAATATACTTTATGTATTATGAGTAATAAGTTCTGCGCATGACGGTAAGTAAGGAAACATACTTTACAATTTATTTTGTACGTTGCTTAAGATCTAGAGCTTTCACTTAAGTTACTGTAGACTATACTATTTTCTAATTCAAATAATTCCAGAACATATTTTGCCTGCACAGACCGGTGAGTCAGAAAAAATATTACACCCTTTCAACATGAAATCCTATGTGACATACCTACATTTTTTTAATCAATAAAACAACAACGTTGACGGCATACACTTGGTCAATAGTTACGTATCTAGAGAGCTTTACGGGATAACGCGGCCTTTATTATTAAAACTTTTTACTTAAAATATATTTTCGTTGTTTATTTCATTGTGCGTTACTAAATTATTTTAAACTTTTGGAACGTTCACCTTATCGAAAATATTGCGAGTGAACAATAGTTATTTGTTGTACATGAGTGCAAAGTTGTTTTTTAACCGCGTGCTCAATTTTGATGACCGAGCTAGCGAAGGATTCTAAATATTTTCTTCAAAAATTAGAATCCTGAGCGATAGCGAGGGAATCAAAAGGGCACAAGGTGAAAAATCTTTGCACTCGAGTGCAACATGTAACTTTTCATCCCCCCCAACGAGGAAATTGCAAAATACAAAAAAAAAAATGCAATCACAACAGTTTCTGTTTTCACCCAAAAACTTCCACAACACCCTTCCATTAAGCGAAACACACTCTCAACACCCACCCAGAAACACCCACAACATTCACACCCGTAATACACACCCAAAAAACACCCATTCACCCAGAAACACCCACAAAACACCCATTCACCCAGAAAAACCCACAAAACACCCATTCACCCAGAAACACCCATAAAACACCCATTTACCCAGAAACACCCAAAAAACACCCATTCACCCAGAAACACCCATTCACTCAGAAACACCCACAAAACACCCATTCACCCAGAAACACCCACAAAACACCCATTCACCGAGAAACACCCACAAAACACCGATTAACCCAGAAACACCCAAAAAACACCCATTCACGCAGAAACACCTACAATTCTCAATGGATGGGTATCCATTCAGACACACCCACAAAAACCCATTCACCCAGACACACCCACAAAACACTTATTCACCTAGACACACCCTCAAAACACCCATTCACCCAGACACACCTCCAACAGCCACCCATCCACCCAGCCACACCCGCAACATTCATCCAGACACACCTGTAAGTACCTAATAAAAATTACTCCAAGACGGTCAATCAGCTTGAGTCAAGCACGTTGATTTTCTGTATGTTTTTGTTCCGTTGCTAGCGTAAATAAATCAAACAGACCTAAAAAGCTTTTAAGTGCTTGTTTCAAGCATCAAGCAAGCGTTGTAGACGATCAAAATGTTTAAAGCAAGATTGACGCCAAGCTGATTGACCGTCACGGAACTCCTAGGTTTTAACAAATTTATGACGTGAAAAGATTTTTTTTTTAATTCTCCCTATATTTTAGGGAAGGCGAAGGGTCGAGCCCATACAGCCAAGTCTTTAGTGTATATTTTATCTGTAGTCTTATGAAATAATGAGTGGGTGAAAAGTATGAGTGAAATGAATTTTACGTTAAAATATGGGTGCCACATATTTTAACGCATCTAGGGAGTGCTTGGCGCGAATTGAATGGTAACACAGTTAATGATGGTGCTTGATGAAATGGATAAAACCACTTTTTATAGTGATCTTCACCACAACATCAAACACATCATGAGACTTATTTTCGATGATTCTGCATAATTGCACATCAACACGGATGCTTGTGCATCAAAATAACAACACTTTCACACAACTCTGTAACAATTTTTGAATTAGTGAAAATAAATCTGACTGACACCACGAAACGCGCCAAACACTCCTCGACGTGAAAAGAAAATGGCGCGCGCAAAGCAAATTACAAAAAAAGTACACCAAGAAGGTTCCGAGTCTGAGTTTTTAACAAATTACAATAGGTTGCATGACAATTTCGGCACCATGGAGGTAGAAATAAATATGTATAATGATGTTTTGAATTCACAAACTCATTGCACACGATGTTCTAAATTCAAATTTACTTTAACCTCTAGAGGATAAAAACGGCTTTTGCACTCAGATATCGAAGAGCAAAAACGCCTTTTCCGAGATGGTGGGATGAAAAAAAGTTTATTTATTTATTAGATAGGTATTTATTTATTTGAGCTTTCATTAGCACATAGACATAGTAGAAGCATTGTTATTTACATGGAGGTAGCTCATTTGATATACGGGAGACATCACCAGCCCTTTAATGTTGCCCACTGTTGGGGCACGGGCCTTCCCTATAGATGAAAGAATATAGGGAGATTGGGCCATAGCCCACCTCGCTGGCCCAGTGCGGTAGGGTGACTATTAACGACTGCAGGTACAGCTGAGACCAACGGCTTAACAGCGTGCCTTCCGAAGCACGGAGGAACTCGAGATAATAAATTTTTGGTCACCCATCTAATGACCGGCCTTAGCGAACATTGCTTGGTTAACGCACCTCGGGAGACACGAGTCATAAACTACTTAGAAACATTGTTAGTTTTAAATTTATGACAATAAGGGCCTATTTCACAATCGACAAGTAAGTTCTAAGTAGCTTACTTCGCAGATCATTTGACAGTTGTAATATGAAATGTATGTCAATTGAACTGCAAAGTAAGCCACTTCGAACTTACTTGTCGATTGTGAAATAGGCCCTAAGACTTATTGTTAACGAAGAAAGATGTAAGTATACGAAGATTGAGTTTTCTAATGTTACAAGATCAATGTAGAAATGTAAGGAAAAGGTGTGGTTTGAAAGAAGACGTGGTATTTATTGAAAAAGTATTTAGGTACTTGTATATTGCCACAAGGAAAAAATACATATGAAATGATATTGATAAAATTCTATTTATGTCTGGAGCGGATGGAGAATGGAAATAGTCGTAGAAAGGCCTAGACGGATAATTGAGAGTCAAACCGGAAGGCGGCACTAACGGGCATGTATGAGAATATTGATGAGATAAGATAAAGCGAAAGAATTGTGTACAGATTCTACGGATCGTAGCAAGTGGAAATAAGCAATTTCCCTATGCGGGATAGGCATGATAATATTTATGCGTGTTTTCCTTCATTATTAAGGGAATGACCATAACTGAACTTAACTCAATAAAGACTAGTGTATGTAATATATTTCAATTATAGTTTATTAAAAGAAACTGCCTTATGTTCTTACAGTTCTTACAACAGCATACAATTCCTCTACTTTTTACATACAGAAAGGTGTGTTAAAATATTTGTAGGTGTAAATATTTTTTAAAAGTTGCAGTATTCGTCTAGGTCACGGAAAAATTGTCCTTATAGTTGTTCCTTTAATGGTATGGTCGGTGACAGTAGAGACCTTAAGCTTCAAGTGCAAGCCAACGTAATTACGCATAGATATAAAATAAAATTTAGGAGTTAGTGAACGCTACCGAGTTCTAATTTTTAGTATTACCCTGCTCTAAGCTCGCATGGTTGGATTGCTTTAATCCCTTACGAGAATATCTTCTTCTCCCTGCCCTGTTCCAGTCTATCTGGGGTCGGCGCAGTATGTTCCCTCTTCCATTCATATCGGTCAGACGTCATCCAGCCATCCACTCCCATTTGATTCATATCACCCATCACACCGTAAAGGTACTAGTGATGAATGAATGTATAGAAAAGAGACGGAACGGAACGGACCATGTCCAGAGACCGATCAACGGAGAGAGTGATTTGGCACAGATATATCAATATGATTGGTATGACAACGTTCCAATCCATACATGCTCAAGGTTTTGGCTTAGGTTTTACAGCCCGCGCGCTCTTTGGGTAAGAAAGTAATATAACAATATAAATAAATTTCTTCCGCCGGAAGCCCCAACTCCTGTAGGATTCGTTTTTACTGCAGGCTTTTAATTATTCCATGCTAGTTGTATTCGTTGCTTTGACAAGAAGTGTGAATGTGTTTTAGGATAATACTATTAGCAGGAGTGTTTGTGAAAATTCACAAAAAATTATAAAATTATATTATTCGCGGATGATGCAACACTCCTGGTTACAGGTGATCCAAAAAACATCGACGGGTTACATAGGAAAATCACAAGTTGTTTAAAAAATATAGTGGCTTACTTAAGTAGTTTAAATCTTACATTAAACTTTGAAAAAACAAAAGTAATGCAGTTTCGGCCGTATCAGAGGATAGGACTAACTATTCAGTTGTCATACCAAGGACAAAGCATAGAGATGGTGGACAAGTTCTCATTACTAGGCATCACAATGGACACAACTCTTTCTTGGAAACAACACGTAGAAGTAGTCGGGAACAGATTAAGTAGCTTCTCATATGCGCTGCGAGAGCTCCGCAAATCCACAAACGAGGAGTGCGCCCTTATCGCGTACCATAGCCACGCAGCCGCTTGGATTAGATACGGAATTATTTTTTGGGGCAACTGTACTGATGTCAGCGTAGTTTCAGTTTTGCAGAAAAGATGTCTGAGAATAATAACATTAACTGCACCCAGAGAATCGTGTAGGACACTCTTTGCAAAATACAAAATACTTACTGTAACTTGCGTCTATATTTTTGAATTATGTCGCTTTATGCGCAAAAATATGAAGTATTTTGAACGTATTGGCGACAAATCGAGACGTTTTGTTTCACGCCGCAACAATGACTTGGTCCTGCCTACCCCTCATTTAGAAATATATAAAAATGGTCCACATTATATGGCAATAAAAATTTATAACCATTTACCAACCACATTTAAGGCCCTCCAAAATAATCAATTTGAAAATGAGTTAAAGAAGCTGCTCCTATTAAAATGTTATTATAGTGTAAAAGAGTATTTCAATGACAAATTATAATTTAAAAATGACCTAAATAACTTATCTGTAATAATAATAATAATAAATCTAAATCGTTAATTTCTAAATATAATTATTATTATTGACTTTAATGTGATATCAGACTTTATTAATTTGTAATTGATATTTCCAAGGTTGACATTTTAAAATAATTTACTATGGATGTGACACATTAATTGTAAAATAGAATTTGTTTATTGTATGTTCATTAATTTAATTTTAAATGTTTGACATAGGATTATGACATTGTTTTTTTTTTTTACTATTACTTTATTTACTTTTGACATTTTATTGGAAAAATTCACAATGCCTTGAAAAGGTAAATTTGTACAACTTATTTATAAGATCTTACCTACTGTATGCTGTACCATATTGTGCAAATTATAATAGTGAATAAATGAATATGAATATGAATATGAAATTATGTTGAGCAGGACGCGTTTTTTTACCTAAGTTTAATATTCTATTATTATACCTACGGTCGCAAAATAGGACTTGTATATTTTTAATGAAACAACAGGAACTATCGCTTTCAAACAGACATAGTGGACATGGAACTTGAAAGCCCGAATGCTTTACTTGAGCCTTTGATGCCTTCTATGTTATAACAGTAATTGAATTTGTCATTATTTTACACTAATGGGGGCACATTAATAAATCTATCTCTCATTCCTACATTAAGCTTAAGAAACTTACGTGCCTCTATTTGAAACATCGAAATATTCTAATTCGATACTTGCCGATACAGAGTGCTTGGCAAGACGTTCAATGTGAATGATGTTTTAAGTGGACAAAATGTAAACAGACATCGTAATTTATATATTTATAGTATTTAATAGAAAAATAACAGAAAAATTGTGTTTGGTTGAACGGAATACCTACCTGGTAGATACGAGTATCGTTATAAGGTTAATAAGTATAGATATAAGTATATAAGTGTACATGCAAGAACAAACGATTTTTTAAAGCTAGACAGGGAAGCTCTTACCCTTCATCTCACCTGATGGTAAGTAACGATAAGGGCCGAAGATGAAATAGAGCTTTAACCCTCAACCACAGGGGGACTAGCTTTTTTATCACAAATTGTCGGAACACAATAGTGTTGTTAACATTATAAATATGGCGACAGATTTTAATAATATGGTAGTAGCCAGACGGACTTGAAAGAACTCTACCGCCCTACCACCAACTAAACCGAGTATAAATTTGTACCCCTCTGGGGATCGAACCCGGGACCTCTGGGTCCTAATTCCGGTGGGTGAACCACTAGATCACGGAGGCGGTTATTTTATAGCGAGTGAAAAAGACTAGAGATGAAACGGATATCAGTTTAGTCGGATTCCGGATATTCGGCCAACCTTGTAGCCGGATAGCCGGATATTCGGCCGCCAAATATCTATTGTATATCGATGCCTGCAAGGAACAACATTGTAACTCATTTATTGTCCGTTTTTAGTTACAATCATATTCTGGCTATACAAAAAAATATTTTTTTTTTTGCACTCACTACTGCGCCTTAAGCACTTTACATATAGATTTTAAAAACTGTAAAAACATTACACGCGTCAACTACATTTCATAAAATGGTAAATTGAGTTACACACCACCATTCATCATTATTTAAGGAAGCCATTATACATTTTACATTGTATCTAAAGATACAATTTTATTTTCGGAAAAACTTTCTCATTCAAATATTCACTACACATTTTACGATTGTATGTCTGAGTTACAACATAATCGTATAAAATCTTATATTATATGTAGTGATGTGCCATTGTAACTCACAAAAAGTCAATTATATACAATATAATATATATATATAACATATATATATAACAGTATAACCTTATGAATGTATGGCTATTCCCTTGTTGACTCAATTTTTCAAGATTGTTTGGCAATAAGACTTAAGCGAAATCCGCGAGATTTTTTTAAAACTTTGCGGCGCTCTCCTGTAAAGTTACTAAAAATGAGTTACGATGTTCTTCCTTGCAGGGGCCATACCACCAAATCTTAACGCGACTCAATTCCCATTGTTAAAGTGAGACAACGCTACAACCCGAGTAGAGCGGCATCCCGTTTTGTCACTCGCGTTTGGATCGCACTAATACTTCGTGGTACGGCCACAGGTGTCGATATTATCTATTGTAGTGAAACTGTATCAGCAATAGCGCCCTGATTTTTGTGCATTCTATGAATATTAGAGATGATTTCGTAGATACGACAACTTTAGGTACTCCAACTGAAATGTCTATTAAGTTAGTTGCCGAACTTATTCAGCACAGAAAATCCTCCGGAGAGTTAATCAAAGTTTGGTACTTGGAACTTTAGGCGATTGGTTGGCGATGACAGATAAAAATCTGGGCGTACCATGGTACCATGAAGTATTAGTGCGATCCAAACGCGGGTGACAATACGGGACGCCGCTCTACTCGGCGTACCGCGTTGTCTAACTTTAATAACGGAAATTGAGTTGCGTTTAGAGTTGGTGGTAAGGCCTGCTCTGAGCGAGATTGAAAATTGTCAGTACAAATGAATTTTCGGTATGTGGAAACTGATGTAATTTTATGTCTAGTGTCATTATTAAAAGAACGTTAGGATAAATCAAGGAGGAATCAATTTTGAGGACCCATTCCTCAAAATTGATTTATCCTTGATTCAGTAGGGTTCTTCTTATGTGGTAAAAACAGTAATAGCAATGTACTGCGCCTTTGGGCCCGATAAATGGCAATAGGCTCGCAACTTATTACATGGGACCTAACATAATTGGCGAAACGTGGGTGCTAGTTTACCTCTGCCTAGCCCTTCGGGGATATAGGCGTGATCTATGCATGTATGTATGTCCGAACGGATTAAATACATCGACGGATAAAAGGACAAAAACTAAGGTTTACAGGAAAGTGAAATGAAAGTTTAAATCGCTCTAGCAAAAAAAAAGTTTAAGTTATAAATATTATTGTTCGCGTTATGTTTTTTTTATATTGAGAAAGTTTTTAATGTCTTTTTACACATATTCTATTTATGTACATATTCTTTAAAAAACTGACAGAAGCCATGTCAGACAAATCTAAGATAACCATAGAGAACAATAATACTACGGATATAGAGAGCCCGCTCGCCGATTTTTTTTGTTAACCGCTAATGTCAATTCATTTCACACTAGCTCTATCTACAAATTCCATCCGACTTTTGAGTGGGTGTCAATGTGTGCGTGTGCTTATACGTATTTACCCACTCATTAACGTGTTCATTTAATTTAATATTACGTATTAGTTTATTGCAAGATCCTTATAAATCGGTAACTGTTAGAATTTTAAACAGTTACGGACAATAAGGAGTTACATTAAACATCAATACAATATAAACATTGACATTGCTTACAAATACGCAATATTAAACTAAATAAACACATGTACCTAACTATTTATATTCATCCTAAAATAAACGCTTTCCAACATGGGTTCATATCATAAAATAAAAATCAAATGTATTTGTTACATTTTATATTGTAAATGGTAAAATATACATAAATAATAAAAAATATGGACATATGCCATGAAAGTAATTAGGTCAGATAAATGAAAAGTAAAAGATGGAAATAACAAAATTCAATTAAATGAGACAAAGGTTTCTGTAAAAAAAATATAAGAACAATCGAAGGGGTTCAAAAATTATTAAGGACATTAGGTTAGGGATATTACTTTTAAACCCAAACATATGGGTTTGATGCAATGTTCACAAGAAATATAAACAAGGACCCACTAAAAAACTTTTTCATATTTCTCTCGCCATAACACTATAAGAAGTTATGGCGAGAGAAATACGGCACCTAATACAATATCGTTTAAAGGTGTCTATAAGTCTTTACTACTTAATAATTTTAACTCGCCCCATTCCCTTCACGCAAACTACGATATACTTTTTGTATTACCCCGACAAAGAGGTACCTCAAAGTCCTCGTGGTTCAAACACAGAGGAAATTGTGGTGTCTTTCAATCAATTAGATTCTGATGTAGTTAATGCAGGTCAGGGTAATTATGTCAGTTGGTGGGTCCTAGGAAAATATATGAAAAAGAGTAAAGGAAAATATCATGTCTTAAAAATGTGGAAAAATTAAATTAAATTTATTCCTATTTTGATTCTATTGTGTTGTGGTTAGGAAAAGTGCATAAAATTATAGTCTTGATTCGGAGATCGAACCCGCGTACTCTGCGATCCGGGCCGGTGCCGAGTGGTACAGGTATACATATAATTTTTCGAACTTGTAATCACAATATTCTTTATTGTATTAAATTAATTCCCTTTTAATTGTATAAAACACAAAAATGAATTAAAAACCTACTTTGAAAACACAACTATAAACATTTTGATTTACAACTGGTGACAAGCAATTAATTTGTGTTAATTTAATGAACAAAATATTTTAACTCATTTTTGCAGTACAGGACAAGGGTCACAATAGCGTTATAGTAATTTAGTAGTATATCAGTAAATACATAGTTCGGTGATTATCACTTTCATATGCTTAAAATAAGTTAGCGTATAGTCCTACAGATAATCTTGATTCACAAAGCTGTGAGTTTTTTTTGCGCGATCTGGTGATTTCTGCTTGCAAAGTTTTAATCTGTCTTCGGAAAGTATGCAGCAAAAGCGACGACAATTGTTGTTGACGTGTTGTCTCTGCAAAAAAAAAATATTCCTATGAATTTACGCACTTGATGATAAAAAAAACATTGGAGCTATTCTTATTCTTGGACGAGTATGCTTATTAAATGCAGTAATATATCTAATCAAATTTTGATGTGTTGGTGTGAATCATTACCGGCGGGTCCCTATATTCTATCTATAGTTAAAAGTAAGCTTACTAAAGTTTAGCTGCCTGGCATTTTTTTGTTATATTCCAATAAATAACAGAAGTTGCTAAGCAACTAAGCCATAGTACGTCTATTTTCAACTGTAGATAGAATATTGAGACACGCCGTACGTTAGTTAATAATTATTTTACTGTTTATTACACACGAGTAGGAGCATAGCATTATTATTATTAGGAGTAAAGCATTTTACGCGAAAGCCAAGTCGTTCTTAATGTTTAAACAATCAAAAGACACCCCCCATACTAAGTAAAATAACCATATTGATAAACTATATGTTTGATTTCCAGATTAATAATATGTACCTGTTTACATTACCCAGAAGTAAGAGGTTGACTTTGTTAAGGCATAAGCTTAATACTTCTTCTATTGGAACTTTTTCCATAATATCTGAAATAAATGTATTAATGTATAAATCATAAATGGGTGCTTGGCAAATTGAATTGGGTCCGTCATGCAGGTTTTGACAAAACTATTTTAATACAAATCACAGACAGTAACAACAATATTTGTGTGAAGTAGAGGTCACATAGGATAGGACATACAGCGTTTTACTTTACCTATTATGTAATGCAGTGCAGTAGAAGGTTGAACAGATCCAGGTATTTCAGAAATGTCTCTTGATGAAACATTAACCTTAGAATCTGAAATAATTCAATATTATATTATTGTTCTTAGGGCCTGTTTCACAATCGACAAGTTAGTTCGAAGTAGCTTACTTCGCAGATCATTTGATAGTTGTAATATTGAATATATGTCAATTGAACTGCAAAGTAAGCTACTTCGAACTTACTTGTCGATTGTGAAACAGGCCCTTAGTCTTAAAATGAATGAATTTTATTTATTAACAAAAGTTGCTAGAAACTCTTACTTCTATCAAGATGTAGTGAAGTTATTATCACTTAAGAACTTCTTTCTATAAAATTCATAATCAGCATCACTCTCCAATTTCCTCCAACCTCGTGTACCCAAGCCTTGAAACCTTGTGTTGTGGGTACTTCTTTGCATTAGGTAACTGATGGTATGAGGTTCCTAAAAAAAAGTATTTTGAATGTGCTATTTCATAATCAAAAATTTTTTGTGAAAGGTAATGAAGTTTAAGATCAAAATTATATGATGAGTTGGATAAAGGTAGACTGTAATTTGCGATTAAGAATTTTAGATGTCAGGGTCTTGTTTGGACTATCTTAGTGGACTATTGCCTAAACTGTTGTTGGTGTTGGCTCATAATTGACGATTTAATGATAAAGATACTTACTAAAATCCATTGGACATCCCAGTACTCAACGTACGCAATTTTCGAAAAATGTGTTCACTTCACAGGGGAGGAGTAAAACTCAATTCGACGCAATCAGCTCAACACTTTCACGAAACATTAAACTAAAACTGGGAAACGATACGAAAACTCACGAAGTACAATTAATTTTAAAGTTTTGAACTGGATAAACAACTGACAATTTTGGGCTGTCATTCATACACACCACAGACAGAACAATCGAGAAGTTCGAGAACCATGAAGGTTCTGTCTAAAGAGCATAGTATACCCGTAGTCTAGTATCCTCTTTGGACAGGACAGAACACATAATATACCTTCGTGGTTCTCGACCTTCTCGATTCGTGGCGCCATCTAGTTAAAAAAATGTTACTTAATTTGTGATCAAGCTCGGAAATTTTATGTAGATGTCGTATTTTACAAAAAATATCCGTAAAATATTCTTAGTTCTAAGTGTCCACCCCCTGAAGATAACTGTTTATACGTAGGAAGAAATAATGGAATGTTTTATAACAAAATGCTAGTAAAACTTTTATAATAACGTAGAATAAAATTATCTTTACAATGATACCTCAAACATCACCAGATATCTAGTAGAAATAATAAATTAATAAAGACATATCTCTTTATAACGTTACGTTTGACAAGACCGCTTTTGCACCGAGTGGCGCGCATTTTAAAACACAGTTCAATAGGACAAGTATTAGATATCCGTATCTACGCCACCAATTCCACAAAATATTGTGCTTGTTCTCTCATAGGGTTTGTATATCTAATAAAATATATACACTTTAAAAAAAATCTTATATTGGTATGAGCGTATGGACAATCTAAAGCCATAAGTATATACATACATACATAAATCACGCCTATATCCCCGAAGGGGTAGGCAGAGGTGAACTAGCACCTACGTTTCGCCAGTTATGTTAGGTCCCATGTAATAGGTGGCGAGCCTATTGCCATTTATCGGGCACAAAAGTCGCAGTAGGTATATAGCTAGATGGTATAAGAGGAACGCTGCTGCCCATTCCTCATCACTGATTTATCCTTAGTCGCCTTGTACGACACCCACGGGAGAGATTTGGGGTGGTGACAATTGTATTCTACTCTGCCGGCTTAAAGCCATAAGTGTAATAAAAAAAATTACCATTTTCGACATGTCCTTTTATACGTAGGGACCGTCGACATACATAAATCACGCCTATATCCCCAAAGGGGTAGGCTAAGATGAATTAAACACCCACTTTACGCCAATTAAGTTAGGTCCCATGTATTAGGTGGCAAGCCTATTGCCACCTATCGGGCACAAAATTTCGCAGTATATTGCTTATGGTATGAGGAATGCTGCTGCCTGTTACTCATCGCTGTCTTTACCCTTTACGGAATAAGCCTGATGAAATTTTAGAAACAAAGTTAGTACTGGCTCCTGGGCCACAGGCCTTCCCTTATAGACGGAAAAATACCGAGACAATGTATTATAGCCCACCACGATAGTACAGTGTGGCATAGGGTATTAACGACCGTAGATGCAGCTGGTCACCCATCCAATGGCAAGCCTCAGCGGACATTGCTTAGATTACGTAATCACATACCGGGCGCGCAAACTCCACAATCGAGCTCCTAGTATTGGAGAGTGTCTTAATTCTTAAGCTGGGTTTCCACGGCGCGTGATTCTGCGGACGCAGGACTGACGGTTCCTATAATAAAATCGTAATAATCTCATCACCCGCTCTGTAATGTCCCCGCTGGCACAGCCCTATTAATGAAAATAATAATATAGGGTACCTAATTATTTTAACTTTGTTTGTGGAATCTAATATAATATTATCCAGTGTTTATTTTTTCCACAGAGTGTTTTTGTTGTCCCGTAGGGACGCGAAAAGCATTTCTGCGTCGTTGGCGAAAAGAGAAGCTTTTACTCTGAGCCACGTGTGCGCTCTGGGACCGCATTTCAGTAGCACTTTGTTGCAACTTGTATTTATAATGAGTTCGTCCGGTAACTTTGTAAGCGTGATTCAGGCCTTGCTGAACTAGATCTACCTTGTTTCTCTATTTATTAGGTTCAATTTATATCATTTAGACTACACTACTTTTTAGCTGTGAAACTTTTTGCATAGATTTCGGTATCGACTACGCGGTACTTGTTTATATTTCCCTAAGAGACTTGAGACGTTTAAATTTATTTTAAAAATTCAAACATCTTCTAAAACATCTTCTAAAGAGGACGTCATTCGTGTCCTCAGTTTACTTTTTAAGAAGAAATTCTCCTTGGGTTATCATTTCAAGTATATAACTATAAAACCTCATTGCCTGCGAAGAAAACAGAATGGCTGACTCTTTATGTCTGACGGAATGACGTACCATGACGCGTGACACAATGATGTATTATCACGCTTGACGTAATGATGTATCATGACGCGTGCGTGATGTAATAACGATATCAATATGTCTAGAGAGAAGATAATTATTATATCTACACTTCCAAGCTTTTAGGGAACCCTAAAACCATGCACTGTAGCGTGCTATCGGTGAGACCTAATATCCTAAGGGACTCTGAATAATTTTTGCATGACGTAATTTAAAATATCATTAGCTAATGATATTATGCATTCTATGATTAGCTAATGACTAGTTAGCGACACACCTTCAGGTAAACATAGCTGTAACTTTGTGCCCGGAATTTCTATTTGTAACAGGTATTTAAGTTACAGTCAAAATTCTCAGCCGGTTTAAACCACTTTTGACCGGTTTAGAAGAATCAGTCAAAATTGGTTTTGATTTTTGAATAGTTTGACATATACTGTATGTTACCGCAATGTGTATAATTCAGATATTCTATACAATACCCAGGCAATGTATGGGTATCTTGGCAATGTATGAAATATTATGAACTTAATATTGTCTATTACAAACTGAACCTAGGTAATGAATACAACTCCTAGGGATTGTATAGACTACCTGCTGTTCCCCTGGCAATGAGTAAAATAAATAGATCTTGGTCTATATTTTGCGGGGAAATGATGAAAATGATGAAAGTAGAGATTTAACGAAAACCCCAAGGAATGTGATTAAATACCTTCAGTTGTTTATATAACTATTAGATTCTATATAAGCGCAACTTACTGTTCGTTGGCTCATATACAAACCTAACCTGACCAATCTACTATGTCATGTCGGTAAATAGTAAGATTAACAACAATTTAATACTTTTTTTGCACGCATAAACCGTCATTGCTCTCATGTTTTACATACATTACCGGCTGCACATTCGGTATTGTATAGAATACCTAGGGAAAGTATAAAATAAATAATATTTCATACATTACTTACACGTTTTAGGTATTTTATACATTACCTAGGTATTGTATAGAATACCAGGCTATACACATTGCCGGTGACATATACACAATTACTTACATACCTAAATCACGATTATATATCCACGAAGGGGTAGGCAGAGGTGAATCAACACCCACGTTTCGCCAATTAGGATAGCCCATGTAATAGGTGGCGTGCCTATTGCCATGTATTGGGTACGTAAATTGCAGTATATTTCTAGGTGGTATAAGAGGAATGCTGTTGTCCGTTACTCATCGCTATCCTTTACCCTTAGTCGCCTTGTACGACGCCCACGAGAGAGGTGAGGCTGCCATCACCACACGACTTTGGCTTTAAGAGTTTTCACTATCAACAACATCGTCAACAGCCCTTTAATGTCCCCCCTGCGGGAGCACGGGCCTTCCATATGGATGGAAGCATATAGGGAGATTTGGCAGTAACCACCACACTGCCCCAGTGCGGGTTGGTGCGTATTAACGACTACAGATTAAGCTGGGACCAACGGCTTAACGTGCCTGCCGAAGCACGGAGGAGCTCGACATAATAATTCTTTGGTCACCCCATCCCATGACCGGCCTTAGCGTCCATTGCTTAGTTTACGCATTCGCAGGCTAGGAGCGCTATGCCACTGCGCTAGCGAGCTCCTCCTTACGAGTTTTGACTATACACGGGGTATAACATATACACGGGCGGGATATGATAATATTATGGCTTATTCAGAGTAATATGGAAAATAACGTGACGGCTTCGTTGTTGGCGTTCACCTTGTAATTAATTGAGTTACTACTCTTTAGTTATCTAATTAGGGATGAGTATCGCTTGCTCCATAGAATAGTACTAGATGAAAGCTTAGGAAATACTACGCGGTATTTCGTTTGATGTGTCTTAACTCTTAAAATGGGACGAGTTCAGCCGAACTTTAGTTGCCTTAGTACCCTGATGTGCCAGTGTTGCAATTTATTGACATATTACTATAAGAGGGTAGATTCGTTAAACAATAAATACACCAGTACAATATTAAAACTCTCTTAATTTTAAAACTCAGTCTTATATCTAAGGGCAATTGGAGCATAATTTAAATAACGTTATTTGTACAGGGTTGTTGCACGTAGTTTAGACAAAATCCTCTGTTATCGATGTCGATTGGAGCCTCTACGTTATCTGCGTGGAACCACAGTCTGAAAGGTTTCACAGTACCTGTAGACAAACGAAATAAATTTTAAATATTATTACATACTAGCTATGCTCAGCTCAGCTCAGCATCCCATGTAACAGAGGTCGACCCTATTTCCATACATAGACACAAAACTGCGCATCGCAAGAACTTGCATCCCATCACGCATCCCATCAATTTCATTCTTATTTGGTGCGCCACCTTGCCGCCAGAAATCTGTTCGCAGCAATTTACGTTGTAGTTTTCTGCGTTATGGCATCAGTTATGTGTACGGGCACATAAGGCACGTTAATTGCAATAGGTACTTTTATATTATAGGTATAATTTATAGAATGCTTATTTATTATTTATATTAAGGAATATTAAACTTAAACTTAAATCGCCCTATGTGGCCTCATATGTCCCCCGCGGCAAAGAAAGGCATGGTGCCAATTGATTTTAGGACTGGCATCACCACAGGAATAAATAATAGTTAAATAGGTTTCCAATTATGTGAAAATTATAAAAGCAGGCGCGGCAAACATTTTGGTGTGGTGACTGAGAAGAGAGCAGTATGAATTGCCTCTCAGAAGTGCCAAAAAATTCGTAAAGACATTTCCATTTACGCAGTCGATTAGTGTTGATGTGTTTTACAGATCACACGACCGTATTAGGCAATTCTGTTATCTCACTGGTGCACGCACAGCACACGCCACATTTGTGCACGTGATTTTGCCTACTCAGTTGTACTAATATCATAAATGTTTGCTTGAGAAAGTTCCGTCTTAGAAAGAAACTGAAACTGCCTTTAGCGTGCTGATGTTTCATGTCCTGGATTGACATTGCTGATATATTTAGTGGTGATCTACGGTAACTGAACGGTAAATACAGCATAATAATATATTTAATTGTTGTTTTTACAATATGCTGTCCACACTATTGGACCCGGCACCCGCGCGGTGTATCCACGGAATACTGAGAGTTTTCGTGTATAATCATGTTTCTAAAATATTAGATAATTTTGTTTTATGCATTGCAAAAAGGAACGTTTTTAAATAATTTGTATTATATTTTTTTTGTCTTAGCAAAAGCAGTCAATTATTAGTAGTATAAAATTTCAATGAAATTTCATTAGGTAATATTTTAAAATTTATAAAATATATCATCATCACTATATTGCAGAATATAGGTTGATACGTACATTTCATTTCTGGGCAATAGTTTACCACAACAAAAGAACATGAACATAAACCCTGCATTTCCGATATTCTGTTGTACGGACTAAAGCACAATGTATTTGAAAATAATCTTCAATCGGAAAGCAAACATATTCCTCATAACAAGACTGTGTAGCTACAGTTTCCGTTTGATTTAACCCGACAAAGCAAGAGAAATTCATGATTGAATCCAAGAAGGGTTTTAGCTATTAGTTCAGCAAATATCTACTATTGGCAATATCTGGTTTGAAAGCATCTGTTTATGTAGTATCTAGTTAAGTCAATTAAATTGGATGGATTTTATCACAACATTAAGCAATGTGAATGCTCGGTATTATAGTGGCTTAGCGCGCTCGACCCGCGTTTGCGTAAACTAAGCAATGTTCGGTATGACCGGTCATTAGATGAGTTACCAAAAATATGTTATTTCAAGTTTCTCAAGGAAGGCACGCTAAGCAGTACCAGCTGCGTGGTGGGTTATGGCTAATTTTCCTTATACTATTCTTTCATAGGCAAGGCCTGTGCCCAGTAGTAAAGACATTAAATGCTGTGATGATGATGGAGATTTAATTGGGAATCGGTATTTTCTAAAACTATGTTTTACAGATACCAACTAAAGCTTGAAAACAAAACTCACATGCTTTTCTTCCCGAGGATATTTTCGTAACAATTATAACTTTTAAATCATTTAAAGACGTTTTCATTTCCTCAAATTCTTTTAAGGTAATTTATTAGTATAGACGATTAAAATATATCTAAAATAAAATATATATAAAATTGAACAACTAAGCCATAGTCAAATTATGCTTACCTACTTAACAGTTTCTTAATAGTATTTTGATTACTTACTTATAACAGGAGTTGAAGTCATTGACAGTTCAGCTGAGAAAGTACCTCCGCATATTCTATCAGTGCACAGTGCTTGCGCAGGCTGCACGCGCCCTACGTTGGTAGCACAAGGGACAAGCAACCAGTCGTTGGCGCAGTTGTTGGGGCCAGTTCCCGAGCCCAGCATGGCGTTCACTGGCCCATTGCTATTGCCACTTAAAGTGAAAGCGCGGGATCTGTTGTTCACTGCAAAATTGAAAAATAAATCATTTTATTCAAGTCTGGTATAATAATAATAGGAAAATTCGTTTGTCCATGGTAAGACAAGAGAGTAGGTTTTAAGCTTCATGCTTATGCTTATACACTTATAACCTTGGAACCTTAAATGTAAATAAACCTGTAACAACTTAGGCCCCTATCCGCCCAATGTATGTACGCTAACCCCGACTACCAATTCCATTGTTCGTAGGTGTCGAAAGTATCAAAGTCAACGCCTCGCCAGCAAAACGGCAGGCCGTAAAACGTAGTGGATTACTTCCTTAGAAATGCTCCAGAGAAAGCAGTATTTTCGAAGAGTTTTTAACTTTCTTCCCACTCGTTTCCCCTTTGATCTCTCCGGGGTATGCAGGGATGCTTAATATGATATAACAGCAGAAAGGTTCAAAATAATTTATAAAAATTATGTTTTGCCCCAAACCCCCAAAGGCAAAAATCAATCAAGATCGTGAAAAATTAGTGGAGTGTACCAAATAAGCCACCAAGTAAAATATTACAATCACTTTTAATTACTAAGGAAGTCTAGTTTAATTACTAACATAGCCAATAATAATTACAGACTTGATATGTAATAATTTGAATATACAGTATATTTTTTATTTTCTTATTAAGTACAAATAAGTCCACCAATACAAAAAAGAATTCGAATACGCTTTATAAAAGATTGTACCAGAACGATACAGACAAGCCAAGTCAATTAATTAGTAGAGACGCAACTTTTAGCTTCTACCGAGCGATCAAATTACAGCTTCTCAGAATTACAGGGACTAAAAGGAAAGGATATTTCGTTATTTTATCTGTCGATTCTCATTATACGTTCCTCTCATTATACGAGACATTGTCAGTCCATCCATACCGCCTGCAGTTTAATGGTCCAGATAAAATAATACAATAATATTACAACAGTCAGCCAGCAAGCGAAACGGCATTGTTGTTGAAAAGTGTAAAAATCATTTCAAAGAAACAGATTTTTGTAGTAAAGATTTTGGGAGCGTTTCACCATGACTAGATGTTTTATGAAGGCGGTGTAAAGGGTTTCGAATTCCGGGGCGGCAAGATTTTCTGTCATACGACTTTGACCCTAGCAGCATATAATGCGCGCACATTGGGGACCGCAGAAAAGGTGTTGTAAGTAGAGCAAGAATTGAGCCAGATTCGCTGGAGTACAGTGGGGCAATCTGAAATCTGAAGAGAGGGTGACGACACGATAGACATTAACGGTGTTATTACAAAAAAGTATTTAACATGATTGTGTTTTGTTTAAGAAAAGTTTAACTCTGATGTAATCCATTTTTGTCAATAGTGTGTGACAATGACAGCATCTGATTTAAACACTTATTAAACAATACACGTTCTTATATACTTTTTTGTAATAACACCGTAAATGTTGAATATTCGATTCACTTTAGTTTTTCAGGTGATATCGTATGATTAGTCAGTTACAGAGACCGTGTAGACACTTTGGCACCATTGATTGTTTAAAAAAATGGGTCTTCAAATAAACATAGACAGGACGAAAATTATATCTAACTTTCAGAAAGAGGTTAGTCGACGAATCTTTCCCGGCTGGGCAGCGTTCAGAAAGCTACGCAGTATATTCTCGGCCAATCATGTCTCAAGACGAAACTCTTTGATTCGTGCGTGTTTCCGGTATTCCAAAAAAGGCTTAAGGTCGCACAAAGGGCTGTGGGTATCATTTGGCTGAAATAATGAAGACAATTTGAATATTATTCACCTTGTACCCAACTTAGAAATGGCGGTGTCAGGCAGTTTGGCCTACTTTTACGCTCTTATCATTTAAACAGAAACCAGGTTAAACTTTTCACAATCAGACATAAGCCACAGTACGATTTAAAACCAGGCTACTCTCTGTTCAAAAGGCGATAAAAATTATAAATCATAATTTATCTAACTCATTTCTTATAACAGAGTGACGTAACTCATAAAATGCTTGTATATGGTAATACTACTCACTGTAGCGGGGGTCTAATTTGGAATTCAATCTCTTTTGTACTTAAGAAGCAATCTATAAACTGAAACTGAGTTTACAACGTGCAAAATATTACAGCATATTTTAACCATTTTCTATGTTTAGTAAGCATGAAGTGTATCCACCTCTAGCCATGGTATGATTCAATTTGTGGATAGTCAAAGCTAATGCTATCAAGTCAATGCAAAAGCTACGTTAAACTAAGTTACCAGTGCTTTACCTATCTAGTTACGTCGAAGACCATGTAACTCGCCTTTGACGTCAAAGACTGAGAGGTCTGTTGTCAGTAATGAACTTTTCATTACTTTATGCACAGCCTTTTATTCCTTTCTAGAGCGTCTCGATATTTGTGTACTTAGCCGAGTGTTTTAAAAGATATGATCATGTTAGAGAAATTCAATAATACAATGCCATTTTCCCGCTTTTCTTCTTAAATTTATCAGAATAATAAGTTCTTAGATTTCATTTGTCTTTTGAATTTGTAACAAATCTTTAACCGGTTAATAATTTTGTGATTATTTCGCGTTTTTTGGACTATTTTTGGATCTCAAATGATTAACATTATTTTCTACAGCTTATTATTTCGATTACAATGAACAATTTATTACCTGACTGTTTTTGATATACGGTAAATATACTAATAGTACCATTGATATTATGGATGGAGATTACACTATACTAAAGCCATCGGAAAGTTAAAATTATTATGTTATGTCAGCCATGGATGTGTGTAAATTTTAATCATATACTCCTGCCTCACTACTTAATGCATGCATAGATTATGGACCCCTTTAACAACTTGATATAACACAGTGTTGCGGCCTACTTTGGAAACTAGCAGGCAAAAGGGCCACAAGTGCAACTTTGCCTCGAAGAATCGTCAAGGCGAGACTCTCTTGTGTGCCGTTCAACGGCTGTACCCCTACCCCCCAACAATCACTCTAAATTCATTCGTTGCACCGAAAGCACGAAAATTGTTTGTCATATACTAAATTCGCATTAAATACTTGTTAATCATTATCTTGAGTTTAAATCAAAGCTCCATAGTGTTCACTACGAGACATAAATTGGCGACCGTGACAGGACACACTCCAAAAAGTGTGGAATTTTCAAAATTTCCGAGAAGAAATTCGGTGTTGTTGCCGTTGGATATTGGAAGTTGAAGCAGTGAGATATTCAACGAGATAACCACAAAAGGAATTTCATACAGAAGTGCAATCGATTAATAACATCATCTAGATTGGAAAACTGTAAATTTTGAGGACGAAATTGAAGGTCATCCTGGACAATAGCCGACCAGTGACGCAGCAAAAGCATCACATCGCAGCATATTTCCAGCAGATAAGTGCCTTGGTTTTTCCTTTCTACACCCAAAATCCTATTCCAAATCCCAGAATAGATTGTTATTTGTGTGATTTCTTTTATTAGGCAAACACTTTTTATAAATTATTTATTTTCTACCTACAAGTAAAAATATTTTCCAAAAGTAAACTAAAATTCCTTATTTTATTCAAAATTATTAAACTTTTATAGCCTCAAAGTTCGCAGTGGTTTATTCCATAAAAGTAAAGGCTATTTGCCGAATATTTTCAGTTTCGCTGCCGGGTGAGTGAGTAATCATCAAAATTGTTGCGCTGCCCGTTATCAGCTGTTCGACCGCCCGCCTGCCGTTAGCCGTAAGCCAGGGAGGAGCGTGAGAATAATTTTATTACTCTTATGGATTTATTGCTTTCTTGAGTGGTTGTCTAGTGATTTGTTTTTTTTTTTATTAATAATTATTTAAAATGGATTTTCATAATTTAATAATTAAACGTAGTTCTGTAAAGGGTCAGATAACCAAATTTAAAAATTATTTGGATAAATTTACTGGACAGCCTACATTGTCGTCTGTTGAGCTCGCTGAGATCACATTAAAGATCAGCAGGTTTGAGGGATTATCTGCCAAGTTTGACGAGTTACAATGTCAAATAGAATTGCTTAATGCCGATAATTTGGACGCGGAAATTGATGAGAGAGAGTGCATTGAGCAGGATTTTGTGCAGTAAATTGCAAGGGCTTAAACATTATTGAAGAGCAGACTAATATAAAACTAGTGCAACAAGAAATAAAAAGACGTGAGTCGGTATTCCAAGAAGCTCAATGCTCCCTCGATCATGATTTTAATGTTAAATTACCCCAAATTCAAATCGCGAAATTTGATGGTTCCTTCTTTAGATGGCTTGAGTTTCGTGATACTTTTACAAACTTAATTCACAATAATGAACGCATTCCAGCAATTCAAAAGTTCCATTATTTGAGTTCGTATCTCGAAGGCGACGCCGCCCGTGTCATTTCTAATATTGAATTATCGTCTTGCAATTATAACAATGCTTGGCAATTGCTATACGACCGCTACAATAACAAAAGACTGCTAATAAACCACCATTTAAAATCGTTGTTCAATATTCAACAAGTAAACAGAGACACAGCCAGTTCACTAAGATATATAGTTGATCATATCACAAAAAACCTACGTGCCCTAGCCAGCTTGGGCCAACCCACTGACTATTGGGACACTTTAATTATTTTTATGGTCACCTCTAAACTCGACAATATTACCCTTACGAAATGGGAAGAACAAAGAAATGGTTTAGGTGACATACCAACATTGCAACAATTTAAATCATTTTTAATCGATAGGGCTTATATATTAGAGATCACACATAATAGCAAAAATGACAATCATTCAACATCGCCACCAAACACGTTTCATCAAAATAATCATTCAAAATATTCACATAATAATAATTTAACTTATAATAATCAGTACAATAATAATAGACGCAATTTTAATCCTAATAATAATAATAATAAATCTTTTACTGTTGCTACTCAAAATAATAAATGTGCCATTAACTTATGTATAATTTGCAGCCAAGATCATAAAATTTATGACTGCCCTTCTTTTAAAAATAAATCCATTAAGGATCGGTTGGATGAGGTGTCCAAATACAAATTATGTGTAAATTGTTTGAGACAGGGTCACCCAGTAAGCCAATGTCGTATGGGTCCTTGTAAAATTTGTAAAGAGCGTCACAATTCTTTATTGCACCAAAGTGTTGCTAAATGTAATCCGGAAAATTCAGAATCAATTGTAAACTTTTGTTTGAACAGTAAACAAATACTTTTGTCAACTGCTTTGATAAGTATTCAAAATCCACAGACTAAAAATGTAATGCGTGTGCGGGCATTATTAGACTCAGGTAGTCAGTCCTCGTTTATAACCACACGTATCAAGGATGCGTTATCACTGGAATCGAGTCCTATTGTTATTAACGTAGTTGGCATAGGATGTACTGAAAATAGCAAAATTAAAGAAAGTTGTTTTATTCAAATTCAGTCCCTAAATAGTAGCTTTCAGTCTAAATTAAACTGTTTATTACTTGAAAATATAACTGGTAACTTACCTGCGTTTCCTGTAAACAAGGATTCTTTACAGTTGCCAGCAGACATAGTGCTAGCTGATCCCGCATTCGATAAGCCAGGGCCCATAGATTTGTTGATTGGGGCTGACCTGTTCTGGGATATTATTCAACCCAAGCAGCTAAACTTGGGGCCAAACCAGCCTAAATTACATGACTCTGTGTTCGGCTGGTTAATCAACGGTCCAGTTAATTTTTATAATAATTTTAGCTGTAGTAATATAAAGGTGCAGACAGATTATTCAAAACAGTCTGAAATTAATAATAATATTGCCAAATTTTGGGAGTTAGAAGAAAGTTCTCAAAAGACGGAATTAAGCAGTAAGAGTAAAGAAGAAAGAGAGTGTGAAAATCAATCTCAATCAAATTTAACTCGCACTACTCGCCTAGATGGGGGCAGACTTTGTGTGAGACTGCCACTACGTGACTCATCGGATTGTTTAGGCTATTCTTACTCGTTACCTAGAAAACGGCTTATTAGTCTATGTACGCTTCCTTTTGAAACACTTAAACTATCAAAAAATTCTTTATTAAAATGTATTTCATCATATTTACTTAATTTTTTCTTATGATTTATGATATTAAAGTAATAATGTTACCTACATTCCATTTAAGTCAGATATAACTGAGTCGATTGTGTTTAGTTAGTTACATAGTTTTAGTTAGTTAGATTCAATATTTTGGCTATATCGCTGTCTACCAGGGAAACTTTAGCCAATCAATATTATTTTTGAGCATTTTACATTAAAGTCAATCAACACCTTTACATCAGTACTGTACATTGATTACTTTTCCGTGATCCAATCTTGTTATGGTAATGGGTTTATTTAGAATAATCTTTAATATTTCTTTCATTACATGCTTTATCTTACATAATAAAGAAAAATAAACTTTATCACACTTAAAAGGAAAAAGAAACTAATTTATATTTTAAAATCTTTCTTTGTAATTTGTAATAATGTTTCTAACCAAATAGGTTATAGGGCGAGAAGTTAACAATATTTATTTGTAGGGAATGTCTTGTCTGAAGAGGCGTTTGTAATGACTTTGCATAGTTTTTTTGTGCACGGCGCGGTAAGCTGGCCGAGATATTTTCGGATAATGGACGTAGGGGCTTACAGACTAAATTTTCTTTTTTTTATAATAATTCGGCATTTAGTGAATTTGCTGCTCAGGAAGGCATTAAATTTATTTTCACTCCATCTTATGCTCCTCATTTTGGCGGTATATGGGAGGCTGGCGTGAAATCAGCCAAATTTCATGTCAGACGAGTGATGGGCAATTCTCACCTCACGTTTGAGGAAATCACAACTCTTTTCGCACAAGTAGAATCTATTCTAAACAGCCGTCCCCTCTGTCCATTATCCCCATCCCCTGACAATTTTCTCTTCCTATCCCCAGGGCACTTTCTTGTTGGCAGGCCACTGAATGCGCTACCTTTACCTGCTGTCCGAGAGAACATTACAAGCTTGAATCGATATGCTCGTCTGCAACAGATTCTACAACATTTCTGGCACAGATGGCAAAGAGAATACATCTCCGAATTACAGCTGCGGACTAAATGGAAACAAGACCAAACCAAATTAGCAGTCGGGGACTTAGTTCTGCTAGCTGAAGATTCCCTCCCTCCTCTGTGTTGGCGTACTGGGAGAGTAACAAGACTGTATCCAGGTCAGGATGGAATTTCACGTGTTGCTGACGTCAAGACGTCGACGGGTTGTTATCGACGTCCTCTGGTTCGTCTCTGCCCTTTGTTACCAGATGAATATTAGAAGAGCGAAAATATGAAAAGAAAATGGAAGTGGAAGAACGGGAGTCTTCCACGGGCGGGAGACTATGTTGCGGCCTACTTTGGAAACTAGCAGGCAAAAGGGCCACAAGTGCAACTTTGCCTCGAAGAATCGTCAAGGCGAGACTCTCTTGTGTGCCGTTCAACGGCTGTACCCCTACCCCCCAACAATCACTCTAAATTCATTCGTTGCACCGAAAGCACGAAAATTGTTTGTCATATACTAAATTCGCATTAAATACTTGTTAATCATTATCTTGAGTTTAAATCAAAGCTCCATAGTGTTCACTACGAGACACACAGTTTTTAGCTTTAAATTTTTATTTTTAATCTATACATTATGCGTGTATAGCTCTTACTTCCATTACATGACATGACAAAGACAGTGAGCAAGTACAATATACCGTAAGTAAACTACTAGTAGCTTCCTGTAATTTCAAGTTACTATTAAGTTTTCAGAAGGTTAATAATAGAGCTCACATGTTGTGCCATATGACGCGTTCTCACGACGTATTCACAGAACTAATATAGGTAGTTGCAGATTTTCAATTTCAAAAGACGAAAGGTATTGCTTGAACATAGGTACTATGTAATAAGTGGACTTTGTTGATATGCTGCATTGTGCTCCCTATATACTTTGTTTTACCCTTCATAACAATAAAATTTGATCGATATCAACGCGGTGAGAAAATTTACAATTTCGAAATAATATATTTATTACTGATTAACATATTATTATTTTATTGCTTTAGGATCATAATTATGTGATCCTAAAGCAAAATACTTTTGTTTGAATTTTTATTATTTTATTATTATTATTTAAAATACGGACATGAATATTTGTGTTCGTCCTGGATTCATGCTCCAAAGCTTACTCAATATTAATAATATAGCACAGAAAAATTGTGTACATCTTCTTTCTCCCTGCCCTGTTTCCAGTCTGTCTGTATGTTTCCTCGTCCATTCATATCGATCAGACCTCATCAAGCCATCCACTTCCTTTTGACTCATATCATCCATCACACCGTAAAGGTGCTAGTGATGAATGAATGTATAGAAAAGAGACGGAACGGACCACGTCGAGCGATCGATGAACAGAGAGAGTGATTGGAATGACAACATTCCAATCCATACTGCTCAAGGTTTTGGCTTAGGTTTAACAGTCCTGCCTGACACCAACCCTCTTTGGGTATGCTGTTGTTGGTGGTTTGCCCTCCACCATTCGGATGCCCCAAGGTGCTTATTGGTTTACATCGGGCAATCTCCCTTAGTCGATTTTTACGACACCCATGGAATGAGTCAGAGCTGGCCCATTCTACGTTATTTGTTCGCTTCCAGGCCAGCATAGAAGACAGAAATAATGTTACATCTGTAGGATTAAATACCTAGAGAATTTTTCCCCTAAAGCTAAAAGCTACCGCGGTGAATATTTGCTACCGAACGAATTATTTACAGACTAACTCGGAAATGTTTGGTCAGATGAGCACCTCAACAAGCTACACTGCAATTCTGTCATGTCAGGGCCTAACAGTATTTAGTTTACATTGTAATCGATAAGTCACTATCAGGTCGCCAAGCAAGAGTTAATTATTAATGCACCTGTATAGAAGGCTAAAAATCAATTACATTTCGTTTATGTGTTTATAGTACGGTAAAAGGCATATGCCCGACATTTACCTCAAATATCACCCCCAAGTTTAGGGTCACCTACAGTATTATTATAATTATTATGGTTTATTAACCTGATGATGTAATTACCCTACCCCTTCGGGATTATAGGGGTTATTTATGTATGTATGTAAGTTGGGCTAGTTCGATGGGCGTGCGCGTTCCCACGACGACGTTTGCAAGCACGTGTACGTACAAATCCCACGTCGAATTCAAACGTCGGAGTAACGCACACGCTTGATCAACGCTAAGTGCTAATTTGAGCTTTACCCCTGAATACAGAAACTACTCAAATTTTGAGCCCTGCTTACAAAGTTAAGTGGACACAATGCCTATCAGAATTTGTATGGAAAAACGTAAATTTAAACAATACTTAAATGTTAAGTAGGACTCAAACTTTAAGTAGCGTTTCTGTATTCGGGGGTTCGACCGACAATGATGATGGCTGGAAGAAGAAGATGAAAAGGATAAAATTCTAAAGTTGATTTTTATCCGTGACGTATGACAACTATTTCGATTTTAATTTGAAAATTGTTTATATGTTAAAAAAATGTTAGAATAATGTAAGTTTTTCGAACTTTTTCTAACCACAATTTATGCTTTGATTAAGAATGACGTATATCGATAGGGTTTTATTTGACCAGTTACGACAGATTTATTATTTATTTATTACTTTATTGTACACCAACATAAAAAAACTACACTAAAAAAACATTATACAAAAGTTAGTACAATGGGCGGCCTTATCGCTGAGTGCGATCTCTTCCAGGCAACCTTGGGATGTACAGGATCTGCATGGAACAAGTAGATTGTGGACGCCTTTAATGTGATATCTTAAGATGTCATACCATTATCCGGACATGCAGTGTACTGGATGCCACAGAAGTTCCTCTCCATCCTGATACAGATTCCGTAGTCCTGATTGCTTAGCTGTAGGCCCGACGCTGGGTCGTAGTTGAAGGAGCGGAGTTGGCCAGACACACCTGTGTAGTACTGGAGGCATCCTTCGTCGGCTAAAAATCATTAATACCCTGCTACTTAATAAAATACTTCCAAGCAATACATTATTCAAGTATTTACTTGTGATACGAATACTATTATTTTTTGCTGCTATATTGATAGATGAACAATCAAGGTATGTCCTACATTATTATTTTATCGAATTTGAAAAACAAAACATTCTTTTAGAGTATTTAGGAAAAAATAATATTATAAGAGTTGAAAGTTTATATGTACCTATCATGTGCGGTGACCTATCGATAGATAGAGACCGTTAAAAGTTACAAATGTGTTCAGGTAACATGAAAAGAACTCACTGCCGAGGCAGAAATCTCATTTTTAATGCAGACCTTTTCTCCAATGCTAATAAGTTGTTTGGCTATTCATTGCACACTCGATGAGAAAGATAAATAGAATTCACAACCTCTGTTCCGCGAACCTAATCCGAACTTAGTAATAAGATATTTTGTCATCTGATACGTGTGCGTAATCGAATTGGCTTCTCAGAACCAAAAGCTGTTGTTCGTATCGTGTACAAACGTAGCGAGAAGAGTTATTTGTAAACAAAAATTGTTACCTCTATAAATGGTGCTGCACGGAATCTGTGTAACCTTGACCTTCCAGATTCTATCAAAGGAGTTCCCACTGGTCACGAACGTCAACTTCACAGGGTTTGTATTTCCAATGCCAGCGTCAACATACACTATGGACATAATTGCGTTGATATATTACATATCACCATCATCGTCTGCCTGCTCTGTTTCCAGTTCATTTGAGATTAATGCAGAGAGTTAATGGTCTTACAGCATTCCAATCCATACTGCTCGAGGCTTAAGTTTAGTTTTATAGCAGACTGCCAGGCTGGCTGCAATTCGATCTGCCTTACAATTTTTGAAAAATTATGGTCTTGAGGCGGGAATCGAACCCGCGTCCGCTGCCATCCGGGCAGGTGCCAGACCGCTGGGCCACCCAAGACACCAATTAACTTGTCGAAATTCTTCTAACCTAAGACCCTATGTTTCTGAGAGAAAAATTATCGTTAACATCGACTGCATCGATTTGTAAAATAAAATGCTGTGTCTTAATTTGTTTTAATTTTTTACCTGGTTCGAATCCCGGCTAGGTATGCTTTTTTGAGAATTCTGTGTAGTATCTCCCTTAGCTGAGATTTTTACGAAACCCCAGGATAATTATTAGATATTGAGCACCTATATTAATTTTTCCACTGTTGCAAGTATCATATTGACAAAACTTAAACTTAAGTAGATATGCTACTTCAAATGTAAATTTATCCTACATCAGTTTGCTTAATCCCACGATTTTCATACTAGATTCATAAAAAGGATATTTTTGTAACAACTCTCTTGCATTCTATTTATGTACGATTCGAAATAAGAGTATTAAAGCTGAGTAAGAAACTTATAGTAGTAGGTATTACAGGCAATATAGTCTGAAATAAGAAGATCACCCCAAGGGAGCTCCTCTATTAATTAAGCGTCCCATGCAGCGTCGACCTACTTAACTGGAGCTTATATTTATTTCAAGCATCTACCGCAGTCTGTGGAATGGCGAATTATGAAATCCGTTTGATGCTCATTACGGCACGATAATTATAACTCAGAATCAGGGACATTTTTCAGCCAAATGGTTTTCTTTTGGTAAGCGGCCTTTAACGGTCTGCTATAACAGCGTTCATAAAATTTCAATAACATTTTTGTTAAGCACTAGTCTTTGCAGGCGAGTTCGTTCGCGCCGACAAGAGTATTTCAGAGGGGATTATGATGCTGAGTGCCTAATTTTTTGACAACTTTTATTAATTTAGATATTTTTTTCGTAGAAGTTTTCTTATGATAGGCATGAGGTAATGAGGGACTACGATTTATTACTTATTAAATTACAAACAAATGAAAGGTGTTTGTTTTGTAATAACTTTTTATTTATGTACAATAACTTTAATTAATATCAAGAACAATAATTATCTCTTTGACTAATGTACTTTTATTTTATATCCGCGATTAATTAAGGGGTTTCAGTCCTACCTTGGAGCCTAATATCGTATATTTTGAAGCTTTGACTCGTCCCTTGGATTATAAATTACATTTACACAATAAATTTTCCAGAACCAGATAGTCGACCAGGAGGTAAAGACCCCGATTCCAACTGCCTAATCCATAATGTCTGAGATCATTTTTTTCTGGTCCGGCTTTAATTGTTTTACTTTGTTTTGTTCCAGTTTGACTCTCTATCAGGTGTGTAAATAAAAGAAGTAGCGGGTCGATACAAATACAAAGTAGTTCCCCTTAGTTAAGTGACTCTGTGACCACCTACTATTTTAGTCGGATTCAGAAATTAATATCGAAAGAAAAGGCTTTTAATAAAACGAAGTTTCGATGATGCTCTTTTATTGCGAAAACGGGAAAAATACAATCAATCCGGTTTCTCGTTAAAAGCGTACCAACTAAAGGAACTGCTTCGAAGAATTTCAGTAGACTGGTTTAAGAAGTACAGTAAAAGAAAACTACTTACTGTGACTGCCTTGGTTCATTCCACAGATCGTTGGTATCGGGTTTCCACCAGATACAATAAACTGGTCTTGATTGCAGACATGATTGGTTGCCTCGGGCCCGGAGATAGTGAATCGATCGAAATCTAACCTGAACACGACAATTTATAAGGTTTGATAAAAGGACCACTTGATGAAAAAAAAAAAGCTGAAAAGTGTATTATGGTACCTTAATACAGGTGCTAATTTGGTTCTGTGGTATCAACAAGTCGTTCCAATTAAAAGTTTTATGTTCAATAAACAGGTTTTATTTTATAGGATATTTGAGACGAATATGCAATGGAAATTGTTTTTTAACTCAATTTCATAAGTTTTATGGACTCTTTGGTGAAATTCAAGACAGTCTTAAATATAATTTTGTCGATAAATGATAATATCATTGGAATGGATGGTAAGAAATATTATTTGCACAGTCGGGAAGTAAACAGTTATCTCGGCGCTCAAAGAAAAACCTAGCCGAGTCGTTTTACGTGGGGTTGACAAGATTTTTAAGCCGTTCCTGCCAAGCTAAAGCAATTCAACGGCGGTAAGTAAATATTCTGTAAGTATTAGTTTTTCTTCTGTAAGGGCTTCGCATTCGATTTACCTGATATTTCTTGGAAGCAAGGTGGAAGTTTGTAATTTAGGATTGACGAGAAATCGTCTGACACTCTGAGCAAAAAACTTTAATACCATTTGGCAATAGAGCGGCATTGAAAAACACCTTAATCTGGATTAATAAAAACTCAACTATCTTCTTTTTTTTGAGTGATCATAAAACGCTAGTATGAAAAGTATTTTGCAATAATAATAAGGGTCGGAAATCATTTTTCTCATCACCAGCCCTCTAAGGTTCCCTCTGCTGGGACAATGGATGGAAGAATAAAGGGAGCAGTGCAGATTGGTGGATATTAGCGACAGCAGATGCAGCCGGAACCAACGGCTTAACGTGCCTCACAAAGCACGGAGGAACTCCAGATAAAATTTCGTTAGACACCCATCCAATACCGGGCATTAATGAACATTACTTAATTTAAGCAATCGCTAAGGAAGCTAAGGTATTGTGTCAAAGAGCTCCTCTTCTAATCAGGGTCGAATTAAAAATGTGTGTTGTGGAAATTAGGCAGTTTGTTAATACTTTAAGCCATACAATAGTACCAACTAAAGGCATTTTGTTAGCTAATTCATAATCAGGTTAGCGCTTTTCCGGGTATCTAAGTCAGTCGGGATTCCTATCAAAATGTAATCTTCACAGACTTACCTAATCTGACAGACGTCAGGATGTGCCTTAATGACAGTGAGCTCGCAGGACCCGGTGCCGTCGTATGACGAAGGATACCCGGAGTTCACGAAGTACGTGCCATTTTCTGACGTGGAACTTCCGCATGATGTCATAACTGTTCAATGATAATAGCGTCCTAATTGGGCGGCGTTTACACTGACCCGGAATTGAGTGGTGCATAGCTTGGTGATGCATGAAATAGCCAATCACGATGCTCGAAATCTACATTCCAGGTCATTTCGCTTGCCGTGATTGGTTAATTCATGCACGCTAAGCTCTGCTGCGCTGCGAGCTCAAATTCAGTGCCTATTATCAAATGCTAAGGCCGACGTGTTTTGCCAGAATACAGCACTTTTTTTATTGGCCGGCTCTTTTGATTTTGGGCCAAAATAGAGGATGTCCTTTAGTATGAGGGGTAGATAATGAAAACCACTTACATATGCAGCACAGGCCGAAACCGTTGGCACAGTAGCCGTTGGCTGAACCACCGCGAGCAGTACACTCTCGCGCAGTCATACAAGTGCCATTATCGCCTGAAGCGCCGGCGCACGCGCCATTTGGAAACGTAACTACGGTGAATAGGGAGAGGACTGGAAATGAAAGCTTAAAAATCATCAATATATACAAGTCGTTTTGGTAAAAAGGTAAACAAGTGTCCAGAGACGAGTTTAGGCACACTCTTAACTTATGGTAATTATTTTTGATATCCATACATCACTTCGCCAACTATGCTAGGTCCCATGTAATAAGTGGCAAGCCTATTGCCATTTATCGGGCACAAAAGTCGCAGTACATTGTTATTCCTAGGTGGTATAAGAGGAACGCTGCTGCCCATTCCTTCCTTCCTCATCATTGATTTATCCTTAGTCGCCTTGAACGACACCCACGGGAGAGATTTGGGGTGGTGACAATTGTATTCTACTCTGCCGTCACCACACGGCATAGTTATTTTTTTCACTCAAATAATATATTCTTCCACGCGGAAGTTGGTTCAAGTAATTATTATTTTAAATACCTATTAAATTTATATGATGTAATAATAATCATCAAAATCATAACTTTTCTTAAAGTTTTGACGCACTTATGGCGAAATTTCATTTTAATTAATATTCACAATTATGTATCAAAACAATTTGTAAAAAGGAAAAAAAAATTTCGCTGCACGCGCACCATATTCTCTTTGCCTTAGCCTCGCTTAGAACGAAACTGACTTTGGGGAAATATAATGTGTATATGTATTCAGTTTTATAATTAATTTACCTGCAATTCAAATTAGTAATCACAGGTCTAATTAGTAGCTGTCTCAGTGAATGTAATAATATAATTTGGGCTATATATGCCAAGGGCACAATTTTATGAATGATAAAGCATTAGCAACTATAAACATTTACAATTAGACATTTGAGTGATATCAACATTTAGTTTGCTATACTACCAGACAAATTATGAAATGCCGAAATCAACGATCTGGCTGCGCCATATGCGCCGGTACTTTCGGTGATTTTTTTACTTACACCGTCCTTCTTTCTGTGTCGGTGGCCAAAATCTAGATTTGGGCACCTGCTCTTTGCTATTCTTCACAAACCCTTCTAAAGTCCACTTTGGAAACGAAACCCTGTTCGTTATTCCTCTTCCCATTAACGCCTTCGACGTCCTATCTGCATTGCTAATATCATTTGCCTCACAAAACTTAAGGAGCACTATTAATAATACACCGTATTTTAGATTCATTTTTGCCGTGCGAAGTCCGGTATGAATTTTCAACGTTTGAAACGTTTAACATGGTGCTATTACAATATATAATATAGAAGCCGGTAGGGGAACAATGGTGTTGAATTTCTCCTGCAATTTTGTGACAATGGTTGTACGGGTGCTAATTTCTTTGGTATATATTAGCACGCGCAGTCAGCGGCATGGAACCGCACTCTTATGCAAGTGATAAATGATATAGTTTCCCTGTTTGTGTACTTTGCAGTTTCATTATGATCATCAACCAGCTTCGAATTGTACCACCTACTGCTGGACACAAAGATGCGGTTTTGGGGAAAAAGACAGACTGCCGCACTCAGAGACGTCAAATAACGTTAACGAGTACTTAATGTCAAAAAATGACAATTCAAAACTACTCGCTATTCTTGCCGGGTCTATGGTCTTGATTTGAATGATTTTTTTTGACAATTAGTACTCATTAACTTAAATTGACGTCTCTGAGTGCGGCAGTTAGAGCTTTACAGTGATGTATATTAACCGACTTGTGCTGAATATTGCCGTTTGTCACAGGCCTTAAGGGTTACGCACTACGTCCGATCTGAACCGTGAAAAATGTATGGTCTAGAAAACTCGGATAGAGATCGGATGTAGTGAGTAAGTTACCATAGAAATAGTTCTACGGCTACAACCATATTTCCACGGATTCAGGGCTTTGGGAAGCGAGCTTAAGCAAAAAGTCGATAATGATAAGGGCATTGAAAAAAATATAGTTTTTCTGACTCATTTGTCATACAAAAAGTATTTATTTGATTAGATCATTCTATAAATAAATATTGTGATTCAAAATAATATAAATATTATTAAAGAAAAACGAAAAGAAAAAAAACAACATGAATCATCCTTATTTGACGAGCCGTCTTCCATTAGTCTCGGCTGTTATCGCTTTAGGATCCACTCACTAATCTATATAATGGATTTGAGGACGAATTTGAATATGGTATTTCGTGTCTTTTAGATTGTGGAGTTAGATTGGCTTTTATTAGGCTTTATATAACATAGATTTTAGGCACAGGAAAATTATAGAATTTAATAAAACAGTGATTTCGGCTATCATGGCGGCCACTTTGGCTCCGTTCCTGTGCTTTGGCGCTCATTCGCTTGAAGATGGGCTTGAAGATTGAACATGGCTTGAGTTTTGCAACGAAACTCTGTATACATTGCGGGCCCTTATGTACGCTTTTCTCGTGCTTACGAGTATATGTTATGCCAGGAGGCGGTTGGGCCTTTAGCTGGTCGCATTTAGTATCGAGGGCAGATTCACGCGTATTGCCAATACCAAATTGTATAACTTGTATAAATGCTAACATTCTGACGCTTAATCAGCACTTTTAATTTTATTGCATTCGCGGTTTTCAGAGACAGTTTATTTTTAACACACGATTGATTTCCTCATTTGAAAGAACATACTCATATGCGTGTGTAAATAAAAGAGTACATACTCGCACGCATACTTAGTGCGAATAAACGTTAGTGGGAAATGGGCGATCTCAATACATTAATGAAAAATTTATGTATTACGTAAAGAAAAGTAAGACGATATAAAGTACAGGGCCTGACAAGGGATAATGATCTCTGACCAAGATGTAAATAAGGAAGTTTAAAACTAACTCAGCTGACCAGCCCCCGTATTATGTAAGCATTGTTCAGTTGCTTTGATCTACCCGTCACTCTCACACTTTGCTATTATTCTCAATGAGTGATAGAGACAGGTAGACGAAAGCAACTGAAAACGGCTTACTTAATACAGGGTCGGAACATATAGGAACAGGGTAGGCGAATGATAAGGCCTTGGGGGACACTTTCTGATTGATATATAGTAAGCCTTTGTAATGTATATCATAATTTGGTCTTTGTGATTCGTATATTATTATTTATGAAAATATCACGGTCCAAGTTAATTAGATATTTTACAGACGCTCAATCACATTTCGTTGATGCATAGTAAAACAACGACATACATACATACATAAATCACGCCTATATCCCCGAAGGTGTAGGCAGGGGTATGATTTAACACCCACTTTTCGGCAATTAAGTAAAGTCCCGTGTAATAGGTGGCGAGCCTATTGCCATATATCGGGCACATAAATCGCAGTATACTGCTAGGTGGTATGAGAGGAATGCTGCTGCCCATTACTCATCGCTGTCTTACTGCCGCACTCAGAGACGTCAAATAACGTCAATGAGTACTTAACTTCAAAAAATGACAATTCAAAACTAGCCGCTATTCTTGCCGGGTCTATGGTCTAGATTTGAATGAAATTTTTAAACATTAAATACTCATTTAAGGTTATCGACGCCTCTGAGTGCGGCAGTTAGTCTTAGTCGCCTTAGTCGCCTTGTACGACACCCACGGGAGAGATGGGGGTGGTGTCAATTGTATTCTGCTCTGCCGTCACCACACGGCATACAAAGACACTTTTCACAAATAGTGAATTCTTTCATGCGTACGTTTCATATGTAGATATTGAATCTACATTATAGCTATGCGGATCCGATAGGTCAACATAATGTCCCGACGTTACTGTCGCAGTAGACGTCGGTCATTGCATTAAATCGAAGCCGGACCGATTATAATTTTATAGATACAACCGTTTTGACGTCAGTGGGAGCCGCTCTAGGCAATATAATTTTCTGAGTACCACTAAAGTTTTTCCCCCGAATACAGGAAACGCTACTAAAGTTTGGGTCCTGCTTAAAATTTAAGTAGGTTATGTCAAAATTGACGTTTTTCCACATTCCATACAAATTTGAACAGGATGCCAACTTAACTTTGTAAACAATGCTCAAAATTTGAGTAGCGTTTCTGTATTCGGGGGTATATGTGTCATATTTTAGTTTAAGCAGGTAAACAAATCAAAGGCTTGCTGTGCCAAAGGTGTAGAATTGATGAACCAACTAGTCCGGCCCTACGCGACAGTTCCAAACTAACTACATCAATAAAATAGTAATGCAGACCTCATTTTACCTACGTACATAATAAAATACCTGCCCAAATATCCGCCACGACAATTTTAGTAATCCTAAACAGTCAGTAAATTAATTATTTTCATTTGCTATTGTCTTTTGTTCTTTCGGACTGATCAAACTTATTGGGGTTCTCTGAGGCAGCGGCGATTGCTTTTCCACTCAATATTAAATTAAAATGCCGTGTGGTGACGGCAGAGTAGAATACAATTGTCACCACCCCAAATCTCTCCCGTGGGTGTCATACAAGGCGACTAAGGATAAATCAGTGATAAGGAATGGGCAGCAGCGTTCCTCTTATACCACCCAGCAATGTACTGCGACTTTTGTGCCGGATAAATGGCAATAAATGGCTCACCATCTATTACATAGGACCTAACATAATTGGCGAAACGCGGGTGCTAGTTCACCGCTACTTACCCCTTCGGGGTATAGGCGTGATTTATGTATGTATTAAATTACTCGCCGTAAATTAGCAATTAGAAAAATCTATTATTTATCGTCGCAATATGGTAATTTCAAGTATAAATTTAACCAGTTTCGGCTTTTGTAAATGTTATTAGTTGGCTATTGTGGCTGTGGCATTTCTATTTCTTGATCTGTTGCCTGCCTCTGGGCAAATTAATTATGTATATTAAAAGTGACTTTCCAAAATTAAACAAAGATAGGAGAACTAATGAAATACTCTTGCATGTAAAGACCATTGCCAAGTTGCTTAAAAAATGGGTAAAACGTTTTACTTAATAGTCTCAAATTGAAGCTAAATGAACTGTCATACCATAATCCATTTTAAATCGAAGTGGCATCATGAACGTACAAATATAGAGAAAACGGCTGTTTTACATAAGTATATTAATTGAGTACCTAGACAAGTTGTTAACTAAATTTCAACTGGATTTTAAGCGACTATATTTTATAATTGTGCAACTTATTGCTAAATTCATTAAAATTTAGTTTATTACTTACTGCCGCACTCAGAGACGTCAAATAACTTTAATGAGTATTTAATGTAAAAAAATTTCATTTAAATTTAGACCAAAGACCTGACAAGAATAGAGACTATATTTGAATTTTCATTTTTTGACATTCAGAGCTCATTATCGTTAATTGACGTCTCTGAGTGCGGCAGTTAATCAGCCTTTAGAGAAAGTGAGATATTAAATTAGCAAATAACTGCGATTTATTTGCTATGACAACATTTTGGTATTTACAGTGTGGAATCGCCTGTGTGATGGGAATCCAATGAATTCGCAAACTATTCGACATCTTTATTAGTGGGATAAAAAGGTTTTATCCAATTCCACATGATAATCGTTTTAATCGCTAGTATCCATCGTGAACAGCAGCATTGCGTTTCAAACGTAGAGGATTTCTCTCTATTGAATTAATAGTTCAGGGAATGGAGTGAATTGAAGGGCTGACCGCAGCCCCGAATCCACCAATCGAACTATAGGACTGGAGTCGACTAACGTTTCAATTAAAATTATTGTACGTAAAGCAACTCGAATTTGGAAACAGTTATTGTGTGCGATATATTTATGTGTCTGGACTAAACTTGCCAGTTGTATGTATGTTCTCTATTGTAATTGTTCCCCATTTATTGGCAAGTTTTCGTCATTGTTGTAACATCCGTTTAAAACTCAAACGCTACGTTTATTACCTACATCCTGGTAACGCATTATGTCTTTTATCAGATAATATGCAATTGTTGTTTGTTAAAAATTTCTCTGAAAGTGTGAATCCGTGTGAGCAAATTATGTGGTTCACTTTGTAGAGTAAAATAATATTTTCCTACGTTCTTATTTATGTGTTAATTAATAACTAAGTATGGTCTTAATTAGAGCATTATGACATGGGTACGATGGGTTGACATACATATCCAACATCTCTGAGCTCCTAAATAAATTACGATAAGGAAAATTGTGTTGGCAAGTAGTTACTCAATTTTGTAGAAGTTTATGTAAAAAAAAAAATCTTTTTTGGTGAATTTAATAAATATAATAAAATTTTGCCTGGTAAAACAACATTTTAAGTTAGCTCAAATTAAGAAAAAAATACTTTATGGTTTAGAAAACAGTAACTAAGTAAACGTTCTGATGAACACACAATAGTAATGATAGTCTCCAATTATCCACGTGCATTCACGGAACCTCACTACCTGTCTTTCTTGACGGATAATGATAAAGATCGATTCCACAAAATGGATACAGAAAACTCAAGCTGATGATGTTGACCGATTTCACAAAATAGACACAGAAAACTGTAGCTTCACCTTAAAATGTACCTATACCATAGTAATGAAATATATATTAGATAGGTATTTAAAAAATTACTGAGGAGTGTTGAAAAAAAACGGTTATTTTGACGATATAGAAACAGAAAATAAGAACAGAAGGAATATTTATTATTTGATTGTATTTGAATATATTATTGTATCAAATAAATAAATATTCCTTATTTTAAAACGATCATGTGATACTCCACTGTATCTTGCTGAACAATAATAGATCTAACATTAATGCACTACCAAATCAATTACTGATACCCGCAACGCACCGAACCCTACATAATTGAAAAAATAACGAAAAAAGCACTGCCACTATCGTATAGTTATCCTGCAAAAACAAGAATTGTGCCAGAGCCCCACAGTACAAAGTTATGAGTACCGCACCACATCTCAAAAAAAAAAGAGCACAATTAGTAGATAGGTAGGTACCTAAAAAATACTAATACATCAGTTTCATACATTTAGTTTTAAGCGTTCAAATAGATTGGCCTGGTTTTGGTTCAAAAAGTTGGTGGCGCTGAACAAATAATTGTTATTGGCGATACCGTGCCTTATTGTTGATGGCATGCCTACAGAGTTCAACAGCATGTAGGCATGTGCTCTGTGTGGAAATCTCGGAGTAATTAAATAAATAAATATTTTTACACTCACACCTATCATCTAGCCCAAAGTAAGTAGCCTAAGCCTTGTGTTATGGATACTAGATGACGGACAAATTTTTAATATAATTATGTATATAAATGTTGAAAATATACTACATAAACATATGCACAATCATGACTCGGAAACAAACATTTGAGGTCATCACAAAGTTTGCCCTACCAGGATTCGAACCCGGGACCTCTTGGCTAATACCCAGCAATCTGAACATTCGACCAAGGCGGCCGTCAAAATTATTTTATTTATAATTATTTAGCTAATAATTAATTATTAGTTCGTTTTGTTCCGCCAGTGTGTTATTAGATGTCGAAGATAATGTGAAAATTGTCACATTGAAACAATTGAAGAAGTATTGCAAATTATATAATAACCACACGCAATGCCCACAGATTACCCTGTCCGATAGATAGCAGTTAATACCCTTGACAGCTGACCTCTAACAAATAGGATTTAATTTGACGATTTATTGCCTACCCCTTGTGTGATTACAGTTTGCCCTATAGTTAAGCTTGGGTATTATTATAATTCACTTATGAGTCGTGTAGCTCCTGTCGAAAGCCCGTGGACCAAGGAAAGATAGGCTAACACGCAGTATACTTCAGCTATACTCGCCTACTATACGAATACATGCACGCCTACTACTATACTACTACTCGCATACTACGCCTACTTCAGCTATTATCGGCTGAAACTTCAAAACCGTTTTACCGTAAAACAAGTCAGTATGACATGAATGTAACTAATTTTATATTGTAAAAATGTAATTATTTCTTTTATCAAGAAACATTCCTCTGAGAAGATTGCTGGCGCGGCGGCATAGCGCGCTCGGCCTGCGATTGCGTAAACTAAGCAATGTTACCGAATGCGGTCATTGGATGCGTGAAAAATTATTATCTCGAGTTCCTCCGTGCTTCGGAAGGCACGTTAAGCCGTTGGGCCGGCTGCATCTGCAGTCGTTAATACCCACCAACCAGCACTAGGCCAGCTTGGTAGGTTATGGCCCAATCTCCCTATATTCTCGCATCCTTATGGAAGGCCCGTGCCCCAGCTGTGGGGACAATAAAGGACTGGTGATGATGATGATAATTCTTCTGAGAGTTTAAATTTTCTCTTAAATGTAAATAGTATTCATCTAGAAGACCATCACTAACTGCCGCACTCAGAGACATCAATTAACTTTAATGAGTATTTAATGTCAAAAATTTTAATTTAAATCTAGACCATAAACCCGGCAAGAATAGCGACTAGTTTTGAATTGTCATTTTTTGACGTTAAGTACTCATTAACGTTATTTGAGGTCTCTGAGTGCGGCAGTTAGTAAGATAATATAGGTGTCGTACAGAACATTTGGATTAGAGCTAAGTTGATATTTGAATATTGGATGTGTAGCCGACAGCCAATAGCGGTTGTACACTCTTGTCCGAGTGCTCTTGCCAAGTTGTGCCAAGAGCTCTCACGCGACATAATAATAGAGTATTCGAGCACTACTCAGTATAACCATGCATACAAAAAAGGTTTAATGAATTTTGGTTAATTTAGTTCAATTAATGAATCTCTTGGTAGTAATAAGATATTATGGAAGGTGTCGTAAGTTATATTAAATGTGGTTGAGTACCGAGTGATGGTCCAGCCAAAGAGAAACACATGGCTGGCTGTAAAACCTAAGCTTCATTCAATTGGAATGTTGTCATCTCAATAACCTACTCCGATCATCGGTTTCTTTACAATTTGGTCCTTTCTATTTTTTTTCTATACAACGTGCATCATTAGCACCTTTACGGTGCGACGGATGATAAGAATGAAAAGAGTGGATGTCTTGGTGATATCTGACCGATATGAATAGAAGAGGCTAACTAATAAATCATATTGTGTCTACCCCAGATGGCCTGCGAGCAAGTCATGAAGATGATGATGATATAGGAGTTGAGAATCCTTTATTACATTTATTAAAAAAAATAGGATTATGGTGAATGCGGTGGAATAAATTGTAAACTACAAAAAGAAACAACAAATCACACAAAACGAACGTTTATTATAATTAAAAATATTTCTTACAACTACACAAAAATTTGTAGAACTTCAAACAATGTTGGCGGGTACATGTCAGTTTATGATTCTTTGAATTCAATGTATAATGTTTCATTCAAAACCTTGGAGAATTTCTTAGTCAGTTAGTCAATCTAAATCAATTTTAACTAAAGCTACTACTACTACTACTTCAGGAGGTATGTCATGTCCGTTGTCCTGACTGTCGGTTTGGTTAGTATGGTACTCACTTAAATAAGAAGCCTTAGTTAAATGTAGTTTTGATTGGCAAAGCACTTTATAGTGGGTTTTACTGGCTCAGAGTTTTTAATGTATCATAATTATAATTAGTATAAATAAGACTGTGTTTTAGTACACTGTTCGCGCTATTGTCTTAACAAATTAATTACTTGATAAAATCTATGGAATGTCTTTTATATAAAAATCTAAGGTGAAAATAAAGTATTATTTTGAAGTTATCTTTTTTTTGTTGCATCTGATAATAATTAACTCTCTTATCTAGTCTAGCAAATACATATTATAAGAAATAAGATATGACAAAAAATAAGACAATTTTTTCTACATTTGTAGGTAAAAAAGTCTTCAAATAATTTCTTTCTTTAAGTCCAAATTCATACTCATAATTTCTACTCTATAAAAATAAAGATACTCTCTTAAACTAAAAATAGCATTATTAACTTGAAATAAAAAAAAACTCGAAAACACGCGAGGAAGTAAAAAGATCTACAGTGAAGAAAAGATAATCTACAGTGTTATTACAAAAAACTGTGTTTTGTTTAAGAAGTGCTTAAATCGGATGTTATTACTGTCACAAGAGTATCAATACACAAAATAAAAAAGTGACAGTTTCAGATTTGAGCACTCTATAACTAAAACACATCTAACACTGAGTACGAACTACTGAGTTTTTATTACACGTTGATCATTTTTGGATATAACTCAATGGGTTTCATGCGCAATATTTCTCAATGATATCCGTGAAAAACTGCATTTGAGAGATAACGTAAGGCTCTCTGCAGCTTCCGATCGATGCCGGATAGTCCCAGAGGTGGATAGCGATTTGAATATTACATTTTATCCTCGACCGCATCCCATAAGAGCTGCCATGCAGCATGCCTTGTAAGCTGAGCCAAACTTAATCGAATTTAACAACTAGAATTACGCTAAATAACTTTGTCCCAAAAATACCGATTTTTTCATGATCATGATCTTATTTGGTTAACGATTTCAAGCCAAACTTACTATCGTTGTAAATTATTAGAACAAATCTGTAAGACTTCGATAAGACAAAAAATATTGTAGAGCGGTCCTAATAATTGACCAACCTTATAGGTTGCTTAATCTACGTAACTTAAATATTAGACTCTATATTAATTTCCTTAAAATTAACGTTTTTGAATAACAATTGTCAGATACATGGATAAAATTATTAATAGTCACTCTATATTTTTTTGTAATGCAGTAAAATACATTGCTTAAACAAAAAGTTTTTATCTTATTTACCTGTTCTAATTAATTTTTTTTTTAATATTTTAGTTAAATTTACAGACACGTTGTAATGTGACCACGCACAGTCTAATTGCAGCCTTCATTGCATTTCAACTTCATCTATTTAGGATGAAGTTGAAATTCAATGGGATAGATAGGAAATGTTTCCATAGATGTATGGAAACATATCCTTCTATCATTACAGCAGATAAGAAGCCTCATTTTAAACAAGACAAGGCTGATGTGCCAATGTATTTTCCAAACCATCTTCTTTAGTTGCCTCGTATCATCAGTAATGATAAAAATATTGTCCCCTGACAACTACACAAAAGTAAAAAAAAAATATTACTTAAAAAATTCGTTATATCTAAGACAGCTAAAGTTTAAACCTAATTACTTTAAGAACACTGAATAACACAACACTTAAAACACACTACATATATAAAACCGCTATAAATTTGTAACTGTCGTAGTATTCGAATGCTATTATCATGAAAACAAAATGCTCGACATTAAGTAAAATGTCATGCTGGTTATCGATTTTCCATTATGTTCACTAAAATATTAAAGCCGTCCATGTAGGCAGGCTAAGACATAATAAGTCAATGGTCTTTACATGAACAGTAGCCAAACTTAAAATAGAGTATAATTAGAAAATTATGCTCATTAGAATCTATCAAAAATCTACTTTCAGACAACATTGTCTCGAGCTGAAATTAAAAACGTATTTAATTTACGTACCTATCATACAAATAGGAAACCATGACGTTTAAGATTGTCAACGGCTGTACAAGGCGTCGAATAAAGACAAGCGTTCATTGACGTCTCTTTTATGATTCTACTGGTAATTTATTTTCTATCAAGTCACAATATTTTAATTCTAGTCTGACTGATAGCTACATAAAATAGGTAAAAGCGAGAAAATCTTTTCCTGTCCAGTCCACATTACACGTATATCAGATCCTTAACTCTTGCCGTTCCGGTCTATGGAGTATTAAGTCTACAATCCTTTGTTGAAAGACTGTGCGGAGCGTAGCTTCTTCCTGATCCTTGGTGAACTCCACCGAGGTACGACCCTTGTGTCCGACGGCGACACCCCTTCATCGACGTCATCAGCCTCCGTCTTAATTTCCATTTTCTATAGTAAAACATTTATGAATAATTTAGTATGTTAAGATAATGGTTTAGTATGTAAATTTATTTAGCTCTTAAATCACAATAATATATTAAGATGAATACGCCCTCTAGCTAGACTTTAGGTAGGTAACACTCCAAGGGCTAGGTGGGTAGGTATTTCATTTCAGAAAGGATTTAAAACGTAACTTCGTTTAGTGTTCAGAGTGACTAGCATTCGATAGGTGGCGTTGTATATGTTGTGATAATTACACGACGACAACAACAGATGGCGTTCTTTGCTTTTAGCCAGTTATACAAAAAAATAGAATCAGCTTTATCATATTAGGTAGGTAGCAATAATATAAATTATGGAATGAATATAAAATTGGATGTATTATAAATACCTGAACTATCAGTCTGATCAGCGTATGTTGCTGTTCCAGAAGTTGGGACATGTCTCTGAGTTTCTTCTTCTGCTTATCCATTTCTCCAGTCAGATAGTCCTCACTGCTCTCCAGGACAAGGTCGAGGCCAGCTTTAAAATTTATTAAATAATTTGAATTAAAATTTAATGTTGGTACTTAAGGATGAAAATAAAGAAGTATAACCTATTTATTTAAATTTAGCTATAGAAGCATCTAGACACAAACAAATGAATAATAATAACTACGAGTTTAAAGCAATATACTCGTAGATATTATTTTTAAAGCCGTGTGATGACGGCAGAGTAGAATACAATTGTCACCACCCCAAATCTCTCCCGTGGGTGTCGTACAAGGCGACTAAGGATAAATTAGTGATGAGGAATGGGCAGCAGCGTTCCTCTTATACCACCTAGCAATAGCAATGTACTGCGACTTTTGTGCCCGATAAATGGCAATAGGCTCGCCACCTATTACATGGGACCTAACATAATTGGCGAAACGTGGGTGCTAGTTCACCTCTGCCTACCCCTTCGGGGATATAGGCGTGATTTATGTATGTATTATTTTTATATAAAGCAATATACTCGTAGCTAATATTTTTCATTTTTTTTTGGTAAAGTTACCATAAGTTCCATAATGTTAGTTAGTTTTAAGAACATGAGATGGCAATAAAATTTGTTTTGATCTGTTACTTTGTGAAATATAATTTAAAGGTTGATAGAATGCCTTATAATAACTGCTTTACTGACACTAGTGTTATTTCATATTTATAGTTAATAATAAATGTATACTGTACTATACATTCAATCTACTTGGAATGATAGATTAAAATAACTTAAACTAACTTTAAATGTTGTGTACGAATTACTTATAGTACCTTCATCGGTGAAGGGATTGCAGAACCATTTTCTCAGGATAAGATCTAGAAAGCCCAGCTTGCTGCATTTACTATTGTTTGGATATTCTATCAGCTTATCTTTGTCCACTTTTTCCAATAACATCGCTGGCAATTTTCGTTCCAATTCAGTGTGCAAAACAACCTTGTAACATAAGGATTGTGTTTAAAATTATTCACAAGTGCAAATCGTGACTATGCTAAACATATATTTACATAGTTTACGATATAATTTTCACTTATAATTATTTCTGATTCATATTATTTGATAGTCTTTACTTTTCTAATAGATTATTGCTTATAGAATTGTTTTAAAAATTTATTAAACTTTTTCTATTGATCATTATTATTAGAGTAAATGATATTTATTACCTGCATTGCTAATCTCTTTAGCTGAGCATTCCTCCTGACGCTCTCAATATCACCCACAGCCAAACCAATCAGAAGATTCATCAGTAAAATTGGCATCAGAACCATAAATAAACCCAGTATAAAGAATGTAGGCATAGGGAAAGGCAGAATCACGTCTGTTTCCGATTTATAATATGGCTGCACGTAAGTTCCGACAAAATCAATTTCGCCAAGCATCATAGTAAAAGTTCTCATCAATGACATGGGAATGCTGTTGAAAGACAAATGACGGCCCTGGAAAAGAAAACGGTTAGCCATGGCCAAATAAATAGAAAATCACGCTAAGCTTTGAACAATTTATAGCTTTATTCGCAGAGCGAAAAGTATAGTTTGCTAATATTGCATTACAACCCTAAAATGTGTTTATATGCTTAGAAATTTTTTAAAATAGGTTAATCTAATTAAAACTAGACACGTAAAATTTATCATGACGTCATGACCGCTAAGCAATTAAAGTTGCTGGTGATTTGCTGTTGGATCAAAAAATCGGAAGGTCATATTATTAAAACTCGTATAAACCATTCCTATTAATTTTCAGCAAGTCACCTTAAGCATTCATATTGATGAATTATATTTATTACAGAGCAAACAAATCCAATCCAGATGAAGACATTTTTCAAATTGAGATAGCAGATAAGCCTTAAAGTCTTTATCTAAATTTGATGTTTATATGCAGTTTAAATACGTATATTGAAATTATACCAAACATACTTTTGACAGTAGAATAAAGAAGGCTAGCCCAAAAGCAATGATGAGGATTGAGAAGAGCATGAGAACTTTAATGAGGGTCTGTAAGATCTCAAGGAACATGACCACATAGATTCCGATCTGATCAAATCTTTGTAGAAGTAGTAACAGCTCGAACCATGTTAAGAAAACGGTGATGGCAGCAGCCGAAAACTGAAAACAGAATAAAATCACAGATATTTAGGTAACTCCTTAGCTTAACTCCTTAATATTTTTCGTTGGTTTTTAAACCTTGTTACAAATAACTAGGGTTAGATTATGGTAAAAATAATCACACCGACCACACTATAATTACACTATCCTATAGGTATGGGATTGAGGTTGTCTGACCTAAATTTGCAATACTTTTAAAATAAAACAACCTTGAGGATTTAACTCTTGTGCTTTTCTTACATTATTTATCATAATCATACAGGCGAGTTAAATCCATGTAGTTTTAAATATAAGCTAAATGTACCGTTCGTTGTTATGAGAAACATTCATAATGCAATAGCAATGAATTCCAAACCTTTTAAACACTGTGTAATAAATCGATAAAAAAAATACCGGTATAATTACCTGTATATCAGTAAAATCACCAAATAACGTAGGAAAGACCATCAGTGTAGAACATATATATAGCAACCAAGAAACCAGATTTGAGGGGTCGACAAGATAATGCCATTTTTGTTGTTTCACATTATACGCTTCCCGTACTAAGCATATTACGTTATATACGACTATAGCTACTGTGCTTGTATACATAGCTACCTTTGATTCGAAATCTGAAAAATATGTTAACAATGCTAAAAGGCGGTAAAACAAAGAATTACTCAGATCGCAAGTTTTTGACGTCCGATCTGAGGCTTTCTTTTTTACTACCCGAAGTAAGTACAACATTTTATGTCACCCCCCTGACCAGGAAGTGGGATTACGCGTAGCGGTCGGAAAATACCACGTTCTGGCCAGGTGTCACGTAAAAATAAATTTTCACCGAAATAATTGTAAATTAAAATGATTAAAATGTTTTGCAAAATTTATGTCTTACCAATATCATTTTCCAATGTCTTGATGTTAGCTGTATCGTTTTTGTTAGCAGACCTAGTATAATTTGATATAATATTGGAATTGCTAGCAGCTTTACCAGATGTCTGTACTACTTCTATTGGAGTAACATTTGTCATCAAAAGGTATGTGTAAACAGTCACAAATATCAGATAGACGCAGTAAAACAATAAGTTGGTTAAGTGAAAATATTTTCCATAAGAATTCCATTTCATTTGCAGATATTTTTGGCTTAATGGGTGTGCAAGTAACTCTACACGTCCATGCGCTACCATTGCCTGAAAATAATTACAGTATTTGTCTTTAGCACATCATCATTTAGTTTGTGTTAAATTCTATATTAATTCCAAAAATATTTGTTAAAATACTCATAATCAGGATATAATGAGAGTTTTATATGTGGACAAAACAACGTGCGTATCTCAAGGGTAACATTAATTTGCAAATGATATATAAACCATCGAATGTGCCCAATACCACCAAGATTGTTACAAATAAAGCTGTGATTTACGTCAACATTTAATTATTGATCAGTGTGAACAAGTGAAGTAATCTCACAAACAAATTTGTCACAAGAAAACATCCACGTGAAATAAGTGCTAACTAAGGCTGGAGCTTAGCTGTGAGTCGTATGGATAAGTTAAAAAGGTGATAAGTATCTTATTAAAACTATTCAGTATCTTATCACAGATATTATGTTAATAAATATTTTGAGACAACGGTTTTTGGTTTGGAGATTGGTATCCAATCATATAGAAAAACTGATTTTAATATTTTACTTATTGATGATATAAAATATTTCAAACTATTTAACGATTTAGACTTCATTAATTAAATATGATTATATATATTAGTTATATTTATAAGAATATTCTGGCTTCTATTATGGCTTCTTGAATAGCGTATCAAGTTAGTTTAATAATATATATTTTGTGTTACCAAACAGTTATTCCAATAAGGAACTACATATTTTAGCACCGAAAATATACAGCCAGATATAGTGTGAAATTAGATTGCCAACTAATTTTCCATTAGTATGTCAATTTTGCGAAAATATTTTACAGTTCTATATTTTCAATGACAACACAAAACAAATTATAAAATGAAAGCAATGCACCAGTGCAGTTTTTGTCTCCACTCACGTTGATAACATTCAACGGTTCTGGACGGAATTTGGGGTCGTTCAGCGCGATTCTCAGTGCATCTACTTCGAGTTTTGAATGCTGGTAGTATTGGAAAGAGTACTTAATCTGAATAGAAAAAAAAACTATGTCAGTATCGTATCACTGTCAACTTACATTTAGTGCAGGTAAAGGTATTGTTTGAGACTTTTTGGTGCCGTCCGTTTTTCTTATGCCATCATTGTCTCCTATAGGTGGACACAGGGCCTCGAAGTTGTACTTGATCTAAATTTTGCAAAATGTATTAGACGTCGTATTTCAATAAATATAAAGTTCAAATGTAATCCGTCAAATAATTGTGAAATGATGTGATCAATTAAAAAATAAAATGAGACAACTATGTATGTAAAGAGTAAAGACTTACATAAAAACTTTTAGAATCTTTCTTGCAATTGGCCTTTGTGATACACTTATCCTGAACAGCTTCAAACACTCTTGGCATGTAAGCTATAAGAGCAAGCGTCACGCAAGGGTGTCGATCTGACCTCAATCCCATTACTTCCTTGGCTCTGAAAAGATATTCGTTAGTAACAAAAACATTATAGTGTTCCTTATCAAATGATTTAGAAGCATGATGACTAAAAATTCCTTACCGTTTTTAAATAAATCTTATATTTGACGACATTGTATGAAAATATATAAAAGTTTTACCTTTGTTCATGAGTAACCATTGCTAATGCAGCTTCGGGAAACTTATAATAGATTGCATAGTCAATAGCACTCATATCCAAGTTGTTGTAGGAGAGCCGGCATTCCATCGAAAGAAGAAGTGCTATAGAATTAGGTTTGTTCTCCATAGTAGCTAGGTGCAGAGGTGTATTCTAAGCAAACAATAATACAATGAAAAAACAAATTTTAAGGTGTGAAGTTTTAGTTGAAGTTTAAAAACTGAAAGAAGGTCGATTGAATTGGTAAGGACGCAATAAATCGACGCTAATTAATCAATCAACATTGTTTTGATACGAGTAAGAAACATTAGCGTTGATATCTAATAAACATCTGTAGATTATTATCAAGTGTGAAAGGCGGGTGTTTTCAGTCAGTACTAAAATAAAGTATTTATCACATAGTTACAAAATGTTTAAGGGCTTGTTCACGTTAACTTGCGGGCGCAGTAGCGGGTGCGGGCGCGAAATATCAAACATATGACATGCTATACAAGTGTTCACGTACATACAAACCGCACGTGCGGTGTGCGGCTAACTAGCGACGAGCGCGCGCGACCTAGCTTGCGGTAGTATCAAACGCGTGAGACATTTACTGTATGTTCACGTTGAAGTAGCGGCGGAGTACGCGATTTTCTCGCGACGCCAGGTAAGTTCAACCAGTTTGAAAATATAGCACGTTTTTATCATGTCGTTCAATAAAGAAGAGTTTATTAGTGCTGTTTAAGCTTGTGGCTTCTTTTGGAAACTCACTCTTTATTGAATCCATTATGTAATCAAAACAGTTGACAGTAAAATTTCTCTCGAATTACTATATAAAGTATGAAATTCACCATACCGTTCTCTTTCTTTATTAATTTCGTGCGCACCAATTCAAATTTTTAGCATCTCCCACTTTAGGAATGAATTTTCGTATTCGATTTTAATTTCAACAATAAATAAATGTTAGAAAAATTAGAATGTGAAAACAGAAAATAGAAAAGTTAAAATGCGCGGGTTCGATTCCCGCATCTAGACCATTATTTTTCGAACGTTTTCTAAACACCAATCTTTATGAATTTTCGGTTAAAGTAAAAGATCGTCTCTGACAACTGACAATGGGACGTCACAATCGCGCAAACGCCTAGCGGTCAACGTGTTCACGAACTCGCGAGGTCCACCGCGCCCGCACCCGCATTCGCGCCCGCGCCCGCGCATTCAACGTGAACAAGCACTAATAATTGAGTACTGGAGCAAGGCAGCAATGCTTTGGTTTAGAGACTTGTTTATCGATTACGGCCAATAATCTTAGAAAATAGAAAAATGCATGTTAGCTTCTATTACGAAATGGATATTCTAGTTAGCTGACAAAACTATCTTAAATGCTCAGCTCACGCTTTTCACCCTACTCACCCCATCTTTATCTATTTGATCTAGCAAATGCGAGTGGACCGAATGTAGAAGTTCGATGGTCTGAGTATATCCACTCATTGCAGCCAGATGAAGTGGGTTCCTTCCGTTATGGTCTCGATGGAGTAAAGCACCCCTGTTCAGAAGAAGTTGAACGACCCTAGTATGACCTTCACGGGAGGCAATGTGAAGAGGAGTCAGACCTTCTCCATCGCTTTCATTGATTATGAAAGTTCCTTTGTCCGAATCCAAAAGTTGACAAGCTGTGTGGTACCTGCCATACCTGAAAATTTCGTTAACGCACACGTCAATGTAGTATTACACTAACAAGTATTACGTACATATTATCTGTTTGTTTTAATTATCAACATTACAGAAATAGAATTCGCCTCAAATAGATCACAAAATATACTGGAATTAGAAAATCGGTTATTCATATCTAGTATGATTACAATACCCACACCTTATCGTTCGACAATCTAAGTAGTTTTTCTACTTCATCAGGCTACAGGGAAGTTTAACTAATGGATCTTTGGGGTAGTTCTCACCTCGCAGCAAAGTGTAAAGGACTCTCATTGTTGTTGTTCTTCAGGTTGATACAAGCACCGAGTCTAATCAAGTTTTCCAGGGATCTTATGTGGCCCTCTCTGCTCGCATAGTGGAGGGGTGAGCAGCCAGAGCTATCTTTCTCATTCAAAAGCTTTGCTAGGCTCTTCTCGCAACGGTCCTGAAAACGGATTAAATCAATCGAGCGAGATAAATCGAGAGAATCAAGCATTTGTCACATTTCCCGTCACACTCACTACTTCTCATCATCATCAGGTTCTACTTTGTTGAAATCGTACCTATAGGAACTCAATTTAGATGTCCTACATCTAAGCGAGGGATTTAATTATTGTCAGCCATATAATAGAAAAAATGTCTAATCACCTTGCAACTGGCCGCAAAATCTTCGAGGCGTCCTCCGTTCATAATCACCAAATGCAGAACGTTCCGCGAATTGATGTCTTTCAGTTGGATGTCTGCTCCGAGCCTTATCTGCAAATATATTGGATGTGAGAGTTTGCAAAATCATAACACCAATTATTTTATTTTATTTGTTTATATATGGTTGGCGCAGTATATTTTTAGTTTTATCTCATTCCTGTTAGCTATCATCAGCTCAGCAAATATAATGGAGTATTATCATGATATTAGCAAATCATTATACGTGCCATGTAAAGATACTTATAAGTTTTCTTCGACACGAAATATATCCATGTCGAAATTCCCGATGGTATCCGATACCCAATAATATCGGGTAAGGACTGGTTGCTTAGAGACACAATGATTGTGATATTTACGTATAACTAACGGATCTCGGATATGAAACGATTAAAGACTCTGTGTTAGTATGAATAAGTAAGTACGTTCAAGAGCACGTTAAGGTTTTCTCTGCAAAATAAAGCTTAATGTAAGCGTACAAGGTACAAACATTCTTAATAATATCAATGTGAGGCACATTTCAATGAAAAAGTTTTATCGTTTGTTTAACTCAAAGGTGAAACATGTTCCACTGTCTTTTAAAAGAGAATTGGCTACTATTCGTTATCTCTTCTGCCGATTTAAAAACAATATAGAATAAAACGTAGTATGTTAGTTATTGTAGATGCATAATTAAATTATAATTAGGATATTTTGACGCAGTAATGAGAAATGAACATTCCTCATAATATTACCAAGTAATATTCTGGTCTTTACATGACCGATAGATGGCAATTAGTCTCACCACATATTTCATGGGATCTAAATTAATTGGCGTGGGTTTTAATTCACGTCTGCATACGCCTTGGGGGATAAATAGGCATTATTTATGGATATATGTGTGTAAAAATTGCTGAGATAGGTCATTAGCTGTTTGTTACTTAAGTCATTATGAGTATTTGTTAGGGTAAATGTAGGGTGGGGCATCGGTGTTGCTTACCAAAGTATGAACAGTCCTCCAGCCAGCTCTTGACGCCGCGAGCAACAGAGGAGATCTCCTCTCTTTGTCCAAAGGATTGATGTCCGAGCCTTCGGACACCAAGTAGCTTACAATGTCAGGGTGGTCAAACATTGCAGCGCAGTGTATCGGAGTCATCCTCTGCACATCACACGACGTCAAGCACGCCACCTTCTCATTAGGTTGCATTGCGAACATCAGCTTCACGATCTCCAGAGCACCCTGCGTGAAATACGGAATTAATTGCGATACTATAACTTACTTACAGTGGGTACGTAGGAAAAGCTTTAACTGATTATTTTCATTCCAAATTATTTTCAATTTGAAGACTATTTTAATATAGTATTTGAATATAGTATCTTTGTCTGCCAATGTCATTGCCGATCTTAGGATCGGCATAGAATTTGAAGAAGACAAACCCCCGAATACAGGAAGCTATTCAAATTTTGAGCACTGCTTAAAGAGTTAAGTGGACATTACCTCTCAGAATTTGTATGGAAAAACGTCAATATTGACAATACTTAAATGTTCAGCAGGTCTCAAACTTTAAGTAGCGTTTCTGTAATCGGTGGAAAGACTATCAATACCTAGATAAAAACTAGGGTACCCTACACTATTTGTTTGTTGCGCTGATCATGACTTTTTTTTTGAGGTGACCAAGTAATTTCTTTATCTGGATGTGCATTATTACCTGAGCACATGCCAAGTGTACAGGGGTGGACAGGTCATGCTGCTGCGTTGATATCTTCGCGCCGGACTTCAAGCAGAGTTCGACGGCTTTTATATCGCCGCCGTGCACGGCTGAATGCAGAGGGACGTTCCCTTCGTTGTCGTAGAGGGAAATCATCCTCTCTCTCGTGCACCCTTTCGATTCTCCCCATTGGAGGAAGACTTCCATCGTTCGAGAGGACGCGTTCTTTGCCGCCTCGTGAATAGGGTAGTAACCGTTGTTGCAGGGTCGCTTGCACTGAGCTCCAAGGTCGGTAATCTGTCAAAATTGTTGGTTACAATAGTTTTTTTAAATAAGTATCTAGTATGGAGTATAATATATTAACTAGTAGATAATAATAATATAAATAATGCGCGTGTCGAACACGCACATTCAATTAGGTAATTTAAGCAGACTGACAGAGAAATTTAATGTAAGTAGTCAGACACGGATCACTTTTAAGTCTGTATGAAGAATGTAAAGGGTAGGGGCAGAAATAATATGATTGACACAGCTTCTGTTTGCCGAAAATTTTAACAATAATAAAAACATTTATAATTAAATATTTAATATTTGTACGAGTAATATACTACATAAACTTAATAAACAAGCATGACTCGACAAAAAATATACGTACGAAACCTGCCGCCTATTTCATATCGCAATAGCTGCCTACAGTCAAATTGACAAATACTGATTCTGCTGATCGCAACTTACCAATATACGCGCACACAGGTCGTGATCGTTTATGGCTGCGAAGTGTAGGGCAGTACGCCCGTGCTCTCCCCCTAGGTCGACGACGAACTGTTTCTTATACTTTGCGAATATTTGCAGGACCGTTACCTGGGATTATGAGAAAGATATACTTACTATAACATGATTAATTATAAAGTATCTGGAACCTCGCAAGACTAGATATCTATCGTCAAAACAAGTACCTACCTCTTTTGATAATTCGTTAGATATTACTTTCATTCATAAACAAATATTAATGTCATTGACCATCCGAATTTTAATAAATCTATGTTATTATTATAGACAGCACGTGGGCGCAGCATTGCCCTTTCGTATGAAGCAGATAAAATATATATAAAAATAATTTTTGTTCCATGTATTGAGTTATGTTAAAACACGTGAAACAAATGTTGTTGTTTATGATGTTATCTATTAAGTCCTGCGAGGCTGTTGGTATGTTACAAACAACCCTGTATATAATCCTAGAGTTCACTAAAAAGTTTGATAAGAGTGACACTAGAAAAAAAAACAACACAAAGAAAGAATCAAGTTAAAAAAAAAATTTATGTGCTAGCACAGTCTCCGAGATATCAAGATACTTGTAATCGACCCGCTTGAAACTTGGCATTGTTTGCAAGTGTATCACAAAGGTCGACATCTCGCGCTTAATTTCCTTTTTTCTATAAGGTTCAAATTTGATATCGCTGATACTCGAACCTCCTGTTAAATGTTGGTCTTGAACTACGAACTTGAGAAATGTGTTGTAGTGCCTTTAACTATCTCGGTGAAATCTCTATCATAATACATAATAATATTTATGGAAATTATTAAACACGAAAAATTATGGTCTTGATGCGGGAATCGAACCCGCGTCCGCTGCTAGCCGGGCAGGTGCCTGACCGCTCGGCCAACCAAGACACTAATTAACTTGCCGAAATTCTTCTAACCTTTACACTTCACGTTGTAAGCCAACTTTTTCTAACCACCAAAATCTTTGTACTAATTTTTCTAACATTTATATAATGTTGAAAGTAATAATCGAATGGACTGTTATAATAGATTAGTTAATAGGTTGAAAACAAGTTTTTATTATATGATTATCTTAAATATTGAAGACATTTAACAATAAAAGTGTTATAGCTTGGTTCAGAGCTTTGATAATTGACAACCTTAACCATAACGGCTCTTGGAAATGCTGCTAGGCACATGAAAATAACAACTGACTGATAACCAATAAATTAATCTCAAAACACATGTTTATATTAACGGTGGAACTAACAAATTATATTCGAATACTATAGTTCAAATTCCTTCAGGGTAATGCAAAATGCCTGTCATGGAATCTAGGTTGATAAGAGGGCACTTACCTTATTAAGTTCAGTAGCCAAATGTATAGGAGCCTGTTTCTTCTCGTTGAGGATGCTAGTGTCAACGTGACTGCAACACACAAATTAAATAAGCAAAATCCGAATATACCTAAGTACTAAGAACGTAGTACCGATCAGAACCTTCACCTACGAAGAAGCTCGTTTCCTGATTACTGAAATACTATTATTAAACGTAGCGATTTTGCAATAAGACTACTGGTTTAAAGACGTAACCAAAATGCGGACTTATGTATTAAGCACAATTATTTACATTTAATTATGTTCTTAAGTTATTTATTACAAAGTAGTATGTTTTCAATGTCAACGTAATGACATAGGCACATTGTGTTTCAAGTGTCCCGGACACGGACATGATGATTAAGTTGCTTACTTTAAGCTAGATGATAGATGGGAGTGTCGGAAATAAGTTAACACAACCAACTACCCGAATTTAACTTTGATTATTACGACAGATAACAATAAATGAGCCACGAAACCTAACAAAACTCTATACTGTTATCAAGATTTATGTATTATGTTATTATCTGCCGCACTCAGAGACGTCAAATAACATTAATGAGTATTAATGTCAAAAAATGACAATTCAAAACTAGTCGCTATTCTTGCCGGGTCTATGGTCTCGATTTGAATGAAAATTTTTGACATTAAATATTCATTAAAGGTAATTGACGTCTCCGAGTGCGGCAGTAAGTGAAATTATTAAAACAAATGACTCACCTTTGTAGCAAAAACTCGATTGCGTCCAGAGCCTCACTTTCAACAGCCACGTGAAGAGGAGTATTTCCCGTATTGTCGCGGCAGTTTAATTCTGTAAAAGATTTGTCATAATATTAACAACAACGGAGGATCATTATTAATAATAATTAACAGCAAAATATTATTAACGGTAGCATAGTGCCACTTAGGACTCTACAACAAGCTCTTAAAAGTTTCTCGCTACACTGGATTCGGATCAAAACATACAAATTGTAACGAAATTTTGCGAGTTCGCCGGAATTTGATATAATGGAACAACTTTCCAAGTCGATCGCGTACTACTTCAACTAGGAGTCCTTAAAAACGACCTTATTATAGAGAAGTCCTTTAAAAAGTTCGCAATATTTTTGTGGCTTTTGTAACGGTTTCGCCGTAGTAATACGAATGGATAGGTATATATGTTTAACTTTGTGAAATAACATAAATGAATAAATCACGCCTTCTCCACTCTAAGGGGTATTAGCGCCCACACACAGGGTGAGCCTACTGCCATTTTCCGGGAACGGGGACCGAACGTATCCGATTTTATATCACACTAATAAACAACGAAAAATGACCGCAAATGTGCATATGCTGAAACTATAGTCCGACAACTTCGTGCGCGACTTTTCTGCGGTATGAAAGACGGTTGCGGGGACGGGGCACTCTAGATGTTAGCGGGGCGGGTGATGCGGGAATGAGGGAAAACTCGCCCCTCCCCGCATCACCCACCCCCGCGCACATCAAGAGCGCACCGTCCCCGCCAACGTCTCACACCGCAGGAAGGTCGCGCACGAAGTTGTCGGACTATAGAATGATTATACCAGTTACGAGTAGGTACATGATTTTGTATAGCGTACCTCCACCGTAGTTCTTAATTAAGGTAAGTATGTTTGTGTTGTTCCTGACAGAAGCTTGGTGAGCAGCGGTACGGCCCCTCACGTCCCTCACTGTTAACCTCGATGGCTCTTTAATGTAGAGGTTCCTAAAGTCCTCAACATTGCCGCTCTCAGCTGCCTGCAATAAAGAATAAAACAATTAATTTTATTGATAGAATTTTCAATCTAATCACGGGACTCGTATTAGTATCGCTTAAGCGAAAACTCGGGTGTCGCGTAAGTAAAATCACTAACTGCCCCACTCAGAGACGTCAATTAATGTTAATGAGTACTAAAATTAAAAAAAAATCATTTAAATCTAGACCCTGCAAGAATAGCGACTAGTTTTGAATTGTCATTTTTTACATTAATTACTCATTATCGGTAATTAACCTCTCTGAGTGCAGCAGTAAGTAGGAGAAGGCAACCCAAATGGATATGAGGCTAAACTAGTTAGAACGACACTTTTGTGTATAAAATAACTTGAGAACGGGGTCGATTCATCGCAAAAGTTGCAGAAGTTACGATGCTTTTATTAGGAATTAGTCCATACAGTAATACAAAATTGAGTCACGTGTGTGAACGAACTCAATAGCGTTTAAAAGCTACTATCTGAATTGGCAAGATAGTATCACAATACCATGAGTGATACGTGAGTACAGCTTATAAGGCCTTATAAACCCTTTATGGAAAAATGTTCGTATCGAGATCATTCTAATGATACCTACCTAAGTACAGTTTTTTGTTTATTTGTCTATTTTTATAACTATTTTACTAAGATGCTTTATTGATGTAGGACCTGCTTACAGTTTTACATAATATCTGGCACATCAATTTGGCTATAAACCATTCGTAATTTAGGGTAGAGCAATATTCAAAACATCCAGTCTTCTTATATTAAGAAAATTAAAATCAATACCTAATTAATTTCACATAAATAATTAATGTAATAATATATTGATTGAAAATGTTATAAAGCTTTAAGACGTATAGCTTATTAGGTAATAAAATATTATATTAATTTATATTTTATAATACAATAGTGCTTTATACCACCACCTCTGATATAAATTAAGAATATTATACCTTGCAAAACTAACTCATTCGAAATTGAACTAAAAATAGTAGGTACAGTCTTAATAGAATTTTAACAAGTTTAACTTTCTAGAATTGCATCCTGCTTGAACTCAGACACCTGGGTAACACAATAAAAGCACGAAACTAGACTGCGAATATTCTCGAGAGCAATTAATCAACATTATAACAAGAGATCCAATAACAGGAATTAAACTTTATTCTTTTTTGACGAATACTATAAAACATGATACAAATATTATATAAACTACTTATGATACGCAAATAGAATATTGAATAAAAAGAGTGGTAGTAAAGGATATTTTGCAAGAAAACTTAAAGAAATTACCGTTCTTTTTTGACGAATACTATAAAACATGATAAAAATATTGTATAACTTATGATCCGCAAACATTATAGTGAATAAAAAAGTGGTAGTACAGGATATTTTGAAAGAAAACTTAAAGTAATTACCATTAGATTTCATTACGGTAGACTGAAGATGAAGGCAAATTGCTCTCCATCTGCGTGACATGGGACAATACCAATTTCAATAAAAAAAAAGGTTTCAGCCACGGATTTAGTTTCAAGTATACGCGAGTTGAATGCTTGAAATTAAATTTTACTCCACTGGGCCAGCGTGCCGGGTATTGCCTATTTAATCAATTGGAAAAGCTTGGCCCCAGAAGTAGGGGCATTAAAGAGCTGGTGGTGGTGATGATGATGATGATAAAGAAGAAGCCACAAATCATAGCCTAATAACATAAAATTATTGTTCTCCGTCGAGAGTGTTAGGTTACAGTAACGGTATAGTGATATCCTACCAACAATAACATTAAAATATATTAATTCGCAAAGGGTTCAATTTATTTTATTAGCGGTGAAACTTACAGAAATTTCTATGTACGATTAAACGGACCCTTCTCACAATACAATTCGCTACTAGAGCGTGTCTCTCAATCTCAAATAGGAAAGATTGCTGGGGTATTTTATGGTTGATCTAACTTTCACTGAACATCGGATAATTTCACACTTAAGTACGAATAAATGATAAAATCGAGGTATATCAAATGTAAAACGAGGACAGAAGTTATGTATTTCCACCCTAAATCACACTAAGCATACTCGGCTCGCATATCAATTTTTAGTTAGAAAGAAGCTTGTATCTACACCTTATTATTACTTATTATCAATGTATTTACTTAAAATGCCGTGTGGTGACGGCAGAGTAGAATACAATTGTCACCATCCCAAATCTCTCCCGTGGGTGTCGTAAGGTGACTAAGGTTAAATGAGTCATAAGGAATGGGCAGCAGCGTTTCTCATAATAATATACCACCTAGCTATGTACTGCGAATTTATTGTCCGATAAATGGCAATAGGCCCGCCACCTATTACATGGGACCTAACATAATTGGCGAAACGTGGGTGCTAGTTCACCTCTGCCTACCCCTTCGGGGATATAGGCTTCGGCGATTTATGTATGTATGTATTTATTTAAAATACCTACAATACAGAAATATATGTGGGAGGAAAGTGAAAACCAAGCAACTTTTGGCTAGCAAGTGAAAAGTAAATAACTCCAAAGATGAGTAGGTACTTAACTAACTAGAAAAAAACCAGAAATTTGGGTAGAGATTGGTATTGGTTGAGGCGCTTATAATAATAATTATCAGGGCAAAAGTGTTGTTCTTGTGTGCATAGGGAAAAAATATATCGTAAATATGTATAAAAAATAGTTTTACAGTTACACTTAAATAAAGCTACGTACATGGTTTTAATAAACACCGAAGAAGAATTTACATACCTACTAAACATAATTTATTATATTGAAAATATTACGCACACAGTTGACTGTATCCATAATTAAGACTCGAACACGGAACGTTTTCACGGTATTTGTTATTATTTATTTTTATTTTTAATCATACCTATTTTGAGTTATTTAAACAATTGGGTATGCATTAATTACCAGAGTTAAATATTTCGAATATAAGTATTCATAAGCATTTAACAGAACGCACCTATAAATAAGCCTCTTAATTCTAAAGAAAACTTTAGTTTAGATAATATTGTTAAAATTTACACAAGGACTGTGTTTTCCTGCTCACGGCTGCTGTAAACTGTTCGAAACGATGGGAACAATATTAGCAATTCTAAATACAAGTATACGCAGGTTAAGTCAGTAAAAATGATTAAATTAAACCTGAGGCAGTTATATTACAGGATAAACATTTATGAAAATAATATTATAGAAAGTACAAGATTGAAGTAAATGATTAGGAATAGATAAGACAGATAAATCATAAAAAAACTCTATAAAAGAATAATATTATGACAAATAATCAAAATATCATCCTAATTTAAGCTATAGGTCATTATATAAAATTAATACATATAATTATGAATTGAAATCTGGGCTAATTAAAGATATGTGATTATCGCTAGCAAGCAAATAAATAAATAAATTGTGTTTAATAGAGAATGAATTTAATAAAAAACGACAGATCTTTTTTTTATTTTTTGAAAAAAGTTTTATTTATTTATTTAAAAAAAGATATAGTTTTTTTTTATAATTACCGCTTTTGGGATTATGGAGGCACAATAATAGAAAGATGAATTTTTCATAATATTAGTTATTGTAGTATTGGAAAAAAATATGTAAATTGAAAATATTTTAAACACTTACAATGGCGCTGAAGCTCGATATTACGCTCAATACGTTGGTAGGCAGCGAAGATACCTATTACACAAGACGCCGGAGACAGTGTGAACCGAAGCGTCGGTATCACAAAACATATTCAGCGTTTTTCAATGTAAAAGTGTGCATGCAAGCTGAGGATCCTATTTATCATTAGAATTGAAGCGTCGACATTCTGCACCGTGAGAACGAAGTAGAAATAGAATAGGCACTTACCATGCCTATTCCAAGTAGGCACCTGCTGACGGTATCATTTTAGGTGGTAATATGATTATATTATTATCTTAGCGAATGTTATTTGTACATAGTTACGAACAAATTTGAATTCATATAGAAATATTCATCACCAACAGCCCTTTAACGTGCCCACTGCTGGGGCACATGGATGACTATTGGGTGAATAGGCCATTACCCACCACGCTGGCGGATGGGTGGGTGGGACGATGCTGACGCAGCCGGCACCAACGGATTAACATAACATGTATCCGCAAGCACGGAGGAACTTGAGGTTATTTTTGATCACCCATACTATGGGGCATTAGCGAATGTTGCTTAGTTTACCCAAATACAGCCCCAGCGCGCAAAACTAGTGCGCTATCGGTTTATAGATTTTTAGACATACACCAGGAGGAAAACGATAGAAAAGTGAGCGCGCTTGGTCTGAAATAATGTAAACTTAAGCTAAGACTGGTAAAAAATTTGGGATGCAGACGGAGAATAATATGTTCCCAAGGTGTATTTGGAGGAGCTCGCTAGCGCAGTGTCATAATAACGCGCTTGGCCTGCGATTACGTAAACTAAGGAATGTCGCTAAGGCAGATCATCGGATGGGTGACCAAAAATTTATTATCTTGAGTTTCGCCGTGCTTCGGAACGCACGTTAAGCTGTTGGTCCCGTATGCATCTGCAGTCGTTAATACCCACCAACCCGAACTGGGCCAGCGTGGTGTTATGGCCCAATCTCCCTTTATTCTTCCATCCATTAGGGAAAGCCCGTGCCCCAGCAGTGGGACATAAAAAGGTCTGGTGATGATGATGACGATGAAGGTATATCTCAAGCTGTCAATTATACTCACACGAGGAAATCGACCAAACTATGAAGCACTTACACGATTATATAACTTAACTGCATAGAGCATGATACTAAATTGCACTCACTTGCAATAACGCCTCAATAGTTGCTTTGCTGCCGGCGTGCAGGCCAAACATTATCGACAAATTGCGTGGAAATCTAATTCGACCAGCTCTTAAGTTTTGGAAACTTCGAAATCGCTTGGACTGTTTAAATGTACCCATAATAAGACCTGTCGCAAATACGAACGTTAACAAATTAATTATTATTTTATCTGTTGTTGATTGCAGATAAATTAATTAGAGATCTGTTTGTTAAGGTTGCTAGAGAATTTCGCGTATCGTGCGATTCTGAGACGCCTGACGCTGCCGGCTAGATAACTCTGACTGACGCTGCTACTAAGATACAGTTCCAAGGCACTCAATCTCTCATATATCAAAATATCTTAGTATAATAGGTAACGACCTATGCTAAGATATTTTCAATAGTATTTCAATTCTAAAAAATTGTAATGACAAATATTTCGTTCCGAGGTGCTTGTTTACAGTTCGCAATAATATTCGCAGACGCAAATTCAATTCAAATAATATGCAATCTTCAATGTGACTTTTCGACACATTTTCCCTGGGTTGATCATTTAAATAAATTGGTTTCATTTCAAATACAAGTTAAAGCTTTCTGACTTCTAGAAAAATAAAAAAATAAATTTAAACTTATTCAACTATTTTTATCAATCTATATAATCAAAAATCTCGAGTTACACAGTGTTTGTTAAGAAAACTCCTCCGAAACAGCTTCATTGTTATTGTAACTTGTAACACTCATATCCAGGCAGCTTCTTTATAAAATATAGCTAGGTGATCCTAGTGCCTATTCCCCTATATTTATAAAGTAAAACGATGTTTGTTACTTGATCACGCTTCACTGGATGAATAAATTTTAATGAATGAACTTTTTATCTCATGTATTAGATATTTGGGTCTGGGTGTAATCAAAAGCCAAAATAAAGCTATTATACTAAAGAAACGAGCCTAGGAGTTCAACTTCAAGTTCAACTTCAGGCAAATGTCCAAAAAGATTTGATATTTGGCAGAGCTGTGGCCGTACCATGAAGTATTAGTGCGTTCCGAACGCGGGTGACAAAACGGGACGCCGCTCTACTCGGCATATTAGCGTTGTCTCACTTTAACAATGGAAATTGAGTCGCGTTTAGAGTTCGTGGTAAGGCGGCTGCTATTCCGAACGTCCCCAAATATTCCACTCCCAAATATGTATTCAACATTTCACCCAGCATTTAGCTCGCTCTTTTAAGGCCATAACATAAAATCGCTCTTCACTTTCATAACGACACTATGATGAGGGTTGTGATAAACCGATAGTTTTGTTTCGTCCACTCAAAAGGTCGATGCCCAACATTGGACGTATGGCAGTTTAATGATGATGACACCTGTGCGTGTTCCATAACTCACAATAATTACTTAGAACATGGCTGAAATTAAACCGATTGCCATTATAATTCCTTCCTTAATTCATTAGACGAATGTCCATCCTCCAAATAAACACACCTATTTGCAAAAGTTTGCTAAGTGATAGCTTTTTTTACACAATTTTAGCAATAACTACTGTTCTGCCCATGGGACAAAGGTATCATTAAAATTGAGAATTTAAAATTATGTTTGTTGTTATCAATGTAATTGGACTACAGTTGCTGTTCGCTCAAAGTCAATTGAATCATAAGAGGTTTTATTTTATACTAGCTTTTACCGGCGGCATCGCTCGCGTTGATGTCTTTAAAAACTATAACAGTCATAATCGTTAGAATGAACAAATAATTTAATAGGCAAAAAAAATTGCTTATAATGTAGTTTTCATTGCTGAAAGAATATTCTAAATCAGTTTTGTGGTTTAAGCGTAACAAACTCACTTTCACATTTGTGTGAGTGATTAAGTAAAGTGTACTTATCAAGCTGAGTAGCTAATTAAGGGTACATAAGGTCTTATACCTTATGTACACTTAATTTACAAATAAAGAATATAATTATGAATAAAATATTACTTTTTACCTTTTTTTTACTACTTTTATTGTAAACAAATAAACTTTTCTATAGTTACAACTACTCTAAAGTTGATATAAGCTCTTTGTGAGATATTAAATAGTACCTTTGAAGAAAAACAGCTCTCACCTCCAAAAACTTCCTCTGGGTGATGGGGATATTTAGTGCACGTCTGAATAACCACATTTTCAAAAGAGGCATATTTCATAGTGTTGTGACTCCATGTCGGGAACTGGCAATGGTGTTCGGATAATACCATTTTATCTTTGTAATCAAAATACAAGCTTACTCCATTATAAATCATAAGCTCTACCGCTATCTAACGCTGCGACTTAGTAGTCGAAACAGCGATTTTTTTGGTGAACGAATAAATAAAAAAAAGTTACATAAAATATATATTTTAAATAGTATAATATTTACATTTACACCTATAATATTATCCTGAACTAACTAAAGCGTTTGTGTTAAGGTAACTGGATGACGGACAAATAAAACAGACATATATAATCACGCCGAAAGGTTGCCAGAGGTGAATAATATTAACACCCACGTTTGGCCAATTAGGTTAGGTCCCATGTGGCGAGACTATTGCCGTTTATCGGGCACGGAAATTGCAGTACCTACATGGCTTTATGACATAAGAGGAACGCTTCTGCACATGACTCTTGGCTGTCTTAACCCTTAGTCGCCTAGTTTTCACCCGCGGGAGAGATGTGTGTGGTGACAATAATGTCTTCAATAGGTACTAGGCTAAGGGCCTGTTTCACAATCGAAAATAAGTTCGAAGTCACGGTCGCTTACTTGGCAGTTCAATTGACATGTATTTCATATTACAACTGTTAAATTATCTGCGAAGTAAGCTACTTAAAACTTACTTATCGATTGTGAAACAGGCCCTAAAGATAATAAATATCGGGTATTTAAAACCGAAAGCATACCTACCAGAAAGTGCAGATTAATTTCCACTTAACTGCTTTTAAGTGGAAATTAATCTGCACTTTCTTTTCGCACTTTTTAATCTTAAAAGTAGAGAGCCATAACCAATAACGGAAACAGCATAAGCGTATCAATACAGTCTCGCCCTTATCAGCGCTCTTGTTTCAGCGTGATTAGGGTAACAAGTGGGAAGCATGCCTTTCGAGTGGATCGAATCATTATGACACACATTTTCGTAAATTTGCAATTTATTGCTCAACATAATCTGATTTGGAACTTTTCCATGATTTATGCTAAGCTATAAGTAGTTACTTTTAATATTTAAGCATAAAATTAATAATTATATGAAACAAATACATAAATAAGAATTTATACATTTTGTTATTACTATAATTATTGCAAGGTTGCACACGCTATCGTTGTCATGACAGCGCATTAGTATTCATCTGCTTATGCTTATATAGCTCCATATTTTTTTTCTTCTAATAATACAGGTAAGTAGTTGATTTTAAAATAACTGGGAAAAATTTTAAGGAGTTTTTCACTCACCAATCCAATCATCGCTATAAAATTATCTCGAGATGTAGGCGAAAGTTATAGGTGAAAGAACTATTCACATTGTTTTCATCTGACAAGTACTGCTCTTGTAATTTTCACAATTTAATTAATGCAATCGCGTTAATCAATAATAAATAATCAATCATACTATTAGTACTATTACGGAAATATCTATTACCGACCGTAACTTTTAGTACTATTTTATTTGTAAAAAGTTTTTATATCTGCTATTTTGACCAAAAAGTATGTGCTCCAATTTAGCACGTTGATTAATGTGACAAAATTAATGACCAATGTACTCGTATGAAGAAAGTAATGACCAAAATGCCCTGAGATGTCTTTGAGTTTCTCTCAAAAAGCTTTGAATTATGGATAATCGAAATATAATTGGCGAAACGTGGGTGCTAGTTTACCTCTGCCTACAATATAAGCGTGATTTATGTATTTATGTATGAAATATAAACTTGACATGCTATATTATTGTATAATCTCAGTGCCATCTTGGTCCAAATATATATTACAAAAGCTGTTATCATGAAAATGACCCTTCCTTCCAATTTAAGTCAACAGATGGGAACTTAAATGAAGTTTCATATAAACTTTCTTCATGAATTCATGTGACCTTTTTCCGCATGGAGAATTAAAAGGCAAGATTGGTTATCGACATAGAATTGTTAAATAAAATCTTTTGCTGAACAACAATATTGCTATTTGTACATTAAGAACAACAATATGTACACCATCAGCATCACCAGCTATTTAATGTCCCCACTGCTGGGGCACGGGCCTTCCCTATGGATAGAAGAATATAGGGAGATTGGGCCATAATCCACCACGCTGGCCCAGTGCGGGTTGGTGGGTCTTAATAACTGCAGATCTAATGCGGCTGGGACCAACGGCTTAACGTGCTTTCCGAAGCACGGAGGAGCTCGAGATAATAAATTTTTGGTCACCCATCCAATAACCGGCCTTAGCGACCATTAGTTAGTTTACGCGATCGCAGTGGTATACCACTGCGCTAGAGAGCTCCACATTGGTGTTCAAATGAAAACATTTATTATTTTTGCTTTTAATATTTTGAGGGGAGGCCTTTGCCCAGCCGTGGCATCTTTCAGGCTAATAAGAAAAAATCTACTTCACCTAAAGAGTGTATCAAGAGCTTTTCTCACGGAATTAAATGACACCCGGTGCGTATTAATTCAATGACATCATATTCATGTGTACGGTGACACATTGCCTATTGCGCTCGGCGTTCGAATCCTCCGATTGCATAATCTAACATAGCAATGTATGTACCGGTACAGGTCATTGGATGAAAGGGATGAAGTTTCTTCGTGCTTGGAAAGACATTAATTTATAAATTTATTTCACCTTTAAATACCAAATTTAGCATGAAGCGCATTTTTAATTATTTATTATTATTATATTTCCACTGTCAATCAGAAAAAGATCCCAGCTAGAATAATCAACAAAAATTATACAGTTACAAATCTTTTTTAAAATTAAACATCTAAATCATTTGTAGTTGGCATAATGTTTTATTGTTCTTCATCTGTAGTTATTATGATTTCTTATTAGTATTTCCGAATAGAACGTATTTACTTATAAAAAGGCTTTAAGTAGCAAACATTCTCTATAAAAAATCTTCTCATGTGTCTTTAACTATTCAGCAATTGAAACTGTGTAGTGACGACAAATACTGCTGTGTCGTAACACCATGCATTTTCAATGTACCTAGTAGGTCTAACCCGTCTGAGATAAGCAGGTGTTATTTACTTTAGTGCACGTAGTCAATCACTATCAGAAGCACCTAGCGTGGACACAAATAAGCAAACAACCTACGTATATAGGTACATACCTACGTCGTTGGTTAGTGGCGTTCAAAATGGCGTGACACGATATTCGTGGATCGTATAACGTATTTTGCCGTGTGGTGACGGCAGAGTAGAATACAATTGTCACCACCCCAAATTGTACGACACCCACGGGAGAGCCCGTGGGTGTCGTACAAGGCGAGTAAGGATAAATCAGTGATGAGGAATGGGCAGCAGCGTTCCTCTTATACCACCTAGCAATGTACTAACTGCGACTTTTGTGCCCAATAAATGGCAATAGGCTCGCCACCTATTATATGGGACCTAACATAAATTAACATAATAGACGAAACGTGGGTGCTAGTTCACCTCTGCCTACCCGTTCAGGGATATAGGCGTGATTTATGTATGTATGTATAACTTATTGCATACATTGATAATCATCATTTTCCTGCTCTTCCCATTTATATCAGTCAGACGTCAACTTGACATCTTCATCTTTTTGCCATGTATACCAATCACACCAGAAAGGTGCTAGTGATGAATGAAGTGATTGTAGGGACCATGTCGAAAGACCGATGTACGGAGAGAGTGATTTAGATGACAAAATGCCTATCCATACTGCTCAAAGTATCGGATTAAGTTTTGTGTCCCGTCTGAGACCTACCCTCAAAGGTGTTATGCATAAATTGATAATATTAAAAAAAAAACAATCATAGCTAAATTATGATTGACTATGTAGACGATTTTCGTCTCATCGACTTACACACTACGATTAATTAAGAAAAGAGCAGTAGTCTTACCCTTAAGATCCGGTATGGGCTCTCAGCTAGGAGGCAGACGTCACCAGAGTTGGTTCTTTCTAAAGGAGGTGTGGGCAGCATAACCTGCAGCTCGCTACCTGGTTCTCTCTTCACTTGGGATTGGCGTTGGTTCCCAGTGATGGTCCACATCCATTCCTGCCAATATATCAATAGATTACTTCGTGTACGTTCTTTAAAGTGAAACTAGTCTATTAAATAAGGGCCAGGTCAAGAGTACCCGAAACCGACGGGCATGCATGAAGAGGTTAATGAGATTGGATGAAGCGAAAGAAGTATGTAAGGATCGTAGCAAGTGGAAATAAGTGATATCTGCCTACCCCTGTGGGAAAAAGGCGTGATATATGTATGTATGTATGTATTATTTACAAAGAAGAAGATACATAAATCACTCTAATTAATCCCCTCTAGCCCCCTACTAAAGATAGACAGATGTGCATAAAATATCTACATCTACTTGTATGTCAGGTAGGTATCAAATAATAGGGAGCGCGCACATTGCCATATTTATATTGGTATAACAAGAACCCTGTTGCCAATTCCTCGTTCCTGTAGGTGCCTTGTACAACACCCGCTGGGGAGATTGGGGGGTAGCGACAATTGTATTCTATTCTGCTAGTGACAAGTAACTTTCATAATGATATAATTTATTTCGTAGACTGTTTACAATAATAATTACGTCATAATATGCACGGTATATCTGTAGCTATATTACAAAATGAGCTGAATCTGCTGATGCAATCTTGCCAGCTTCATTTGTCAAGGAATATATCTAATACCGAGTGGTACACGAGAATTTGTACTGTGTGCTGTTCGCAGAGAGGATATATTTGTAATGCATGCACGGAGTAAGTGAAATAACCAACTTGCAATCTGTTCATGGTATTCTGTTAAAAATGGTCTTTATTCGCAACCGAATAAGTTTTCATTCCAATGTTATTGTATAGCTGATATAAGACATTAAGTTACCAATGGGTACATATTAAAAAACGTGACGTTATAAAACATGTCTACGCATGTTTGTATAGACTGTACGTGGGGCTCCGTGTGAGCTAATTACGTTTGTTAGTTGGCTTCTGGGGAAAATTAGTTTCTTAGTTCAACGCGAACGTTTATGGCACTTTACTATGTTAATCGATTTTCACACGTGAAATTCGCCCTCTGGAATACATTCGCGAGTCTTGAGCTCGCCGTGGAAAATTACCAGAACGCTTGTATTATCCGCCGTGTGGTGACGGTGAAGCAGTATACAATTGTCACCACCCCCATCTCTCCCGTGGGTGTCGTACAAGGCGACTAAGGGTAAAGAGCCATGCGATGAGCAATGGGCAGCACGTTACTCTTATACCACCTAGCAATACTGCGATTTATGTGCCCGGTAGATGGGAACAGACTCACCGATTACATGGGACCTAACTTAATTGGCGAAAGGCGTGATTTATTTATTTATTTATGTACGTATTGCATTATTCTGTACCTGGCACATAACCGTTTTAAATAAAAAAATACACCGTGTTTTCACGTGACATCTAACTGGGTGGAGTTATACCTCCACTTACAAGATTATTTCGGCTGTAAATTTCTGGTAGGTGTAATAAAATATTTCATTTGACTTTATTGACCACTGAAATAACACACAATTAATTAAACGCTCTGTCTGTATGTGGAGCCATTTATTAATTAACAGGTGCCTGTCAAGTGTTTCTACGTCCCAGAGGATACCTTTATACAACGAGGATATCGGATAGCACGTCAAGTTAGCAAACAGTTCAACTGAGAAATATTTTCCCACCATTTCTTGTGAATTAATCCTGGCTATAGAAGTTTATTCATAAAAGATACTGTGGACTTTGAACTGATATAGTTTACTTTTATCTCTTTTTGATTTTGAAGTTTAATCGCCGTAGTAGGTACAATAGACAATTTCCTTAGTTAATTACGTTTTCGGTGTTTGAGATTTGAATAGAGATTCGCTAACGAATTTCAACGTAATATCATAACGAATGAAAATGGCGATGGTAAAGTACATTTTAAATAGTCAGTAAAACATAGAAAACGTAGGTGTCAAAACTTGGTTTGCTTAACATAAGTTTAACTAATATCCACATCAGTCTGAGATTCATACTCTATAAAAGCTGGTAACAACTTTTATTGTCACGCAAGCAATAAGCTAATAAGATTGGTCGGACTAATAGCTGAATGATTGTGGGTTTTACTATTGTTAGCTAAACAACTATGTAACATTTTATAACCACAAATTAGAATAAAATTTAACATGTTTTCAAGATCCTTACGCTACTTGAAGATGAAAAAAAAATCTAGGTGTATTTTGAAAGCAATTGAAAAAATATGGTACATTGTTATTTTTACATATCAAACGAAGTAAAAAAAGCAATGGCACAGCGCGCTTGGCTTAGGATTGCGTAAACTAAGCAATTTCGCTAAGGCCGGTCATTGGATGGGTGACCAAAAATTTATAATCTCCAGTTCCTCCGTGCTTCGGAAGGCGCGTTAAGCCGTTGGTCCAGGCTGCATCTGCAGTCGTTGGTGCCCAGCAACCCGCCCTGGGCCAGCGTGGTGGGTTATGGCCCAATCTCCCTATATTCTTCCATCCATAGGGAAAGCCCGTGCTCCAGCAGTGGAGACATTAAAGGGCTGGTGATGATGAATAAAAGTCGAGAGGTCGAGGTGGGGTGAGGTCAGCGACATGTGAAGGCCCAGTAAAACTACCCTTGGGTCACAAGTCCCAAGCGCTGCTGAGCTGCTCCTGACTTCCCTCTCTGAAACACGATCAACCCGGCATCCGCATGGTAAATCCATGGAATGATAAGAGTTTTTGTCTCATGTATGTAGATAATACCAGACTAAAATAGATTAAGACTATTCTAAATTGTATTAAAAATACAAAAATATACTGGATTTGTGGTAGAACTTCTTGTTTGCTTACTTATACACTTGAGTATACCAAATACTGGTATAAATAATAAATAAATATTTTTACACTCACACCTATCATCTAGCCCAAAGTAAATAGCTTAAGCACTTGTGTTATGGATACTAGATGACGGACATATTTTTTATATAATTATGTATATAAATGTTTGAAATATACTACATAAACATATACACAACCATGACTCGGAAACAAACATTTGTGGTCATCACAAAGTTTTCCCCTACCACGATTCGAACCGGGACCTCTTGGCCAATACCCAGCAATCTGAGCATTCGACCAAGTCGGCCGCCATCAAGTCGAGTTGGTATACAACCAATGATATTATATTAAATATAATACCATTGTATACCACACTATCATTTGTTTTAAAAATGAGAATTTCCTATGGAAGAATATAAATGGAAGAGGAGACATATTTCACGACCCTAGATAATTTGCAAATAGGGCATGAAATGTGAAGGTCTATGTAATATACTTATGTTGAATTTCCGAACGTTTGTTTGTAACGTTAAATGAGGCTCTCTGAACAATGTCACAAAAGAGTAGTTTTGACGAATAACATGCTATCCTCACCCAGTTTGGAATTACATGAAAACCCTTTCCTTTTATTGAGACAAGAGGTAGCAGTCGAATCGAGGGTTAAGTATATTTGCCTGAAATTGAATATATGCAAATACCATCTATTTCCGTAAATTTAATTTGTGGCGTGAAGCAGGACAAACGTTGATGTTAACCTGTTAACAAAATGTCGTAAAAATAAGAGGCTTCTTTGATAGCTACTTAGGTGTTAATATTAAGACAACTCTCGTGTCATGTTTAAGACGGAAACGAATATCTGGGCCAGCATGTAGAAAGGTGTGTTCAAATTCGAAGGACCGTTTCAGTTCTTAGTAGTTTTCAGGAAATTTTTCCAATCAACCTTAATTTTTTTATAGTTAATAAACGACATCGCCCTTCTATCACTGCAGAAATTTTAATTTTATTAATGTGAAGTTCCAGGTTACTCCATGTATTCTCCAGGTATTCCAGGTTACTACCAGGTACTCACCGCTAGTCCTCGCTTTCTTGGTGCGGAGTTATTGTTGTGACTGAGTGCAGAAAAACGCGGTAAGGTACCATCAGCATTGGCTAGTATTGACGGCGCTCTCGTTTGTTGAGGGGACTGCCTGTCCCCAATGCCTAACGGATCCATGGCGTCACAGCTTAGCCTGGAAAACAATAATAATATAAAATTAAATATAACAACGGATAACTTAGATACGTCACCATGTCTTAAACAATTGAATATGTCGACATTGAAGTAAATAATACAAATAATTTGTTTATTTTGAAAACCTTAAAACTAATACAGATATCATATTGTAATACATATATTATATACCTACATACATAAATGTAGGTAGGTATGTAGATATACATTTTCAGATCAGTCTGAAGTCTGCTGGATCTCTTCAATTATGTCCTATTCGAAGAGATGCAGCAGACTAACCGTTTAAATAAATACGAATATTAATACATATAACTACAAAAATATTATATATCAAAAGGTGGCTCTTTTAATAAACAAATAATTTTAAATAAAACATTCATTTAGCGAACCACAACTAAGGCAGGGCTCAGAATAGTTATTATAAACATTTACATATATCTTTAAATTGTGAAGAAACGGGATTTATACCACGTGCCTGGATTTTGTTATGATTCATCCAGTCATCCGTGACCATGGTGCATGTAACTGTGCCGAAATATCCGGAATCATAACAAAGTCCAGGTACGTGGTATAAATCCCGTTTTTTTACAATTAAAAGATGAAAGTGACCACGTAAGCTTAAAACAATATGTTTACTTCTATAATTACTCGTGTAACCTACGATATGAATTCAATGTCACATTCAAAAATATATTAAGCTAGCTGATTCGGCGAACATTGTTTTGCCCTTAGGGGCATACCTATCATATTCTATATAGATAGCCTGCCTGACTTGTACCTAATTCATAATCTATAATAATACAATAGCATTTTATTTAAATTATGAAAAAGTCGTGTGGTGACGGCAGGGTAGAATACAATTGTCACTACCCCATATCTCTCTCGTGGGTGTCGTACAAGGCGACTAAGGATAAATCAGTGATGAGGAATGGGCAGCAGCGTTCCTCTTATACCACCTAGCAATGTACCTACTGCGACTTTTGTGCCCGATAAATGGCAATAGGCTCGCAACCTATTACATGAGACCTAACATAATTGGCGAAACGCGGGTGCTAGTTCACCTCTGCCTATGCCTATATCAGGCGTGATTTATGTATATATGTATATGTATGTGTATGAAAAAATCTACCCTCTCATCAGCTCATTTATATTGCTGTGCCCATTAGGGTCCATAATTGTGCCTTTACTTTCTATTTAAGAACTAATGTAAAAATTATGGTATGCAATAAAACATTTACAATAAAACAATTATAGTAATATAGCCTTCCTCAATAAATGGACTATCTAACAAAAACTTAATTTTTCAATTTGAACTAGCACGTATAACCAACCAACCATACAAACAAACAAACAAACTATTCAGCTTTATAATATTAGTATAGTTTATACTGTCAGGTGTTTACATATATAAGTTTGCAAGAAAAATATTTCTCTAGAATGTCTACCCAAAAATTGGATTAAACGGAATGTACGTTCCGTTACGTATATCTACTCGTGCCGATATTTACCTACATACGTATTATGGTTCTCGCAGTGCCTCTCGAATGAATTTATGAAATTTGATGACGATATCAGGCAGCACTCATCGGAATAATGGGCCACACCTTTGGCCGAGTCTTTTAGTAATGCCTAAAGGGATTTAGCTGCTAGGTTTGTAGATATGTTGTTGAGGTGGACCTGGGTTACGCCCTGGTAACCGCCCAGGCAAAAATGTAGCCATATTTTTCAAAACAACTAAAGATAAGCCTTTTCATGTTGGATAGGTCACAAAAAAATTTCCTATCTCCTGGAGAGGGTATTTTTTTTCTTAACGGTTCGGAAGGCCCGTTAGGCCGTCGGTTAATAGCACCAATCCGCACGGGGCCACCTTGGTGGGTTATGGCCCATTTTCCCTATATTCTGCTATCCATAGGGAATAGACCACTTCCTAGTCAGTGACATAACAATATTAACTTACTTCGGGTTGTAAAAAGAAAGCCTTAGATAGAAGGTATTTGACGCCCGAGCCGAAGGCATGTGCGATAAATAGGTATGCGATAAATATGACATTCTTTGTTTTATCGCTCTGGGTGTGTAATCTACTATTACCTCCCACGGTTAAGCTGCCTACCAACATGTGATGAGCTGTCTCATACATTAAAGGTGCGTAGGTGATGCACTTTTTCCAGGGACAGCTGATATTGTCTTGTTTGCATTTTAAGTTGTTTGCATAGATGCGCACTATTAATATATGTGAAGTGTTTATATTAATTAAAAGTCATATTGTTATATATGTTACGAATCGCTCGTGTTCATACCACATAGATTTACAAGTCATCTTTGTTAGAAAATATTATAGCCGGTGAGTGCGACCACCAAGAAAAGTTATTAGATATCATTTATTAACTGGTAAGCATATATTATGGGTGGAGGGTTACAGGGAGGCCTTTTCGCAGCAGTGAGATGTAATAGACTAGTAAAAAAAACATAGTGTAAAAAATATCTCCAAACACGGCTCAGGTTGGCATCGACAACTTTCTTTTTCTTATCGCAAATTAATAAATTTCAATAATTCTCTTCATACGGTCAGTATCAACTTTCTTTCTCTTTATCACTAAATTGTTAAATTGAATCTAATGGTTAATTCAAGAATTATCTTCATAGCTACTTTTTCCAAAAACAAACTGGATCGTTTCCTTTGTGAACATGAGATATTGTACTTTGATTTTCTACTAATTTATACTTTTGTAGATATAAAATTGCAACCAATTATACACTATCATATTATTGTCTACGTACAACTGTACTAGTACGTTTTGTAATTTTCATAAGCCGTTGATACATAGCTCCCAGAGGAATTGTTAGTGAGTAATAAAGTACGCTTTGCACTAGGTACTCTATTCAATAAGCAATAAGAGTTGGAATGTAGTTGTCATTACCCATATGTTTTGCTAACTTGAATATATTTAAAATGTACTTACCTAAACAGACACGCACCTTTGTTGGTATTTGTTATTTTATAAATTGACTATAGTATCGTTTGTAAAGTGGAATGACTAAAAGGTAGTTAAAAATGTCATTTTCCTTCATTTGAGCATACCTATCAATTTATTTGATGTGCTTTAAATCTTGACAGATATTAAGTTAAAAGAAAAGAACACAACAATTTTAAAAATATATACAGAACAATTTTTTTAATCTTATCAAACGGAATAAAGGACTGAGCATACATAGCAATTAAACGTGGGGGTGTTGATGTGATAATTATGTTACAGAGGTGTAATTACACGCAAAAAACTATTATACAAGAAACATCAGATTATACAATGATGATAATAATAATGCCGTGTGGTGACGGCAGAGTAGAATACAATAGTCACCATCCTAAAACTCTCCCGTGGGTGTCGTACAAGTCGACTAAGGATAGATCATTGATGAGGAATGGGCAGCAGCGTTCCTCTTATACCACCCAGCAATGTACTGCGACTTTTGTGCCCGATAAATGGCAATAGGCTCGCCACCTATTACATGGGACCTGACATATTTGGCGAAACGTGGGTGCTAGTTCACCTCTGCCTACCCCTTCGGGGATATAGGCGTGATTTTTGTATGTATGTATGTATGATAATAATAAATAGTCAGACAGAGAGAAACATCTTAAAAATAAAAATAAATATTTAAACATACAGCACATCACACATTGTATTAGATATCACAATAACAGATTAGATTCAATTTATCAGTGTTTATTTGAAAAGGTTTACGTATTAAAAGTGTTAGCTAATTATACTCGATTCCCCGAGATTTGAGACGCACAGGTTATTTAAGCAATTAACTACTTGTAATCATAATCCTAAACAAAGAGTAACATTAGGCGTAACACTACCTAATATTACTCCTTATCTACCTGTCTTTGTACCCACTGAATGTAACTACAACTAACTGGTGGTCGCCCGCGGCTTAGCTCGTGTTAATGTCGGTTGTTATATCTATAGGCTTCCTCAATAAATGAACTATCCAACACCAAAAACAATTTTTCAATTCGAACCCGTAGTTTCTGAGATTAGCGCGTTTAACCAACAATACAAACAAACAAACAAACTCTTCAGCTTTATAATATTAATACACAGATTATTGAAACTTTCCCACTAGCTCGAAGCGTTATGGGTATCCTATGTGATCTTATAAATAATCTATAATGTTATCATTTTTAACAATTTAGTATAAATAAATACTTTAGTCGAGTTATATTACTTTTTCGTCCCACCAGCTCAAACATGACGTATTCTGGGTCAGATAACCTCAACTTAAAGTTAGTCATTCTAGGCCTGTACAATACAGGGATATAATGTTATACTGAATTTCATTATTTCCCTAGGGGAATAATGTAATTTAAATTTGGAACACCAACTTAACACAAATATTGATTGAAACCTGTCTAAATTTGTTAAGCAAAAAAAAAGATTCTGAATCGACAACATATATGTTCAAAATCCGTGGAGTCACTAAAATGTAACAACTTAACAAAAAAATTAGTTAAGTTGTTTTTTTTGTTTGTTTACAGTTTCATGGGTTTTAAAATTTAAGTGGAAAAATATGGAATCAAGCCCATTCAACATGTAAGAATAAATATTGAGACACGAAAATTTTACATATCAATAACAATACTAAGACTTGGCTGTATGTACTAAGCAATTTTAAATGTTCTTAATAAAAACAACTCTGAGTATTAATAATTGGACCAATGTTTCCAATGTAAACCTATACTTTTGATTTGACAAATTAAATATTGAATAAATAATTAAATTTTATCAAAATTGTTTTCATTTCCTCGCTATTGGTACGAAAAGCAGAGTATATTCCTCGGGAAAAAGCGGTCTTACATCTTGGGTGCGCTTGAATCCTTCGCTCCATTCAGGACTATATTCTTAAATCCCTTGCTTCACTCGGGAAACATTTTTTTTTTAAATAAAAAAAATAATTCTTGAGCGAATAAGCATAGAGTCCTTCATTGCGCTCGGGATACAAGTCTGCATCCGTGACATAAGACTCTGCTTTATTCCCTTGTGACATAATCTACTATTAATTTATCTTATAATTTAAACTGCAGTCGCATGCTCATGAAGCAACGATCGCATTTCAGAACAGATATCAACAAGTCACTAATAAATGAGACTAGCAAAATAATGCAACCAAACCAAATTGGAAATAAATAATGTACTGTAATATAAACTTACATAAAGAAATAAGGAGATTTTTCGCAAGTAAACCGCATGCAGAAGAAAAGAAACTAAGAAAAGGTGCATAGGGAGTATTTCCAATTATATTTTATTATTTCATATTGTCATCACAAACAGTAATAATATTGTGTAACTAACATAATTGGCGACACGCGGCTGCCTACCCCCTCGAGATATTGGTGTGATTTATGTATGTATCTTAAGATTTCACTTATCGTTTGTACGTTTCCTATTAGGAAAATCCCAAAACTTTTTATTTTTCATCAAATTCTCAGCTGCTTCGAATGTCTGGGGCAATTCTTTATTTGCCGTTTCTGGCAACATAAATGCCAAAATTGTACAAAAGGCCGCTATACAGCCTATCACGACAAACGGAAGCCAGTATGTCACAACTTCTAAGTAAGCTATAAATGGTGAAACCACAGTTGCAACGTAACCACATATATGAACGAAAGCTGCCCCAGACCCTCGCACAGGTGCTGGCAACAGCTCAGCACACCACTGAGCTGCAGTATTTCCGGCCATATTGACAGCGAATCTTGTCAAAATAGCGCAAAGCACCGACGCGAATCCGGACGTAAATCCCGTCAGGATACTAAACACAGCACTAAAAGACATTGCAGCAATCGTCAACCACCGCCTACCCGTCAAATCCAAGATAAACGCTATAATAGCCAAGGACGGGAATTCTGTCAAGGAAACCAGCGTAAAGGACATGAAAAAGTCGAACTCCAGCTGTCCTATCGTCCTTGCGGATACATCAAACACAACAATGACGCACATATATTCCAGACAAATGCAAATAAACATTTTTCTCAGTAAGGGTGTCTTAAATAGTTTCAATATGCTTGACTTTTCTACCTCCGCATTTTTAATGCTGCTTTTTTTGAACTGTTCTATAAGTATCGGTTCTATTTCCTTTCCGTTTACACGGGCTATAGTCAACACTTTAGAAACAGTTTCTTCCACTCGTCCCTTTGATAATAGCCACCTGGGACTTTCTGGCAGTGTAAAAGGAGCCAATATTGACAGCGCTAATGGGATGCTGGTGGCCAAAGCCACATTCTTCCAGTGCCCACATGCAAGAGCGATCCAGGGCAATGCAGTGAGACCAATTGTAAAGAAGATAGCAAAAGGCATGTTTGCAATTAGAGTCCGGTATCTGGGTGCGCTGTATTCCAATATAAGTAGATAGGTCATCATCATACAGTTATCGTACGCCATTCCCACGAAAAACCTACAAACAGCAAACTCGACAATATTTCTAGCAAATATACTCGCAATGCCAGCTACACACCCAATCATGTTACTACATGTCGCGGCTGGAAGTCTACCGTACTTATCAGCAATCCATCCGATTATAAATCCACCCAGAATAGATCCAACAAAGAACACAGATTGAGCAGTTGCTTGGTAGCTGTTCTTATCACAGACCCAACCCAACTCACTTGTTATGGTAGGATATGGAATTTCTGTTTTATTGAACTCCCAACCGTTTTTGCAATAACTTGTGTGCCATGATGAATTAGGTTTGATTCCTGTCTGCAACACATCTGTCCAGTTGGCATCGTATGATTGACACTGTGAATATCCAAACCGGGAGCCAGTATCTACAGGGATTGCTAGCGAACGTCGTTCAATATCGGATAGGTTCTGTAGCTCCGGTATCCAGCACCAGTGGTTCGGCGACGGCTCCGTTAGAAATATTTGTGAAAAATATGTGAAGGCACCAAATATATAAAACGGGGCCGTAGAAAAGAACATAATCCATTGGTAAGCGCCGAACTCTCCTGCGGCTGTGAGAACAGTGTCATAATCAATTCCTTTTTCCTCCTCAACTTCTTCGGATATGGTTTCAGAACGTGTTTTCTCGTTTTTCTTTTTTTCTTCAAGCATATTTATTATATTTTACCAAAGAGGTAATACAGTTAGTTACAGACACACACGTTGATAGCTACTGACGGTGTTTAAGAATCTGCTTTAATTATAACTTTTAAGAATAACGACTTTAAACGTCACTAAAGATAAAATTAATACGTAAGCTTGCTTACATAAATTATTACACCAGTATCTGTTTGAAGTGAAATAATTTTATATCAACAAAGTCAAATGTGATTAGAGTTTTACGAACGTGTAAAGGTTAACACTCATTACATCAACCCGGCACCCGACCAGTAGGCCTATTCGTTAACTTTTTTTGACACTTGAGAGTGATAATCACTGAACTATTTACTGATCCATTACTACTTCACTATAACGCTATTGTGACACTTGTCCTGTGAAAACAGTAATGGTTAGGTAAATAGTTCGGTGATCATCACTTTCAACTGTCAAAAAAAGTTAGCGAATAGGCCTACAGCACCGCCTCGCCGCGAGTGGACGCCGCGGGGTCACCCCACCGGATCGCCGCGTGGCTTTTCTAATGTACCCCATGCACGTTTAGCAGAACCAATATTCGTTTAATGTAGAACACACGACTTATCTACTGATAATATTTTAGAAAACGCTTTTTCTCTTGTAAGAGACTTCCATACAAAGCTATTATTCTTAATGAAACGTCAATCAATATGATTTCCTCTTCATATTATTTTCCAATTAAAAAAAAAATGAAAATAAAGCACTTTTTTCCATTATGCAATTACTTAGTGATATTTATATATTATATATGCATTCTTATTTACTTAACACGTAGGCCCTTATGCAATTACAAATAAAAATAATATTCTAATTTTTTATTTATATTAGAAATAAAAAACCATGCTTCTGACATGGAGAGCGGCGTATCGCCGACGTATTGGTCGTTGTGTGAATAAGTCGCGGGCAGCAGGCGGTCGCCTCCCGGTCCGCAGGCGGTCGTCGCGCGTTGACGCTCCGCCTCCATACAAATTCAAATAAAGAACGAGGCTTGCTCGGGTGCCGGGTGGACGTAATGCGTGTTTACCTTAATAATTCTTTACATGGCAAAATCTGTAGCGTTAACTGCTGCTGATAACAAACATTAATTACTTACTAAAGCACTCATGTGAGCATGACTGGACAATTGGGTGTAAAAGGCGGAAAGTTAGTTCCACTTCACTTCCAGTGCCTCAAGCACGAACTTATCGAAGATCCGTATTCGTTATCGTATCGAGAAAGCACTCAAAAACCAAAACAAAATAAATTCTAATTTTTAAATCGAAAATTATTAATAATTCTTTGGTAATATTAAATAAATAGTAACACTATAAACACAGATTAAATAAGTATTAAATTATTTTTATTAAAATCAACTTATTACCTGATGAAAATAAGAGAAATACATACATACATATGTCACGCCTTTCTACCACAGGGGTAGGCAGAGATCACTTCTTTTCACTTGCTACGATCCTTACATATTTCTTTCGCTTCATCCAATCTCATCAATCTCTTCATGCATGCCCGTCGAAATAAGAGAAAGCTTGAGTAAATTAAAAAAAAAATGCAAACAGCACATCAAGATGGCCATGGAAGCCGTTCATAAATCAAACAAATATTTATTATTAGCAAGTTATATTTACTTATTTAACATGATTTTATTTTATTTACAAGAATTTAAGATGTATTATTAGGTATGTGTTTAAAATGTTAATAATAATTTGATGTAGAAATATTAATACATTTTACGAATTTTGGTTAAATTTTTTTTATTTTGCTTTTAGAGAGATACGAATGTTTGAAAAGTTCGTGCTTGAGGCACAGTTCACTTAAAAAAATTGGAAATAGTTTAGGTAATAAAAGTTGTATATTAATTATGTTTATTAAATATAGCAACAATATACTATGAATTATTATTTTTATCACAGAAATCTAATAATACCTACTAACTCATTCCAACTATTGCTCAAGTGGAACGCAAACTTTAAGGAACATTGAATCAGGGTATATTATAATATATGTATTCCAAGTTTTGTGGTAACGGCAGATCATAATACAATTGTCGCTACCTACTATGTCGTGAGGAGTAGCATGGGACGTGGACAAAATCTCCTCGGGGAAAAATATTTTCCGCTCGCTCTAACTCCCACTAAATCCCGAGACACAACACCGTCAAGCGGCGGAGAGGAATTTTGTCAACGTGCCGTGCTAGATCTCGTTAATTCGCTTTTAATCTAGACTATTCTAGACCATAGACCCGGCAAGAATGGCAACTAGTTTTGATTTTTCAGAAATAAGTAGAGTAGATAAATTTTAAAAATATATGCTCAATTTGAATTTTCTTAAGATCGTTCGTCGAAGCCAATTTCATACATACATACGGATTATTTGGTATTACTCGAAGTACTATAATAATATTACGTTACTACATACATACATAAATCACGCCTTTATCCCCGAAGGGGTAGGCAGAGGTGAACCAGCACCCACGTTTCGCCAATTATGTTAGATCCCATGTAATAGGTGGCGAGCCTATTGCCATTTATCAGGCGCAAAAGTCGCAGTACTATTGCTAGGTGGTAAAAGAGGAACGCTGCTGCATATTCCTCATCACTGATTTATCCTTAGTCGCCTTGTACGACACCCACGGGAGAGATTTGGGGTGGTGACAATTGTATTCTACTCTGCCGTCACCACGCGGTGACGGCAGCATATTACGTTACTGATATGTGAAATACTTACTTTTATCGAAATACCCTGCCAGGTTACAGGACAAGTAAATCGAGTCAGTGACAAATCGTCTATATAATTATATAAAAATGAATTGCTGTGCGTTTGTCCCGCTAAAACTCGAGAACGGACGAGCTGATTTAGCTGATTTTGGTTTTGAAATTATTGTCTTGGGCCAAGCAAGGCAGGAAACGTGAGAAATTATGTAAAAATTGGCGAGGAAAATAGTAAAAACAACAATTTCATTTTCCCATATCAACAGCTGCTCCTGTCCACCTTTGACGTAACCATGACAACCAAATCGTAACCATGGCTACGGGATAATTTATATGGCATAACAACGTATGCCGGGTCAGCTAGTATAAATATAAAACTCGATAGACATATTAGGATTTTATAATAAAAAAAAACTGGAATAAAATTTTCCTACACTGTTGCTTAGCTTGGCATAAGCTTAGCTTAAACAATTTTGTGGAGTCCGCCAGCCGAGTTGCCATCTAACTCTACAACATTCTATTGCATTGAATATTGTATATTGAATATGTATTTCATAATTTGGTATGATCACAAAATAACATGATTATGAGAGAGTAGTTTGCTAGGTCTTTACATAAAGATTTTTATTTTTACATGTAGCGTGTAACAGCTGTAATATACGAGTAAATTAACGTTAATATGTGTGATATAGTTAAATATACATTATTAAAATACGTACTCTGATATACAGATATTATTATTATACCCCAGCGATTTCCCTACCCATATCATATCACATGTTTACCGTTGATAAGAGATAGTAACGGCCTTTACTCTAAGGCTTTAAGAGCCATAAAACCCAATATATTACTGTCGAATTATACTCTCGAGAAATTAATGTAAGTAGCTAACTTTTTGTTAGCTAATTTGATTTCTTAAACCATAATGAAAATAAAAGTTAAAATAAACGTTCTGCAAGTGGAACTATGAACTAACGCTTCCCTAATATAATAAGGGTATTCATCGACAAAAATATCTTTAAACCTACCAATATTTATAATAAGTACAATCAACAACACGTCAGCTTACCACCATATATAAAATTTTCTTAATCAATAAGTGCTGTATGTCAAAACATGTTAAGGTCGCAAATCGATTAGACATATTTGACAGAGTGATGAAAATACTGTAAATAATTTAAATGATAAAAACTGGATATCAAGAGTAAAAGGAACAAAGTTAAAAAACAATATTGACACTAGAACCGATTTGAGTAAGTCTAGTAACACTAGGTTTGAGTTAGTACATTTTAAGCTTTACACAAAAGGGCCTGTTTCACAATCGACAAGTAAGCTCTGAGTAGCTTACTTGGCAGTTCATTTGACTTAAATTTCATATTACAACTGTCAAATGATCTGCCAAGCTACTCGAAACTAACTTGTCGATTGTAAAACAGGCCCTTAGTCAAACGTTATTTTGACTTGTAAATATACGAGGTAAACGTTATTTTTAGAGTATTCATTTTATCACATGAAAAACTTGAGTAAATATTAGACTAAATAAGATGCAAAGATTGCGGTATAACAAAATTATGTCAGTCTCCACTTAATGAAATCAGGATACCATCTCGAAAACACTTAATTACTATTACCTCTAGCGGGTTCTTACTTCAAAAACATAACTCATATTTTTTATATATTTTTTTTTGTTGTTTGGATGTAACCACTATTGCTAATTAGCCTACAGCTATTTCCAACCTATCAAGTTTTCAATTGGTCACTATGATCACTAAACCTAGTAGCTATAATTTGTTTGTATTATCTCCTGTAAGGTAAATAAGTACGAACGTAGTTTTTTCTCGAATCAAATTAATAATAAGCAGTAAATAGTTATGTCCATTTCATTAATACTCTCCTTTAGTATGCGCTTAGGAAGTGATAAAACAAAACAAAAGGTCTTCCATAAATATTCATCCTGTTTATGTTAGATACAGAAAAAAAAATTCAAATAAAAAAGGACCCTATACCACCTCTTTCTAATGAAATATATAAAAATATCTTGTTACAGTGTTTTTGTTTATTATCGAACTCCTATAGTTTGACCAATTGTTATAAAGTTTTTAAGTACAGTCAACGGCTTAAGTGCCGTTGACTATCCAAAACTGTCAAATTTCATCAATCGATTGTCAACCTTTACTTGGTACACAAATCGATTGAGAAATTTTGCCATTTTGTGGTAATCTGACGTGCTTTTGACTGTACATAATATATTGGTTAGGTCTGAGAATAGGTCGTAGGCTATTTTTACCCTAGGACAAAACATCGTTTCCTGAGTCAGCTAGTATAATTATATAACAAAAGAAAATTGTGTTTGGAAAAAGTTCAAAACATTATAGTCTTTACTATAGGCGGGAATCGAACCCGCGTCTTCTGCAAACCTTTTTGCAGTGCTACTTTTTCTAGACACAATTTTTCTTTGCACTAATTTTTCCAACATTTATTTGATGTTCAAATTAAAATCAAAATAATAATACGTCATAAATAGTTAATCACAAACAGGTCTTACCGTATTCATTTGAGTCCAGATGGCACAGAACAGCAAAAGTTTTCCCGCTGACCGTTCAGAATCGCAGAGCGCGAGCGTTTCCCATGGACATCTCCCAACACTAGTGCGATCTAAAAACTGGCGCTTATGCAGGGGCATGCGTGTTGCGTCCCACGGTGGACAAACGGATCCTATCAGGACAGTTTATACTTACAACATGGTGCTATACTTACACAATTCATAATAATATTCTTTTAAATCATTATTCCGGTGGGTGTTTCTACGCTTGTTTCCTAATTGCCATAAAATTATAGATAAAAGTCACAGAATTGTAGAATGAGGCCCCGTTGAATTATTTTCAGAATTTCGAGTGTAAAATTCAATTAACAGCAGACATACAAAATATTAGGGGTTTAAGTATCAAATTGCCGCTTTGTATGGACAATTTAGCGAAAAATCATTTTTCCATACAAACATATTTGCGATTTTTTTAAGGAATCACAAATCTAAATTTTATATATTTAGACCACATTAAGCTATAGGATACCTAGAGATTTTTTTTATAACGGAGACGGACTGGTGTCCGTGTCCGTGGATCTAAGTGGTACTAAGGACGAGCTGTTTTTGAAGATTTATTGGTAGTGAAAGAAATAAAAATAAGATAAAATTTTCTACATAAATATAGTTCCTTGAAATGAAGTTTAATATAATAAAACAATTATGGACATAACTATTGTTTTAAAGGAATTATACACTACTACTAAATAATGAGGGAACATCGGCAATTTCATTAGCTGATTTGGAAAAAAAATAGGATCATCTTTTTCGGACTCCTATTAATAAAGATCATCATCATCACCAGCCCTTTAATGTCCCCACTGCTGGGGCACAAGCCTTCCCTATTGATGGAAGAATATAGGGAGATTGGGCCATAACCCACCACGCTGGTCCAGTGCGGGTTGGTAGGTTTAACGACTGCAGATAATGACGCTAAGCCGGTGGGGCTAAGCGTGCCTTCCGATGCACGGAGAAACTCGAGATAATAAATTTTTGGTCACCCTAGCAACATAGTTTAGTTTACGCAATCGCAGGCCAAGCGCGCTATGCCACTGCGCTAGCGAGCTCCTCTAAAGGTGGATAATCAATATTCTGTACGATTTGCAAAAAAAGGTGAATGAGCAACAACTACACGCTTAACTTCGTGACAAATCGAACAATTTTATTATCTTGTACTGTCCAGTCGAACTGACTGTACCATGGGACAGGATATTCCCACAACCACGCTATAAAAATGACTACATTTTTGGTTTATATACTCTTGAGCTGAGAGCTAGGGATACTAGTTAAATCACTATCTGCCGCACTCAGAGACGTCAATTAACTTTAATGAGTATTTAATGTCAAAAATTTTCATTCAAATCTAGACCATAGACCCGGGTAGAATAGCGACTAGTTTTGAATTGTCAATTTTTTACGTTAAGTACTCATTAACGTTATTTGACGTCTCTGAGTGCGGCAGTAAATACACAAATAAAAGACTTGCAATATCAAATGTACAATAATAATATTTCTTACACCCACACCTATCATCAAGCCCAAAGTAAAAAGCATTCCTAATCACTTTCATTATGGATACTAGTTGACGGGCAAATGTTTAATAATAATATTATTATAGGTTCGTAGAGTGCGGGCCAGATAAGTCCGCGCGTGGTCAAAATTGAAACTAAAATTTTGTCTCCTATTTTGTTTGTCTAGGAGCGTCAATGTTAGCGAGCAGCGCCACCCCTCGCGTGCGGACTTATCTGGTTTATGTAGTAGGTAATAAACATTGTTATTATGTCGCTTAACTATATACAAAAATGGGTATGTAGCTTATCTAACAAGCTAGACTATTTTTTCACAAACCTAAGTGTTGTTATTAGTTAGGTACCTACCTACCTAGGTGCCTACTTAATTTGCAATAATAAACAATGAAACGTTTTTATACCTAAATAACTGTATTACATACGTAGGTAATATAGTTATTTAAGAATAAAAACGTTAGTTCCTACCTAGGTACCTACCTAGGAAAGCTTGCGAAAGTGCTCTACATGTGATTTTTAATTTCTAACCGTAACTTTAATTTCTACTGCCATCTATGAAGTTTATTTTATAATTCGGTTAGAGCTTTTAAACTTCCAGTTAGACGCAAGGTGCTTTGCACACACTGTGAAAAATCTCGCTATTTGAACGCTAGATGTCTCTAGCAGCATGCTTTTTCATCATAATTTTAATTGTTCTTGTGAGCCCCGGTAGATGTCACTGATTAGTATAAATCACAATTTTATGGTTCCTTCTAAAATAGAAACACTCTACCTCAAAGAGCACAATTTATATACAGAAACTCTACCCACCTACCTAGCTATAATGATTAATTGTTATAAATCAATAGTAGTTAGTTGGCTTATTAGACGAACAATATGTCTAGTAGAACTAAATCTTGCATTTATGGGATACCACAAGGAGCATTTATTAAAAACAAATTTAAATGGCTTATTTTTTTCAATAATATCAGAGAATAATAATTTTATAACTATAAAACATAATTAACTCAAGTGATGAAATCTGTGTGGCTCCACTGACGCACTACATTGTATATTACTTATATTGTTGTGAGGATAAGTAACTATTGTAGTAGATGGAACTAAGGGGCCAGTAAAATAAACACATTGAAAATACAATAAAATGTAATGGCACATAAGGTTTTTAATCAAATACAAACTGATAAGTTAAACTAATAATATAATAATACAAAGTCACATTTCTCGGATACGCTAAAAACTATTACATTAAATGACAGTATAGGTATGTGCAAATATTTTATACCTAAGGAGTTATAAATATATTTGAAAATTGTACAAATTAAAATAAAGTTAAGAATAAAATTCTTGATTAAAAAAATTGAAATAGGCATACTATTCAACTGGGTACAAATTCCTAGCCAGACTTAAAGGTTGGTCTTTACCCATTCCAGATTCAACTCTGTAAAAGAATTTTAGTAGAGTACTTAAAAGACTTATCATAAAAGCTACGAACGAAATAGTTAAACGAGCTATAAGTTTGCCTACGTAGGCTTTTTGGGAGCAAGTATAAATTAGTATGTAGGTAGTTAGCCAAAGTCTCTCATGCGGAATGAAAGATAAGTATAATTTTGCACGTACACACTGCGTGTGGCTTGAAACTCGGTAGGCGAAATTGCCGAGTCACTAATAAAGCAATGTAGCCAATTAAATTTTTTAATTTACCTTATCCATTCCGTTGACTCCAAACGCGAGAAAACGTCGAAATATATGACAAACGTACACAGAAAGGCAATTAGGACGATAAATGCGAATAAGATAATTATTCTGTAACAGCACATATCTTCTAAACTGAATTTTAAATATGATTTTGACATGTTGCGTCGCCTGAAATGAAAGACAATTATTAGATGGAGCTAAAAGCAATAGCGGAAAGATGCATTCATCGATCACCTACTAGTGGCATCAAATTAAATTATTAATTAATAAAGACAAAGTAATTTGAAAAGAACAGTCTACATGATCACAGAATCAAAAATAATTATACATTATCACCACAGGTAGGTATTGCAACATTGTGGATGCCCTATAAAACTAACCTCTGAATACAGAAACGCTAATAAAAGTTTGAGACCTGCTTGACATTTAATTATTGTCAAAATTGACGTTTTTCCAGCAGTCCCCAAAATTTCAGTAGCGTTTCTGTATTCGGGGGTTTATCTTACTGAGTTTCAGGAAGCCTGTTCGGGAAGCACCTTCCAATGCACAGCGGCATCAATAATGCCTTTTCTTTGGGTATTAATGTCATCTCTAAATCTACCACTCCCTGAAAAAATGATATCAACATCATACTAAATAAAGTTTGTTATGAAGAGTATTAGTGTTTGTTGTAAACAATAAACAAATATTTATTGTATGTATTACTTATAATTCGAACCGGGACCTCTTGGCCGACAGCCAGCGGTCTTACTATTCCATCAAATGGGCCGACTATTGCCTTTATTACTTAACTATAACTACATTAATCAGTAACTGTTTTAAAATGGCCGTAAAAAGAACAACCGAAACAAAATAATGTAATAAAATAAACGTCCCTTGAAGGAGGATCATTTAACAGTTAACACGTTCACTGCGGCGCTGAAATTTGACTATCAATGAAATGTGCCTTATGAGATAGAACAACCTCATACTGTACTTTCCCAGAAGTGCGATATGAGATCTTCCGACCCCATATCATGTCATTCACTTTTTATACGTTTTTTAAGCTAAATATGACAATTTATTTAAAAACAAATATACCATATTGTTTAAATGTAATATTATTATATAACTTTATCTTCGCCCTACATAAAACCGAGAAAATTAAGAAAATGTTTGTGGGGTCGAATACCCTCATAATGCACCCAAGTTAAAGTACATATCCCTACACACAAGTGACCCATAGAGAAGGATATCAATATTGAAAGTAAATTTTAATTTTAAATAATATTATTAATTAAAATTACAAATGAGCATTATAAAAACATTCCAAACACATACTTTTTCACATTCCTTACAAAGGTGTATAGTATAGGTGTATAGGATGGGGCTGGAGCGCCTCCCGCGCGTATGGGGTAGATACACCTCACGTTCGCAAGGCAATATATTAGGTTGGGGAAAAAGTCTTTTCGCATTATAGTATGTATTATATTTATTTAATTTCTATGCGACATGAGGTGTACCTACCTTATATAAGTTTTTTTGACATTTCATAGACAGTTTTAGGAGGTAAACACACCTGTATATTTATTTTTTCATACACGTAGTACTTTATATGATACGAGCGATCGCACTAGAGAGAGAGAAAGCAGCAGAATCTTTACCGCGCTGTGTGTGGGTACTTTAGTGAGGTTTTAAAACCTCATAACGCATTGAACGTGTTAACTGAACATGCTTCACTATGTATATGCGCGCAACTAAAATATTCGCTAATTCTGATAAAATATTAAGTCGCGTACAAAAGCGACGGTTCATTTATAATAAGTTATAAGTTAACATACCGCTTGAACTTTCTTATTCGTGTTTAAATTAACAGTATACAATGGCCACCAAGCGCGTATGGATCTCATGGTGAACAAGTTTATGTTCCTGGCATCGTCTATTGTTTCTAAATTACACTGACGAGACAGCTTCTCTCCTCTTGGTATACAGTTTAAATTTATCTTTAGTATCCCTAAAATGTAATTATAAAACATGTTAACAATTTCAACTACATAAATACGCTTTATTTATTGCTAACTATGTTTTCGAAGGTATAATACCAAATTGGAAAGGGTAAATATCTGTTTGATGTAACTAATATAATAATGATAATTATAATCATGCAGAAAATTCAACTATTTTATTACTTGCTTTTAGAAAATTTTATTATTACAAAAATTTTAAATTTTATTAAAAAAAGTCATTTTGTTAATAATGTGTCTCTTAAGGAGGCAGGGAGGAACTTAAGTTTTTCCCTGGCCTGCGTATTGCGGCAATACTATTGTCTGATAGTTTTAATACACGAGAATACAAAATTTGACCTCGGAATTGAAAGCATTTCTCGAAAGTGATTTAATCCACTCCTGGCGGTCTTCTCTTTTTCAATAAATATACAAAGCTTCATGAAAATTTCGCGTTTCGTACAATACTTATTGTACTCCAGGTTCATAAGTCTGCAATTTGTAGTTGTAATATTTTATAGCTTTTTCTTAGTATTAGTACGTAGTTTAGTTTTTATTTACCTAACGAATCATCAGGCAACACTGCTTCGGTATCCATCACTTGAATTACTAGGACCGGAGGAACCCTCTCTTTATATTCCGTGAAAGGACCCTTTTCATTGATAATAATCTAAAAAAATAGATAATTATTCTTCTAAAGTTGCTATTGTGAAGAGGAGCGAAAAAGAGGAGCGAGCTTGTTTTTTTTTAGTGCGTGCAATCGGGAATAACATACGATGCCTCTGAGTTTTAGAAATTGTTTTATAGAGAACAAGAAACATCGTTGTTGGTTCATGTAACATATCAAATCAAATCAAGTGTTAAACAATAACAGAACATAAATTTTATAAACAGCATCTTTTAAAAATTTGTACCTTCCTTTCTGTGTGCTGATATTGGAAGTCAAAAATCATCCTCCAATTGAAAACACCTTCGCCGTTTGAGCATCGATAATGTATGTCGGTGTCCTGAGACTGGCTTACAGCACCAATCCAACTGTCACGTTAAAAAAATGAGTTTGAAATCGAGCTAACTACCGGCATAATCACACGTGAGATGAAAAGCGTGTGTATAGAAATATTAACAGTATACCCAGTATATCTGTATATCCAAAATCAAATCTACTAATCCAATTAATCCGACTAAGCAAAGCAAGTTCGGAGTATTCTGAAGGATGTCGACTAACTCAATTATAAAGAATTAATTAATATAAAATAACCACAATCGTCCATACTTCTTTAATTTATTATTGAATTCACTTTGTGTCTCTATCTGATGGCATTATTAACTAATGAAAAAGTGATTATGATATTAATACCAAATTTCCAAAACACGAAAAATTTTCAAAAAAAAATAAAAACGACAAATTAATACTTACGCCCTGACAAAGATGTCTGGATATTTACTGCGTACGATTGTTTCATCCACAATCAAGTGACGCACTTGCCAAACAATCAATCTGAGCTCATATTCGTCAGCATTGCGTGGAATGATATCCACTGGAGGCGGAATGTACTGTTCCGAGTTTATAGAGAATATGTCTACCCACATTTCAATTTTGCCCTAGAATTTTATAAGTCGTTTAGTGTAGCTTTCTTTGGGGTTATAGGTACTTTATATTAACTATTGCATACTCGATCAGAGAATGGGTCCTCTGGATGACGCAGTGATCTGGTTTCTATATGCTCTGGCACTAAATGGTAGCCACAGACAGGCAAGGTGTGCCATTGATGAAGTAGCGTGACGCATATGTTCTCTTTGCGTTCAGACAGAGAAACGTGTACCTTATCTACAAAGAAAAAACACCATTGAATCAATAAATGAAGTCTGAATAAGACATGCAGAAATATTTTTCATATCCCTTATAATTTTTTTTTATTTATAATTTAACCCATGAAAATAAAAAATCAATATACATACCCACGTCGCTATCTCGATACTCAATACCATTAACGATAACTGCCGCCGATTCCTCTGGATACAAAGGTGGTGGGAGGTGATTTTTAGAACATAATTCTTCTAAGATTTCAGATGGCTTCATGGAGTCCCGCCATTTGTACGGACCTGTTCTGTAGCAGGCAAGGAAGTTATTTGACGTAATCTATTACTGTTTTAAAGTGTGAGCAAAAAAGGCATGAACTGGTGAAAAAATACTCTTTTGTTCAATACGAATACAATATTAAATAAATTACCTATAAATAATTTGTCACCCAAATTGAAAAATATTCTTAATCACGACCAAAATTAATGTTTATTACAACTAATATCAAGCATTTGAATAAAATTATTATAAATGAACCGTCCTTTATTATTAATGAAAATTAGAAGATGTTCTATGTTGTTAACCTTTGACTTCGCTTGGGGGCTCTCATCTCTACTTCAATGAAATAGGATTAAGCAGACACGCTACAGTTAATTGGAAATAGCGTAAGAAATTACGTATTATATTCTCTTGCAAGGCCAGCTCGTGCTCTGTGCTTCGTGAAAATGCGATCTTCTAAATCAATAGTAGTACTGCCAATTAGTTCATCGGCGTGTATTGCATTGTAGTCGTAAAGTGATACTGTTAACAAATAGTCCTCCGGCAAATTACAGTGGAACTCGTGCATTCTATATAAAAGAAAAAAACTGAATTATTTTCATTGGGTAGAAAATATTGGGTTAATTCGTTTCTAAACTTTACCTTCCAAATACAGGATTGGCATTGTTTCCCACATAGTGACTTCTGTCGCCCAATACTTTCTTTCCGCAATTTAAAAGTACGTAAGTATCAGATTTCCCAGAAAAATTTTTCTTTTTTAGATCCATTCCTCGTACGAAATATACTCGTACTAGATATTGAGTTGATTCATTAGTGGGAAAATCGTCATAGTACCTAGGCAAATGTACACAAAGTTTCTTATCAACTCATATTAAATTATTTCTTTTCTTATTATCTCCTTTTACTACTACGGTGCCCGCTTTGACCTTTACTTCTTCACGTAAATCTAGCTCTAATAATTTTGCGCTTGGTTGCCTAGTGAATAAAGAGACTACATGGTAAAGTATATATCTTCGTACGAAGCACTTCATATAATAATAATCGAACTACACATAAGGTACGTTTGTTTGATCACCTATTGTAATACCATGAGTCAAACTATAATTTTTTTTTGCGTTGTTAACATAAACGAACAAAGAACGGTAATAGTATCTAAAATAAAAACTCATTTTGTGCAATAGAACATTGAGAACGGTGATTCCTATATATTCTATAGCATAACATAGGTATTTTGAACTTTAGTGTAAAAGTTATTAAATATAAAAATAATCATGTGTTTGATGATACAATAATATAGCCATATATGCCGTGTGGTGACGGCAGAGTAGAATAAAATTGTCACCACCCCAAATCCCTCCCGTGGGTATCGTACAAAGCGACTAAGTATAAATCAATGATGAGGAATGGGCAGCAGCGTTACTCTTATACCACCTAGCAATAACAATGTACTGCGACTTTTGTGCCCATTTATCGGCAATAGGCTCGCCACCTATTACATGGGACTTAACATAATTGGCGAGACGTGGATGCTGGTTCACCTCTGCCTGCCCCTTCGGGGATATAGGCGTGATTTATGTATGTATGTATGCATATATCATCAATCAAAATTTTTGTTCATATTTACCCGTTATTTAAATCTACCCCACTAGCACTAACGGCAATCGTATCAAAAGGAGGTGGCCAGCTATATACAGCTAAGCCCACTTTTAAAACTCCACAAAACAATTTCTTGTCATTTGCACGGATTCCCGTCTTATTTCCATTGTAAAATTTCAAAGATGAACACCAATCTTTAAATTTGGAATATTCTGGTTGTGCTTCTAGTTCCGATTCGTAAATCTGAAAGAATCATTGGTGATAATGAAGAGACGCACTAAACGTATGGGGTAATCTTTTCACTGTAGATACTTTATAGTAATAGATAATAATAATAATATGATGAATAAGATACGAGAAGAAAAAAATATGATAATAGAAAAATTGAGTAAAAATTATGCGAAGATATTTTAATGAGATTATTAACTTACCGTGATTTTAAAACTGCTTATAAGCTTATCTTCTTCATTGTAATCCTGGGAATATAAAAATAGAAGTACTATAATGTTTATTTTTATTAGTATTTAAAAATCTGTTCCAGGACTATTTACATTTTTAGAAATTAAATATCGCATCCACCAATCTTTTTCGTTCCCTGTTGGCATTTCTTGTGCTGTCTCATTACAATGTTTAATTTTTGCTGCTATCGGCAAAAGCACATATTCTTCTTCGGTAGGCTCCTTTCTACCAAAAAATTTACTCCGTGTAGATATTTTCGCTTGGTACTGTACTTTAACATTCTTATTAGAAATACTGCACATAGTCTGTTCAGATATTTCAATGGATTCTAAACTCTTTTTTACATAAGTCATGTCATTGACTGCAAAAAAAGTTATATTCATATTATCATCTTAACAAAATCAAATTATTTATCATAACTTCAAGATAAATACGGATTCTTAAGAATTGTAATGTGTTACCTTTACTGAAATCTGATGATGTTATAGACGCAGACCTTAACGAAGCTTCTCTTTCATTCTGCGCTATCCAATTAACAACGTACTTGAAAGGATTTTTTACAATCTTAGTGCCCAGGAACATGGTTCGGCCAAAAGTTCCGCTGTCTAGTAACCTAACGCTGACAGTATCGTAACCCCCCGTCAACGAACCATCAAAAAAGTGACTTGATTTTCCATTGGGGAAGTTCGAATTTACTTTCTTGTCACAAATAAATTCAGATTTAATTGTCAGCCCCTCTATTTCCAGAACTGCACAAGGTTTTCTTGCAATGCTTGAGTTGCGCAGGCCCCACCAATACACATCAATTCTGTATTGTATGAAAACACTTTTGAATTTAACTTACAACATTTACTACGGACAAAGAAGTTGGAATAATTTTAATAGTATACAGGGTTATTTTTAAAACACTAAAAACCTCACAGGAGTAGATAGCTAACATCATAAGTAAAAAAGTTTGTTCTACGACTTTTGATATTTCGTAAGATTTTACTTTCATACAAAAATAAATACTAATTTAATTTATTGCTCCAAAAGTAAAGCTCTATGTACAACAATTGCGTCGCGCGTCATCCTTTAGCGTCATCCTTTTGTTTATGAATAAAACATAGACGTATAAATATCACGATAGTACAATTAAACTTAGAAAAATAATTTTGCGCAATATATTGCATTATAATTAAAACTCATAAAACAAACGTTGTTGTTTATGATGTCAGCTATCTAGTCATGGGAGGTTTTTAATGTTTTAAAAACAACCCTGTTCAGTGCTAGCTAACTCTGCAATCGTTGTTTTGCACTTATCATCAGCTAGGGGTATAGAAATAGCCTACGATCTATTCTCAGACCTACGAAAACTATACACAAAATATTTCATAAAATCTGTCAAGCGTTCGATAGCAAACACTGCGAAAGTAGTTTGTTATATTAGATTTAATTTCTCATTAAGTTCTTTAATATTGAAAGGTGTTTACTTGTAAGTTGTTGATTTGGGAATAAGATTTTGCGGTATAGACTCAAATCCCATTGCTGTGATTTCGTAACCTTTGGTGTCGGAAGAATAATATTTTTCCTCCAATGGAGTGTATGTTATCATTTTCACTAGCTGTTCTGGCACCTGTAATTATATTAATGAATCAGATACAGATACCAACTTAAACTACATTGCGTTTTAATTGACATATTTTATTTTTGAAAATAGTGCCCGAGGGACTAATACCAACATGGAACAGCTGTACAGACATCAGTATTCGACCAATGTTCTCTTCTCCTTGATTAATTTCATACCATTCTGCTTTAGGAGTGTATTCATACCCTGGCCAATCATCCACTATAGGCGCCACTACGTTACGACCAAGGAAAACGGGTTTTCCCTGTAATCATTTATCGTGGAACACTTGTGTATGCACTTCTATTTAGCGTTGCCTTTATAATGCAACTAAATGAATATACTATTTATAATTAAAATTTTATTACTTGCAAAAAGTTTAACTCGAAGTTGAATCTCAAAAAACCAAGTCTAGTCAAGCTACGATTTTTTATTAATATCACTTAACATGTGGAAATATCAGACTAGATGTTACCGTAAAGTCACAGCCGTATAATTCTAATACCAAAGAGGGGGGGCTACTTGTTACTCGTTCTTGTGAAGTAAACACCAATTTCTGAATTCTTAGTAATTGGTTCCATTCAGGAGTAGAACAGTGCACATCAGCCTGTTGTATAATAAATAAATATTCAAATTGACACTTAAAAAACATAACTTTTAAAATAAACACCTTAATACAACTTACCTTAGTATCCTTAACTGAATTCAAAATATTTATTCTTACGAAAACTTTTCCTATATTACTATTGTTAACTATTACATTACCTAATTTCGCTTTATATACGAAAATACGACACTCCAGCATCTAAAACGAAAATGTTTTGACTATTAAGCACACCATTGTAATTGTAGTGAATAGGTATGTAGCTAGGTACACATTACAATGTATATAGCTAAGTTGTTTGTCTAAACATCACTGTGATCGAATTTCTTTATTTAGATCGTATTCAAGGAGCTTTGTTATGATGTTATGAATGTTTACTAACATGTATAAGATAGCAGTAGCGTTCTCTTTATTTGGCATAATATTCATTAAATGACCTATCTATTTGGATAAATTAGTCGCCAATCGAGAATAACTCTATTGTCGTCAGTTGATTAACAAAAATAATTTCTAAAATATTAGGAAATTACGTTAAACTGATGCACTTCAGATTTATTAATTTAGATTTTCAATCTTTAACGCTTCAAATAGCATAAAATCATACTTAAACTTTTACTGAATTTAATATTAGGCTAAAATAGATTCGCACATTGCTTCAGTTGAAATGATGCCTTAGATACCTATACAATAAATAGCCAAAACAGCATAGCAATTAAGGAAATTCAAAACAGACATTGCTCTTTTGACCCTAACCCATAACTGGTATCGTGGGGGCCGCGCGTCCCCCACGCATGACTTTTACTAGTTTTTCTAAACTACGTCTCGTCTTCTCGTTACGTCGGTATTCCCGGCTGGTACCGGACTTTCGGCGCTGTATCACTTAATGGGACCCAGGTATGCACGTTTTGGGGGCCGCGCGGCCCCCACGATACCCGTTACGTAAGTTTTTTTCCATAGCAAATGTTATATGCTTGTTATTTTTTACAGTTATGAATACAATTTAAAGTGCAATAATTGTTCACAATTCAATTGCAAAGTCTATAGTAGCACAAAAGCATTATGTGATAATTGTTTAGACTGAACAAAGTTTCGTATTAGTATTTTTGAGCCTTAAGATTAGAAGAGATTTATTTCATGTTGATTTTAGTGAAATTTTACATACATACATAAATCACGTCTATATTCCCGAAGGGGTAGGCAGAGGTGAAACTAGTACCCACGTTTCGCCAATTATGTCCCATGTATTAGGTGGCGAACCTTTTGCCATTTATCGGGCACAAAAGTCGCAGTACATTGCTATTGCTAGGTGGTATAAGAGGAACGCTGCTGCCCGTTCCTCATCTTTGATTTATCATTAGTCGCCTTGTACGACACCCACGGGAGAGATTTGGGGTGGTGACAATTGTATTCTACTCTGCCGTCACCACACAATTTTTTATTAGAGATTATAAAACGTTATGTGTTTCTTAGTTTCTGTATTTTAGATTAAGTAAAATCATATTATTTTTTATTTTAACGTTTAAAACTATAATTTTCAATGATATTTGTAATGTAGAAAAAACATTACCTAAATATTGATAGTAGTTTGTGATCTCTTCTCATAATAAAATAAGAAGGTTTATATTAATATAAACCATTTGATTACATAAAACTAGCGTATTATTTAACATTTTTGACCATTTAATCAAGTAAATAGTTAAAACTTACCTGCTAGAAGCAAACATACCTTGGGGGCCGCGTGGCCCCCCGATACCAGTTTTGTATGTCAAATTTACGATACCAGTTAAGGGTTAATTAAAATTATTACCAATTCCTCCGCTTTAAGAACCAACTCCGGTCCTTTGACACGAAGCTTGAAACCATTTGGCAAACATTTTTCGAAACACGCTATCTGCTTATAAAGACCCATCCACAGATCAGCTTCTAATTTTCCAGCTACACAATAACAGCCCGTCTTTGTACTATTGTGCTGAGTACATTTTATTGGCTGAAAATTTATACAGAAAAAAAAATTCCAGATAATTTCGCAAGATATCGTAGCCATTTGATCGGCAATAGCATTTATAGTAAAGGTTTTTGTATTCTTGTGAAAGTCTCCCATGGTCGTGTGATGATGGCAAGTGATTTATATTTTCACTACTGTTTCCGCTAAAATAGGCTTGTGATTATATATAATATGATAAAACAGTAATATCCAGTAATAATACTTATTTATATTTTATAATGTCCAAATAAAAAACATTTAGCATAACTAACAAAAAATATATACGCGCTGTAGATATAAGGTTGCTCAATGTTGCTAAGTTTTTTTTAAGCTACTAACCTTTAAAAGTACTGATTGGATTCTACCACAGTTAACACCACGTTGCTCTGGAATCATCGAATGTAATATATCCGTTGCTTTTATTCTAGCATAGGCAACTCTAGAACCGTTACTCAAAAGCCAGATGATTATATCTGGCCATCCATCTGGTGTCTTCAAAAACAAAAAAATAAACATATATCAAAATTAAGGGTTAAAAAAACTACCCAAAAAAAGAAATAAAATTACTATTCTTACAAGACCTAATTTCATTGGAATCAATGAGCAAACTTCTTCTTCTTCCTGCCCTTATCCCGCTCTAAGCGGGGTCGGCACAACATGTCTTCTTCTTCCACTCCTTTCGATCCTTCACCAATTTCTCATCCATTCCTCTCGCTATCATGTCCTCCTTTACACAGTCCATCTATCTCTTCTTTGGTCTTCCTCTCCTTTTACGTCCTTCCACGTTCATGCCTAACATTCTTCTGCCAACATAGCTTTCATCTCTCATCGCATAACATGACCAAACCATCCCAGTCTATTACTCCGCAGTCTCTCTGTCACTGGTGCTACTTTCAAACTTCCCCTGATATACTCATTTCTTATCTTATCTCTCCGTGTCACACCACACATCCATCTTAACATACGCATCTCTGTTACATGCACTCTTCTTTCATCAGTCTTCTTCATAGCCCAACACTCTGATCCATACATGACAACAGGTCTAATAACCGCCTTATAGATTTTCCCCTTTAACTTAAGGGGCATCCGTGGGTCACATATCGTTGATGAGACCTGTCGCCACTTCATCCATCCTACATTCGCTCTATTCCTTATATCCCGGTCAAAATCACCGTCGCTTTGGAAGAGCGGTCCAAGGTACCGGAAATCCAAGCAAACTGGTAGGATTACACCATCTAAGGCAATTGGAGAGAAACTGGAGGGGCCGCCAAAGTCACAGAACATGTGTTCTGTTTTGGTCCGGCTGATCTTAAGCCCGACGCTCTCCAGTCTCTCCTGCCATTTTCCCAGCCTACTTTGTACCTCGGATGCATCTTCTCCGACAAGTACAATGTCGTCGGCGAACAGCATACACCAGGGTGCCTCCTCCTGTATGTCCGATGTCAGAGCATCCATAATCAGGAGGAACAAATACGGGCTTAAAGCCGATCCCTGGTGCAAGCCTACGGCCACATCGAACTTGTCGGTAACGCCAGCCTCGGACCGAACATTCGTACTAGCTCTTCTATACATTTCAGACACAAGCCTCACATACTTCTCAGGCACTCTCTTTTCTATCATAGCCCACCACAGAACTGTACGCGGAACTCGGTCGTATGCTTTTTCAAGGTCTATAAAGACCATGTGCAAGTTCTTTTGTGCACTACGGTATTTTTCGCATAGTTGCCTTAGCGCGAATATTGCATCCGTTGTTCCACGTCCCGGCATAAAACCGAATTGGTTCTGGGTGACTTCACACTCCTCTCTCATTCGTCTTGCTATCACTTTCTCCCATATTTTCATACTATGTGACATGAGCTTTATTCCTCTATAGTTGTTACAGTCCTGCACATCACCCTTGTTTTTGTAAATGGGCACCAACGTACTGTTACACCATTCATCCGGGATCGTCTCTTCCTGTAACAACTTATTAAAGAACAAAGTCAGCCACTTCCATCCATCCGCTTTCAGAAACTTCCATACTTCAACAGGTATACAATCAGGCCCTGTCGTCTTTCCATTCTTCATATTTCTCACAGCCATTCTTACTTCCTCTAAACTAACTTCATCTACTACTTTAGTATTGACAGGCGCCAGTACCAATTCTTTATGCCATTCATTCTCTTCATTCATCAACTTTCTAAAGTATTCCTTCCAGCGATCTTTTATCCTTTCGTCATTCGTCAAAACCATTCCTCTGTCATCTTTTATACATTTTATATACACAATATCCCTAGCATTCTTTGCTCTTGCTCTCGCTATTTTAAATACGTCATTCATTCCCTGGGGGCTCTCCAGCGACTTGTACAGTTTTTCCTGTACCACGCCCCTTGCTCTAGCAACCGCCCGCTTGGCATTCCTTTTATACTCCACATATACTGCCCTTTTGTTCTCTTTTTCCACGCTATCTTGATCATCTACAGTCTTCCACTCCCTAAACGCTTTCTTCTTTTCTGTCAAACTTTTTTTCACTTCTTCATTCCACCACCATGTATCCTTATCCATTCTCCCTTTCCCTTTTGTTTCTCCCAATACTCTTCTCGCCACACTTCGCATGCACGTCGCCATTTCCATCCAACATTCATTCACAGTTTTCCCAGTCAAGTCTTTCATTTCAATCATTTTGTCAACAACTTTCTTTCTAAATTCTTCAGCCATATCCTTCTTTTCTAGCCAATTCCATTTAATCTTAGCCGGAGGTTTAAGTTTTTAGCCACAAGCTTCTGTTTGACTTTTACCTCCAATAGCAACAACCGGTGTTGGGAGACTAAGGGCTCCCCGGGTATCACTTTACAATCTTTTACTGCCCTGATATTACATCGCCTGATAAGGAAAAAGTCTATTTGCGTTTTGTGGTTTCCACTGTGGTAAGTTATAAGATGTTGATCGTGTTTTTGGTAAAATGTGTTTGCTATTGCGAGGTCAAAAGCCAAGGCAGCCTGTAACAGACATTCGCCTTCCTGATTTCAATCAATCAATTGAATCAATGAGCAAACAACACTGTTAAACATCTGTTCACATACCTACTTTTTATCACTTAGCGTTTTTCGATATCAGTATTTCAAGCAGTAGGATTTTATAACTTTTAGTCGAAAACGGGACAATTGACTAACATGTCAGCAACCCGTTACTCGGGTTGACATTATTTTTGACAATTTAAATTTAAAAATTTTAATATTTTTAACACTCTTACCTATCATCTAGCCCAAAGTAAGTAGCCTAAGCACTTGTGTTATGGATACTAGATGACGGACATATTTTTAATATAATTATGTATATAAATGTTGAAAATATACTACATAAACACAACCATGACTCGGAAACAAAAATTTGTGGTCATCACAAAGTTTGCCCCTACCAGGTTTCGAACCCGGGACCTCTTGGCCAATACCCAGCAATCTGTGCATTCGACCAAGGCGGCCGTCAAATTATTATTTTCCTAATTTGGATATTTCTGTAACATGTTGTATTAATAAAAAAATCGAAAGTGCTTAGAGGTAAAGCAAAATATAATCTATAGACGCAGGGGTACAGATACCTGATTCAAAACTGATCTCAAGTTTTGGATCTTGGCTTTTAATTCTGCTAAAATTAACTTCACTCCTTTTTTTGTTACCAACTGAACATCAGCTGTCCCAACCATAGTATTCATAGAAGACCCATCATTGACTATGTTCATAATATGTTGATAAAATTCCTCCTAAAACAATTTGCTTCATAACATCATCTTCAAAAAAACAATAACTGCATTTGACAAATGAAAACTAAACAATGCCCCCACTTAGTAGGATTAAAGAATACTAAGTTAACGTGCAGTTGAAAGTAATGCTCTTAGGCGTATACAATTTATACAGCATATAAGAAAGTTATTAGAAAAAGTGTTCCCCAAATCCAACTCTTCATAATATAGTAACAATTAAATATTACAACTTCAATATGCACAAATGTGATAATTTTTTGAAGGAAGTTACTCAGTAGTGACAGCATTCTACTATTCTATTGTAGTTGTTAGGTATACTATGAAAATAATTTATACATTCTCTTGATATTATTTCAATTAAGTTATTTAGATAAGTATTAAAAGTTTATACTTTCAAGATGGGCCATTTGGAAATTATTATTAGTATCAAGCAGTTCTAAATACAAAATATACAAAACCATTTCTTCTTTCTGCAGTGAAAGTTGCTTATGATCCAAATCCGTGGTGTTGCCGAATGCTACGTCGCCGTCGTCCAACGTTTTGGTGTTGGTGCCTAAGCTAGCTGTTTCGTGGAATTTTCGAACCTTCATTGCGATGTCGGCTAGTGATTTATAGATATTGTTTACGAGATCACTTAATTTTGAATACTGAAACGTTCTGAGACGTTTTTCAATGTTCGATACTGAGGTTTCCTTTAAAATTATTGCATTAAATTAGTTGCAGTGAATACATAGGCACGTAGTATGTTTGTAATTTATGGCTTATCAACAGCTGCATATCATGCTATCAAACCTGTTTTGTTTTCTACAAAATAATTACTAACTTTTATATCAGAAAACAGAAAGTTGTTTGAAACAATATAGGTACTCAATGTGAAATTCGGTTTTTTCAGGATACGGCAGAATTTAGAGGTTCGATATTGATCATCAAAATATATGAGATAGGTAGTTTAATAAAACTTGCCAAGTTAACAATAATCCCTTGAAGAAAATTGTTTCTGAACATTCTAAATCTGTAGTCCGGTAAGCGGGTGGCTAGTTGCAGTACAGGATATCCATTTTGTAAATGAAGATAACCATAGTCGTGTTTACATTTTGTAACATTGATTGCTCCAGTGTAATGAAGTTTTCGAGATTCTTTAGAAAAAAATGTCTTTATTGTAATGAATGTTTAATAAAATGTTTCAATATCCCAACGGTATTGATACTTACTCATCTCTAACATAACTGCAGAAAATTCTGAAAGCAATTCATGAAATTCAACAAGATTGAGTGACTTTAAATAATTGTTCATTTGCTGTCTTTCTAAACTCTTATCTACTTGAAGTGGTTGTCTTTATAATGGAGAAATATTAATTGCCAGGTTTTACGTTTCTTGAGGTTTATTGATATATCATACTTTCAATATTTATTTTATTTACCTTCATCCAGCGAGTCTGTAGTGAATATTTCGCCTATTGTTATGGCTACGCCGCTTATTTTTCCGATAAGCCTTAGATCCAACATAGATACTTCTAATATGGGACTATAAACGCAAAAGTCCTCCATTACCAATAAGTGCTCCTATGGCATTTTATCCAATGTAAAAATAATAAAACAAACAAAATACTATGAAAAAACTTAACTTAGGTATACCTACTTAATTGTTTATATAGCTTCTGTAGAGGGCTGCATCATAGTGGTACACAAATAAGTATCGATTTGATTTATCGATTGCAATGCCCTTGCAGGGCGTCACATGTAGACCTATGTTATACCATCCACCGTATGTATTTAATGTAATGTGACAAGCAATAAACAATTTGAATTTGATCAGTGGAAACTGCGAAAGGTCTTAAAGTACAATGCAAATATCACTTGCTACAAAGATTTTGGTGGTTAGAAAAAGAAGAGAAGTTCGATTCCCGCCTCAAGATCATAATTTTTCGAAATTCTTTTTCTAACCACCAAAATCTTTGTACTAATATTTCTAACATTTATATAATGTTAAAATTAAAATCGAATAGTTTATCACTTACTAGTTTAATTGGAGTAATGGGCTCAACGCTAGTACTCCTAAGGCATTGTTGGTGATATGGGACGAAAGCCTTTAGTGAGACAAGTAAAGCACCACGATAAAATGGACCATCTTCAGATATTGTACCCAAACTACTGATAAATGCGCTTCCGTATATGTGCAATAAAGAGGGACCGAATGTTGGTAAGAATCCTAAAAGGAAACACCAACAACTGAATTTACTTCGAAATCAATAAACGATAATTGTTTTCTGTAAGTGATCATACATTTAAAATTTACCATTTTCTCCGTCATGAGACACCAGTTTCAGTTCCAAATTAGTGCTGGCTAAGACTCGTTCGAAGCCACCATCAGTTGAGCAAATGTCGAGTCGAATCGTTTGGCAAATACTTGGGAACATCTCCACTATTGATATTTGTTCACAATACATTGGATTGTTGTTTCTATATTGAACCGCTGTCTTCGTCTATCAAAACCAATAACATTTTATGTTTACAGCATTCTTCCAAGAAGAAAAAAATATGCTTTTATTGTAGTTCAGGAAAGAACAACAATGTTCATACAAGATCGTGATTCGGTTATTCCTTATTTTGGAAATATTTCGTTTTATCATTTTCGCCAAGAGACCAAATGGTGAATACTTCTTCCCTGGACATAGTCCTCCCCCAAGGAACTATCACTAGATCTGCCCTCCAGGTCAACTCCAGCGCCTTCAAGCTCGACTCCAGGCCTACCGACGCTTAGATTCCCGGTATGTGACCGCCACCTCATACATAAGGTTTAGAATTCTTCCGTAAGCCGGTGACTTTGTATCTCTTACGATTCTCTTCAACTTGTTCGGCAACTGGCAACACGCATGAATTAGACTTTGATCTTCAGAGTTCTCGTTCTCGTATGTCGTTAAATGTGAGCAAAATTTTTTGATTGGAATAACCGGAGCATTAAACTAAAGTAACATAACACTATTCTACGAAATAGTGTTATTTCATTGTTACAGTTTGAAATTGAATTCCATATTATTATATACCATAATTCAATGATTAATAGTTTATGTTCTTTCGATTATAAATAGGTGAAAATGCATAGCTACCACGAGCCCACAAAAGCACACTCTGACAAAAGTGTTGGGTGGTTTGCCATATCTTCTGCCCCCTTGGCAATGCATCCCACTAGGTAGACCGAAGGCACTATATACGGTGATCAAATAGTTGGCGCGTTGTTGCTCTAAGCCTGTAGCCAGTAGGAGTTCACTGCAAAAATCGTCCATTATTTATTTAAAAAAATTAAATATATCATTATATAGCGTTTTATTATCATTATAACGGAAAGATGCGACTGATTAATGAATATGGTAATGGACCATTTCTAAAGACCGATGAACGGAGAGAGTCGTTTTCATCCATACTGTTCAAGGTTTTGGCTAAGGCTTTACAGCGGGTCACCTGCCTGACGCCAACCATCTTTGGATGATTATTACAACAAAAGCAGTAAAAAGCTATTCATATTGCAAAAAATTCTAATAATGTCGCTGCCATTACTTATCTATAGGTTCCTGGTTTACAGCAGCACGCATAAGCTGCATGTCGCCTAGAAAGGCAACCGAAATATCCACTTTCAAGAATCCCACCGGTCCCGCATTTGGGTTACGAGGCAATATTAGCTGTACCCATTTGTGAAATACGCCATGATCTGTGAGAAGCGATATTATTACAATATTATAATTATTACAATACAACAACCTACTCTAATTATTTATTTATAATGGGTACACAGACAGATTGCCATCAATATACGACTAGATTATATTACTTACACTACGTGCATATCTATTTATAAAACCACCAGTAAAACCAAAGGTTTATCTTCGATTGTTCGCAAATTAGGCGTACATAGCTACCTAAATTGAAACGTGTAAGTATGAATTAGGTAACTTCCTACGTTCATCAATATTATAGGGAACGCCTGTGCCATAGCTGTTGAGACTCTAGCTGCTGGAAAGCTAGTGACAGTAATTATAAATATGAAATTGAATATTGAATGTCTAAATATTACTATACAATGAGCATAATTATTTAATATAAGAGACAAAATAATGGTTATTATTACAAAACGCCTGGAAATATTCCAATAGCAATTGAATGGTTTGAAGAATTTGCTCAAAATACTGCCTAAGGTATTATCAACTATAATTACGGATATCAACTTAATACTCACTAGGTTGATCCCAAATTGCACCCAAATCTATACTAGCCTCTCCGAGTAATTTTGAAGAAGCATAACATCTGGGTTCCATAACTGCTAGTCGTATGATAGATTGTTTTAACTCATGAATATTATTAAACAGCTCGTAAATAAAGCACTGCAAAGTTTTATTATTCTAGTGAGTATGTAGGAAAAGTAGATTTTAGAAAAGTGTACTACTTATTAAATATTTTTTCACAATTTCTCTCTTTTTTAGTTGTTTTTTAATTACTTGATCCTTCCATTGAGTTCCGTTCCACAAGGAAAGCCTCAGATCGCATGCTTATCACCCTAATTTTTTGTTTACATTCTTTATTTTATCGCCCTTGGTATAACTATAATCTGCTTTTATCAATTCTAAAATAACCTTTGTTAAACTGTTTGTAGACTGAAACTGAGAGGAAACTATTACCTCTCAGTTTCAGTCTACCAAAGACATCAAAAGCTTCAACTATTAAAAATTATACCAAATCCAAACAAAAACTGAGAGGAACAAACCTAATAAATAAATTTGTTCCTCTAGTCTAGACGAATGAAATTTAACGAATGAATAGAGCTATAGAGCCATGAAAAACGTAAGTACGCGTAATATTATTGCTTACCTCATTATAATACGGATCCCTCGTGTTTTTTCTGATGGCTGATCTAAACTTTTTCTTCCCGAAAACAATGACAACGTAAGAATTTGCACAGTGAGGGTTAGGCCAGGCTATTTTTTGCGCCTCTAACAGATTAATTGTGATCTGTAAACAGAACAATTTAACGTTACTTTGTGTACTGATAGAACTACTTTTTACCATGAAACTTTAAAAATGGGTCCAAATCGAGACGGAAATTTCGTACCCAAGAAATACTTTCCATACTTTATCTTTTCATTGACACTAGGTAATGTGCAAAATTTAGTGTATCCAATAACATATATTGAGTTTAATTTAAACTAAACTTGAAAATAAAAATTAAACCTGTATGATTTTATAACCACTAAAAATTGCACAAGCTGCCATAATAAGACTCATGATGTTTAATTACCTACACAATATGCATACTTCTGTCCAACCTATAAAATCTCCATAAAACACTTGTATAACAAAAACACTGTTTTAACTTCATCACTGATCTGTCTCTTTTTGTCAAACTGTATTACAGATCAGTGATTTAGTTAAAACAGTCTTTAGAAATTGATTTGTTATCATGAATAAGGAGGTTAAGTTATCTCGCATCATTTTTCTTATAAGTAGGTACATATCGTTCATTTTCTGCAAGAGTACATTTCCGTATATAGTACCAAGTTTACTCGAGCACTTATTTTGGTATAATTAGGTATGAAACGTAAACTGAATCAATAACATTTGCGAACTCAAAATGGAAGGAAAGCCTGTCGAGCTTGTTACGAACAAAATGTCTTTATGTTATGTAAAAAGCCTTTTCATATTCAAATCAACGTATTGCGCTTTTTAAATTTCAGTTCTACAGCATCGTAGTAAAGGTGGTAACAGCACGGAGAGAGCAACGGTCGCAGCTCATTGTATGTTAAGCAAAAACGACTCATGATTAAGGGTAAGTAATAAATAATTTATGAGTATTTCAAGCTTGTTTCAACTCACCTGAAAGTATTGCGGCGTTTCTTCCGGATAATGTTCGTTTTCTACTTTGAAAGTCGGCGGCCGGGCGACTTTTTGCCTGCGCCACCTCTCTGGTGACTTCCCATACATTTTGCAACGATATTTTGTATTGTAATTATTTTTTAACAGTACAAAGCGCGCGTGGTATAAATCACCCTGTCAGTGAGACACTTCTCACGTCATTGCGACGTACGTTTTAAGTTTTAAGCAAGGAGTTGTCCCGCTATTCCGTTTTCGGTCATTGATTTCGAGAGAATCCTGTATTTTTTTTTTAAAGTCTATAGTATATATGGGCTTTCCGATGTTTTATCTTTATTTTGTAGAAATAATAATAATAAAGAAATCATTTTTACAAAATCCCTAGTCTCTGAAGCCCAAACAAGGCTTAAAAGCCTGTATCTCAGGAGTCAGCGGTTTCTCCCATTTATATTTTTTCTTACATGAAGAGACAAGAAAGCCGTTAAGTGCGCGCTTATCACATCAGTAATAGGTACTTAATAATTAAAGTACACACTACACACACAATAGTAGATATACACTTATGTTAATAGTAGATATCTATCAACATCTAATTGTCCTTACAACATTTTATATGGGTTCAGGACAGTATGTTTTCCCTTTTTATTCATATTACCATTACACCTGAAATGTTAATTAAATGATGCAAAAGGAAGAGTGATGGAAAAGATCATGTCGAGAGACCGATTAACAGAGAAAGTTCGGCTTAGGTTTTTGAGCCGATCACTTGCCAGTCTACTTCGGCGATCCTTCGGTCATTCTTTAGGTAAGTTAATAGTATAAATAATGAAAAAAAAATCTTTGATTTTTATAAAGTATTCTATTCCTTTGTAAAAAAATATAATTGTTTAAGAAAACATAATTTTCTAACCATGTCATTTTTTTGGCTCCTTATCACATTTTTCATGATAAGTGTGAGCTGAATATAGAGTCTAGGTCGGTTCCATTAAAATATTTACGTTTACGTAAAATACATACATACATACATAAATCAAGCCTATATCCCCGAAGGGGTAGGCAGAGGTGAACTAGCACCCACGTTTCGCCAATTATGTTAGGTCCCATGTAATAGGTGGCGAGCCTATTGCCATATATCGGGCACAAAAGTCGCAGTACATTGCTATTGCTAGGTGGTATTAGAGGAACGCTGCTGCCCATTCCTCATCACTGATTTATCCTTAGTCGCCTTGTACGACACCCACGGGAGAGATTTGGGGTGGTGACAATTGTATTCTACTCTGCCGTCACCACACGGCCTACTACACTTTACGTAAAATGGTATAGTTTAAATCAATATGGAAGGAAAAATACGCTATAACAAAAGGTTATTTAATATCACACAAAAAAATGGACATCTTAATTAAAATACCGGACTCATACTCGTCACATTGCGCCACAGCACGGTATTTTTTCTCGGTAGAACCGTTAATCTGAAATTCACTAATGGATCAATATATCGTTCGCATCTCTGCGAATACCGAAATCGTTATCAATAACGACAATCGAGTTTCTATCGGTCCGCCAAATACCAGTGCACCGAGTTGCGGCTTGTTAAAATACCTTAGCTAGATTTATTATTGAGCTTCTAAATTTTAATGATGCCACACGCCGAATGAAGTGGAGTATAAGGCTGTCGTCACTCGGTGTGGAATAATAATAATCTTCAAAAGCACACTGTCCCTTAATATTTAGCGGTAACGTTCGCCTTGTAGTGACGGCAGAGCAAAACACAGTTGTCACCGCCCTCAATATCTCCGGGGTGTCGTACAAGGCGACGGGTGTGATGAGTAATGGGCAGCAGTGTTCCTCTTAAGTCACCTAGTAATATACTGCCCGATAGATGGCAACAGGCTTGCAACCTATTACATATTACAAGCTATTTGCGAAATCTGGGTGTTAGTTCAGCTCTGCCTACCCCTTCGGGTATAATAAGCGTGATGGGACATTTTTACTATATGAAATTACCTGATTGAACGAAGAGAAGTAAGTCACTTGTAAAGTTGGTCACTGTGTGCTCATAATTTCTAATGGAAATCAATTCTGGTAAAATCAGATACCTACTGTAAAATTCAAATACGATAATTTTATTTGAATAGTTTTTTCCCTGGATTGTTTTTGTTTTCCCGACTCGTTTATGAATTATGAGGAGTCTAGCAATATTATCACAACTAGTATCCATAGAAGTGCGCGCCAGATAAGTCTGCGCGTGGTCAAAATTAGTCCTTAAACTTCGCCTGTTATTTGGTTTGTGAGTGTCAATGTGAGCGAGCAGCGCCACCCATCGCGCGCAGACTTATCTGGCGCGCACATGGGCATGGCAATAAGTTTGTTTTAAACTCGCAATAAACAAAAGTTTTTGGGTTTTTTAGGTATATAAACAAAACAAATAACAGATATTGTTATGTCAATATATTAATCAATTTGCATATTTCAGTATATGTTCTACAATGGTTTTAATACTAAAAGTTACATTAAGATTACATAAATTTGGGTTCGATCTTCTACAAAAATTTTGACACTTATCCCTTACTACACTTTAAATAACACCTTTCTAGTCACTAATAGCTAATGTAGAAGTGTAATTCATATCACAAATTTATAAAAAGCATATTACAGCTTAAAAAAAAACAAAATACACACATCGTCACATGTATAATCGGTATAAGTTATTTTACATTAAACGTTTATTAGATTTAGAGATAAACTAAAAAAATGTCATGTATCAATTCGTATCTTGCTTAATTTAGATGAAGATATGTCTCTCCTTGTTATAAACATGGCAGCAGTATGATATCAATTAATCTACGAAACAAAATTTTATTATTTCTTTCAATGTACCTACTTATTTACGTTTAGGTACATTGTCATATATTATATACGTGGGTGCTAGTTCACCTCTGCTTACCCCTTCGGGGATATAGGCGTGATTTATGTATGTATGTATATTTATATAGACGTATAATTAATAATAAAACTTGTGTAGGTACAACATGTTTGTGTAAACTGAACAATGTTTAATTGGATCTCTACAACTTATTTATTTGTAACATTATGCTCAAATATTTTAAGTCTTTTCTAAAATAGTATAATAATAATATAATCTAAGAATCTGACTAGTATCACTTTATATACAAACGTCTTATATTTCGCAAGGAATGGTCACCTATATATACTTCAAATGTAGTACATTCTTAAAATTTACGGATGAGCTTAAACAACCAGTTATCATATTTAAGACAAAAATAAATTACCTACTACCATTTGCACTGAAAATGAAAATGAAAATGAAAATATGGTTTATTCATATAAGGTATGATTACATACACTCATGAATCGTCAAAGAAATAACGTTAAACACTGGAAACGAAAAGAAAAACAGTTTCCAATATTTAACGTTATAAGCTACACCATCCGTTCGTAAACTACCAGGAGGCCTTGTTCTGAGAAGAACGGGCAAGAAACTCAGCAAGTTTGTTCCTCCCTTTACATGAAGTTATGAGTTAATGAAACTGAACACTCAGTACGATATTCAAATAAATGTTAAAAATAAATAAATGCGGTTGATTTAAAAGGATTAGAATTTGCAACCATATGCACGGGATTTAAAAATGGAATGCAATGAACCAATTATACCTACATATTAGTAGCAGCTGGTAATATTTTTGTGCCAACGAAATTGAATCCTACACTGTCCAACACAAACCGCAATATTTAGCATTCAAACATAAATAACATAGCATAGAAAAAAATCTATTATTAGAGATATTGTTCTCTAATTATAGATTTTTTTAAAACTTTATTAACTCTTTTTATATAAAAAAATATTTTAAGTAATAACACCCAAAGATATTTCCCTAGATGTTTCATAACAAGTTTACATACCGTTTTTATTTATACAGGGAAAGTTTGTTGACGATCTCTTAAAAAGCATTATATATATATATATATATATTTTGAATTGGTTCGAGTCAATTTTATATCTCTCGCTTGGTTTAATAAAAAAACCTACGTCGTCGTAAAAATACATCTTCTAAAATAGCTTTAAATTTACAAATTGCCAAATAATTAGCCCTTAGGATTGAAGTAGTTCAGTATTTTTATTGGTATTTTACTTTGATAAGGCAATGGCGTTTAAGGTGTATAAGAGATTTTAAAATTTTCGTTACTGACTGAACTACATATTTACCAAATTATGCAACTGAAAAAATCTCCAGATCGGAACAACAATCAAAACAACAACATTAGAATCGTAGCAATTCATTAGAGAGCTCAAATTTAGCGCTTATAAAGAAAACGTTGGATATTAATTTCGGGTGAAATTGTCTATATTGTTTGAAACTAAGGGGTTCGCAAGGTACGGTAAGCCTCTTGTAGTTTAACACTACCATTTCCATAGATTAACTTGTGTGTATTTAAATTATTTTCTCCGTGTAATAAGATGGTATGATGAGGTTGGCAAAGGCGTAAGCTTGAAACCTATTAACATTGACGAGACAGACGAAGAGATAGATGATGATGATAAACATTGACAGTTTAGACCAAATGAGACCAACGCGTGCCTAAACCGCTTGCTAGCATTGAAACTGAGGACAGTATAGTCGGCTAAAATAATAAAAATTCACCTCAATACACGTGAGTTAAATCCATAAAGATTTTTGGTTTCAATTCAATACTAATACTCTGCCATACCTGGCATGTCAGCGCCAGTATAGTTAATTTAAATAGTTATTGTGACAATAGGCTCACCACATATTACATGGTACCTTATGGGTGGCGAAAAGTTGGTAGTAATACACCTCTGCCTACATATATATCGGGATATAGGCGTGATTTATGTATGTATGTATTGTGACATGTATCAAAAGTTTTTATCTACCCGTTAGGCCGACTATCGACTATCGGGATTTTTAGCTTGTTACTACACCTTTAGTTTTTTACCTTTTTATATTTACAATACCTATAACTAGGTTTAAATATAATTCTTATACATACTAAGAATATGGTATAACTACTTACAGTTACGCATAGTAAAATATTAACATTTCACATTAGACATTTTCGTCTTTTTTTATACGTAATTCGAAATTGATATCTGGTTCTCAGATTTTAGTTATCAAACTTAAAGTAAGCTAGTACCAATAAATACAGGTTTATCATTTTTAAATGTAAAACCTCAGCTTCTAGAGTAGGTACCTAATAATTATATTGATTGCACATAGCCCCACATGGTCTTTCCGTAGGCTTTTTAATACTAAAAACGATGCACGGTATACTATATCCATAACAATATTTTTTATTACCACAGACTTTTTTAATATCAGGGATCAAAGTGCCTATTGGGAAGTGAACAAATACCTTAAACTAACGCAAATTACAATATTATATGAAAACACAAATGTTTTTCGACTTAAATTATCTTAATGCATTTTTGGTTCAAATAATATAATTTGTCAATAAATTTGAAACGGCTTCCATATAGAATATAAAACAGACAAGCTGTGAATTGTTTTATTGCAAAAATCCATTGTTCATTTTTTGTATTTATAAAGCTACGTAACAGGGAGATTCCACCAATGTGCTGAACTGTGCGGCACACCGTACGCTACAAATGATTATATTGGTCTTGGTATTGGTCTTTTACGCTGTGCCGCACAGTTCAGCACACTGTGCCCGTACCATGAAGTATTAGTGCGATCCAAACGCGGGTGACAATACGGGACGCCGCCGCGCCGCTCTACTCGGCTTTTAGCGTTGTCTCACTTTAACAATGGGAATTGAGTCGCGTGTAGAGTTGGTGACAAGGCCCCTGGTGGAATCTCGCCTAAAGGTGAAAGAAAATAATTATACTTAACTTATATCGCCAGAATAATTGAGAACAACGTACTCGTAGGTTTAATTTAAAATGCAAGTTGCTAAATTGCCTCGTGTGCTAACACACTGCTCAACAATGTCGAAGGATATTTTATGTACACCTACTTCATGTTCTTTTAGCCTCCATTCTTATAATACTGACATATTCTTTGTAGTTTCTCAATGACTTACTGCCGCACTCAGAGACGTCAATTAACTTTAATGAGTATTTAATGTCACAAATTTTTATTCAAATCTAGAGACCATAGACCCGGCAAAAATAGCGGCTAGTTTTGAATTGTCATTTTTTGACGTTAACTACTCATTATCGTTGTTTGACGTCTCTGAGTGCGGCAGTTACTTACTCATGGTCATCAGTCATAATCATAACATTCAATTGAATAAATTGCATAGAAGTCGTCAGTATTTTTAGAATGATCACCGATACAACATAAAGTAAAATCAATAAAAAATATCGGATTTTTGATACATAGCAATTGTTAAAAATTGGTGCTTATGTTTAAATATCGGTATTTATTTAACCATTAGTACGAATTTTTAACAATAGGATGAGTTAACTATGCATCAAAAAAACAACCCTCAGATAAAGATGATGAGTGTACTAATGCAACTAAAACAATTCCGTCAAAGAAAGTCGATTACGTAAACAATTCTCCAAGGTCGGGTTTCGATAATATTGCAGACCGTCAATAGAGCTCACTGAATGCCATCGGGTGAGGGAGTGGGGTGTTCACCCTCATGTCCTCGATGGTCTGCATAGACTCCGTCAGTAGCATCGCACTGGTTCCGACGCTAGGCGCGACAGAGTTGGACAGGATTCCATTGCTGGTGTGGCCGTTGGTACCATTGGTCTCCTGCCTCATTATATTACGTCGCCATTTGGCCCGCGCGTTCTGGAACCATACCTGTTGTAACAAGTTCATTTTGGTGTTCAGAAAGAATAATTATAATAAAACATTGTGGAAGTTTGCTCAATAATAATTAAGTTAAACGGGATATCACCCTCTCAAGTCGACTTTGACAGGACATGGTATTGGTAATCCACATCCTTAGTTCCTAGTTATTACAATAACTAAGATTACATTGCACTGATCCACATTTCTTTTTCTAACACTTCAAACGTATCCCGTATGGTCTAGTGGCTAGGATACCTGGCTTTCACCCAGGAGGCTCGGGTTCGATTCCCGGTACGGGAATATCTTTTTTATGCAGATTTTATGTGGCATTATTCTATTTTTACGTATTTATAAATACAACCTAGATGACTATTTTAAAAACAGTAATATTCTAAATTTAAACAACATTTGTTTTTATGGTAGTGTCGCCATCTCTTGGAATTTATCAAAACTTGCACATTCATTTGAGAGCGCGCTTTTAAAAGCTCTGCTTGGGGTGAAAAGCAAAGGGTACGTGGATCAAAGGAGCCTTTGCTTCTCACCCATTAGAATTTATTAGAAAGTTTCTTCTATAATCAGGGTGACTGAAAAATATTTATTTTTGGATGTCACATTATAGTATAGGATCCCGCTAAGAACGACCTTCACCGAGATGTTTATTTCATGAAACGTATTTTATATTTAAAATGTGTGTGTGAAGCCCATAGAATATGAAAATGTTAGGTTGCCTGTTCTTTTCCGGTCATAACTTCGGGTTGCCAGGTATAAACAGGTAACTCGATAATAGCATTTTGCATCGGTATGATTATTGAATTAAAATTAAATGAAATTAAAGGTTATTTTATTATGAACACGGTGGTATAGGGTTGCCTGCGAAAAATCAGTCGCGAATCCCGGTTGTCGAATTTGAAAAAGTAAAATATTGCTGCGAATATGTGCGACTGAGAGATTCCAACCAACCATCCCATGCGATAGAAGAGGACACACATGCTACAATGTGACAATTGCTCATTATAGTCCAATAATTTCGTGCGCGACCTTCCTGCGGTATGAGACTGTGGCGGGGACGGGCGCTTATTAGGATACAGCGACTCTTGAGTGATGATAGCACACCTCTGGCTATCCCTGTCAAGATTTAAAGTATGAATGAAATCGCAGAGAAATTTGTGGTTAAAAAAAGGTCGAAAACTTATAGTATTAATGCGCGTCCTCTGTATTCAGGGCAGATGCCTAAACATCCGGCCAACCAAGACGTTCGATTCCCGCATTAACTGCCGCACTCAGAGACGTCAAATAACGTTAATGAGTTCTTAACGTCAAAAAATGACAATTCAAAACTAGTCGCTATTCTTGCCGGGTCTTTTGCCGGGGTCTATGGTCTAGATTTGAATGAAATTTTTTGACATTAAATACTCAATAAACTTAATTGACGTCTTTGAGTGCGGCAGTAAGACTTTGATTTTCTAACTTTTTCTAACCATAAAAGTTGTGATAATGTTAAGGCTACAGACCTGTAATACTCTTTTGGACAGTCCAGTTTTCTGAGCCAGCTGCTTCAGGTCTTTCGCATCAGGGTTCTGGTTTATAGCAAAGTAGGACTTCATGGTGCGGAGCTGGTGGTGTTTGAAGCTTGTGCGCATGCGCTTCGTGCGCTGCGTGTGGCTCGACACGCTGCCAGGAGACGCCACTGACGACTCGTAGGCGAGCGACTCCATGGACGAGGACAGATCGCCACGGTGCAGGATTTCTATGGACAATTTACTTATTCTTGTATCTAAGGAAAATACATACCTACTTACATAAATCAGGCCTATTTTTCCCCGACTCTAGGTCCCTCAAGGATGGCCTGTACACATGAGTTAGCCCCCGTGTGTGCATTGCACAGGCCACCCCGTCTGGGCAGAAGTCCAGTGTTTCGGACATCTCCTCCTCGGCGCTGACCCCGGGGTAAGCTGGGAGCTCCTGGAAAGAGTCTGGTGAATTGCCGCGAGGCAGATCCCAGAGGTGAATAACACCCACGTTTCGCTATTTTTCCCCGAAGGGTTAGGCAGACGTTTAACCAAATGTGTTAGGTCCCATGTAATAGGTGGCGAGTCTACTATCATTTAGCGGGGCACGTAAATCGCAGTATATTGTAAGGTGGTTGGTAAAAGAGAAACACTGCTGCCCTTTACCATCATTGTCTCAACTCTTACTGCCGCACTCAGAGACGTCAATTAACTTTAATGAGTATTTAATGCCAAAAATTTTCATTCTAATCTAGACCATAGACCCGGCAAGAGTAGCGACTAGTTTTGGATTGTCATTTTTTGACGTTAAGTACTCATTAACATTATTTGACGTCTCTGAGTGCGGCAGTTAGTCAACTTGTACGACAACCTTGGGTGAGGTTTGAGTAAGTGACCTTTATTTATTATTACAGAAATGGCACAGGTTCACTATTTGGTGGGAAATTTTTGTTATTCTGTTATTGAAGTGATTGTGGATTTTTATTCGTTGGGAGTGGTACTACAAACATAAAATTGTGTCTTAGCTTTATGTACTTAGTGGTCGTGTAGACATAAATCTCAAAGGGGTAGGCAAAGATCACCTTTTTCTAAGTATGAGACAGACAGGTAGACGAAATTGCAATAAGCTTACAGAACAACCGCGCTGATATCAGTTCGGAAATAGCAATATTTGATTGCATTGTAGATATAATATAATTATCATGAGACAAGAATTATCACTAGCCGTGTGGTGATGGCAGAGTAGAATACAATTGTCACCACCCCAAATCTCTCCTGTGAGTGTCGTACATGGCGACTAAGGATAAAAAAGTGATGAAAAATGGGCAGCAGCGTTTTTCTTATACTACCTAGCAATGTACTGCGACTTTTGTACCTGATATATGGCAATAGGCTAGCCACCTATTACATGGGACCTAACTTATTTGGCGAAAAGTGGGTGTTAATTCACCTCTGCCTACCCCTTCGGGGATATAGGCGTGATTTATGTATGTATACGGCCAAAATATCAAAGTATTTAAAAAATGGTAAAGTCAGATTACGCCTCTTGTAACGTTGATTTATTTTACCCGCTCCCTACGAATGCGTGAATTTTATGTAACTTTGTAATACTGTAATAAATCTAACAATTATGTAATTAACCACGATCTTTGGCGAGATAAGACTTATCGTTAATAACTAAACAGTTCAGGCGTTTTAAATTTATTCTGAGGTAATAGTTATGGCTTTTAGTATTTACAATTAAGCAGCATGGTGCCTCGTGCTTAAAATTTTTGTCCGTCCGCCGATTAATAAAAATGACATAACTCAAATATACGTAGCATGACCCTCCCTGCAATAAATTAAGTTCTACCGTTGGCGTGAAAATGGCATCGTTCATGTGTTGTTGAGGCTTATTACGAAATAATAATCATAAAGCCAGATAATTAAATATTGTTTATTCCAAAGACAGGTATTCATGTAATTAGGTAGTACCTACTTATTTTGCTTTACCTAATAGTGGCGAAAAAATAGTATCCTAGCATGTATTTTGTGATGTTCTAATAAAAATTATTACTGAATTTATATTGCTCGTCTTATCTTCTTTTTCGATCACTTTATACATGTGGTGCTCAAATCGATGTGTATTATGTACGATATCAAAAATTAAATATTTTACGTGACTTCATAACCCTCCCGAATTTAGAAGCTCCGACAGCGGAAATCCAATCGTGTTTATTCTGTCAGATCTGATACTATTGAGAGCCCCTCATTAAAAGGGGAGACGTGACAATTTAGTTGAAGAGGAAACACTAGACATTGACAAGTGCAGTGTAATTATTATTGAAGCATCCTTGTCGCTGGGAAAATTGACTCATAATAGTCTTATGTTATCATTATTAGTTTAGTTTAAAATAATTCGAATATAATAATGATTTATATTAATAATTTATGATAATGACATTCTTTAATAGCCACTTGTTATCAGATTATACTTGTGATTGATATTTATTTTATAAAAATAAAAGTACAAAACTTAGCGATCCGCCATATTTGCTAAAATGCCGCGTGACGTTATTATACAGTTATCTCCATTTTGACATTTTATTTGCCAATCAAACTCACTAATTTAATATAGAAACCGGCTTTTTTAGTAACGTCACACAGACGCCATTGCTATTTTGGCGTTTTGGCGGAAATTTTAAATTGCATTATTCAAAACATGTTTGTTCTATCAAAATCTAAAGTTTTTACAAAACTATAATTCATTTTGGACAAAGCAGACATGTAAGAAAAACATGGTATAGTTTTTAAAAATTAGTCATCATGCCTATTAGTTATAAAGTAAACATTATTTTATTTTTATGCCTCAAAAAACAACATGTTCCTCTCTAAAAATTGCACTAAAATACTCTTAGTGTGAGTAAACTGTAATTATCAGCTTCATCTTCTCCTAAATAATAGGTATTTTTACTAATAATTGATGTTTGTGATAAAAATAACGACTAGCACTATTATTATACTGATACGTAATAAATGTAAACAAAATCTATTACCAGTCGAGAGAATTATTTTCCGTGTTCATCTCACAAACATTTCCCTCTAACAGGATTCGAACCCCGGACCACTGACCGATAGCAAGCAATCTGATAGTCACCATCCGACCAAACCGGCAGTCAATTGATAAAGTTTATATAATTGGCAATGTTATTAACAATTCGTTGAGGTAGGTAAACAACAATCTTTATGTTACTTTATTTAGATTGCAGTAGTATGCAACCACAACCAGCATCTCAAATGATTGCACTTTTTGCCAACCGTTGACGTTTCCGAAACCTATTAAGCCCAAAGCCATGAAGCCACATCCCAGTTTTTCAGATCTGGTTGTGACGGGAACGGATGAGGACCAAAATGCTAGACTGCCCGCTCCACTGACTGTGGCCGGGATCACGCACCATAGAGCAAGAATAAGCAGTAGATAAACGGCTAGCATTTTTTCGAAGTCTCTTGTGAAGGCTTCCATGCTGGCCTGAGAGCGAAACATAGCGTAGAATACAAATAAATGCAAAACAAAATTTGAAATAAAACATCTTTTACGGAGAAGACTCGCGTGTAATTAGGTGTTTGGCATATTTATTATTTACCCGACGTGTCAATCACTTTACAGCGGCCCACGGTTACGGGGGGACTAATACAAAAGTTTATTTACGGAAAAAACAGTTAATAGAGGTGTTAATAAATAGTTGGCTCTATATTATATTTTGTTTAGCCTGCTAGCAGATTTTTTTATAAATTTATATGAGTTATTTTTCTAACATTTAAGTATAATTATAATGTCCAAATAAAACCAAAAACACTACATAAAGCTAGGTGAAATATATTACGACTGTTAGGCTCCGCATCATATGCAGACATTTACAGCAGTGAGTTTCAGCCCAATCTATACATACATGAAAGACTTGCGACAGAAAATATGAACAAAAAACATAAATCTACCATAATTACATCCAGCTAAACGACGCACAGTATTTCACTCAGTTTTGGGTGAATTGTTATAAAGTTCCAGAAATCCGACCCTGTATTTGTATTGCAATGGAACATGTTTGGAGAGTAATTAATATTAGCATTGCAATGGGTATTCTCTTTGACCGCCAACAAACTTTCCGAAGGATTTGCGAACTAACGGACGCCACTTTACTGTTGGATACTCGTTAGTTGTTCCGGGCATTTATGTGTTTCCCTTTAACGAGAAACTGACCAAGTACAATAATTATTTGTTTGTCTACGAGAGATCAGAATGCGGAAACTGACAGCCACAGCAGGGGGTGGTGAAGGGCGCAGAGCGTTTTGCTGGTATAGGTTCGTTTGTTTGAAATATTCTTTTTTTCGTCATACCTACACTGACTGTGAAAGCTTAGCTAAAAACAGAGAGGAAGACTCTCCGTTTTCTCTTCCTAATCCTCCTTCCTTCTTAGTCTCGTCTTAATCATTAATGCGCTAACATTAGGTACTTAGAAGTAATGCACGTATGATTACGTGCATTACTTCTATAAGAGCCAAATTACTAACGGAAATTAAAATAAAACAAAACAAAAATGCAAAATATTTTATAGAAATTGTTTTAAATCATGTAAATTAATTTAATGTCATTTGGTAAGGTCATCAAATATGTTAAAAACAAATCTTTTTCATGTTAAACTGCTAATAATATTAGTTTGATAGCGGCCAAATGTTGTTACAAAGGTCACTATTATAAGAAAAAAGAAACTTATAAATTATTTTAGTTATAATTATAGATAACGTAGTGATATGACCATATCCATATATCCATAATTATAATTAGAACAGAAACGCACGTATTACTTAAAAATTTAATTAATAAACAGCAAGTGTCAATGGGAATGGTCAAAAAAGTTTTTATAATCAAAACTAGCGGAAGTAGTCACTGGAGCACATTGAATTACGCATGGCCCACTTACATGGATGTCAAAACAAATAACATAGTATGATAAATGTCTCGATAATTGGACGTATTTTTTGATCTAACCGATACCGTTTAACAGCCCTAGGGAACATTATATGGAACCCACAAAACCACACCTAATGCGTTGCGAATAAGGGCTAAAAACGTTTGTTTGTTTTTTCAAGTCAATAGTTTTAATTTATTAATTTCTCGCCCTTGCATACCTGGGTGGCGCATCGCTTTTTACCGAGTCACCGGTGCAAATCGGACTAATTATTAAATTTATAATTAAATATATTAGATGGCTAGAATGATTTAGCCGCGAGTTGGGGTCCGGTGCTGGGCGAAAGTCAATTATTTTTTATTAGTGTTTTTTACATTATGGCTTTTTTTTCGTTGTAGATTATTAGGGTTTTACTTCCGAGCTTCGTTTGTACAACTGCTGCCATTAAGATAACGTTATCAATTAGAAATTTCAGCTGCAAGACGAATGTCTTATTCGCCTCGTGAGTATCCTCTGTATAGTTTAATTTTTTGAAACGTGTCATGACATTTGAAAAGTAGTTTTCAACATAGTTCATATAAAGGTTGGGGAGTGGAACTTATTTTATAGGTATTGGTTGGTAAAAAAAATACTGATGTTATTTATATAACGTAGAAAATGTTTTAAACCTGTTTAAATGTAACTAAAAATATTGGTATTCTCATTTATAATAACTGAAGCACATTTCTAGATATTATTATTGTATAAGCTTAATACATAAAACGGGAGGACTAATATTTCCATATTTTCTTTGGACGGGGTACGGGGTGATTAAAAAAATATGAAAACGTGATATTGGTACATGTGAACCCAGAATGAAATGGGTGGTTTTCAAGTCTTTACTGGACCTATGACTTCTTGAGGACAGGTTAAACCGACAATGTTAAAATTTCTATGTTTACATCGAAACAGCATTTCAAGTACCTACCTATATTACCTACAAATATATTTCTTTAGTAACGTCCAAAAACTTGTACCTAGGTATGACCTAAGCCAGACTCCTCTTAAAGAACATTAGTTACAGTAACACAGTTGGAACTCTAACCTGCAATTGGGATTAACAGAAAAATGCCGTGAAGAAACTTGCACCATAAAAGTGATGGATCGTGTATGTGGGACCTTAAAATGTTTTAGTACTATACAGAGAATTAACATGTTACCAACTTTACATTCGGCTGTTTTTCTTAAAACCCCAATAATAAAGCATGTGAGCTGTAAAAGTTTCGATGATAAAGATTGGTTATAAAAATAAAGGAGTCAAGCGGGAGTAGGTATGCTTTTTATTACTCTGATAGGCGCCGTAAGGTTTTGGTGCAAGGGACGAGAGGTTGAGATTTATAGATCAAAGTTTTCATTCGTTCGCTTAAAATTTAAGCGAAAAAAAATACATTAAATAAAAGAGATGAACCTTGAAACTCAATATCAATTATAATCAATAAGGAAATAGCAAGTGCTACGCCTACTCCAAGCAAAATCGGCTAATGGAGATAATAACCACTGTCCGTTGCAAAATTACATAAAATGTACTGTTTTGTGTACCAGTTTTTAGGTAGGGAAATTTCTAAGTGAAATTTTAACTTTGACTTGGTGTTCAGACGGTACTGGCTAACGCATTAATGTCTGAATGTTAATAAAACGAGATGACCAACTTATATTACACAAAAAGACAACATTAGACAAATAAAGTAGACAGCTGCAAACAAATACGTTAACATAGCGTTTTTTCAGTCACTAGACATTGGCAGTAATCATCTGCTGATTACAACTAACACAAGAAGTTGAGATCCAAAATCTGTTTTCAGTTTTAGCGAAGATAGAAGTCAAATTTTATATCATATGATTTTATAATAATAATCTGGTCGTAAGCAAGTAAGCCTCTTTTTTGGTTGGACATAGGTTCATGAAATAAGTGGTGAAACACCGGATAATGGCGCTGCGGAAATATCACCATCTATCAATTCGACAAGGGCGACGCTTAATCTTCGGGTGATAAATACATTTTAGGAAACTATTACCTCAAAAATTTGGGTTTTTTTTTATTTCAATCAAAAACATTGTGAAAAACAGTTGATTTTGCAACTTAGCTGGTAAAGATTTCTAGATTATAAAAAAAGTAGGCTATACTACCTAACTTACCTTAAAAATTCGCTACCGACATTGATTGTATTTGAGCACTGTACTGTACAATAAATTTCGACCGCTAGCAAATTGTTAAAGCACTTTTTGAACCACAAATTATCTGATCAGCATTTGGGCTAAACAAAGTTCAACTTCTTCAAAACAGAAAGATTGTATGAAAATTTACTTAAAAAGAATGTCGCTTGTGAATTAAAGTCAACGCCATAAACAAATTTCTGTGGACCTTGAAAAGTGAGAGAGATTGTATGTGGTTCGATGGTATATTGGCTGTAACGAGACATCTTGATCTTTGACAAGGCCCGCTTAACGGCTACTATAGGAACGAAATTTTAGAAGGCCGTTAACTGTTTGCAACTTGATATCGTAGCAGACTTGATAGAAACAGGGATATATAAATCAAACGATTGATTACATCACTACATTGGGCTATATTTTGTTTTTTAAGATCTGTTTTTTTAATATTTGGTATCACATTTATTTGTCTGATATCGTATTAAATATTCTGTCTATTATCATCCCTTTAATAATTGATTTTAAAACTAATATTTTACAACTTTCTTTTAAGAGAAAACAATTATAAACAAACTAACTATTCGAATTATGACTAATAATATTTTAAAACCATTGTGAGACCTATGTATTATAAACACAGACTTCTGACAAATGATAAGAAAAATTATATACTTTAACTTAACTCAAATATTACCTACTGTTTAAATATGGCGATTGTTAAACATCTTTGGAAATAATAACATTCAAAAGAGTTTCAGCAATGATAGTTCTAATTGTGGAGCCAACACCAACCTGTCGCATCAGCTCAAAGTTATCGCTTCCTAAAAGTTCAACAATTTAAACGGACTGTGTTGAGGTCCGATACTATCTGCGTTCGGATTTTTGTCAACTTCTTAATTAAATAAACCGACAAATGTATTCTGGCGGCCCGCCTTATGTCTATTTAGTTGAAGTTAATTGTGTACCTACTTAAACTCAAAGAATTAACGTCGGAATATATTTTCTGTGGTACTTTGTTAAGGTCGCTTACTGACTTGCAGAATAAAGGTTTATAATAGTTTCTCGCGTGAGTTTCGTCCATCAAGAATGGTAAGTATAAACGTCTCATAAATTGAAACACGCCATATAATTTAGGATACTTGTTTGGTTAAACGGTGATCACCAACCGTTTGATATAAAAAAACTCTCTTTGAAACTCTCCCTTCGCACTAATTAAAAAGACAACAAGGAATAAGCCGCCAAAGATAATCGTCGAGATAACAAAACAAAAGACTAATATAATAACAATAAACAATTATAACTACTAATCAATCCGACCGCACACAGCAAAAAATGAAATAAAAACCGTATTACTGGGGCGGGGAACAGTCACCTGTCATTCGAGTGTTTTTAAATGTTTTATAGCAACGGAGTAAATTCGCCGACTATGGAATAAATTGTTATGAAATTTACGGCAGATACAATGTGTTGCCGAAATTTCGCAACAGTGTTTCTCTATCTCGGGCGTATAACAATTTAAATTGTAATATCCAACTTCAACCGTATTATCTCATTGCCGGCTATTAGATTTAGTTACGGAAGAAGTACGTAGTTTGGTGTTTGTTATTTTGGTGGTTCACCTGTTACTGCATGGAACTATTTCCGGCATTTGCAGACTTTTGGTTTGTTTACCACGTTTAAAAAGAAAGAACAGGTTGAAATTTCTCGGGGATTTTTGCAACAATTTTTACACTGCTAGACTGCAGACGCAGAACATTAATTACGATATAAGATTTAGCTACAGATAAATTTTATACGCTTCACTTTTACGATGTGTTTTGAACGTACTTTCTAGAATTTGATGAACAAACCAACAAAAGAAAATGTTAAGAAGAGTCAAGATTTGTAGCAACAAGAGTGAAAAAACGGCAACAGGTTTTTACCGATTTTTTTAAAATGCTACATTTTTATAATATGGTACAGGTTCTACCTATTTTTTTAAATGCTAAATTTTTTAGACTTAAATTTTTTTTTCATAGGTTTCTGATAGTCTGAGTTAGTCTATTACCCATTTCCGGTTTGGCGTCGGCGTCGGCTTCGGCTCCCACAAATAGGAACAGAAATTCTTTATCTTTAGTTTCTCTATACCTACCAATTTTGAAGTCACTCGCTACACTCTACTCCACCATATTTTCTTGGGTCAACCTTTCTCTACGTGAAATCACGACCAGAAATATTTTTCTACTCAAAAAAAAACTTCAGTAACAAAGGAAATATTTCCGTCGTGTCCCTATTTTTTTCACATTCAACTTTTAAAATAAAAGCCTGTTTAATTCTGAATTCGAATTAAGAACGCGCTGACTCGTTCCGCACTAAAGAACATACATCTGTTTCCGAGACTGTCTTCCTTAATTGCTTTCTTTTGATATACATTCTCATTTACTTTAGCATATAATTCCCTGAAATCGCGTGATGCTGAAAAGGTACTGACATGAAGTTGTATTTTTATAATTATTTTGATAATAATATAGCAAGATGGCCAACCTCCGATTAGGTTACCAATTAATTATTGGCAAGTTAACTTCATATAATGTACTCTTCTTATCATTTTTTATTTTATTTTAGTTCATCTATCTGATTAGCTCAATTGAACTTAGCCAAAATCGATACACACTGCGCCACACTTTAGAGCTCATCGGAAACTATTAAGGTCTATTAGCGCACATCTACTTCTTTAAATTCATGCCATTATACAGTAGAGCGCTATAAAGTTTTTCCAGAAAGTCTAAAATCAAGCTAACAATGCCAGGGGCATAATTTTGGATTTTTATATTGATGACCTTTAAAAACTAGATCTGCGATATGCTGACTAAATCTCTGTATTCTTTTATAATTCTCCCTCTGTTCTTCCATCTGTAAGGAAGGCCTGTGACGCACCTGAGGACATTGAATATGGTAATGCGATGTGATCCTCTTTAGTAGTATCATTAGGCTTAACCTAACCTTACCCATAAAGCATACAGAGAGCATAAAGCTCAAACAAATCTACAAATTGGAATGCGTTATTAATCCGCTCGTTTATCAGAATTCATTGTGATATTAATACTAAACTACGGTTATGGCAAATTGGCAACTGAAATTATTGGCATTTCAATATATATTTATTGCTATTTATTCTGGCTGATAATATTTAAAGCTGAAATGTGAAATTGAACCTTTGATATCGACTTATAATGATGATTCTGTTTAATGACCATTTTCTTAGGCAAACATATTTATCAAAATAATATGAATAATTAACAACCTAAAATTATTTTAATGAGTAAAGGATTGGAATTCGATATGTATCTGCTTGATACGAAATCGTAACCACTGTTGTCATGTAGCTATATCAGTGACGCATTATTAACAAAGATAAGAGTAAGGAACCTAATAAAAGTGTTAATAGTCAGGCACAGCTATAGAATGGCTTCCTGTAAAAATCTCTCAGCCTCGAGAAATCCCCCCCTATAAAGTTTGCATACTGACAAAGTACCTTATCTTAGTTCCCGTCAGTTTTGCATGCATAGGAAGAGGTGAGTAAGGGTTACTTTTTAAACTTCGTACTGATTATCGATATGACACGGAACTTCTTAACACTTAAGGGCGCACTTAGTTCTCATTATTAGGGTCACGTGCGAACCTCGAGTGGCGCTGTTGTGCCAACATGGCGACTACTTGGCGGGAAAACTCAGATTCATCAAACATTTTTGTTACTAACCGCCATACGTATCTTATGAAATGATTTAGGAATTTTTTAAGGAAATCCAACACCATTAGTGATTAATGCTGCAAAATAAAATAATACTAATAAAATAAAACCTGAATAAATAATGGCTGTGTGGTGACGGCAGAGTAGAATACAATTGTCACCACCCCAAATCTCTCCCGTGGGTGTCGTACAAGGCGACTATAACCTACAAAATAATAATATCATAATAATACCAACAGCTCAAAACTTCTCTGTGGCCCTACCATTGATATTCATTCCTTACCAATTTATTAACCACATCACTAGTAGGTAATCTATAGCTCCACCAGTGTCACCATTACTCTTTTTATTAAAACAATACTGATTTGACTACTACTTTTCAAGCTGTATGCTTAGTGCAGAAGTCGCCGTGCACGGTAAGATGCTCGTAAATAATTAATAAATAAATTCAATTATTAAATTATTTATTTAGGTTCAAAGAAAGAGAACGTTTTTCCTCTGTCCTAATTGTTTCTAAATGACCGTGGCTCGGTCAAAAATGTGTCGGCAAAGTACAACAACAAAACGTGGAAGTTACGCCACGTTACGTCCGCGCTTCATTCAGCGGGCGTCATGATTAATCGAGTCGAGGAGTCACACAACCTGAATTCACCTCAATGAGTGCCTCGCATTTCGACGCTATAAAGAATAATCCAGACGGCCGACCCTGGCTACCGATCCAGCGTACCCACACACCGGTTTCCTGCTCTCTCTTTTCCCATTCACCACGTGCCCGAAAGAGACAAGGGCTGTTTTGGTTTTGCGTCGTCTATTCATTAGTCGCGAAAACGGCCCGGGATGAAGTGACATCTGGGACATGGGGGAAGGCAGCCGTGCTTTCCCGCTGAGGTTTCTGCTAAATTTTAACCGAGCGAGTTCAATTAAATATATATACTGTCGCCGAGCACACGTCGTACACCTCTAGGCTTATTGCTGGGGCAACTCAATGGAAAATGTAAGTAATGTTCTCCCTAAAAAAAATCCCGGGAATAAAACATAAAAAAATATTAAGCAAAAGACAACTTTTATTACACAGGCAGGTACAAGAAATGTGAGCAGAATTCGCCTTGGTATTCGCCTTGCTGACCTGACAGTTTTTGGTGAATGCTTTAAGGCCGGAACCTCTAGTGAAAATGTAGAACTTACCTAATGCGGTGCTGGCCATTCGCATGGATTGGACTTGCATGTCCTCGATGGAGCCCTGTGCCATTTTTCGTTTCCTAGGACGACCTTTAGGACTGGGGCCTCCTGTGTAGAACTGCGACGGGGAACCGTTTTCATTGTGGAGCTCCTGACACCTGTTGTATTTAGAAATACCTATTCAGTAACATAGTTTAGGTTAATTTTTAAGCAAGACATCCCCAATCTACAAGGCGATTATGGTCTAAGTAATGGTTAGGAATGGACAGCAGCGTTTTTGTTATACCAATCACCAAGCAGTACCTATTCTAGTGTAACTTACTTGTTCGATAAATGGCAATAGGCTTGCCCTCGTCCCATTCTTCCTATATTCTTCCACTTGTCGGAAGGGCCTGGTGCCCCATAATTAGGACATAACGGGTGATTACTGGCTGGTGATTATGATGATGATACTGTCTATGCATTCAGGAATAAAATTATGCGTGATTTATGACCGTACGCACGTATGCGATGAGTAATGGGCAGTAGCATTCCTCTCATACCACCTAGCAATATACTGCGACTCATGTGCCCGATATATCCTACATATTACATGGGACCTAACTTAAATGGCGAAAAGTAAGTGTTATTTCAACTCTGCCTACCCCTTCGGGGATACCGTGGTAGGCGTGATATATGTATGAATGTGTATGTGTATCTATAAAGCTCCAACATTCAAACTTACCTGTAGACATTCATATCTTCGTCGCAGTATTCATCGAGGCAGGCTGCATCGTAGTGCGGCCTGCAGTACACCATGCCCTCCCTCATGCCGAAGACATCGCCCTTAGACAGAAGAGTGCCGCACGCTACGCAAGTGAAGCACGTCAGGTGGTACACCATGTCCTTAGCCCTCATGACCAGCTCGTTAGCGGTAATGCCGTTGCCACACCGAGCGCACCTCTTCACGCAGAACATTCTGCAACAATGACAGAAGGATCTCTTCCTGTTTTCGCGCTAAAAAGGTTTCTGAACAATCGCTATTTGTTTTGTGTATCTACAACTTTATAAATAAAGAGGTGTCGAAGATAGAAAAAATAATTATTAGGGATTCTTTGCCTATAACCCTTGCAAAGAAGACTAGTTTTGAATTAAATTTTTCTAGACATTTTTCCACAAAAAGTTACTTACTAAATTAAATCATTGTTTTTTCACGTCATGTGTTTAACCATAACATCAATCATCACAAGCAAAGTGTAAAATTATTATACCTCATTGACGAGTAGTATCTAGTGGGTTGTAACACAAACAAATTATACCATATGCTTGTTTGTAAGCCGTGGGGGTGTTATTGTCGATTCATGTCAATATTCAACCCCTGCACTTGTTTATGATTATTTGGAGAACATACGAAGGAATCTCTTTTTTTGGTAAAGCTGTTGATTAACTATATTTTTTTCATTTTAAAACTTTCTTATTATTGTAAGCTATTTTTAACGGGGACCTGTTATATTTACAATGCTAACTCGACCTCCAAAATATCTTATTTTAACATTATAGTAGCGTATATTACAATCCTAATTGAGTCATCATTAAAAAATGCGTTAGCAAAATGTCTATATATTAACGTCTCTATACTGATAGAAAAACAATTCAATAGCGATGTTAAATTACTGATAAAACGGAACGTCACATTTCATCTGATCTTTAATAACTAACAATTGACGAATAATATAAATGTTTATAGTACTAAAATAAAAAAAAAATCATATTCTGTATGTCAACTCTGTTTCCCGACATCGATTAAAGTGAATCTTACAAATATATATTATCGTAACATCGTTTTTCGACAGGTGTGGGAATGTAGCAACTGCTCTTGACTGAAAAGTGACGTGCTCAGGCGTTCCTTAATGATTTCGGTGCGTTGACACGCAGGGCCTGTCCGCTTGATTCCTTTCATATTGCCGATAGGCTGTTAAATCAACAGCTCGCCAGGGTGCACAAACGTGTACAGTGTCTTCAATCGACTTTAAACCTTAACATACTGAGAGAGAGTACCCAGTTCAATATTGTTATTATTGTCAACCGGATCGGCCACAAACTGAAATAAGAGAGGCCGAGTGAGAAAATCGTCCTACGGAAAATAAATTAGGAATTTCGTGGTAGTAATTTTCGTATGGAGACACAACTTTAATAATATAACTATTGTACAGTGTCTTGTTTATTGTATTCAGTGCCAGCGTGCTAGAATATAATATTCAATACGCAATACCTACACCAGTATATTTTTTTTTTGTGGCTTGTAGAAACCTTACCTTACGTATTCAACTGCAACTGCTGTGTACAAGTAGAATGACTAATCATTTCATACAAATTATATTCATTACATGATATACTTACACAAACTATTTTACAACAAGATTTTAAAATCAATGAGAAAAAATACATATAATAACAGACAAAATATTAAGACAAATATACTTCGCACAAGCGAGGTTTATGTAGAGCGGCATAGGTACAAAGTACAAAGCTTCAAAATTCGCTGGGTGACAAATTTTAACACGAAGAAGTAGGTTAGCTTGGGTACTATAGTTTCAAATAAAAACAAATGAACTTACACTCACATTGAAATAATGACCCGAATAATGTCAGAAACACATTTTTAAAACACGACGCGACCCGATGTAATGCGACACGTGTTGAGTCGAATCAAATGTATTGGTTCTCTATGACCAGAATCACACTGTGAACATGCAATACGACGCTGGATTGTTCGAGTTGTGGACACGTGGAGTCGCGTCGCGTTTCATAAATGTGTCGGGGTCATAATGGTGAGCTAAGGTAATGAGATTACTTTGAATGTTGAAGATGCCTCTCACCTATAGTAGTCCTCCTTGCAGTAGATGTTGCCGTCTCTCGAAAAGCAAGTCAGTTCGGTGTCCAATGGAAGCCGGCATTCGCAGCACCGGAGGCAGGATGCGTGCCATTGCCGGTCTACAGCCAGAAGGTAGTACCTAACACAGAGTAATTAATTTTACATGCATACATACATAAATCACGCCTATATCCCCGAAGGGGTATAGTATGTGAGGTGAACTAGCACCCACGTTTCGCAAATTTTGTTAGGCCACATGTAATAGGTGGCGGGCCTATTGCTATAATAATATATCGGGCACTTAAATCGCAGTATATTGCTAAGTGGTATGAGAGGAATGCTGCTGTCCATTACTCATCGTTCAAAATAATACTGGGTGACCAAAAATTTACTATCCCGTCCTCCGTGCTTCTGAAGGCACGTTAAGCCGTTGGTCGCGGCTGCATCTGTATTCGTTAATCAAATACCCACCCATCCGCACTGAGCCAGCGTGGTGGGTTATGGCCCAATCTCCCTATATTATTCCATCCATAGGAAAGGCCGTACCCCAACAGTGGGGACATAAAAGGGCTAGTGATGATGATGATGATAACGTCGCCTCATAATAAAGAAATTTAAAAATACATATTGTAATACTATGTTTATTTTTTAGTTTCGCAGCTATCGTTTTAACACCTTAAACCAAAATATACCCCAGAAATAATTGACCTCAGAGACGTATTAAGGGCTTGAAAGTGATCCAATCGTGAGGCAAGATAGAATCAGAAGTAGATCTAGTTTTCTTTACAGGAATAAAAACTAGATTCATTTGTCTTACATCACGAGTAATGGTTGGTGGTAAAGACCAACCGCTTAAAGTTACATCTCACGCACCAAGCAGCTCGAGATAACATCTCATGGTCTCCCGCTGCATTGCTGTACGGGATCAACGACGTGCTATCGAGCTACAAAATTATACGCGAGACCAGTCATTCACCAGATTTCCAGATCACACTTTGTTTATTTCAGAAAGTCACTATTCACTGGTCACTTCCTCTAATTACGTCAAAGTATTACTAAATGACTGATTGGTTCTTCGTTACTCACGTATAATTACAAATAACCAAAAAACAAATTAAAAACAAAATACCAAATTACTTTTCAATTCATATCAGTCTGACCAGAGGGAATAGCCAAGTGGCTTATCTATTCGAACGCATAGAAAAAACACGGGTACGAATTGAGTAACCTCCTCCGTTTTTTCGTCGGTTAACAAAGGTATGAAACTGATGTATTGGTTTGTCTGTAATACGTCAGTTTCATACAATTTGTATTCTACGCCTTCGATAGATTGGCTACTTGGCTAGAGGGACTGACTTAATTATATAGTTTAGTTTAGAATTAAATATCTTGCAAGGTTACATTGCCAGGAATTCTAATGCCACCAGCACCAGACTATTTTAATCTCCGTTAAAATCATTAAAAATGTAATCCAACACACCAAACATAAGAACGCTCAGGCTCCCGAAACAGCCCCTGAGTTATCTCGGCCGTTAAACGTTTAGCAAAACCAAGTCACCTGTCTTGTATCCTCCCCCCGCAGCCCGCACACTCGTCGGGGGCTGAGGGGGAGCCTTCCGAGCTCTCCCGTTCCTTTAGCATGGCTTCCTGATCCGTCGTGGGCTCCGAACTGGACTCTGTGTCTCAAATAACAAAGTTCACTTCTCGCTGGGTCTCCTCTTTGCCGTTTTCGAGTGTCATGCCTTCAGCCATTTGCCTTTTTGTCGGCGACTGGATGTTGGACCTGTTACAAAGAAAAAGGTTTTATTGGAACGCTTTAGACACTAAAATCTTAAATTAGGCTTTTCTATAAAGAAAACACACTTATATTATAGGGTATCCACAAGAGCTGATGGTAAAGCACAATTGGTCATGGAACTAATGTTGTTGATCTCAGAGTTACCAGTGAAGTACCTATAAACTTCCATGGAACATAAAGTCTCGCAACCGTATCGTAATATCTCATTACATAGTTTGAACGAGTATGAAGTGCGCTTCAAAGTACGCTCTTCTAAATGGAAGTCCCTATGAATACCGCGCAGTGGCTTTGCTTAACGCCATTTATAGGTGTTTAAAAGCCCGGTTATTTTATTTTATTTAGTGCAATAGAAATGGCGTATTTAGTTGTGGATCTATCTCTATTTTCTAGAAAAAGTATTTCTAAAAAAACGTAATATATTCTGTCTGAGTACTTCTTGTTCCTATTATGTTATGAATCAAAAGCCAGTTTTAATCATTAAATACTTTATCAGTAAAAAAGTTATAACTCAATCAGTATAGGTACTACTAATGCATCGGCCAACGACCATAATTAATAATACAATATATAAATAACTAGATAATTAAATAAATAACTTTAAAAATGAGTACAAATAAAAGTGAAATGTCAGTATATTACTATAATTTATAACATTAGGTATAACGTAAAAAACAAATGTGTCGATACATAAAGCATACCCAAGTTCTAAGCTGGAAATTTGAAAGATTTTTTTTCAATTCACCTAAATGAGGTCTAAAATATTTACATTTACCTCAAACCAGCTTGCGTTTGAAAAAATGTTTTTTTCGATGTTTTAACGACACTTCTGTCGTATACATATCCAAAGGAATACAAATAAACAAAGCACTAAAATGCTCGCTCCAGGCTTCAATGTCGTATGTAAATAAATAAATATTAATGTATATAAATATGCCATATAAGAGCTGCTTGTTTACCATTTCATTTATTATTCACTGTCCTTTTTGGATCAGCATCTGTATACAATGGGATTTTTACAGGATTCTATGGGAGTTTATTATCGGTCGAGAGACAATGGCCCAAGAAGAGCGGGTTTGTTTTACTTTTATCGCGTGGACTTGTTACGAAATATACCTATAGATGCTTGTTTTGACTTTTTGTTTATTTGTGTGGTTTGCTCGATGAGAAGCATGGCTGGCGTATGGGTGGGTAGGATGAGTTTGAAAATTATGCCAGATATCAAAAGTTATTTTCTTAAAAACTCAACAGACACTTCTTCACAATGCCCTCGCTCTTTTCTTGTTTAATATTAACAACAATCGAATCTGCGATTAAATTAATACAAAGTTCACTATAAAATTCTTTACTCAAAACCGTTTGTATTAATTGACTACCTTTTGTAGTAGGTCTTCGATTACCGAGAATAGAGCGCACAAAAGAAGGAAAAGCTCCCTACTGGAAATATTTGTAACAGAGCGCCGTGATGCCTTGTTAAGCCGCTTTGTTTAATAACTTCTGCTATAAGGGAATAAACTAAACTCTTAGTTAAAATTTCGTATTTTATTTTTAGCTTAACTCCTAATATGTCTGTTTCTAGAGCTCTTGGGTTGTTTAAAGTAGATACTAAAAATATTCACTGTGTGGCGACACTACTTTTTTGCGAGTTATATAAAATATCGAGCAAGTCGCTTCTAAAATAAAACCACAACTCAAGGAAATATTTATTTTCAAAACATAAGTAAAATAAATCGTAACGGGGTAATAAATAGTAATAGGTAAGAAAAGTGATGTAAAGGGCCATGTTGAAAGACTGAACATTACAACGCAAACTGCTCAATGGTTCGAACTTTAACTTAGGTGTTTACAGCCGGCCCCTGTCTGACACGAGCCTTCTTTGGGTCTTTGATGTCCTAGTGTGTTTATTGAATACTGGCGCTTTTTCAATTAACGTAAATATAAAAAAAAACCAGGGTCGCAAAGCCTGGAGCATTTGGTCCGAATGGCCTAAAACTTAAAACAATGTAACACAAAATTACCTTTATACATTATTGTGTATTGATTTTTTATTAAGTAAGGCCCCTACTCATTACCAACCTTCGTTATTTTCACAAAAATAGGAATTATTAAAAATGACTTTTTTAATCATTTCAACTAATTAAATGTCACATAAGCATTGAATGAGATTCTTCAAAGGGCAATTGTGAGATCACTTGCCCAACATCCAGTCCGTTTGTATGTAACCTTCGTAAATACTGGTTTCAGCGTACTCCCAAGCCAAAGATAGACCAATATTCATTTTAAAATATTGATTTTTAAATATTGATGAAGTTGTGAATTGAATGCTTCGCTAGTTAATTAATTGGTATTTAATTGTGCTCCTTTACCTCCATTAAACTGAAGTACCTACTTAATTACTTACGAATGTTCGTAAAGACTAAGAGACTCTCAGTCTTTACAATATTGTTATCATGTTATGCCACATGTCTGACTATAACTATGTACCAAATACCCAAAGTATTGAAGTATTTTAATCCAAGTATATGTCAAGCGAACATAACTTTTAAGTTTGTTTGATTAATCAATTGCGGTCGTTGTCTTGGAAACAAAATTAGTTTTATAACATCACTTCCAAATAGTTGCATACAAAAATAATTAAAATAAGTGCTACGCAAAAGTACCCATTATTGAGAAAACTATAAATAGCCAAAGGCCGTTTGACGCCTCAAGACGAGGCGACATGCGACATGAACGCCACCAACTTATGCTTAACTGGCATACGCAGCTTATAAGAATGGAATCACATGTATCAGTGCTGATTGGTGGGTATTAACGACTGCTTATGCTGCCGAGACTAACGGCTTACCGAAGCATGAATAAACTCAAGATAATAAAATTTTGGTCACCAACTCTCTAGGACCATAACCTAATTATTGTTTTGACTGTGAGGCCTTCATTGCAGCGTGTAAAGTTTAGCAGCGGTGAATATCACAACACAGCAACAGCCGAACAAAACTTAGCGCAGTGGCTCTAAACTAGTACAAACAAAGTTACTTTTTCTATAGAAAATTTTGCAATATGAATTTGCGCAACTTTCTTGGACGGTTGCTAAGTTTTCTCATTTGTTTTTAGCCCCATTTCAATAAATAATATATTCTTAGTGAATTTAACATTGGTAAATGGCAATAGGCTCGCCACCTATTACATGGGACCTAACATAATTGGCGAAGCGCGGGTGCTAGTTCACCTCTGCCTACCCCTTCGGGGATATAGGCGTGATTTATGTATGTATGTATGTATGTAAATCTTTATAGGTCACCACCCCTAACCTCTCCTACGGTTGTGTGCAAGGTTAAGATTGCGAATGAAAATGTCCGTTTTAGGGACTATACCCACTTTGGGCCATGGTACATGGATATTTTATGGATTTGACATAGTGGATTTGATTACCTCATTAATTATGTAGGTATTTTATAGAATACATAAGATGAATATATTTTTTTAATAATTATGGCTCAGACTAATATTATTAAATCTGAGATGCAGAAACAAAACACAAGAGTTCAGTAATAATGCATATTTTTAAAATAATTCAATGGTTTTTTAAAGAGCTTAGGTATATTTTAGTACCTAGTTATGTGAAAGAAAATGTTTTTGGTATTAAATTAAACGACACACGATTAAAACGCTTGTATTTTCTGAGATATCTTTACAATATGTTATACGTATATATCTATCTGCTAATCCAAAAGGCGAAGTATAGTTTAGGTAAAGTGTGTTTTAGTATTAAGAAAAAACACCACCATTTAATAAAATTTAATGTTATCTTGAAAGCTTATTGAATATCTCGTAATGCTTCTCAATTACAAATCTAATTGTATTAAATACCTATACAAATTGCATAAATAATATTCGTTTAATAATCGAATAATTATGCACGTTACTCGCGTACTTCAATAATACTTACTGCTTTTATCTTGGTGTTGTACTAAAGGTGTTGTACTAAGTTAAGTTTTATATTTTTATTTCCTTTGTAACGGCTAATCAAAAACAATTAAATCGGTAAATTGTACAATCATACTTTTATTGCAAAACCTTTTGGGGTTATGGCAAAAATTTATAATATGGTTCATGTTTTACTCCCAATATTACGTATAGTGCGATGAAATCAGATTAAAAAATACGTACATACATAAATCACGCCTATATGTAGGCAGAGGTGAATTAACACCCACGTTTCGCCAATTATGCTAGGTCTCAAAATATAGGGGGCCAGTGCCTTGCCATCTGTCGGGCACCTCAATCGCAATATATTGCTAGGTGGTATAAGTGGAACATTACTGCCTCATAATTGCTTTAGTTCTTATATAATAAATATCAAATAAGAAGGCTTCCTTAATATAATAAGAAGAATCCGTCACCTTCAGAAATAGATAATAGCTATGATCAGTCTGCGTCTACAAAATTCATTATCAACAGTTCCAGACAGCGACGCAGTTTATAACCGCGAATAATTATGTACACAAACAATAAAAAGTACATAAAGCATACAACTGGCATACATAAATAACAACCACCACAGTCTACGAATTAAATTACTCTTATTGCCAGTTATAAATTGTGCTTAAAAGTATACCGGCACGTCTGAAACCTCGTTAGATAACACAATTATTAGGCATAATATTCGTTCAACTTAAAATATTTCCTGTCTTATTTCCAGTGAGTGAGCGTTGCTTTTTTTTTGGTAGGAACTAAGAATTATCGTGGTTTAATTTACCCAATTAATGTTGGGTGTGGCCCAAATACATCGAGCGGAGTCATTTACGCGCGGTTTCTTGGGTCGCGTCCCGTGACGAACAGAAAAAATTTCAATTATAAAACGTATGATGACGCCCGGATTATTATGGAGAAGTTTGGATAATTGTTTGTAAGGCTCTAGCGACAAGGGTGTCACGAAACAGATGCACTGAGCCGATTTCTAAATTATGCTAAACTAAGTTTATAATATATATAGAGTAATTTTTGATCTTACGCGATGTGACACACCAGTGTACCTATCTATATGTAAAACGCTCGTATTAGCTAGCGATTTTATTCTCCCTCCCTTTTAACTCAAAATACTCTGTGTTCATAACGATTGGTCTGTATGAATCGATATACGGGTTAAATTGGCAGTGTAGTTTATGAATAGGAAAATAGTGTTTGATATCAGATATTCTTCCCCATTCAGACAGTGAAAAAACTAAAAGCTAAAAGCTAGCCTACACTTTGCTCGATTTGTACAAATACTAAATCCATTGATTTTTTGAGTTCATTGTTCAGGGTTCCGCGAGTTTTTCACCTTCACGAGAAGCATCCCATTTCGACGTGAGTACAAGGTTTAATGGATTTGGAATATTAACAATTTTAAAAGAATATTATTAATATTGCTATCTATTATCCTCGACATGCGCCTTGCTCGTAGTAGGTATCAATATATCCCACCTGTCCTATACCTACTTTCTCAACGGAAAAAGATTTGACTAGTGTGGCAATCAAAACGAGCTTATTTCGTATACAGTCCCTTATCTAATCGCGAACAAAACAATGTGGACCAATAAAGTTTAGCTTTAACCGCAAACAGTAAATTGCTTTAGTGCGCTTGTTAACTTCGATATGAACGAGGTTAACTTTTAACTGGTTTATAATAAACCCGGGCTGGTTTATTACGGTCACACTTTCTTTTCACTCGCTACTTTTTACTTACTTTTTGTTTGGATTAGCTTACACGTGTGGAAACATTACAATGAGCGTAGTTTCCCTGCAAGAGTGACATTGTTAGAAACTGCCGCGTATTTCAAATTCTTAACAATATGAATTATTTTCGATGCTCTTAGACTTTATAATTACCTCAGGTATATTAATCGGGTTTTTGAAACTATGATAACAACAAAGAAACTTGACCATCCCTTTGATCCAACGATATAAGCCGATACTTAATAGAAATGAATTTTTTGTATAAACATCACTACTTGAAATTTTCTTTAGACGATTCAGCTGAATTTTCGAAATTCGAAGATTCCCACTACTGGGGAACTGACTGTCCCTATGGACAGAAGAATACAAAATAGATCGCAAACCGGGCGTACTAAGCCACTGCTTCATCGAACACGTCATGTGATCATTGTTATGTTTTTAATTGTGAAAATGTAAGTAACGTCATAATATCTGATATCAACATATTTCGCTACAAACACAGTTAAAAACCAGAAGCGAAATAATAACTAGCTTTTAAGGCAATATTTATGTTGTCGTAACAGTATAAACACAATGGCTCATAATGGCTAATACTGCCTCCGTGATGATAACAGACCCTAAATGGCAATCATTCAAATAACTGAAATACCAATGACGGTTGCGACTTGAGTAAAAGGTAAAAGGTCATATGCGAACTTGTAAGTGTGCTTGCGTGCTAGAACAACCATAGGCAATAGGGAAAAATAGTAATATCAAAACGAGATTTACCCCCGAATACAGAAACGCTACTCAAATTTTAAGTATTGCTGATAAAGTTCGGCTTATATTAAAATAAATAAATAAATTGACATGGTTTTTTCCGCTGAGACTTGATTAGATATCTACATTCGCTTCAACAGATGAAGTGTTTTACCAAAAAAGGGACATCTTTGGCATAATATTCTAAATTACTCAATATAGTAGCGTCTGTATAAAGAAGGTTGTATAGAGAACGATGTTTTCATTCGGTGTTAGCTAAACATAACAATGACTTGTTTTTTAAAATCACTTCCCCGCCATTGTAGGGTATCGATTGATAAATTTTAATGATCGCGTTCGTTTCCTCGTTAAAATATTTATTTTACAGTTCTGCTAGGCCGTAAATGTTATCAATATGAGGCTATACAGGATATTGTGAAATTATATCAGTGTGCTTAGATAAAAATGTTATTGAAAACAAAAGTTTACGATCATAATAATTATAAAAGTTCTTTTTACAAACTACAAAACTTTAAGGAGCGAATAATATTGGAGCTTAATAACCCTAATTATAATAATGATTTAACACCTAGCGATTTAACATGTTTTATAATACAAAGTTTGTATAATAGGTACCTGTAGGGCTAGTAAGATTTTGACATAATAATGAAATCAACTCACAGAACAGGATAATATCCTTCAATGCAACAAGTCATTAAAAATATTTTGAATTATTGTGAGTTCTAAATGTCATTAAATCTTACTGTTGTAAAAATGCAATATTGAGATAGGTACCTCATCTAGTATTAAAGTTACTTTTTGTTTTACAAAACAGTAACTAAGCGCAAACCTTGAGCAGGATGGATTGAATGTTATCATCCCAATCGTTCTTACCGATCATCGGACTCTCGACCTTGTCTATTGCATCAATTTT